>OW121742.1:100726965-101454465 GCA_933228675.1 Stomorhina lunata | reverse complement strand
CATATAAATTTAAATGAATATTCATTTGAAAACAACATAACCGAAAATTTCCTAAACAACATACAATCAGTTACTGTAATAATTTCCTGAGTGTAGCTTTCATATATAAAACACTCCCGAAAACCAAAAAATATTTAGCAAGGACCAGTTAAAAGCTATTAAATTAGAAACTATGACAGCTATTGCCACTAAATTTTGCAAAAATAAACTTTATATAAATACGTGTGTGAAATTTTGTTACAATCGGTCAACATTTGGCTATAATTATAATATATATATTACATCCCCTTTTTTATATCTACAACTAAAAAGATTAGGAGGTACAAGCAGCTATCTGACCGATAGACGGACATAAACCGTCTTTTCGTTTTGTATTTTTGTGTTTCCGTAAGTTTTTTATATGGGAGCTATGGTCAAATGGTTACCGATTGCACACTGGCTGGTATTCACATAAGACTTCCTTGTGCTAAATTTAGTCGCCAAAGCTTTTACAGTTTATCATTAATTGGCATTTAAGTGCATTTCTTGTGGAATTTAGGCTGTTTCCGTTAGTTTTTTGTTTGGGAGCTATGGTTAAATGTGTACCGATTTCGATGAAATTGTATATGCTGCCTAGTACTAAGATACCAAATTTTGTCATCATAGCTGTTATAATATGCCATTTTTTAGCAAATAAGCGATTAGTCTAGACGAGGTTATACGAGAGCTATGGTCAAATGTGAACCGATTTTGCCCGATTTCAATACCAAAATTTTTCAGGAAATGAAAAATATTTGTGTCAAATTTCAGTGAGCTAAATCCTTTCGTTAAGTTTATATTGTGCCGACAACAGACAGACAGACGGACAGACAGACGAACGGCATCATTCAATCGTCTTAGAATTTCATAAGGACTCAGAATATGTTTTCTTTTTTGAGCCAATATTAAGGAAATTACAAACGGAATGACAATCTCAATATATATGGGTATAACATTGTGATCAATTTGTCACTGATCACAGATTGTTTATTACTATATATTTTAAATATATTCTCTAATAGATAAGCTGCCGTTAAGTCTCGGGATTCGGGTCCTACTGCAAATAATAGGTGGGCGCTTATTCTAGGACGTATTCATTCCAGTTATTAGTGACTTCGTTTAGATAGAAAATGCTTCAATAGATAACTATCACTATCATAAGCTGATGCTTCCTTTTGTATCTGTCAAGAGAGATTATTATCTGCTTAGAATTCATGGTCATTGATCACAGATTGTCTATATGACAAATGTATTTTCTGATGGTTAAGTTGTCATTAAATCTCGGAATTCTATCTTTGTAAATTCAGTGTCAGCGCTACATTGTCGCATATGTCATAACAAACAGGCTCTTACTGAGCATGTCATTTAGCAATTTATAGGTGGTCGTTTATTCCAAGTTATATTCATTTCAGACAGAAGTGAATCCCTTTAGATATGAAATAGTTCAGCAGATAACTATCACTATCAAGACTCTATGTACATATATTTTTGTATCCATCATTACAGGACACTATATGCTTGGAAGGCATGTGATTAAGATAAAGTTCTAGTCGAGTTATTGCTGCAGATGTTGTGGTGACATGGAACACTTGGAGATACTAAATCATCTTCTTTGTACTTACCTTGCAAAGCCTTGTACAATAGAGTAGGGGACTAACTCTGTGCTCTTATTTCTTTTAAGATCTAGGGGATATGGCTGATGTAGATATAGGCCAATGTAGAAGCTTTTAAAAGCGATCCAGATGTTTCAACGGCAGCAGCAAGTTAAGCCAGAAAACACATCACATTTTCAACAAGCTTTAAGACCTTAGCCAATTTTAACAAGTAAGAAAAGCTATAGTCGGTCAAGCTTGACTATATCATATCCTTCACTACTAAGGTCATATATTGACCTAAATTTATCAATTTTTTTTAAGTCTTAGGGTCATACGTACATATACTATGTGTTATATTTTAAAAATTTCGAGATTTAAGTAGATTAATGTTATTTTCGGCTATGGGTCTAATATGGGAGCTAGGATAAATTTTGCATCGATTGTTACCAAACTTCGGTTATTGGTTTAAATTTACAAAATATTAACACATCTGAGCAAAGTTTTAGTAATAAAAATCACCAGAGCTGGTGAAGCTTATAGACCCTCAATAGAAAATTTCTGTTGGAAGGAGCATTTCCAATGTGGTTGGGAATGGAATATTCTCCTTCCAACAAAAAATTTTCTACTTTGAAAATCTTTTTATACCCACCATCAGAAAGAATGGGGGGTATACTGAGATTGTCATTCTGTTTGTTATTTCTTTAATATTAGCTCAAAAACCAAATTTGAAGTATATTCTGAATCCTTATGCAAATCTAAGACGATTAAGCGATGTCTGTCTGTCTGTCTGCCAGGAAGTTTTACATATGCACTAGGCAGCATATAAAATTTCATTGAAATCGGTTCACATTTGACCATAGCTCTCATACAAAAACTTACGGAAATACACTTAAATGGCAATAAATGATAAACTGTAATAGCTTTGGTCTCTAAATTTTGTCAGAATCGGTCACCATTTGACCACAGCTCCCATATAAAAAAACTTACGGAAACACAAAAATACAAAAAGAAAATGGGGTTTATGTCCATCTGTTCGTCAGATAAAAGCGCGGTAGCTCTTTAACTACCAGAGCTAGAGCTACAAAATTGTACACAAGCATTTTCGATTTTGTGTACTGAAAATGGGCGAAATCGGTTCATATTTAGTCAGAGCTCCCATATAACCCCGCCCCGGGAAACACATTAATACTGATAAATTAAATACAATTGTAATAGCTATGACTACTAAATTCAAAATAGAGAAGTTTTATGCAACTATTGGTCAGTATATCAAATTTTATAGGAATCGGTCCATATTTGACTATAGCTTTCATATTAAAAACACTCCCGGAAACCAAACAAAAATGTAGCAAAGGCCAGTTAAAATCTATTATATTCGAAACTATGACAGCTATGGCCACTAAATTTTGCAAAAGCAAGCATTATAGGTCCCCATTTTGACTTAGCTACACCCTCTTATATTTGTGAGAGATGTTTTTAAATTTAGCAAAAAATTGATGGTGGGTATATAAGATTCGGCACAGCCGAATATAACACTCTTACTTGTTTGGTTTTATATTTCTAGTCTAGTTTAGGGTAGGATTTTCTATGACAAAACTTTTGTATTCAACTATATTTTTACTATAGTTTTATAGCCGACAGGTAATTTAATATTTTTTATAAACATTTCATGCATACAAAATAGGTATAAAAGTGTGTTATAGTAAAACCTTAAAAAAGTTTAAGCACATGAGTGAAGTTTTACTTAAAGGTGTTTTAGTATAAAGATAAAATAAAAGTTAAAGATCTGAAATTTTAAGATGAAATTCTAAACAAAAAAATTCAAAACGAAGGTAGAGGTTTGGTGTTACATTTCTTATTAAATTAGATACGACTATTTGAAAAAACATTCTATAAATCTTTGTAATAAATTTATTGTCCATTTAAGAAATACAAAACTTGTCAAAATGATTTAATTATGCAGGATCAAACTTAATAAAATTCTTCTGATTTTTTGTTCTCCTTATACAAAATATAATAATGAAAAAATATTTAATATTCAAGTTCGATAGCAAAATTTCCAGCATTAGTTTTAATATTTCACTTTTTTCCCCATTCTTTTCAATTTATTACAGCTAAAACTTTTGTTTTGTAAGAAAATAACACTGTGCTACACGTAAAAAACGCATTAAAGCGGAAGCACATACATTTGAATTGACATGTTTAATCATGCATATTGGCAGCAAGTGTCAACAAAAGTGAAAAACTTTTTCTTGCGAAATAAATTTTTATGTTGAAAATAGAAAAAAAAAAGAACTTTTCGCAAATAATCAAAAACAAGAGAAGAAAAGTAAAGGGAAATGTAAGAAAAGACAACAAGGACATGCAAATAAGACAGACGAATATTTAGTGATTCTAAGTAAATTTAAGTTGAAAACAACCTGCAAATAGTAGTAATAATTTAAATTTGATTACATTTCACTTGGAAGCTTCTTATTCCCTTCGTTCTGTTAATGTGAAATATAGTTTAAAAAAATAACTCTTCCTTATAAGTAGCCAACCAATAAACATATTAAATTCAATTTTTTCTATCCAAATCTCAATATCAAAATTAATACATAGTACCTGGTTGACCGAGCCTTGCTCGGAGCTTTTTGATAAGCATTTTGAGTACTAAAATAAATTTAGAGGAAAGACATTGTACAAATATTCAGTTAATTTTGAATTATTTTATTTATTTTGTCCGATCAACACATAGTTTGCATAGTTTACAGTTTAACTCATTTTTAAAATTTTGGAAATTGATCATACCAACAGAAACCTCCGTCGACTCATGCGCAACAACTTTGCTAAAGATTATAACTTGATCAAATGCACAGTTTACGATTTAATTCATTTTGAGTAGTTTTCAGTGGCGCCACCTGAAGTTGTTCATACCAACTAAGAAACCTTCGTTTGAGTAATTTTCAGTGGAGCCACCTATCGGACTTTGGTTATTCCCATTAATAAACCTTGGTCGGCTTATCCGCAACAACTTTGTTAAAGATTATAGCATGATTAAATAGCATGATTACAGCTTACGATTAAATTGATTTTGAGTAATTTTCTGTAGCGCCGCCTGTCGGAAATTATTTACAAGAAATAAAAAGCCTTCGCCGGCTCATGCGCTACATCTTTGCTAAAGTTCATAGCATGATCAAGTGTACAGTTTACGATTCAATTAATTTTTAGTAATTTTCAGTGGCGCCACCTAACGGAAATTAGGATTACCAACTTAAAAACCTTCGCCGGCTTATCCGCAACATCTTCGCTAAAGAGCATAACATGATCAAATTCACAGTTTACTATTCTATAAAGAACATAAATACAAACATTAATTTGTTTAAAAGTTATAACATTACTTATTTTTTCCACTTTTTATCCCCTACTTTCAAAAAGCTCTGTATGCATATTTGGTACTTCTTTGGTACCAATTGAATTCGGTACATTTTATTAAAACGTAGTTAACATAATTCTTATTCATATTACTTTTTGAGATGTTAAGTTATCATGTTATCCCTTTTTTACCCATTTTGGCCCCAATAACAAAAAAGTACCAAATACGTGTTCAATATTTCTTTTACATCAATTGACTGCAGTACAAAGTTCCTTTCAACATTCTTTGGTTTAAAAAATAAGAGTGGGTTAAAAAAGTACCAAAAAAACAATTTTCACCCTTTTTTACCCCCTATAGTTTCAAAAGAGTACCAAACACCTGTCCGCTTATTTTCATAGCTGTTTAAAACGTAATTTTAATTTTGTTTCTATACCTATTACCTTAGGAGATATATCGTTTTCGATTTTTTTCCCTTTTTACCCGTTTTTAACCTCTTAGAGGCAAAGGTTCCAAAAGTCCCTTCTTCTTCGACCTATACTGTCAAAATTTTATCAAAATCGTTAGAGCCGTTTTCGAGATAGCCATTCTATATATATATATATATATATATATATATAGAATGAATATATATATATATATATATATATATATATATATATATATATATATATAGATATATATATATATATATACATACAATTATTGCTCGTTTAAGAATATAAGATAAGATATATGAATCTTTAAAAGCCCTAACTGTCGTTCTTACAGTATACCTTTTTACTTATCTAAGCCCTTATTTTGATGGGTTTCTACTTATGGCGATTTCTTTGTGAAATACAACTAAATGTTCACCTATCCTGAAGCTTTCACAATTATTAAATTTATTGCTTTTTATATGACAAAACAAAAATATAAAACATATTAGAGTGTTATATTCGGCTGTGCAGAATCTTATATACCCACAATCAAGTTGTGTTAAATTTAGAACATTATCTTCATATATCTACAATGGTGCAGCTAATTCAAAATGTGGACCAAATTTTAAAAAATTGGTATTGTTGGTGAAATCCTTGGACTAAATTCGGTTGTAGTAGGTTTTCCTTAGTATGTATTTACCTTGAACAAAATTCGGCTTCTCAAAAAGGGGATGTTACATATATAAGAACTATAGCCAAATGTTGACCGATTATCACAAAATTTTACATACTGGCTAGTGTTTATGCCATAGCTGTCATAGTTTCTAATATAATAGCTTTTAACTGGCCTTTGCTACATTTCCGGGAGTGTTTTTTATATATAAGCTATGGTCAAATATGGACCGATTCTAATAAAATTGAACTTACTGACCAAAAGTTGTATTAAACTTCTCTGTTATTAGTTTCTATATGTAGAAATACTACGAAACAATTTTTACTCAGATTTTTAAACGAAAGTAATTAATTTTGCCGTTTGGTGATTCCTGGCGACAAAGTTTGCTTTCGCTTAGAGTTTTTTCATAATTTTTGGTTACCGGTAAAATACGGCCAAAAATCAATAACTTGTTTATTTCTACATATTTTTGACTGAAACTTACTAAGCTGACAAATTATGGTCCTTTCTTTATATTGTATAAATTATATGGTAAAATTAAAAGTGGTTGGCCAAATAAAAGGAGACATATAAAATACATTAATGAAATGTGTTTAATAATTTTGAAAAAGATTCAATTACTTTCATTTATGTACAGGCCTTTTGTCTACCTTATTTTATATAATTTGTAAAATTTGGATGAGTAATTTGAGAGATATATTTAAATTTCTGAAAAATTGTGCATTAGTCAAGCTTTATTATTATATAAAAAAAAAACATGACAAAAAGCTCAATCTTTCCATAAAATGTTGAAAATTCATGAGAAAATATTCAAGACTGTGATTTTTACGTTTTTTCTGCATTTTTGATTTGTTCATTGTAATGTGGCCACCACCTGTGTAAATGTATTGCTTACAGAATTTCCTTAAAAACAAAGTATTGTTCCATTTTTCTCAATCTTATTGTAAAAATTTAACTCAAGAACGTGTTGGCTAACAAAGAGGGCTGAAAAATTCAACGCCACGCCCAAATTTTCATTATACAGGTCATTTAAACATATTTGAACTCATTTTATAATTTGTTATCCTAAATTGGTTTTTTGGTGGTAACTAAAGTAAATTTTAATCTAATCATTTAATAAATACTGCTTTAGATCATTTCAAGCATTTTATGTACATTTTTCTTACTAAATTGAAAATGTAAAAAGATGAAGTTAGTAAAATGATTCTGGTGAATAGGCCGGCAAGAGAATGCTGCTAAAATTCTAAATATATACTACTAGTACTTAACAGTAGAAGATCCAATTTATGTGTAACCTCTTTTAACTCCTTTTTCTTAGATATGGCCTTTCAAAATTTTGTTTTTTATGATTTTCACTAGTTATTTACCCAGCAAAACTTTGGTAATGGCAAGTACTCTGATAACTGGTTACCTTGTAACGACTACAACATACCATCTGAATAAATAATAAGTTATTACAGAAGTACTTATTTGTAATTAAGATGGTAATTTAAACTGAATGGCCCCGGTTCAAATCCCACCAAGGGCAACATTTTTTTTTTTAGTTTTTTTTTATTAAAAGAGTCTTTTTAAATGATTTTTGAATTCTAAGAACTTAAATATTATCTTCTGTAAAAAAAATTGTAAAACTAACTCACATTAATGAAAAAATACCATCATGAGTCAATTTTGATTATGTAGGGGATGTTGAATACCAAACACGATTCTAATTGGTCTTAACTTGGTAAGCCCAACTTATCTGGGTTATCCTTCATCTCAACTGTGGACACACACCTCCTCATGGCATCACCCGGGGAGCTAGTTTAACACCCATTAATATTGTGAGTTAACATGTTCCGAGAGTTGTCCCATAA
Source organism: Stomorhina lunata (assembly GCA_933228675.1). Classification (NCBI taxonomy): domain Eukaryota; kingdom Metazoa; phylum Arthropoda; class Insecta; order Diptera; family Rhiniidae; genus Stomorhina; species Stomorhina lunata. Next base: position 101,446,555 of record OW121742.1, on the reverse strand, counting down.
GATCGATAAAAATGGGTTAGGATTACTGGCTAGTAACCCTCTCTTGAAAAAAAAATACAATGAAGAGGATAATATTAGAATTGAAATGTCCCACTACCTAATATTAGAGGAGGATGTCCGAAACTTCGATAGAAAGACCAAGTAGAATTGGAGAATATTCGCACAAGATCGAAATCCATGGAATTCTAAAATATGCTCGGACTTTGACCTTAACAGGTTGTAACATTTAAGTAAGTAAGAGTCAATCTTATGTAAAAACTTGTACAAAAAAGAAGATTTAAATTGTTTAAGTTTTAAAATAATTTTAAAAAAGTTTTAAAATAATTACAAAAAATCGTATAAAAATATTTTTCCAAAAATTACAACAAAGCAAAAAAAAGTAGGGAAAAACAAAGTTATTTTCACATGATTTTGGATCTAAAAATTTTCACATGATTTTGGATCTAAAAATAAATATTTTAAATATAAGCTGCTAAGTTTTCAACATATGAAGTAGCTCAGTGGAAGAGTCTCTGCCTAGCAGTCGGAGGGTCTGGGTTCGAGCCCCCATGGGATCATAAAAAAAATTTTGTATTTCGTTTAAAAATATATGTTTTTAATAAAACAACAACATAAAAGTTGTTGCTGTTGTTGTTGTTGCTTTCAAATTGCTTACCCAAGTCATTACTTTTCTGCAATTGGTAAGTACTTGCCTCCAATGACATCCCCATGTTAATGTAATGACTTAAACAGCGAATGAGTAAGTAGTTCGTGTTCAATAGATTAACTGTTTAACTCATTATTTGGTAATGAAAAGTTTTACTGGGTAACTATCCCAAATTCACTTCAATTTTCGAAAAAACCAAACCACAGAAATTTCCAAAAACTTCACCAAATGATTCACTAATAACAATATTTGAAAAGTGCTAAAAAAATTTAGAACAAAAACTTTAGTAAAAAAAATTATATCTGCTTTTATTCAAAAGTATATAAAAATCAAATTTTTTAATTTTAAAATTGTAGGCAAAAAAGTATAGACTTTGAGCTAGTGTAAAAAAAGAGTCAGTTATCCGGTAGTCAAAGATAAAGTTAAATTGGATACTTTAGAGTGTTGGCTATAAACTGAAATCAAAATTTAATCCAAATTATAGATTAAGAAAAATCATTTTTGGCCGCTTTTTACCACCGTGCATTGGTGCAATCTTAATATGCTGCTTGTACCTCTGAATGTTTTTGATTGTAGATATAAAAAGGGGATGTGATATATATATATATATATATATATATATATATATATATATATATATATATATATATATATATATATATATATATATATATATATATATATATATATATATATATATATATATAAATTATATCCAAACTTTGACCGATTGTTTAGTGGCCATAGCTGTCATAGTTTCTAATTAAATGGCTTTTAACTGGCCTTTGCTACATTTTTTTTTTTTTTTTGTTTCCGGGAGTGTTTTTTATATGAAAGCTATAGTCAAATATGGACCCATTCCTATAAAACTTGATATGCTGACCAATAGTTGCATAAATTTTCTCTATTCTAAATTTAGTCGTCATAGCTATTACAATTGTATTCAATTTATCAGCACTAATGTGTTTCCCGGATCGGGGTTATATAGAAGCTCTAACAAAATGTGAACAGATTTCGTACATTTTCAATACACAACTTTTTAAAGGTATCGAAAATACTTTTGTAAAATTTTGTTACTGTAGCCCTTTTCGTTAAGGCGCTATCGCCTTTTTATCTGGCGGACATACGGACATAAACCCGCTTTTCTTTTTGTATTTTTGTGTCTCCGTAAGTTTTTTTATACGGGAGCTATGGTCAAATGGTGACCGCTTGTGACAAAATTTTACACACTGGCTGGCATTAAGACTTCCTTGTGCTAAATTTAGTGGCCAAAGCTATTACAGTTTATCATTTATTGACATTTAAGCGTATTTCAGGTGGAATCTAGGCTGTTTCTGTAAGTTTTTTGTATGGGAGCTATGGTTAAATGTGAACCGATTTCAATGAAATTTTATATGCTGCCTAGTGCTTATGTAAAACTTCTAGATGTTAAATTTTGTCATCATAGCTGTTATAATTTGTCATTTATTAGCAAATAAGCGATTAGCCTAGACGAGGTTATACGGGAGCTATGGTCAAATGTGAACTGATTTTCCCCAATTTCAATACCAAAGTTTTCTCAGAAATGAAGAATATTTTTAATAATTTCAGTGACTTAGCTTCTTTCGGTTAGGCGTTATCGTGATTTTAACAGACAGACAGACGGACAGATAGACGGACATAGCTCAAACGTCTTAGAGCCACTTTTTGAGTTCGAGATCGGAGATTAAATTAATGTTAATCGCCAAATTTTGTTTTTGAGTGGTCGATTATTTTATTATGTTCTCTAGTTTAAGCGGTCAATGTTGGTGGTTTAATCTTCAGTGAGAACTGTCACAACACACATGCATAATAAACAGCTGTTAAAAATATGTAAACAAACAAAAATTTTTAGGTATTTTTTTGGAAGTGCAGATGAAGATTTTAGCGACTCCGAAATTTATGAAAATTTAAATAAAACAATTATAAGAAAGTTAATAACTATTAGAACACGGCCAAATCATTTTTATTTGTATAATAACTATGAAATTCGCACAATGTCTTCTTCTTCTACAAAAAAAGTTATGTCATTTTGACAACACATTTGACATTTGCAAAAAAAGGTTACCATTTCTTGTTGATCGATATGGCAACACAATGAAGTTTAAACCACCACTCAAAAAAATCAAATGCAAATAATATGCACTATTAGATTAGTTAATTAGAGAATAAATTTAATTTTGATCTCAAACTCAAAAAGTGGCTCTTAGAATTTCATAAGGATTCAGAATATATCGCTTTTCGTTTTTGAGCCAATATTAAGGAAATTACAAACGGAATGACAATCTCAATATACCCCCCATTCTTTTTGATGGTGGGTATAAAAAGTTACAGCCATTTCAAAATAAATTTTATTTAAGGGATCCTAAAATTTCGACAGTTTTCCATTTAAATGCATAATAACAATGTTGCAGCCGCTTAAACCTTTTTTTGTAATTTTAATTTTATATGAAAAAAAATTAATTTTTTTATAAAAAGTTTTAGTGATTCAAAAATTTCGTCTGTTTTCCACTTTAATGTATAATAACAAAATTAAGACTGTTTAAAGCTTAACTACTACTAACACATTTGGATCTATAAATACTTTTACATTAAGATTTTGGTATTGGAGGTAATAATTTTTAATAAATATATCAACAAATTATTAGTTACTACTAAATTTTCATACAATTTATTGAAAACTACAATTTTTATAAAATTTTGATAGCAGTGGTAGTTGTTCTCAATTATAAACTACTAAAATGATAAAAAAAATAGTAGCAGCAGTTTACAACTGATTATGACTTCCTAGTAATTTGTATACTTGTCCGCTCGTTTTTTGTTTCGTTACTACTGCTACTTGTCGACTACTCGTAGTTATTTGAACACTGCTTATAAAACTCTTAACAAAGAATCACACAGTGCAAAAGTGCGTATTCATTCTCGCTTTAATTAACTGTTTTCATCAAACCAATATTCGTGTTACCTCTCTTAATATGATTGATAACTCGCCTTTGAAAACATTTGAGTGAATGACATCAAAGCTCAAAGCAACGTAACCTCATGTGACTGTTAAACTTTGAACATTTTCGAGAAATCAATTTCATTTCGAAATTAACACTTTTATTGTGGTTTTGTTGCTCGTTACAGCTTTTTACAGCGGAAAACACTTTGTTTGGCGAATTTAACTATAGTCTATAGACTAACTAAATTGCAAGTCAAAAAAACACTGTGATGGACAAGCATTTATACGACAAAGCCTTAGAAACAAATGGTGTTTTAGTCAAACCGTCTAAATAAAACGTCCTTAACCCTTATACACTCCTTGGGTCAATTTGACCCAATTTTGTTTTTCAAACACAAAATTATCTCATTAAATAATTAGATATGAATGTGAAACTTTAATTTATCCATTATAGGGACGAATATTATGTTTTTAAAACAAAGTAATAATATTAAAATTTTTCCTTCCCCCTCCACTTTTCTAAACACGATTTACACACATTTAGTATCCTTTGGGTCAATATGACCCAACAAGCGATATTTCAAGCTTAATTCCATTTTATAATTTTTTTCCTATTAAACATAATTGAATCGAGTTCACCTTCATTCAGAAGCATCTATCAATAATTTGTTCAGTGAAATAATCAATAAAATCGCTTTCATTCAATGTTTTTCCATTCATGGCCTGTTTACATATTACGTAACGCTATTTTCGCAATTTTTTGTTTTCAAATTATACAACTATAGCATCATATGTTCCAAACAAAAATAAATAAGTTTTCCTCTTAAGATCTCTTCATCTTTCAGCCGACGTAAGAGATCATGAACAAAAAAATAACTAAAATACTACATCATTACATCCAAACTTGACCAACTTGTTCCTAATTACACATGTAAGCGCGAGACTAAACGATGGCCAGTTGCATTATTTTCAAACATGATAGATACATCAGCGTATAGATCTTGTGAACTTAAATGAATAATGGCTTGAGTTTTAATAAAAACTTCAGAAGCAGGCTTTATCTAGCAGAACTTGCAGATCAATGAGCTAACAAATGGGCATATTTTGTGAAGAATATTTCCAAGGCATTTGATATAGTTTGGCATGAAGAACTTCTATCAAAACTTATTGCCTTTGACGTTGGTAATAACTTCTCAAGGTTTATATCAAGCTTCCTCAGAGATCGATCTATACGAGTTGTTATAGATGGGTTCTCTTCAAATGAGTTCAAGATTTATTCAGGGATACCGCAAGCTCTGTTCTTTCTCCAAGTCTATTTCTTATCTTTATAAATGACCTTCAACATCAAATTTCCAATCCCATATACTCTTTTGCAGATGATAGTAATATTTGCCATTCATATTCATTCAATCATAGGCCAAGCGTTCTTGAGGTTGGCGCTATGAGACAAAACATGAATTAATCATTAAACCGATATTTAGAAACAATTTCAGAATGGGGTCATGCGAATGGATGTTGTATGCTAACGCATAAACGCGCGGCAAACAATGTTTCTTTATCTGTTGTTGTTGTTGTTGTAACTGCGATATTATCGGTAATATCGTAGAAGTGACAGTCCTTGGTCGGAATCCTAAGAATTCCGAGTCGTTCCGGTACGAAGAACCGGCTGCCGTGGTAACGTTCTTCATCTGTATTAATGGGTGGTGTACATATTGAGGAATCAGATGCTCTTGATGTTCTGGGCATGAGAATTCAGTGTGATGTCCTTACGACAAAATACATCTTTCAAGTGTCGAAAGAAGCACTCAAGTGCCTCGGTTTTCTAAAACGGTGCATGAGATACTTCACTTCATCTGATCTGCTTACTATTTACACTACCTCATGTATGGCCCGGAGCTTCATAGTCTATTTTGGAGCTTCTCGACCATGTGCAAGAAATGGCGAAAGTGCTCAAAGAGACAGTGGGGTATCCAACTCTATTGATTTACAGGAGCACCATCGTAATTAGAGTTGTGTCACACTGTCCTATTGTTAATACTTTGGAATATTCTCTAGCGAAATCAGAGAATTCGTTCTCGAAACTTAGACTTTTTTGCGAAATACACGTCATTCTTTTAGAGCTCATTCCTTTGTGATCGATTGGACGGTAGGCCATGCAAACACGCTACATTAAATTCGTTCTTCAGCAATATATGTAGTTCGTATGTGAAATTCACTCCCCGCAGAAGTTTTCCCTGCCAGTTGGAATATAGGTATAAACACTACTCCATCTATCCTCCCTCCCATATTCTATCTTCCTACTGCCAACATAATGCATTGAATAAGTAGGGGTCATCCCCTAGTGCTGGTTCTAAATTAAACAAAAATCCTATGTTAAATATGAAATTTTGTTAATATTTCATTGTTGGGTCATATTGACCCAAAGGGTAATATAAAGGGCACAAATCCAAGGAAAGTAGAAGGGTTAAGTAAGAGTCATTTTACCCAGCAGTTCTAAGTTGAACTACAAATTTACAATTTTATTCAATTTATCAGCATAAATGTGATTCCCTGGGCAGCGTTATATGGGAGCTCTAACTAAATGTGAACCGATTTTGCCAATTTTCAGCTATCGCGCTTTTCTCTAACGGAAAGACGGACATAAACCGCCTTTTTTGTATTTTTATGTTGCGGTAAGTTTTTTATATAGAAGCTATGGTCAATGGTGACCGATTGTAACAAAATTTTGCACCCTGGTTGGCACTGATATAAGACTTACTCGTGCTAAATTAAGTGGTTATATCTGTTATTTATAGGCATTTTAGGTGAAATATGGGAGCTATGACTAAATGTGAACCGATTTTGATGAAATTTTATATGCTGCCTAGGATTTATGTAAAACTTCTATGTACCAAATTATATTCATTATAGCTATTATAGTTTGTTATTTATTAGCAAATAAGCGATTAGCATAGGCGAGGTTATACGGGAGCTATGGTCAAATGTTACCCGATTTTGCCCAGTGTCAATATCAAAATTTTCTTAGAGATGAAGAATCTTTTTACTAAGTTTCAGTGAGCTAGCTCCTTTCTTAGGCGTTATCGTGAGTTCAACAGACGGACGGAACATATTATATATGTCATGATATAGATTGAAGCCGATCAAGCTGTTTTGTTTGTCAAATATAAAAATAGCTTTTGGTTATACATATAACATCTAAGTAATTTCGAAGATAATTGTTCACTTTTGAACTTCTGGGTAGTTTTTGTATAGTATGTATTAAAGAGTGTTCTAAAAAAAATATGCATTTACTATTTTAGACAAAATTTATCCATAGTGCAAGAAATAATTTATTTTTTGATCAAGTTAGTTTCTATAGATATGTCAGATACTATTATTTTAAAAATTATTAATTTTCAATAGTTATTTCAATCAAAATGGACTGAGAAAAAAAAGTTCGCCAAAATATAATTAAAACTTTAAAAAAAAAATCCGTCATGGACTTTTAAAAAAATAGCTAAAAATTTGAAAGTTGACCCTCGAACGGTTTCTAATGCCATCAGACGGTATAAGGAAAACCTGAGCATTGAAAGAAAACCTGAATCAGGGAGGAAAAAAGGTCCTACAGATATTGGTAAGGCAAAAGAAGTCGAGCGACTCTTTCGAAGAGCGCCTAACACTTCTTTAAGAAAAGCAGCTCGTACGGTGAAATGTTCTACGAATTTTGCACATAGAGTCAAAGCTTATGCTGGACTGAAGACATAAAAAGTCCAAAAGGTTCCAGATCGCAATGCTATAAAGAACTTAGAAGCAAAAAAACGAGCGAAAAAATTGAAGTCTGATTTTATAAAAAAATACACCTGTTGTGTGATGGATGATGAAACATACGTACTGGCAGACTTTTCTCAACTTCCTGGTCAAGATTTTTATGTTGCTGATAAACGGGGCAATGTTCGGCAAGAGTTTCGCACAAAAAAAAAACAAACAAAATTCCCTAAGAAGTTTCTCGTGTGGCAAGCTATTTGCAGTTGTGGCAAAAGAAGTAAAGTATTTGTGGCATCTGGCACAATAAACACAGAAATTTATATAAAGGAGTGCCTACAAAAACGGTTGTTACCCTTTTTAAGAGAGCACAGAGTGACTACATTTTTTTGGCCCGATTTGGCATCATGCCATTATGGAAAAAAGGTACTTGAGTGGTACTCAAAGAATAATGTCATTTTTGTACCACGAGAGGCAAATCCACCTAACTGTCCAGAACTTCGGCCTGTGGAAAGGTATTGGGCTCTGGTAAAAAAGGAATTGAAGAACACAGGAAAGATTTCCAAGAACATGTCCGATTTTAAGCGCAGGTGGAACACATGCTCCAAAAAGGTATCAGAAGCAACTGTAAAATCTTTAATGGGAGGGTTTCCGAAAAAAGTCGATAATTTTGCAAAACCCGAGTACTAAGTAAACATTTTAATGCTAAATGATTTTGTATAATATGTCATTATATTTGCGTATTTTGTAGAGTTTTTATATTAAAAGGTTTGATTTTTATTTAAGAAAATCCAACTACAAATTTTATTTAGAGCACTCTTTAGGGTGTCCCTTATATGGCAAAAAAATTTTTTTTTTAGAATTTCGAAACGCATACCCTCCAATTTTTTTATAAATGCTAAAATGTACCTAAATATGAAATTTCATATCTGTAGCATGATTGCAACCCGTGGCGACCGAGCTCTAAAGTTTAATAAAAAATGGTGTTTTGGTCTGTTATTTTGGCTTGATCCAAAACTAATTAAAATGCAATAAATAAAGTAAATATGAGTAAAACTAAATAAATATCAATACAAACTTTTATTTAAATATTTACAAATTATAATAATAATGAATTAGGGTAACTTCTCTTTAGTGTAGTTTTTTACAGTCTGGATACAGATTTCTATGTTCCTGAACACAACGCAACAAAAACTGTTGTTGCTTTTCTTCAGCCGTGATAAGACCATTAAAATCTTGCATTAATTTAACAGCTCTTTCAGCAGTGTCATTTACGACCTTCAAACGACTTAATTATCTTCTAGCTTCCAAAAAAGCAGGATTGTCACCCCACGAAGATACGTCTTCCCGAAGAAAACTGTCGTCGATCTGTAGTCGAGATAGAAATCGTTTGCTTCTTTGAGTCACAAAATCATCCAGCGTCATATCTGAAATAAAGAAAAAAACATTAAAATAAGCAAAAACTAAACCACAAAACTTTGGAAAAAAAAAACAAGAAAATATTAAGTACTTACCAAACAAATTTTGCGTAATTTGTTCCTTCGATGGGACATAGCGTTTAGAGGAATCTGAACTTTCGTCTCTGTTTAAATTATTAATTATTTTTGTCTTGGTTTTGGTATCAACTTCTTCATCAAACTGATAACATGACTGTTTCTTCACACAAATACCATAAATGATGAATAAACTTGCTTATGGATGCCTTTTTGTTTTTTAACTGTCATTGTACATTCGAGCCAAGGTTTGGTATACAAGGTGACGATAAATAAACAAACATCTTGTAGAGCATTTTTGTCCTTTGCAGTTATTTTAAGTTGCGATTGAAGCAAACATATTTTTATAGAATAGATTGCTCTCGCCATCCATCGCGCTTGATGCAAAGCTCCGGGGGCCTGAGTTTTAGTTTATTCTCTGTGTCTCCTCCTAAGAACACAACACATAGTTCAACCAATTCGCGGTAATCGTCTCTAACAAAAGATTTTTCCAGTTCAGTCTTATAAAAAGTTAACAAAGATGTAATGTTTGTCTTAGCAATATGTGCTTTAACGAAATTTAGAGGTGACTCAATGTTATCAGTGTTAATATTTTTCCAATTATCTCTTAACTTTTTGAAAATTGAAATATCTGGGCTACTTGTAATATGTTTTACCTTGGTTTCAAAAACAGCTTTAAGGACCAACTCATAAACATGATGACGACAAGCAAAAAGCAGCAATTCCCTTTCTAAAGTCTGCTCCAGAATAGCACAAGCTCCACTGAAATGGCCAGTATTGGAAGCTGTTGTATCGCAGCACATTATCTGTACTTTGTCATGGAGGGTCCAGTCAAAGAGAGCAGTTGAAATGGCTTCAGCTTGATGTTTTCCAGAAGAACTCTCTAATTTCGGTACTGCAAGAAGCTGTTCTCTATCGTCAAATGAACTTCGTACATATAATCCAGGTAATAGTTTTCCATCCCAATGAACTGTGACTACGTCAGGCAAATTATTCTTTAAGTCAGTTTTTATTGCTTCTGCCCTGGATTTTCTCGCTTGAGTACGAATTCGCTGAATCGAGGATTTGTTTATAGGGAAATCATCGCTGTTCAGACCAAGCGCTTCTACAACCGCATGGAGAATGTAAACTGAGTCCCTTATGCTTAATTGGCATCGATCTAAAGCTGCTACCGGTTTAGGAGTTATTAAACTTTTCGCGCCTCTTTTAAAACTTTTTTCAGGGCAAGGAATCTGAGTACTAAGTTCAGAGTTCGTCATCCGAATTCTCAAGACATTCCAAGTTATCTATCGAAGAAGTATATGCAACAGCCAATAACTCCCTTTGTTTTACCTTTCTTTCTTCTTCTTCCAATCGTCTTTGCCTAACTCGTTCTTCTTTCTCCGCCAATTTTTTGTCAATTCCACCTAAGCATCCCGGTCGACCTGGCTCTCTCTGTTTCCTTAAGAAATCTTTGTCTTCCTCTATCTTCATTCTGTCAAAGGCATCTGCATGTGCAATATCAAATAAGTTATCAAGGTCTTTTACAAAATTATTTTCACGATTCTTGAAAGTCAACTGAGTTTCCTTACAGTTTTTTTGCAGCTCCCTCCAAACATGATATAAATCAACAAGTTTCTTCACGCAGTTAGGGATTGCCTTCGTAGGAATTCTGGCTTTTTCCCAAAATATAATGCACTCTCTTATAAGAAGATTCGCACTTTCACTAATAGTCAGCTTGGCTTCACGAATATTGTAAAATAAACGGTGAGAACTTGTCGATTAGATGGTAATTTTACACCATTTATCTGGTGGCTTGGCAGTCCGATAAGGAAAATATTTTGTTTATCACTTCGTTATTCGACTGACATTTTTTTAATAATAAAACCGCACTTTATGAAACACACTATTGGAATAGCAAATTACCATCGAAAAAATACATTAATTTGCCAGCTGAGTAAAAAAGGGAATTACCTTTTTAGATAGACATATATAATATATGTGAAAGCTCATTTTCTTGAAAGGAATGAATACGAAAGCTGCATCATGATATAATAATCAAAGCTATCTTAACAATATTTTGTCATGATATAAAAATCACTTTTATAAAATCTATATAGTTATGTATAGTTATTTTGACCAAATTGAGGAAATTTATACATACATATGTATTAACTAAATAATTCCAAAAAAAAAGGAGTTAAAAAATGTATTTTGGAACAGCGAAGCGGACCAGGTTCTGCTAGTTTCATATTAAATATAAATAAACATTATTAAAAATTACTAATATAAAAAAACACAACAGTAAAATGTTAAAAAATATTGAAAATTGAATAAAATACGTACAAATTATAATGACTTATACCAATATTGACCAAAAATTACCCATACTTACAACAATTAACTTTGTCGCAAGTCGGCACGGGTTATCATTCTAATATCAAAGTAATTTTTTTTCTGGAGCCTTCTATGATTATTTCGAAACTTTTTAGCGGGTATGCGCAAAAAAATATTGAGGTCCAAAAATAAGGGACACCCTAGCACTCTTATTAAGGTTTTGCAATAATGTTTTGGTGTGTTCCAAAACTCTTAACAGAGATTGTCACGTAACTTAAAGCCTAAATGAATATGTCATTTAACTTTTATAGTGATACCTCAGTAGCAACAATTTAAAAATGCGAAAAAAAAAACAATTTAATTTTTCAGGATTTGTGAGTACAAGCCTCATATAATAAAACCTGTTGCTTAAAGTTATCCCTTTAAGTAAAATAAAGTCTTAAAATAAATATGAAATAATCAAGCCTGACCACATGATATCCTACGCCACTAAGGCGATGTGAAGTAATATGAACTATCTTTTATAAAGTTACTAAATTTAACCTATAAACAAGAAAGATATTTATTTAATTCCCGTATTGCCCCTTAAATAGGAGGAAGGTCTAATATGGGTTGATACAAACAAAATTTGGTTCAGTGATTTTTCTTTGTACAAACAATGTCTCTCCGATAGTAATTTTATAAGACAAAATGTCTATACCCCTAATATTATCATATTATAAGCTCCTGAAGTATCATGGACCGATCTGTACAGACCCATACATGCGATATGTGGTTAAGTGATACTTCCTTGTATAGATACAGATTTTTATATAACTGAGAGTTTTAACCATTTTGTCGTCAATGTTATTTTTGTACAGCGAGAACTTCTATTTTTTGCAATCGATTGGTATATATTCACTTCAACTTTATATTCACTTCAACTTCTGCTAATATAGTACTATTCTTACTGTCAACACAAGATCGATTTTCTCTAAACCCAAACTGATTTTCGCGGAGTGTAGCGTAAATTGCATCGGATATTCTATTCAAAATTACTCGACTTAGTATTGCTCGGAATTGGAAGAAGTGTTATAATCTATTTGTAATCTATTTGTAAAACGTATGTGTGCGCGTATTCTTGATCATATGAGAATGTATTGGAACATGCATGAACTTTCGTAAGCCACATTGTTAGTGTAATCAACGACAGCAGCTCTTTGTTAACGTCTGAAGAAAATGCTTGAAACTTTCTTCTCTACTAAATAAGGCCGATGGACGAAGTGTTTTAATTAAGACGCGTATAAGAGAACAGTGAGAAAATTTGTAAAACAGTTTTGTGAAGTTTAATTACAGTTTTTGTGAAAGTGAGTTTTAAGGGATTAACTCTAAAGTTAATAAAAGTATTACTTAGTAATAGGGAATTTACACTACTCTAAAATCTAGTAAATTTGATTTTAAATCTCAATCAAAATCTAGATCGTTTACACTACATTTTTTGATATTTGGTAGATTTTATTTTCATAAAACGGAAATAAAATTTTTCAAACTGTTATTTCCCAGTAAAACTTTTCATTACCAAATAATGAGTTAAACAGTTAAACTATTGAACACGAACTACTTACTCATTCGCTGTTTAAGTCATTACATTAACATGGGGATGTCATTGGAGGCAAGTACTTACCAATTGCAGAAAAGTAATGACTTGGGTAAGCAATTTGAAAGCAACAACAACAACAGCAACAACTTTTTTGTTGTTGTTTTATTAAAAACATATATTTTTAAACGAAATACAAAATTTTTTTTATGATCCCATGGGGGCTCGAACCCAGACCCTCCGACTGCTAGGCAGAGACTCTTCCACTGAGCTACTTCATATGTTGAAAACTTAGCAACTTATAATTAATATAAACAATTTTTATTTGTAGATCCAAAATCATGTGAAAATAACTTTGTTTTTCCCTGCTTTTTTTTGTTGTAATTTTTGGAAAAATATGTTTATATGATTTTTTGTAATTATTTTAAAACTTAAACAATTTAAATCTTCTTTTTTGTATAAGTTTTTACATAAGATTGACTCTTACTTACTTAAATGTTACAACCTGTTAAGGTCAAAGTCCGAGCATATTTTAGAATTCCATGGATTTCGATCTTGTGCGAATATTCTTTAATTTTATAGGCCAAGCTTTGAAAAATGTTCCTCTACTTGGTCTTTCTATCGAAGTTTCGGACATCCTCCTCTAATATTAGGTAGTGGGACATTTCAATTCTAATTTTATCCTCTTCATTGTATTTTTTTCAAGAGATTTTTATCGATCTTATGGGACAACTCTCGGTACATGTTAGCTCACTATATTAATGGGTGTAAAACTAGCCCCCCCGGTGGTACCACGAGGAGGTATGTGTCCACAGTTGAGATGAAGGATGACCCAGATAAGTTGGGCTTACCAAGTTAAGACCAATTTGAATCGTGTTTGGTATCCAACATCCCTTACATAATCAAAATTGACTCATGATAGTATTTTTTCATTACCGTGAGTTATTTTTCAAAATTTTTGTTACAGAAGATAATATTTAAGTTCTTAAAATTCAAAAATCATTTAAAAAGACTCTTTTAATGAAAAAAAAAACTAAAAAAAATTGTTGCCCTTGGTGGGATTTGAACCGGGGCCATTCAGTTTAAATTACCATCTTAATTACAAATAAGTACTTCTGTAATAACTTATTGTTGTAGTCATTACAAGGTAACCAGTTATCAGAGTACTTGCCATTATCAAAGTTTTGCTGGGTTATTTTCCTTTCTCATTTATTTTTTCCAGTTTTTATTCAAAATTTAATTTATTTTATTATTTTGGCTTATTTTTTTCTTTTGATTTCTTTTCAATTGAAATGTCATTTTGATTTACACAGCGTTGTATTTGTTAGTACTTTTTAAAAGAAAAACATGGCTGCATTATTAAGTACTACTAGATTTCAAGTAGATTTTGACAAAATCTACTTCATCACTAGATTTATTTTTGTATGGGAAATCTATTCAAAATCAACTAGATTTTGAACAAAATCTCGTAAGTTCTAGATTTCGAGGTAATGTAAATGCCTTATAAAACTACATAAAGTGATTTAATTTTGTTTACGGTTGTTTGCAAAAAGAATTCCTTTCACGTTCTTAAATTCAAAACGTAACAATATATTGTAGCATAATATTAAGAATTATTTCTCCTTTTCATCAGTTTTCACCTGTACTATCACCTTTTCAAAGAATATTCACTGTATACAATTTTATGGGCAGTAATTTTATACCCACCGTCAAAAAGAATGGGGGGTATATTGAGATTTAGCATTCAGTTTCAAATTTTCTTAATATTGACTCAAAAACCAAAAGCTATATATATATTCTGAATCCTTATGAAATTCTAAGACGATTGATCGATGCCCGCCTGTCTGTCAGTTGAAAGCACAATAACGCCAAAATAAAAAGAGCTAGGTCACTGAAATTTGGCAAAAAATATTCCTCATTTTGGTATTGACATTGGCCAAAATCGATTCACATTTGACCATAGGTCCTGTATAACCTCGTCTAGGCTAATCGATTATTTGCTAATAAATGACTAATTATAACAGCTATTATGATAAAATTTGGTATGTATTAACATAAGTACTAGGCAGCGTATAAAATTTCATCCAAATCGGTTTACATTTAACCATAGCTCCCATACAAAAAAAACTTACGAAAACAGCCCAAATTCCACCTTAAATACACTTAAAAGCCAATAAATAATAAACTGTAATAGCTTTGGCCACTAAATTTAGCACAAAGAAGTCTTATGTCGATGCCACCCAGTGTGCAAAATTTCGTTACAATCGGTCACCATTTGACCATAGCTACCATATAAAAAACTTAGGGAAACACAAAAATACAAAAAGAAAAGGGGGTTTATATCCGTCTGTCCGTCAGATAAAAGCGCGAAGAGCTAGAGGGACAAAGTTTTACAAAATTATTTTCAATATCTTGTGAAATTGGCGTATTGAAAATGGACTAAATCGGATCACATTTAGTTAGAGCTCCCATATAACCCCACCCCGAGAATCACATTAATGCTGATAAATTTATTGCAATTGTCATACCTTATGACGACTAAATTTAGAACAGAGAAGTTTTGTGCAACTATTGGTCAATATATCAAATTTTACAGGAATCGGTCTATATTTGTCTATAGATTTTATTAAAACCACTCCCGGAAACAAAAAAAAATGTAGCAAAGGCCAGTTAAAAGCTATTAAATAAGAATTATGACAGCTAGGCCACTGAATTTTGCAAAAATAAGCTCTATATAAATACCAGCCATTGTGTGAAATTTTGTTACAATCGGTCAATATTTGGCTATAATTCTTATAATGGGTGTTTTTTTTAGAGGTATAGAACTTCGAATTGAAATAAAACACAAGAAAATCGTTTTAATGTCCATCAATTTGGCTTTATTGGAAGGATAATTTTATGCCATTAATGTTTAAATATGATTTCGGGCATGTGGCCGCCGCGGCTGGCTCGAATAAAGCCAATTCTACAGGTCCAATTTTCAACTACTTTTTCGAGCATATGGTGCCGTATGTTGGCAATAACGCCACGAATGTTGGCTTCCAAGTCCCCTAACGTTTCTGGTTTGTTGGCGTAGACGAGCGACTTCACATATCCCCAAAGAAAATAATCCAGTGGTGTCAAATCGCACGATCTTGGTGGCCAATTGACAGGTCCATTCCGCGAAATTATGCGCTCATCGAATGTTTCCTTCAATAAATCAATTGTGACGTGCGCTGTGTGGCATATAGCGCCGTCTTGTTGGAACCACAACTCATCCACATTCATGCCATCCAATTGGGGAACAAAATAGTCGGTTATCATGGCTCTATACCGGTCTCCATTTATGGTAACTGACTCTCCAGCATTATTTCGGAAGAAGTATGGCCCAATGACTCCACCAGCCCATAGAGCACACCAAACAGTCAGTTTTTGTGGATGTAATGGCGTCTCAAGGGTCTCATGTGGATTCTCTTCACTCCAAATGCGGCAATTTTGCTTGTTGACGTAGCCATTCAACCAAAAATGAGCCTCATCACTGAACAAAATTTTGCGATGAAAATCAGCATCGAGATCAATCTCATTTTCGGCCCATACACCAAAATCACGACGCATTGCATGGTCTCGCGGCTTTGATTCTTGCACAAGCTGGATCTTGTAAGGTCGCAAACCAAGATCTTTGCGCAAAATCTTCCATAAAGTTGATGGACAAAGCTCCAATTGCTGTGCACGGTGGCGAATCGATTCATTCGGGTCCTCTTCAACACTTTGCTCTACAGCGGCAATTGTTTCTTCGGTGCGCACTGTTCGACGTCGCTGCGGATGCGTATTATCACATAGAGTAAACGTAGTGCGAAAACGATCCATGGTTAACCGAATTTATTGCTCTGATGGACGATTATGTCGACCATAAAATGGACGGAGCTTGCGGTAAACTTCGCGAACTGAACCATTATTTTCGAAATAAATTTGCACGATTTGCAAGTGTTGTTCTTTTGTCAACCTGTTCATGATGAAATGGCAAACCAAACTAAATATTAATCACTTGACAGCTGACAAAATGGCCGCCAGTTAAAAAAGTGATGCCAACCTAAAGTTCTATACCTCAATAAAAAACACCCGATATATATATAACATACCCTTTTTTATATCTACAAACAAAAAGATTCGGAGGTACAATCAGCACCAAGAAAATTAGATAGCTATTAATCAATGTCCAGACTTTATATACGGTAGGTGCATTAGGAACTCCTAACAAAATACTTGAACCTGTCGTATTATTTACCATCAACATGTTTATCCTAACTGAAAATTAAGCAAAGCGAAAAGTATTTAACAGATTATTAATGCTAACTTATACCCGGTTATGAGAATAAATTTTGCACAAAGTAAATACTATTGAAACCACTTAGATACTTTTAAATGTTGCACTACAAAGCTACTGCAACCGAATTTAGTCCTAATATGTTCACTAATACCAATAAGCATAACAATTTTTTCAAATTTGGTCCACATTTTGAATTAGCTGCACTCTCGTAGATATATGTGATATGTTTCTACATTTAACACAACTTGATAGTGGGTATATGAGATTTGGCACAGCTATCAATCAGTGTTCAGCCCAGACTTTATATACGGTGGAACTCCTAACAAAATATATGGTCCTTCCATATTACTTTCAACGTGTTTAGCCCAACTACATATTGACCACAACGAAAAGTATTTAACAACTTACTAATGTAAAACTATACCCGGATATGTGAGCCGATGTGGTATAGCAGGTTAGTCATCTGCCTAGCATACCAGGGGCCCAAGTTCGATCCCTGGCCAGACTCACTTGAAAAAATAAATTTTCAAAAAAGCGGCGGTTCACCTCATAACTCAGCTACCACTGCTTATTGAGTATTAGGCTATAAAAAACTTCTCTAACTAATGCAATTGCCGTTCGGAGCCGGCGTTAAAACGTAGGTCCCTTTCAATAAGTCTAATAATAGAATCGGATGCAGCTCATTGCCTGAGAGAAGTACCCCTTGTTCCAATTCGAATGTTACCGGGGAATTATATTATGTTATGAGACCAAATTTTGTTCAAAGTAAATAAATACTAGGGAAACCACTTAGATACCTTTAAATGCTGACCTATAAAACTACTGAAACCGAATTCAATTTAGACCAATCAAATTTGAATTTAAAAAGGAAACTCATGAAGAATGAAATAAGTGACATCAGAGCTAAAATTTCAACACTAAAGCCATTAGAGTTAGAGATAGATGAACATACTATTAAATTGAATCATCAATTAATACTTTCAATGATAGACGGTAAAACTACCCAGGCTTTGACTGATACAAAAGCTTCATCCAGCTGTATTATATGTAAAGCAACATCAAGTCAGTTAAACCAAGAACATACAAAGTCACTAGATAGTATTGATGCATTTGAATTTGGATTATCACCGCCACATACGAGAATAAGATTTATGGAACACATACTGAAAATTAGCCATGATTTGGAATTCGGATCTTTAGGATCAGTAGGAAATAATGACACCAACATAGAGAAAAGAAAATTGAAAAAGAAACAAAACAAACACGGGTTAATTATAGATCAACCAAAACAAGGATCAGACAATACAAATGATGGCAATACCGCAAGAAGATTCCCAGCAAAACTTTGGTAATGGCAAGTACTCTGATAACTGGTTACCTTGTAACGACTACAACATACCACCCGAATAAATAATAAGTTATTACAGAAGTACTTATTTGTAATTTAGATGGTAATTTAAACTGAATGGCCCCGGTTCAAATCCCACCAAGGGCAACAATTTTTTTTTAGTTTTTTTTTTTTATTAAAAGAGTCTTTTTAAATGCTTTTTGAATTTTAAGAACTTAAATATTATCTTCTGTAAAAAAAATTTGTAAAACTAACTCACGTTAATGAAAAAATACCATCATGAGTCAATTTTGATTATATAGGGGATGTTGAATACCAAACACGATTCTAATTGGTCTTAACTTGGTAAGCCCAACTTATCTGGGTCATCCTTCATCCCAACTGTGGACACACACCTCCTCATGGTATCACCCGGGGAGCTAGTTTAACACCCATTAATATTGTGAGTTAACATGTTCCGAGAGTTGTCCCATAAAATCGATCAAAATAGGTAAGGATTAAGGGCTAGTAACCCTCTCTTGAAAAAAAATACAATGAAGAGGATAAAATTAGAATTGAAATGTCCCACTACCTAATATTAGAGGAGGATGTCCGAAACTTCGATAGAAAGACCAAGTAGAGGAACATCTTTCAAAGCTTGGCCTATAAAATTGGAGAATATTCGCACAAGATCGAAATCCATGGAATTCTAAAATATGCTCGGACTTTGAACTTAACAGGTTGTAACATTTAAGTAAGTAAGAGTCAATCTTATGTAAAAACTTATACAAAAAAGAAGATTTAAATTGTTTAAGTTTTAAAATAATTTTAAAAAAGTTTTAAAATAATTACAAAAAATCGTATAAAAATATTTTTCCAAAAATTACAACAAAAAAAAGCAGGGAAAAACAAAGTTATTTTCACATGATTTTGGATCTAAAAATAAAAATTGTTTATATTAATTATAAGCTGCTAAGTTTTCAACATATGAAGTAGCTCAGTGGAAGAGTCTCTGCCTAGCAGTCGGAGGGTCTGGGTTCGAGCCCCCATGGGATCATAAAAAAAAATTTGTATTTCGTTTAAAAATATATGTTTTTAATAAAACAACAACAAAAAAGTTGTTGCTGCTGTTGTTGTTGCTTTCAAATTGCTTACCCAAGTCATTACTTTTCTGCAATTGGTAAGTACTTGCCTCCAATGACATCCCCATGTTAATGTAATGACTTAAACAGCGAATGAGTAAGTAGTTCGTGTTCAATAGTTTAACTGTTTAACTCATTATTTGGTAATGAAAAGTTTTACTGGGTTCTTTTTGGATCCCGAAACTACATCTGATATAACAGGTGTTGATATAGATCTTATTTCAAGATTTAAAACAATTACTGAAGTACTTGCGTGCAATGAACAAATTAATGCTAAAAAATTTGGTGATTATGCCAAAGAAACTGTTGCTACAATAAATAAATAAAAAATAAGGATTACAGATTTTACAGAGAACATAATACCAGAAAAACGTCACGAAGTTCTACAAATGAAGACTTATTTCACATATTATTAGCAACGTCAGATCCATTCATCTCTAGCATTCGAAGTCAATGGAAAGTAAATCCTTCGGACCTAGGTGCCGAAGTTAAAGCACTTCTACAGGACAGCAGTAATACAGAGCAGAATATAAAATATTTACAAGAAATATTCCAGCCAAATAAACAATAATTATAATTTGCATTTAATATTTGAGCGCAATAATGTATATAAATATTAATATTAAATATTATTTATTTATCTATAATCTATTTATGACTACAAATAAATATATATTTAAAGAAAAATTAAGTTACACTCTTTATTTAAAAAAAACTAAGTAATATTTAAGTATTATTTATTATTATTATTATTATTATTAAAATTTGGGCCACCCTAATAAAAATACTGTAAATACCTCAACAAGAAAGGGGGAACCCTAAGGATAACAAAATATTAAATTGCTATCCAAGATCGACTTGTGGCCCAAATTTGAGCCAAATCGGTTAATAGGAAGTGGGTCAAAAATGAGTTGGCAGATTTGAAACAAAATAAAAAAGAAAAACATCGAAAATTGAATTTCAAGCTTAAATGTCTTAAGGACCACTGTACCGACATTAATAAAACCTACACTCGAAAAAGCTACAGATGTTATCTATTGATTAAAAAAAGAACTACTAAAAAATCTTTAATAGTTAAAAAGTTACAGAGTTTTGGCCAATGAAAAACGATTCTGAACCACTGTGAGCCGAATATAACACTCTTACTTGTTTTAATTTAAATTCTATATTTAGGCCTATTTTTATAATATTTCGACCTAAGTCTCAAACTTTTTTTTTCAAACAATTGATTCTCACCCTAATGCCTTTTATACTATGTCACACTTCAGTGTTTGATGATACGTTTTATTAAACTTCCCACTTGACGTTCAAATATCGTAAATCAAGTTAAGTTATTGTAGGGTTATGTGATCTTTCAGTCATCCTTTGATACCAGTTCACGTACAAAAATGTACTAACACATATTTTACAAAATAATCTCTTCATAAAATCATACCAAAGACAAGTACACTGAAAAAAATCTATGCGTTTTTTGTAAAAAATAGAGTCGTTCTTATGATTTAAGATGGCTACTAGATTTAAATATTTCTTTCATTCATATTTTGTGGAGCGAAGTTAAATATTTTAAGAATATATTTAAGTTTTCTTTAATATTAGGTATTATTTCTTTCAGTGTCGATTTGTATAGACGGTTAGATGGATGGATGAATTCATGATTGTTCGTGGTTATTTGGCTTTTGGTCTGTGCTTTCATTTTTTTTCGGTTTTCAAATGAATATTTTATTTGTCTTCTATTTTGGTTGATATTTTAACCCCTTAAGGTTTACACTTGAGAGTACAGCTATGAAATTTTTATAAATATTTATTTTGTTAACAAATATAGCTTGATTTTTTGAATTGCTTTATATAGGCTAGCGAATAACATAGACTCAGTTTCATTTCA
This sequence comes from Stomorhina lunata, assembly GCA_933228675.1. NCBI lineage: Eukaryota > Metazoa > Arthropoda > Insecta > Diptera > Rhiniidae > Stomorhina > Stomorhina lunata. Next base: position 101,425,164 of record OW121742.1, on the reverse strand, counting down.
TTGAATTTTTAATATTGAGTCCTTTATTATTTATAACTTAAAAATGTTCCTCCTCTACCACAATTCTTCTCTATAGCTCCTTAGGGTGTTATATTGGTATTAAATTGAATTGATGGGCCATAGCCGAAGACTTTTTATAACGAACATTAATGAAACTCGTGAAAATGAGTATTAAAAGCATTCAGTCAAAATTTGGGTGTTAACGAAGTCGGTTGGTGCCGCTTTGTTAAAGAAAATACAAAAACAAAATATACACGAATCAAAATCAAAATTCAATTACAAATAAATATGTATTGCCTCAAACATTGTTGGCACACCCCTATTATTTTTGTAAATATTCCCAGCAAAACTTTGGTAATGGCAAGTACTCTGATAACTGGTTACCTTGCAACGACTACAACATACCTTCCGAATAAATAACAAGTAATTACAGAAGTACTTATTTGTTATTAAGATGGTAATTTAAACTGAATGGCCCCGGTTCAAATCCCACCAAGGGCAACAATTTTTTTTAGTTTTTTTTTTTTTTTTATTAAAAGAGTCTTTTTAAATGATTTTTGAATTTTAAGAACTTAAATATTATCTTCTGTAAAAAAAAATTGTAAAACTAACTCACGTTAATGAAAAAATACCATCATGAGTCAATTTTGATTATGTAGGGGATGTTGAATACCAAACACGATTCTAATTGGTCTTAACTTGGTAAGCCCAACTTATCTGGGTCATCCTTCATCTCAACTGTGGACACACACCTCCTCATGGTATCACCCGGGGAGCTAGTTTAACACCCATTAATATTGCGAGTTAACATGTTCCGAGAGTTGTCCCATAAGATCGATAAAAATGGGTTATGATTACGGGCTAGTAACCCTTTCTTGAAAAAAAAAAAAAATACAATGAAGATGATAAAATTAGAATTGAAATGTCCCACTACCTAAGTAGAGGAACATTTTTCAAAGCTCGGCCTATAAAATTGGAGAATATTCGCACAAGATCGAAATCCATGAAATTCTAAAATATGCTCGGACTTTGACCTTAACAGGTTGTAACATTAAAGTAAGTAAGAGTCAATCTTACGTAAAAACTTATACAAAAAAGAAGATTTAAATTGTTTAAGTTAAAATTTCACATGATTTTGGATCTAAAAATAAAAATTGTTTATATTAATTATAAGCTGCTAAGTTTTCAACATATGAAGTAGCTCAGTGGAAGAGTCTCTGCCTAGCAGTCGGAGGGTCTGGGTTCGACCCCCATGGGATCATAAAAAAAATTTTGTATTTCGTTTAAAAATATATGTTTTTAATAAAACAACAACAAAAAAGTTGTTGCTGTTGTTGTTGTTGCTTTCAAATTGCTTACCCAAGTCATTACTTTTCTGCAATTGGTAAGTACTTGCCTCCAATGACATCCCCATGTTAATGTAATGACTTAAACAGCGAATGAGTAAGTAGTTCGTGTTCAATAGTTTAACTGTTTAACTCATTATTTGGTAATGAAAAGTTTTACTGGGTTGTTTGAAATAAATTTAAACGTATTGGGAATATTCTTCGAAACAGAAAAAAATACTAATATTAAATAATTTTAGTTTTTTACATTGTAAACCGCCGTGGTATAGCAGGTTAGTCATCCACCTAGCATTACAGAGGTCCCAAGTTCGATCTTTGGCAAGACAGATTTGAAAAACATAAATTTTCAAAAAAAGCCACTGGTAATTGAGTATTATATAAATAATATATAATTCCCCGGTAACATTCCAATTGGAACAAGGGGTACTTCTCTCAGACAATGAGCTGCATCCGATTCTATTTTTAGACCTATTGAAAGGGACCTACGTTTTAAAGCCGGCTCCGAACGGCAAGTGCTATAGTTAGAGAAGTTTTACATAGCCTAATACTCTATAATCAGTAGCTAGCTGAGTTATGAGGTGAATCGTTGTTTTTTCAAGTGGCCGGGGATCGAACTTGGGACGCCTTGTATGCTAAGCGGATGACTAACATTTTAAACCACGGCGGTAATTGAGTATTAGGCTATGTAAAACTTCTCTAACTAATGCATTTGCAGTTCGGAGCCGGAATTAAGACGTAGGTCCCTGTCAATGAGTCTAAAAAGAGAATCGGGTGCAGCTCATTGTCTGAGTGAAGTACCCCTTGTTCCAATTGGAATGTCGTGGGAATTATATATGCATGTAGTTTTTTACATTTTTTAGATAAAAAAATGTATTTTTTAGATATTTTTGATAAAACATTTTTTATAGAAAAGTTTTTTTATAAAAATATTTTTAAATTAAAAAGTTTTACTTTAGTGTATTGCACTAAAATCCTAATTTATTACAATTATTTATTATTGTAATAAAAAGTTTTTTGATAAAACAAAAAAATGTTGGTGGGACAAACTTTCTTTGACGTATTTCCAGAAAATTGTCTTTGGAAAATTTTTCGATAAAAATTTTTGTTTTAGAAAACTTTTCGATAAAAATATTTTTCTATAAAAATTTTCAATTTTTTCTTTCGAAAAATTTTTTCAAAAAAATTTTTTCTATAGAAAAATTTTCGATAAAAATATTGTTCTTTAGAAAAATTTTCGAAAGAAATATCTTCCTGTAGAAAACTTACATTGAAAATTCTTCTACATAAAAAATTTTATATGGAAAATTGTTCTATTCAAAAAATTGTATATGAAAAATTTGTATTACAAAAATATTTATATCGAGAAATTTTCGATAGAAAAAATTTTTAGTTGGAAAATTTTACTACAGAAAAAATTGTTAACTTTTCTATAGAAAAAATTTAAATTGAAAGTTTTTCAGTAAAAACAATTTTAAATGAAAAATGTTTCTTTTGAAAAAACTTTATATATTTAGCACAAGTTTTATTTTGTTTCCAAATTTTTAAACTCCAATATATCGATATAATCTCAAAAATCCCCAATTTTTAACCAAAATCTCTATATAGGCTCTTTACTATTTTTTTAAAGCTTTGGATATTAAAGGTAACCTTCAGGAAATCTGTTGATATAAAACGTTTTTAATCCGAAACTTGTTGATGATAAAAGTTTTATATAAGAAATCTTTTGATAACGAAAATTTTCTATAGAAAATCTTTCAGTGTCAAAAGTTTAATATGGGAAACCTTTTGACATCGAAATTTTTCGATATAGAATGTTTGTAGTTGAAAGTTTTTTGGCAAAAATTATTTATAGAAAAGCTTTGATATTGAATGTTTTTGACAGAAAAGTTTTATATAAGAAATCTTTCGATATCGAATGTTTATAATCCTTTCGACATCGAAGGTTTCATAAAGGAATTTTTAGTATTTATATAGGAATTTTTAATATTTTTTATAAAGCTTTAGATACTCAAGTTATCTATAGTAAAGCTTTTGATATTAAAATTTTTCTATAGGAACATTTTGTATAAACATTTTGTTATCTGAAATATTTTGACGACAAATGTTTTATATAAGAAATCTTTCGATATTGAAAGTTTACTATAGAAAACTTTATATGAGAAAACTATAAATAAATAATGGCAGTTTTTTTATTGGAGGACCTTCGATTTGAAATGTTTTAAGTAGAAAGCTTTAGATATTAAAAGTTTCTTATAGCAAAGCTTTTAATATTGAATATTGGAGACTAGTAAACTATGCATTTGATCATGATCATCTTAAGAAAAGTTGTTGCCTATGAACCGACTAACATTACAAAGTTCCGAAAGTTGGCCCTTTACGATATTAAAATATTTTTCTAAAAATATTTACAATAATGAAGTTTTTCTATAGAAAAATTTACTATTTTAAAAATTTTCTATAAAAATTTACGATATTGAAATTTTCCTATAGAAAAATTTAACATGTTTTTCTACAGAAAATTAACGAAATTAACATTTTTTTTATAGAAAAGTTTATTTTTTTACAGAAAAATTAATGATATTGATATTTTTCTATAGAAAAATTTACGATATTGAAATTTTTCTATAGAAAAATTTAAGACATTGAAATTTTTCTATAAAAAAAATTCCGATATTGAAATTTTTCTATAGAAAAATTTAAGATATCGAAATTTTTCTACAGAAAAATTTATGATATTGAAATTTTTCTATAGGAAAATTTACGGTATTGAAATTTTTCTATAGGAAAATTTACGGTATTGAAATTTTTCTATAGGAAAATTTACGGTATTGAAATTTATCTATAGAAAAATTTACGATATTGAAATTTTTTTATATAAAAATTTACGATATTGAAATTTTTCTATAGAAAAATTTAAGATATCGAAATTTTTCTACAGAAAAATTTATGATATTGAAATTTTTCTATAGAAAAATTTACGATATTGAAATTTTTCTATAGAAAAATTTACGATATTGAAATTTTTCTATAGAAAAATTTACGATATTGAAATTTTTCTATAGAAAAATTTACGATATTGAAATTTTTCTATAGAAAAATTAACGAAATTGAAATATTTCTATAGAAAAATTTACGAAATTGAAATTTTTCTATAGAAACATTTACGATTTTGAAATTTTTCTATAGAAAAATTTACGATATTGAAATTTTTCTATAGAAAAATTTACGATATTGAAATTTTTCTATAAAAAAATTTACGATATTGAAATTTTTCTATTGAAAAATTTACGATATTGAAATTTTTCTATAGAAAAATTTACGATATTGAAATTTTTCTATAGAAAAATTTACGATATTGAAATTTTTCTATAGAAAAATTTACGATATTGAAATTTTTCTATAGAAAAATTTACGATATTGAAATTTTTCTATAGAAAAATTTACGATATTGAAATTTTTCTATAGAAAAATTTATGATTTTGATATTTTTCTATAGAAAAATTTACGATATTGAAATTTTTCTATAGAAAAATTTACGATATTGAAATTTTTCTATAGAAAAATTTACGATATTGAAATTTTTCTATAGAAAAATTTACGATATTGAAATTTTTCTATAGAAAAATTTATGATTTTGATATTTTTCTATAGAAAAATTTACGATATTGAAATTTTTCTATAGAAAAATTTACGATATTGAAATTTTTCTATAGAAAAATTTTTGATTTTGATATTTTTCTATAGAAAAATTTACGATATTGAAATTTTTCTATAGAAAAATTTACGATATTGAAATTTTTCTATAGAAAAATTTACGATATTGAAATTTTTCTATAGAAAAATTTTTGATTTTGATATTTTTCTATAGAAAAATTATGATTTTGATAATTTTCTACAGATAAATTTATGATATTGACATTTTTCTACAGAAAAATTACAATATTGTCAATTCGTTTGTATGCAATTATTTTTATTTTTAGTATTTAAAAGTTAATAAAAACCAAAATTATTAGCTTAAGTTCGTTATATAAACTCCAATAAAAAACATAGTATTAACTTTAATTAGTTTCAGAGCCAATAAGGCATAACATTTTAATTAGTCCCATTAAAATAATATTTATCAATGCATTTGAAATGCTTATATAATTTATAAATGTAAGTGCATAAAAAAAACGATCCTTTGAGATTTGAAGCAATGATTTATAAATAATGACTTCAGTTTTCACATTTGATTTTATGTCATCAGTTTGGTTAAATCATTGACTATTAATATTATGTATAAATAGCTCATAATTTATGTTCCCATTAGGGCAATTAACATAAATAAATCATGATATGAGATGAATTTCAATATAATTTTATACATTTTTTAATTTTATATAAACGAGAAAATATTTGTGACATAAATTTACCCTAAGGAATTTTAATGAGGTCACCACCATTATTGGTTCATTTATTTAAAATTATGGTTAATGGATTTAAGGCTGAATTTTATTTATAATTAATTAAACAAAAAGAAATTAAATGGATAATATTTATGATTTTCAAAACCTATTACTTTATATAACCTTTTAGTAAATATGTACTCTAGAGTACACCTTATGCCACGAAAGGGCGAAATTGAACCGTAATTTCCCCTAGAAATTTTATATGTAACATTTTTCAAAATTGCGTAAGGAAAACACGTGCCGCATCCACCCACAATGTGTTAATCTGTTTTGTATGGGAAAAATTGGGAGTATAATTTTAGTCTCCTTGTCTGTTTAGGGTTAATATATATTTTTGAATGAAAAGCCTTAATGTTAATAAAAAATCAATATTTTTTGCGTTTTGAGCACAATTTTTAAATGATTTTTGAATTTTAAGAACTTAAATATTATCTTCTGTAAAAAACATTTGTAAAACTAACTAACTTTTTAATGAAAAAATACCATCATGAGTCAATTTTGATTATGTAGGGGATGTTGAATACTAAACACGATTCTAATTGGTCTTAACTTGGTAAGCCCAACTTATCTGGGTCATCCTTCATCTCAACTGTGGACACACACCTCCTCATGGTATCACCCGGGGAGATAGTTTAACACCCATTAATATTGTGAGTTAACATGTTCCGAGAGTTGTCCCATAAGATCGATAAAAATGGGTTAGGATTACGGGCTAGTAACCCTCTCTTGAAAAAAAATACAATGAAGAGGATAAAATTAGAATTGAAATGTCCCACTACCTAATGTTAGAGAAGGATGTCCGAAACTTCGATAGAAAGACCAAGTAGAGGAACATTTTTCAAAGCTTGGCCTATTGAATTGGAGAATATTCGCACAAGATCGAAATCCATGGAATTCTAAAATATGCACGGACTTTGACCTTAACAGCAGAGTTCTGCATCAAAACATTTGAAAAGCTTTTCAACACATTCGCTTTTTTTTAGATTCAACTCTTTATTCGTTTTTGTTCACGCGAATCAAATTCGTGTAGAAACAAAAAAGACACTAAATTAAAAAAACACACAAGAGAACTGTAGAGAACTGTTGAGAGTAAAAAACTCGACACGACAACAAACAATTTCAGCAATCACAGTTTTGTTTCATAAAATATCGAATTAACACGAATCATTCGAGTTCATTTGTAGGTATATAAACATTTTTGCGTTGAAATGAAAAAAAAAAAAATAAAATTAATGTTTACTTTCTTATTTTTATTTTTTATTTAACTTAAAAGTTCTTTTTATTTAACTTAAAAGTTCTTAAAAAAACTAAAATTAATTAATTCTTTACTAATTTTTAAAGTTATAATAAAATGAAATATACTTTTTATTTATATTTGTGTATATTGAAAATTATCAGACTTTGAGTTTTATTATATCAATCAATATGTGACAGTTATTTTGATTTAATATTATATCAAGCAATGACTGCTTTTTATTTTGTGATTAAGTTTTTTAAGCAATTTCTGAGAGATATCTTTTAAAATTGATTTTTTAGAGCAGGAATTTTATTTTTTATATAAAATCGGAAATTTTGAAAATTTTCCATAAAAATAGGAAAATTTAAAAATTTCCCATCAAAAAGGGAAATTTTTGAAATATCCTATATAAATGGGAAATTTTGGAAATTTCCCATAAACATTTAAAATTTTGAAACCTTCTTACAAAAATTTAAACTTTTAAAACTTCTTATAAAATAGGAAATTTTTAAAAATAAAATTTTTGAAATTTCGAATAAAAAGGAAAATTTCCCATAGAAATGGGAAAAAAATTTTAAATTTCTAATAAAAATGGGAAATTTTTTAAATATCCTAAAAAACAGATATTTTAAAAAGGAAAACTTTTAAGTTTTCCAATTTTTCCATTTTTATGGAAAAGTTTTAAAATTTCCTATTTTTAAGGGATATTTTTAAAATTTCCCATTTTTATGTTAAATTTTAGAATTTTCCCATAAAACTGGGAAAATATTAAAATTTCCCATTCTTATTTTCAAAATTTCCTACTTTTATGGGAAATTTTCAAAATTGACCATTTTTATGTGAAATTTTCAAAATTTCCCATTTTTATGGCAAATTTTCAAAATTGACCATTTACATCGAAAATTTTCAAAATTTCCCTTTTTTATGTGAAATTTTCAAAATTTACCATTTTTATGGAAATTTTCAAAATTTACTATTTTTTATCGGAAATTTTCAAAATTTATTATTTTTATGGCAAATTTTCAAAATTGACCATTTTTATGTGAAATTTTCAATATTAACCATTTTTACGGAAAATTTTCTAATATTACCATTTTTATTGGAAATTTTCAAAATTTACCATTTTTATGGTAAATACAAAATATTATTATTATTATTATGCAAATACAGAATATTAAAAATATATGTATACTAACCTCTTAATTTTTTACTTCTTTCACAAAACAAAATTATCAATTAATCAATCACTTCTTTCGCAAAAAAATGTTTTTTAATTAGCAGTTAATCAATCACTTAAAGAAGGGAATGTGCAACTGTCATTCATTTACTTAGATTGTTTTTAGAATTTTTAGTGTTACTCTCTTAATATAGATGAAAGAAAAAAACACTCGTTGTAAATGAAACAAACAATGTTTTGATTCTCTTCTCATTTTTCTTTATTCGAATTGAGTTGTAACACCAAACTTGATTTTGCAGTACTCATTCGTTTCTCTTTCTTTTCTATTTTTCTTTTGCACTGATCGACACCATTTAAGAATTTTACTGTGATTTGAGATTTAGAATGTTTTGATGCAGAACTCTGCTTAACAGGTTGTAACATTTAAGTAAGTAAGAGTCAATCTTATGTAAAAACTTATACAAAAAAGAAGATTTAAATTGTTTAAGTTTTAAAATAATTTTAAAAAAGTTTTAAAATAATTACAAAAAATCGTATAAAAATATTTTTCCAAAAATTACAACAAAGCAAAAAAAAAAGCAGGGAAAAACAAAGTTATTTTCACATGATTTTGAATCTAAAAATAAAAATGGTTTATATTAATTATAAGCTGCTAAGTTTTCAACATATGAAGTAGCTCAGTGGAAGAGTCTCTGCCTAGCAGTTGGAGGGTCTGGGTTCGAGCCCCCATGGGATCATAAAAAAATGTTGTATTTCGTTTAAAAATATATGTTTTTAATAAAACAACAACAAAAAAGTTGTTGCTGTTGTTGTTGTTGCTTTCAAATTGCTTACCCAAGTCATTACTTTTCTGCAATTGGTAAGTACTTGCATCTAATGACATCCCCATGTTAATGTAATGACTTCAACAGCGAATGAGTAAGTAGTTCGTGTTCAATAGTTTAACTGTTTAACTCATTATTTGGTAATGAAAAGTTTTACTGGGTTGATACCTAAATGGATGTTTTCGTGATTTTTATGAACTTTTAAAAAACCTATTATTTTAAAAAGTGTGTAAAAATTCGAGATGGGTGCAAATAAAGACCTGCCATTCACGAAGAGAGCAATCAACGCATCCATTATATATTCTAAAGGATCAATATATGGCAAATTTTTTCATAAACACAAATACGTGATTTTGGCAGTTTTAGAATTTTTTCCTTGATTTAATCTTTTTTCGGATTTGCCCATATACTAAAATTATTTCAAAACATTCACATTTTCACGAAATTTTACGATTTCAAATCGCAGGTACGGCGAAACGGTTTAAGAGATCGACCTCGCTTTTCTTATATTTTATTCTACCATTTATTTGATTTCTGATACTGGAAAGCGATTATATTATTTGTAATATTTGTTGAACAAAATTTTCAAAAAATTAAAAAATGATTTTTGAAACCAGCCTGAGAAAAAAGTGTAATTTTTAAATATTTAAAAAAAATATGAGAAAATTCAGTTATATTTTAACGAAAATCAACTATTTCGTACTTACAGATCATAGAATTGTAAATCATGTCTTACGTTCAAAATTTACTTATCCTTAAGTAATTATTTTAGCTGCATATCCTTAGGCGTGTTGTTAATGACACGAATTTTCGGGAAAAACTGCAATAACTCCGAAACTACTCCATAGATTTTTAATGTTGATAGCTTTTAATAAAGCTACTTTAGTTCTCTTTTATATTCCAATAATTTGGTTTAAATAATTTAATTCTAAGTGGTTGAAATTTGGGTAAAACCAAAAAAAAATACTCCCAATTTTTCCCATACAAAAAAGTTTAACACTTTGTGGGCGGATACGTCACGTGTTTAAATTTGAAAAATATGAACAGCTTGTTTTTATGTTACATAGAACATTTCTAGGTGGAGTTACGGTTCAATTTCGCACTTTCGTAATATAAGGTGTCCCCTAATATACTTCCATGGTTTAGATGATAATGAATTTACACTGAGTATTTCAATATGTAACCATATGTGGCGTATACATAATATTTTGTATATTCTTATTACTTAGCCGTCATGTTTAACTATAAAAGAGGCAAAAATGTTTCGAAATTTGCATTTAAATTATCATACATTTTATAAAAATTTTCTCCTTCTACCTTCTTCCCAAAAAACTCCAATTTTCATCGCTCAATTTCGTAATTGCAAACCAAGTATGTATTATAAAAATTGACCCGTTTATAATCAGATGAAATCTGAAACTGTACAAAATGACAATATGTACATTACACATATCACAAGTCCAATCTGAATTTAATTGCATTCCATTTCTTTTACTTTCCTCCATAATAATCATATTCCTCCAGATATATCACACGCTTTTGTCACAAAGATAACGAGAAAGCCCAGCCAAGGGCAATAAAAATATAAGATAAAACCAAAAGAAATTCAAGAATGTATTTAATTTTCGAAAGATTGGTTAAGACTATAAAATGTATTACGTAGCCAAGTCAACTAAAAGGTTGCTATGAAGATTATCAAGCAACCGTAAGAAAAATATTCGACCAAATAAACAGAAATACTCGTATGTACATAAGTACTCTCGTGTACTATCACACCATCGAATATATTTTTTGGCATCCTTTACTATTTAAGTAAGATGTAAGGAATATCTTGGACATACAAACTTTTATACATTAGGGTGACCCAAATTTAGTAAAACTTCAAAATGTAGCCAGCAATGGCCAGCGATCTTTCAAAGCTTAGCCTACAAAATTGCAGAATATGCTTACATGATCGAAGCTCATAGAATTCTTAAATAAGCTCGGCCTTTGACCTTAACAGGTTGTTAATATAGGCCATTAATAGTAAATTTATTTTCAATAGTACAATAGCAAATTTATTTTCGATATATTGGTTCATAGTATGGCCACATTGTTACACTCTGAGAAAACCCATTGAAGGCACCCCTCATGCTGCTTTCTCGCTTGGAGTCTGAAAGTTAGACAAAGTCATACAATGATACTTTATCCGCAACATTTTAACGATCACTTTTAAACACCGCTTTTGAAAAACCAAATGATGCACTTCTATAGAAAAGAGTCTAGATAACAAGGACCAATAATTCTTTTTAAGAAAAAGTTATATAATTATATAACATTTTATTAAAAAATTTTCGACTAAAATTTTGTGGGTGGAAGTTTCTCACAAAATCTCACAATAATCCGACATGCACCCCTTGAAATTGGAAAATTTATTTTTTTTATACATTTGAAAACCCGAAAAAAATCAATCGATTTTTATAGTCGATATCTCATTTTGTTGCTATTATATGTCGCTATGGGAGTTAGAAGTGTATAAGGCAAAATGGTTATAGCAATCCTTAGTAAGACTAAATAAGACTAGCATAAGGTAAAGTGTTCCCACTATCCTTAGTAAATCACTTAAGTCGACTCGTAGGTTATTAACCCCACTTTCTTAAAAGTGGCCTCCTCGTGGTGCTCCCTGGGTTCACCTCTTTTGAGGTGGAGCGAATGCGAGCGGCGGTCTTTAACATATCCGAATGGCCAATAACACGGCGTCTCGGGAAGTAGGCATTCTCGCTAAGTTTGTTACTGACTTCTTCATCTCGTCAGGCTGGTGGCGTAGCTGGCAGCCCCAGCACCAGCCTAGGGGAGCAATAGACTAATCACCTATTCTCTCCGAAAACTGAACGATTACTGAAACCAACACAAATGTAAATTGAGGCCCTATGTTCCACAAGGAATTAAAGGACTAAATATATATGTCGCTATGCGATAAAATAATAAATCTGGAAGTTTTTTGCCGCTTTCGATATTTCATGATTTTTTTAAAACGAAAATTTTTACCATTTTTACATAAAAAATATATTTTTTTCTTAAGTTTTTTATTATAACTCCGATACTATTGATCCGATTGAACGCGATATATAGATGAACGCGATATATAGATGAATTAAAGGCTATGTAAATCTTAATTTTTTTGATTTTATTTTAATAATATCGGACTAGTAGTTTTTGAGTTATCATTAATTATTTGAAGAAACGTCTAAAAAAAATTTAAAAAAAATGGGAAAAGGGTAATTTTAAAAATGTTCCATAAAAAAGTTAAATTTAAAAAATTTCCCATAAAAAAGGGGAATTTTAAAAATTTCCCATAAAAAACGAACATTTTTAAAATTACCCATTAAAAAGGGAAATATTGAAAATTTTGTATAAAAATGGGAAATTTTGAATATTTTCAAAATTTCCCTTTTTTTATGGTAAATTTTCAAAATTTCCCTTTTTTATGGAAAATTTTAAAAATTTCCCTTTTTTATGGTAAATTTTCAAAATTTCCCTTTTTTATAGAAAATTTTCAAAATTTCCCTTTTTTATGGAAAATTTTAAAAATTTCCCTTTTTATAGGAAATTTTGGAAATTTCCCTTTTTTATCGGAAATTTTGAAAATTTCCCTTTTTTATAGGAAATTTTGGAAATGTTCCTTTTTCCCTTTTTTATGGGAAGTTTTAAAAATTTCACGTTTTTATGGGAAATTTTAAAAATTTCCCATTTTTACAGAAAATTTTCAAAATTTGCCATTATTATAGGAAATTTTCAAAATTTCCCATTTTTATAAAAAAATTTCAAAATTTCCCTCTTTTTTTCCAAAAAATTTTTAAAAATTTTAAATTTTTATGGGTCACAATTTGACAAATAGCGGATGCGTCTTTTGTGAATACCTGTTTCTATATGAAGGAGTTACCAGATCGAAACAAAATTTAACATGTGTTTATAGCAGAGATGGAAGTTTCTAAAACACTTAACTTTTTTCTGTTTGTACCACGCTTTTTGTGCTAGGCTAAGGAGTTTCCGAACCGCCCTCGTATATTTGACAAAAAAAAATAAAACTGATTTCTGCCAAAAAAAATAAAAATCGTAATGTTATAATTACATTTTGATTTTTTTATAAATGTCATAATAATCGCCAAAACAGGCTCGAATAATATTTATGGAATCTATACTCCATATATCCCTTTAAAAGGAAAAAATGAGTTTGCGAGTTGATGCCGTATAACAATTGCCCCGAATTTCAAATAATGGCAGTACGTCAAGGCGTTTTATCTTCAATCCTGCACTTATTACTGAACAGGTGTAAGTGAGGAAGTGATAAATCGATTTCGAACTATTCTTCATATAATAACAAGTAGGCAGATAAATCGTATAGCTGGTACTTCATGCCTGCCTACAGTCCATAAAATTGGTATGCTTTGCGAGAAAGCAGAAGAAGCCCGTTATTAAGACTACAGAAACAATAGACTAATGTTTTCTAAAATGTTTTGCAGAACTTTGACAAATACTGATGTTTTGCATCGTTTACGTGCATTATCTGATCCATTCAGAAGTGGTATAAGACGACAATCTAATAAGAAAATATTAGAACTGGATTTCATTTAGAATTAAGACATTAAGGAAACAAACATGGTACAATGAAGGTCCAAGGTCCAATCAGTAAATGTTTACTGATTAATGAAACACAAAATCAGTATTCAGTAAATTTTACTGATTACTGAAAAAATAAATCAGTATTCAGTAAATTTTACTGAATACTTAAAACTATTATCAGTATTCAGTAAATTTTACTGATTAGTGAAAAAAAATTTCAGTATTCAGTAAATTTTACTGATTACTGAAAAAAAAAATCAGTATTCAGTAAATTTTACTGATTACTGAAAAAAATTCAGTAATCAGTAAATTTTGCTGATTACTGCAAATAAATTCAGTAATCAGTATATTTACTGCTTAATGATAAGATTGCAGTATCTGAAGTTTTTCAGCAAAAATTAAAAAAAACCTTTTTTATTTTAAGACAGAAATGTCAATGTAGACAAGTACTTAGTAACCCAGCAAAACTTTGGTAATGGCAAGTACTCTGATAACTGGTTACCTTGTAACGACTACAACATACCATCCGAATAAATAATAAGTTATTACAGAAGTACTTATTTGTAATTAAGATGGTAATTTAAACTGAATGGCCCCGGTTCAAATCCCACCAAGGGCAACATTTTTTTTTAGTTTTTTTTATTAAAAGAGTCTTTTTAAATGATTTTTGAATTTTAAGAACTTAAATATTATCTTCTGTAAAAAAGATTTGTAAAACTAACTCACGTTAATGAAAAAATACCATCATGAGTCAATTTTGATTATGTAGGGGATGTTGAACACCAAACACGATTCTAATTGGTCTTAACTTGGTAAGCCCAACTTATCTGGGTCATCCTTCATCTCAACCGTGGACACACAGTATCACCCGGGGAGCTATTCTAATACCCATTAGTATTGTAAGTTAACATGTTCCGAGAGTTGTCCCATAAGATCGATAAAAATGTGTTAGGATTACGGGCTAGTAACCCTCTCTTGAAAAAAAAATACAATGAAGAGGATAAAATTAGAATTGAAATGTCCCACTACCTAATGTTAGAGAAGGATAGACCGATAGAAAGACCAAGTAGAGGAACATTTTTCAAAGCTTGGCCTATAAAATTGGAGAATATTCGCACAAGATCGAAATCCATGGAATTCTAAAATATGCTAGGACTTTGACCTTAACAGGTTGTAACATTTAAATAAGTAAGAGTCAATCTTATGTTAAAACTTATACAAAATAGAAGATTTAAATTGTTTAAGTTTTAAAATAATTTTAAAAAAGTTTTAAAATAATTACAAAAAATCATATAAAAATATTTTTCCAAAAATTACAACAAAGCAAAAAAAAAGCAGGGAAAAACAAAGTTATTTTCACATGATTTTGGATCTAAAAATAAAAATTGTTTATATTAATTATAAGCTGCTAAGTTTTCAACATATGAAGTAGCTCAGTGGAAGAGTCTCTGCCTAGCAGTCGGAGGGTCTGGGTTCGAGCCCCCATGGGATCATAAAAAAAAAATTTGTATTTAGTTTAAAAATATATGTTTTTAATAAAACAACAACAAAAAAGTTGTTGCTGCTGTTGTTGTTGCTTTCAAAGTGCTTACCCAAGTCATTACTTTTCTGCAATTGGTAAGTACTTGCCTCCAATGACATCCCCATGTTAATGTAATGACTTAAACAGCGAATGAGTAAGTAGTTCGTGTTCAATAGTTTAACTGTTTAACTCATTATTTGGTAATGAAAAGTTTTACTGGGAAGTAATGGTACTTCAAAAAGTCCATCTATGGTACTTGCCTTATTAAATTACAAATAGGGTTACTCCCTCAGCAAAACTTTTGATTACCAAGTTATAAGATAAGCAGCTAAAATACTGAATACGAACTACTTACTCATTAGCTGTTTAAATCGTTACATTAACATGGTGATGTGGGATTTGAGTACAAACATAGACTTATTGAAAGTGACCTACGCCTTAACTCCGGCTCCGAACGGCAAATTCATTAGTTAAAGAAGTTTTACATAGCCTAATACTCAATAACCAGTGGGTCTGGCCGGGGATCGAACTTGGGACCTCTGTTTGCTTGCACGAGGGAGTTTATGATTTTTTTTGGTATTTAGATACGTCAGATTACACTGGTGCGTTCACAAAAGTTGTTTAGCTTTACGGTGGCTATAATTTTACAAAATACAGAGTGGGAAAAATCAAGATTTCCAAAATTATGATAAAAAAATTTTTTTCTTTAACATTTTAAAAAAAGACAAAGACAAAATATATTTATATCACAAAATGTTATTAAGAAATATTTTACATACTCTTGGCTACATTTTTGCCCAACATAGTTAAGCGATATTTTTAAGTGCTGATTAGCTAGTTGGGAAAAACTGATGACACCTTTTTTTGGCACCATGCTAATATTGGGAAACTTTGGTGGCCCATAAAAAAAGGTCACTAAATTGGACAAACTGAGTATATGGTTCTACTACAACTTGATAGTAGAATAGGACCCACATAGTAATAGCCTTGCACTTTTCAAAATATATTTATTTTTTGTGTAGTTTAGTTCTTGTTTTGTTAATTATACAATCAAAACCACCGGATACTGCATTTAATGATCAGTATTACTGATTTTTTTTCAGTATTCAGTAAAATTTACTGAATACTGAAATCTTTTCTCAGTAATCAGTAAAATTTACTGGGTACTGATTTTTTTTCAGTAATCAGTAAAATTTACTGAATACTGAAATTTTTTTCAGTAATCAGTAAAATTTACTGATTACTGAAATTTTTTTTCAGTAATCAGTAAAATTTACTGAATACTGAATTTTTTTTAAGTAATCAGTAAAATTTACTGAATACTGATTTTTTCTTTCAGTAATCAGTAAAAGAAAAAAAATACTGAAAAAGTACTGGTACTGCAAAGTGCCCATCTATGATTTTCACAAACATATTAAGTAAAATTAATGTGTGCCAAAATATACATCGTATTTATATTTATATCTAGCAGAAAAGCTTTTTTAGTTTACTTTATCAAAATAAGGACCACCCTAATGTACATCAACGTCAGCAAAAAAATTAACCAAAATTTTGTTAAGTAGACAACCAACCGTACAATTTTACTTCATAATTAAACAAATTTACAAAGTGTAATAAAATTTTAAAATATTGTCAGTCAAGACAGAAGATACGATGCCCTATACCAGGAAGTTTTAATTTAAGTTCATCACATGTTTATAATAGTTTATAGTTAGGAACATTGTTCCAACTCAGCAACAGATATGCTTTCTACAAGTTTTGGTTCTAAAGCTGTTGTTGTTCATTGAAGTCTTGAAAAGCTAAGTATTAGATAAAATTTTGCATATCAATACCAAAATCTGATTGCCAAGTTTTAGATATCAAACACGTACATAGATCAAGAAAATATAAACTGCGCCTGATTGTAAAATATATAGCATTTTACTCTGCATCTTTGCTACCCAAAACTCCTTATCTTCAGTTTGACTACTAAAGTAGTTTAAAGAACTTACATGGTCCAATGCAAACTCTATCAAATATTTTTTGTATAACTCACATTCATAACATTTTACTTACACTTAAATACTCGTATATACCTAAATAGCTTTCTTTCCTCATACTAACCGCGATTTTTCACATTTCACTTATTTCGTTTAAGGAAATGAGCAAAAAAGATGGTAAGTATATGCAGAAATTGCTCAACCAAATATTATATGTACTCGTATATAAATAGTAAAAGTATGCAAAAAAAATTATACATGCGAATATGAAAAATAGCAAAATAATAAAGAGAAATTTAAAGGAGCGTTAAACTATAAAATTTAACATTTATGGAGGAAAGAAGTGCAAAATGTTTTTCAGTTTTGCTACCTGCATAATTATTTAAGTGTGGATGTGTAAGTGTGGACTTAAGGAGAAAAAAGTTAACATACATATGTATATGAATAATAAAGAAGTACCCAACAGTTCCAAATTAAAGGAGTTTTTGCAAAACTAGAAAAGTAGATAGTGGATTTGATATGAAATCATTGAAAGTAAAAGGAAGGAATTTTAAGAGCAATTGAAGATACGCATTGTGTTTTAATAGTTCAAAAACCCTTCAATTTGGAACTGTTGGGTACTTGTAAACACCTAAAAATAATATATTTTAAAAGTTTAGTTAAATTGCAAATAATTGCAATGAAATATTTTGTAAATCATTCTTGTAATATTTATACTAATCTTTAGTATAGGGTCGACTATTTAAAAGTTAAAATTACAATAAAACAAAAAATATTTGAAATTTTGTCATATGAATTTTTTTGTTGTGAAGTACAATTGTTTCGATATGAAATGGATATTATTTTATTTATATATACCCAGCAAAACTTTGGTAATGGCAAGTACTCTGGTAACTGGTTACCTTGTAATGACTACAACATACCCTCCGAATAAATAATAAGTTATTACAGAAGTACTTATTTGTAATTAAGATTGTAATTTAAACTGAATGGCCCCGGTTCAAATCCCACCAAGACCAAATTTTTTTCATTTTTTTTATTAAAAGAGTTTTTTAAATTATTTTTGAATTTTAAGAACTTAATACTACCTTCTGCAAAAAAAAATTTGGAAAACGAACTCACGGTAATGAAAAAATATCATCATTAATCAATTTTGATTAAGTAGGAGATGTTGAATACCAAACACGGTTCTGATTGGTCTTAACTTGGTAAGCCTAACTTATCTGGGTCATCTTTCATCTCAACTGTGGACGTGGTATCACCCGGGGAACTAGTTTAATACCGCTTAATGCAGTGAGCTAACATGTACCGAGAGTTGTCGCATAAGATCGATAAAAGTGGGTTAGGACGATAGGCTAGTAACACACTCTTGGAAAAAACAATTACTATGAAGAGAATAAAATTAGAATTAAAATGCCCCACCTATTAATGTTAGAAGAGGACGTCCGAAACTTCGATAGAAAGACCAAGTAGAGGAACATTTTTCAAAGCTTGGCCTATAAAATTGGAGAAAATTCGCACAAGATCGAAGTCCATGGAAATCTTAAATAACCTCGGACTTTGACCTTAACAGGTTGTAACTATAGGCTATTTAAGTATGTAAAAACTTATACAAAAAGAAAGATTTAAATTGTTTAAGTTTTAAAATAATTAAAAACAACTTCTTTGTTAATGCCTTAAACATTTACAAAAAATCTTGTTGTTTTCCAATTGCTTACCCAAGTCATTACTTTTCTGCAATTGGTAAGTAGTTGCCTTCAATGACATCCCCATGTTAATTTAATGACTTAAATAGTGAATGAGTCTGTAGTTCGTGTTCAATAGTTTAACTGTTCAACTCATTATTTGGTAATAAAAAGTTTTGCTGGGTAGTTTCTAATTAAATAGCTTTTAACTGGCCTTTGCTACATTTTTTTTTTTTTTGGTTTCCGGGAGTGTTTTTTATATGAAAGCTATAGTCAAATATATACCGATTCCTATAAAATTTGATATACTGACCAATAGTTACATAAAACTTCTCTATTCTAAATTTAGACGTCCTAGCTATAACAATTGTATCAAATTTATCAGCATTAATGTGTTTCCCGGATCGGGGTTATATGGGAGCTCTTACTAAATGTGAACCGATTTCGTCCATTTTCAACACACAACTTTTTCAAGATATCGAAAATACTTTTGTAAAATTTTGTATCGCGTTTTTATCTGACGGACAGACGGACAAAAATCCCCTTTTCTTTTTGTATTTTTGTGTTTCCGTAAGTTTTTTATATGGGAGCTAGGTCAAATGGTGACCGATTGCGACAAAATTTTGCAAACTGGTTGGCATTAACATAGGACTTCCTTGTGCCAAGCTATTACAGTTTATCATTTATTGTCATTTAAGTGTATTTTAGGTGGAATTTAGGCTGTTTCCGTAAGTTTTTTGTATGGGAGCTATAGTTAAATGTAAACCAATTTGAAAAATCTAATGAGAAGAGTCTATATATGAAGCATCAATAATTGTTTTTAAGAAAAATTTATATTACGTGTTATAAAAAAAGGTATTGAAAAGTGCTTAATATTCTAAAACGAAAAGTGATGAAATTTTTCATCAAATACAGTAGCTCGTACATCGAATATAGTTTCACAGCTTTAGTCTTAATGTCTATTTAGTTAAGATACAGAACCTTGGTTTAAGTCTACAAAAGAAAATAACTTAATCTCGTACAAAGTTTAGAAAATATCAGGAAATAAAAAAAGCTCTAAAAATGCAGTGCTTTCGTTTTGATTTGGACAAAAACTAAGTTGGAGCGATTTTGCCCGATG
Organism: Stomorhina lunata; assembly: GCA_933228675.1. NCBI lineage: Eukaryota > Metazoa > Arthropoda > Insecta > Diptera > Rhiniidae > Stomorhina > Stomorhina lunata. Next base: position 101,405,224 of record OW121742.1, on the reverse strand, counting down.
CTTACACCATAACCATGTGAAAGATGAAAGTCTCTTTTTCAGATTGAGGTAAAAAAATTCACCGAAATTTAGCGATCGTAGAACAAAGTTTAAAATTTTCTGAAAAAATTCACATAAATTGTTACGCATAATTTAAACAAAAAGTGTTGCAGTCGTTTAGGCGTAACTTTTTAATCAAATTAAATTTAAGTGTAAGTCCAAGGCAGGTAGCCCTAGCAGTGGACGGATTTCAACTAAAATCAGTAGAGCTCTTTTTTTGGGTGAACTAATAGTCGTATGCAGAATTTCATCAAATTCTGTTGAGAGAAAAAAAAAGTGAAAGTGAGTGGAAGGATTTCAATCAAAATTTCAATCAAAATTAATAGAGTTCTTTGTTGGATAAACTAAGAGAACTGTGCCAAATTTCAACAAATTTTTATTATGAATTCTGGCCTATCCATTGGGAACAAAAATAAGTCAAAAAACAAGTAAGAAAAGCTATAGTCGGTCAAGGCCGACTATATCATACCCTTCACTACTAAGGTCAAATATGGACCAACAATTAACAATTAAACAAGTTTTCCTTAAGTCTTAGAGACATACATACATACTCTATGTGCTATATATTTTTTTTTAATTTCGAGATTTATATCATTTCCGGCTAAGGGCCTGATATATGAGCTAGGGTCAATTGTGGACCGATTGTTACCAAATTTTGGTTATTGCTTCATATTTGTAAAATATTTATCTGTGCAAAGTTTAAGTAATCAAATGCATTTATCTTTAGAGTTAAGAACGTTTTTGTGCTTTTATGTGTATTTAAACGTCTTCTAAAAATGTGTCTTGTATGGGAGGTATGGTCTAATATGGGCCGATTTCTATAAAATTAGGAACATTGATTAAGGTTATGATTAAAATACAACTAAAATTGTGTCTCTAAAGGACCAAAAACTCTATTCCGGAAAGGCATCCCTATGGGAGGTACCCGAAATAGTAATTCAATTTCACCCAAAAATAATAATAGAGATCGTTATCTCTTAAGCTACGGCCTGTAGAATGATAACAAGCTTATATGGATAACCGGCCAGTCAGACGGACATCGTTAAAACAACTCAGGGAGTGATTCTAAGTCGATTGGTATACTAAAAGGTGGGTCTCAGACCAATATTTCTATGCGTTGCAAACATCAGGACAAACCCAATATGAAGGGTATGAAAATTGGGTCCAAGGCAGGTACCTCAAAGAATCATGGGATCTCAACCAAAATTAGTAAATTTTTTCTTGGATCAATTATTAGACGTGTGTTGAATTCTTTCAAATTCTGTAAAGAAACGAAAAGTGATGAAATTTTTCATCAAACTCAATATCAGTTTACAGCTTTAATATTGATGTCGATTTAATAAAGATACAGAACCTTAGTTTTAGTCTACAAAAGAAAACAACTTAATCTCGAATATAGTCTAGGAAATATCAGGTAATTAAAAAAACTCTTCAAAATTCAGTGTTTTCGTTTTTCTTTGGACAAAAAATAAGTTGAATCGATTTTCCTCGGTCCTTCTACCATAACCATGTGAAAGGTGAAAGTCTCTTCTTTAGATTGTGCTAAAAAAAATTCACCGAAATGTCTTGTAGATTGTTACGCATAATTTAAACAAAAAGTGTTGCAGTCGTTTAGGCGTAACTTTTTAATAAAATTGAATTTGAATGTAAGTCAAAGGCATGTAGCCCTAGGAGTGGACGGATTTCAACTAAAATTAGTAGAGCTCTTTTTTGGGTGAACTAATAGACGTATAACGAAATTCATCAAATTCTGTTGAGAATTTCGGCTTAAATATTGGAAACAAAAATAAGTCAAAAAATGGGGGTCCAAAGCAGTTTTCCCAAGGAGTGGATGGATTTCAATCAAAATTAGTAGAGCTCTTTGATTGACAAACTGATAGGCGTATGTCAAATTTCATTAAATTTTGTTAAGAATTCCGGCTTATACATTGGGAACAAAAATAAGTGAAAAAATGGAGGTTCAAGGCAGGTACCTCAAAGAGTCAAGGGATCTCGACCAAAATAAATGTAACTCTTATCAGACGTGTGTTGAATTATTTAAATTGTGTTAAGAATTGCGGCTATACATTAAAAATAAGTAAGAGTATTATATTCGGCTGTGCCGAACCTTATATACCCACCATCAAGTTATATTAAATTTAAAAACATATCTCATATATCGATGAGGGAGCAGCTAATTAAAAATATGGACCAAATTAAAAAAAATTGTTACGCTTGTTGGTATTGTTGATAAAATATTTGGACTAAATTCGGTTGCAGTAGCTTTATAGTTCAACATTTTAAAGTATCTAAGTGGTTTCCCTAGTATTTACAATGCACGAAATTTAACCTCATAACCGGGTATAGTTTAGCATTAATAATTTGTTAAATACTTTTCGTTTAATTAATATTTAGTTAATATAAATATGTTGATAGTAATACGACAGGTCCATATATTTTGTTAGGAGTTGCTAGTGCAATACTGTATATATTATAGCCAAATGGTGACAGATTGTAACAAAATTTTACACACTGGCTGGTATTTAAATAAAGCTTATTCTTCCTATTTAGTGGCCATAACTATCATAGTTAACTGGCCTTTGCTACATTTTTTTAGTTTCCGGGAGTGTTTTTTATATGAAAGCTATAGTTAAACATGGACCGGTTTCTAAAAAATTTTATATACTGACCAATAGTAGCATAAAACTTCTCTACTCTAAATTAAGTCATCATACCTATTACATTTGTATTTAACTTATCAGCATTAATGTGTTTCCCGGATCGGGGTTATATGGAAGCTCTAACTAAATGTGAACCGATTTCGTCCATTTTCAATACACAACTTTTACAAAATATAGAAAATACTTTTGTACAATTTTGTCTCTTTAGCTCTTTTTGTTAAGGCGCTATCGCGCTTTTATCTGGCGGACAGACGTATGTTTTTTGTATGGGAGCAATGGTCAAATGGTGAGCGATTGTGACAAAATTTTGCACACCGACTGCCACTGACATAAGACTTCCTTGCTAAATTTAGTAGCCAAAGCTATTACAGCTTATCATTTATTGGCATTGAAGTGCATTTCAGGTGGAATTTAGGCTGTTTCCGTAAGTTTTTTGTATGAGAGCTATGGTTAAATGTGAACCGATTTCGATGACATTTTATATGCTGCCTAGTACTTATGTAAAACTCTTAGATACCAAATTTTGTCATCATAGCTGTTATAATTTGTCATTTATTAGCAAATAAGCGATTAGCCTAGACGAGGTTATACGGCAGCTATGGTCAAATGTGAACCGATTTTGCCCGTTTTCAATGCCAAAATTTCTCAAGAAATGTAGAATATTTATGCAAAATTTCAGTTAAGTTTTTATCGTGCCGACAACAGACAGGCGGATATCGTTCAATTGTCTTAGAATTTCATTAGGATTCAGAATATACCTCAATTTTGGTTTTTGAGCCAATATTACAAACGGAATGACAATCTCTTAATAACCCCATTCTTTTGATTTGGGTCCAAGGTAGGTATCTCAAAAAGTTAGGGAATCTCGACCAAAATTAGTATAACTCTTTATCAATTAGTAGACGTGTGTAGAATTCTTTTAAATTCTGTTAAGAATTGCGGCTTATACATTGAAAAAATGGGTTTCCAACGCAGGTACCCCAAGAAGTCAACTGATTTCAACTAAAATTAGTAGGTCTCTTTTTTAGATCAACTAATAGACATTTACTGAATTTTATCAACTTCTGTAAAGAACTGTGGATTGTACATTCAGAAGAAAAATATGTCAGGTACCCCAAGAAGTCGTCAAATTCAACCAAAATAAGTGAAGCCATTTGAATTAATTTTGAATTAAGTAAAAGACGTGTGTTGAATTTAATCAAATTCTGTTTGGAACTACGACTTGTACATTGAGAAGAAAAATAGGTGAAAGAAATAGGGGTCCAAGGCAGGTAGCCCAAAGAGAAGACGGAATTCGAAAATTTTTTTAACTTGCAATATTTCATCGTTGTAGGATCACTCCTACTATTTTCTATACTTCGATGTATGAAGAAATATCACTGTACGATGCTCCATAGAAAATAGACCGACGGTGTCGTAGTCCTATCTACTGTTTGCCAAATGTTACATATCGACAAATGCCTTCATTCACAAGAAAACGACGTTACTTTATTTTGTTTCAAATTCTTCTAGTGAATGTGCTTGTCCAGCCAAGTGGAAGGCGATCTACATCCCAAACATCAAAGTGCCCATCCCCATAGAAGCACAAGGTCGTTGGAAGAATATTTCTCTTCATCAGTTAAGTACGCACATCTAAAATGTTGTTATATTATTCAGTTTTTATAAAGTACCTGGTTGACCGAGCCTTGCTCGGGGCTTTATGATACGCATTTTGAGGCAAATTTTAAAGTTTTTATATATTTTATTTTATTTATACAGTTACAGTTAGTTTAACTTATTTTAAATAATTTTGAAAATTGGTCATACCAACAGAAACCTCCATCGACTCATGCGCAACAACTTTGCTAAAGATTATAGTCTGATCAAATGCACAGTTTACGATTTTATTTATTTTGAGTAGTTTTCATTGGCGCCGCCTGAAGTCGTTCATACCACTAAGAAACCTTCATCTGCTTATGCGTAACAACTTTGCTTATGATCATAACATGATCAAATGCACAATTTATGATTTAATTCACTTATAGTCTGATCAAATGCACAGTTTACGATATAATTCATTTTGAGTAATTTTCAGTGGCGCCACCTGTCGGACTTTGGTCATTCCAATTAATAAACCTTCGTCGGATTATCCGCAATAACTTTGCTAAAACTTACAGCATGATTAAATGTACAGTTTACGATTAAATTTCAGTGGCGCCACCTGTCGAAATTTCTTCATACCAACTAAGAAACCTTCGTCGGCTCATGTGCAACAACATTGCTAAAGATTATAGCATGATTATATGTACAGCTTACGATTAAATTGACTTTGAGTAATTTTCAGTAGCGCCACCTGTCGGAAATTATTCACACCAATTAAAAAGCATTCGCCGGCTCATGCGCTACAACTTTGCAAAAGATCATAGTGATCAAATGTACAGTTTACGATTTAATTAATTTTTAGTAATTTTCAGTGGCGCCACCTGTCGGAAATTCAGCCGGCTTATCCGCAACATCTTTGCTAAAGAGCATAACATGATCAAATTCACAGTTTACTATTCTATAAAGAACATACATACAGACAAACATTCATTTGTTTTAAAGTTATAACATTACTAATTTTTTCCCCTTTTTATCCCCAAATTTCAAAAAGTTCCATATGCATAATTGGTACTTCTTTGGTACCAATTGAATTCGGTACATTTTATTAGAAAGCAGTTAACATAATTTTCCTATTCATATTACTTTTGTAGATGTTAAGTTATCAGTTTATCCCTTTTTTACACATTTTGGCCACAAAATCAAAAAAGTACCAAATACGTGTTCAATATTTCTTTCACATCTATTGACTGCAGTACAAAGTTTCTTTCTATATTCCTTAGTTTAAAATATAAGAGTGGCTTAAAAAGGTACCAAAAAAAACTATTTTCACCCTTTTTTACCCCTTATCGGACATAGTTTCAAAAAAGTACCAAACACCTGTCCGTTTATTTTCATAGCTGTTTAAAACGTAATTTAAATTTTGTTTCTATACCTATTACTTAAGGAGATATAGCGTTTTCGATTTTTTCCCCTTTTTACCCGTTTTTACCCTCTTAGAGGCAAAGGTTCCAAAAGTCCCTTCTTCTTCGACCTATACATCAAAAAAGATACCCACTGTCCAAAATGAGCACTGAGCTTGTATTTGCTGTATGTTTTGTTATTGTAGTAAGCATTTTTGTTTGAGTTGTTTTTGAGTACGAGTAAAGAAAAAGTTTTATTGTTTAATGTAAATTATTGTTATTCCCCTGCTACACAAATAATGGCCAACCTTGTTTTAGATACTTTTTGAGTTTTCATACTCTTTAAATCTGACATCTTCTAGAACACCTTTTCTGTGTTCTTCAATTCCTTTATTACAATAGCTCCTAGACCTTATCACAGAACATAGCAGTTCTTAGTAGACAAAATAAACTACAGTCCCCTACATTTCACATAAAACATAACTTAAATTTGCCTAGAACACTCTGACATTAAGTCTTTGCTACATTATTGATACTGAACATCTTTTATCTTAACATGAATTTTAATGAGTGAAATTATTAGCATTCAACACTTTTAAGTGATGAATGAAATTAATAATTTATATTGCCTTCCGTTGCTTAAGCTATGGAAATTTATTTGATGTTAATGCTTTTCAGAATTTCTTATAAATAAATATCTCATTTTTAAATGAATGAGCTTTATTATTTAAAGACAGTTGATATTATAAGTATGTATGTATTATGAAGTTTAAGTGATTTCTTTTTCCACATAAACTTATAACAAACCCCCCAAAAAATTATATCACCTCACCTGAACATTCCTGAAAGCCGATTCTATGTGTGGGAATGACTCGAGGTATTTTGGCTAAGGGCTGTCAATTCATCAACAACATACTTACGACATCAGAACCTTTTAAGGCGGAGCAACACGACTGTTTCCGAGTTGTTTAACGCGCACAATCTTTGTCACTAATTTTTTGGAGAAGAAAAAAGAGATGAGTCTTTAGCGAAACAGATTGACAATTTTACCTTGTGCTCTCTACATGTCCCCACTCGGATTATGTGAATTGAGCTAGTTCTCCTGACATAATCATTTCAAATTCTAATCTGATTAACTACGTAATTTGGAGCGCAATTGTGTTACTTGCTGCAGACCATCTGCCCAAATATAAATATTCAACTGAAGCGACCCAACGATTTTATTGTCTCTAAGTGCCGTACATGCATAAACCAGAAGAAAGTAGACTGGAACGACAGATAATTCGCTGATCGCCACTTAAGAGATCTTCAGCTACCCTCTAACATGCATGAGGCAGAGTGAAAGTTTCGCATAGCTGAGCTGATATTAAAACACCTAGGCAAGTGGGGAGTCTAGTTCTTAACAGGTATCCTTAATCTATTATTATATCCGATATCTGGAAAGTGGGTAGATTATCCCAATCTTTAAACTTGGGAAACCGGCAAATGAGAAATCCCTCCTATCACCAGTCTCGAAATCGCTTGAGGTTCTACTACTGGCAGCTAGCCACTAGCATGGATTCAGCAAAATACACAGCACCACCACAACATAAACCATCATTAGCATTCCGATCGCACAAAGCTTGAACCAGCAGAAGAATCTTTGTAAAAATCGGTCCTTTTAGCGATTGACTTGTCAAAAACGTCTTCTAGGACATCCTGCCATTTACAATGCCAACAAGTTTGAGGAGGTCTATAGTTAATTATCTAAGTGGTCGTCAATCGTCCGCAGATAGAAACCAATATTAAAACAAGTAAGAAAGTGCTATAATCGGTGGTCAAGCCCGACCATACGATACCCTTCACCACTATGGTCAAAAGTGTTATTTTTTCTGTATAAAGACAAATATTTGCTAAATTTTGCCATCATACAAAACTTTTATATTTAAGCTGCTTCCGACATTTGGACTTATATGAGAGCTAGGGTCAAATGTGGAACGATTATCTCGAAATTTGGCAAATTGATTACAGTTGTTATTTATGTAAAAAATAAACTTTAAATTCCCATTATCTTCAGATTTACGAGCTTTTTAGCGATTTTTGTCTCATTTAGTGCGTTTTTAAAGAAAAGTTTGTATGGTCAAATGTGGACCGATTTTAACGAAATTTGGTTCAGTGATTTTAGTTGACATAAGCAGTATTTGAATTAAATTTAATGAAAAAATATTGATATCTGTGGCCAATATATCAATTCCGGGAAGCGGGACCTATGGGAGGTACCATAAATAATGGACCGATTTTGACGAATTTCAATAGCAATGGCCCCATTATCAAAAAAATGATCTGTACTAAATTTCATCAAATTATCTTTAGAATTGCGACTTATAGTTTGATTACAAGGTTTACATGGGGGTCCAGTCAGCCAGCCAGCCAGACGGACGGACGGACATCGCTAACTCGACTCAGAAAGTGATTCTAAGCCTATTGGTATACTAAAAGGTGGGTCTAAGACAAATATTTCTATGCGTTACATACATCAGCACAATCTTATAATACCCTTTCCACCTATGGTAGTGAAGGGTATAAATACTCGATACCCTTTTTACTTCGCCAGTATCAAGTTATTTTAACTTCACAGCTAGTGGGACTAACAATAATCTTAAAAACAAAAAATAAAAATAACACGCACTAGACTTCCTTGGAGGACAACTTCAGGACCAGACAAGATATAATGTGGACAAAAATTTAGACGAAAAGTCTCTTAACTTCATTAAAGCGAGCACACTCCTACATTAGCGGCTTTTACTTACGGACTTAGAGCAGAATGGCAAACAACAGATGATCTGCTGCACTTCTCCTAAACTACTGGAGCCACCTAGATTCTGGCTAATGTCACTCTTAAGCCTAAGTCGGATCTTGAGATTACAGCGATCTCAACATCTGGATAGTTTTAAACGGGATCTCCCTCTAGATCTCGGGCTGCAGTGGCTAGGGAAACTCAGACAAACTAGCCTGACCACATTGATTCCATTGGGGCCAACAGACCTCGCCGGATTCTGATTTGAAAATTTTGATCATTTTGATTTCAAATCCTTTTCAAAAACACGAGGGATCTCCTCCGGTATCTTTGGACTCAGTGGTGAAGGTGAGCCAAACTGACCTGACTGTGGAAGTCTAGTTATCTCCGACATGATAGTTAGTTTGGCAGGATGCAGCGGAGGCTACAACGCCGTCGCCAACAAAATATTGGTAAATTAAATTTATATAAGAATGATGCAAGAAGCAAAGGCAGAATGTAGCTAAATTAGAAAGAATTTTCGGCTCGACCAAGGACTTTATATTAGAGTGTCCCAGAAAAAGTGAAAGTCGTTGTATCAAAAGACATACCCCCCAAATTTGTTACATTTGACCCCAGTAATCCAAATACAAAGTTTCATTCAGGTCAGATATCGGGAAAGCGTGCCGACTTGACGCCAAAGTTTGGACATCCCAGTTATATGGGAAAACTGAGGGGTTTCTTTACATTTTTTCAAATGTTTCTACGAGTACTTAGAATATGTTTTTAAATACATTTTTAACAGCATCCTACAGATAATAAAATGAGCTTTCCAACGAGATTTAAGACATTAATATCGGTTAAAAGATAAGGGTTTCCCAAAATATTTTACGTCCTTGAAGAAGCTCCTGAAGATATGCAATAAACAAAATGTTTATTTTTAGTCAATTTTAAAAAGTTTGACTGGTTTTATTAATTTAAGCTGCGTGCTAAAATATATTTCCAAAAGCTTCATTCTGTCATATTTGTTTTAGAAATTAACCCTCAAATAACCAGGAGAAAATTTACATTTCATATTTCATATTTTTTTAGAAATTAACCCTCAAATAACCAGGGAAAATTTTACTTTAAAAACAAAATGAAAAATATCCTATAAAAAGTAAATTTTGAAAAAAAATTTCTATAAAAAGTGAATTTTCAAAAAATTTCTATAAAAAGCAAATTTTTGAAAATTTTTTTATAAAAAGTATATTTTTGAAAAATTTCTTAACAAAGTAAATTTTCCCCTGGTTATTTGAGGGTTAATTTCTAAAAAAAAATATAACAGAAAGAAGCTTTTGGAAATATATTTTAGCACGCATATTATACATGTATAAGTAGTAATTTGTCAGTTTAAAACTGGAAAGATTTTGTGCCTATGGGTACGCAAGGGTTAATTTGTATAAAAATGTACCTAAAGGCTTCTTTGAACGATTTGTTGAATTTTTTATTAAAATATAATTATAAAAACATGTAACTTTTAGTACCTTTTTTTGAAAAAATTTAATATTTTAAAAATTTTACTTTGGACCCTGGTAATAATAGGGTTAATGACATCCGATTTCAACCAAAGTTCACGTATATATTTCTACCCATCAAAACAATAATAATTATAGTTATGTTCATAAAAACTGCAAATATATAACAATTTGTGTGTTTTTTTGTAACTTTGGTGAAAAATTGGGTTTTTGTCCAAATCCTTTGACTTTAAGTCGCAGGTACGGCTAAGCTGTTAGAAATATCGACTCAATTCTTCTTTTGTGATAATTTGCAGGGTGTTTTTACTAAAACTCTGGAATTTTGTTTTATTTTTTCGAACTCGTTTAACAAACTATTGAAAAAAAACAAAAAAGGAGTTTTGAAAACGGCATGAAAAAAAATATTTTTTTCGTCTTATGCCAAAGTGACTTAACGTTAGCCTATTTCAACGAAAATGGATAATTAAATATCTGGAAATCTCAAAAAAGTAAAACCAAAATTTATTAAAAATAAATTTTTTTTTTATTCCATATGTTCAGGAGCTTAACAAAAATTAAAATTCGTCATCGAAGTTTAGTATTTTAGCGATATCTCAGGTGTTTATGGGCCTAAAATCTGGTGTATAATTCGTCTGGATACATCCACCAGGAGCTTCACAAACTTGATTTCAACAGACATACAGACGTGGCTAAATCGACTCTCCTGGCGATTCTGGGTCGATCGGTATAATTTTTATGGCGAATAATGAAAATATTACAAACTGAATGACAAACTTAAAACCAATTGGTAAAGGGTAAAAAATGTAATTGCCAACAGAAAAAAATTAAACAATTTACTTTTTACACCAACATTTGTAAGTCATCCTGTATTTCCTATCAATTGCTATTTTTAAGTTTTTTCCTTTGAATCTTTAAAATATATTAAAATGAAACTATCTCAAACAAAATTTCACGTAAACGAAAACTTATGATAACTTATATTTTAACTTATTTTCACATATTTTCTTTTCAAGATAGAACGTACTTCTTATATTATCAAATGTTTCTGGCAAGCTTCTAGTAACCTTTAACAGGTAGCGTAGGTACTATATATGTGGTAGTAGTAATAGGTGTCGTAGTATGTGTAGTAGTAAAACATACAGGTATTTCATACTTAAGTGCACATGCAAAGGAAATAGTTTAAATCTGTTGTATATGAATTATTAAAAATACGAGGAAAACTTTGCAAGTTTGTTGCATCTTAAGTAAAGCAACTTGTGGCTGCTTTTTTTAAAACAAAACTATGAAAATTTTCGTTTGTTACTCAGAAAATTTATAGTTCAATTTGGATATAAATGTACCCAAGATGGAACACAAATACTAAACAGCAACAATAATTTCTCATTCAATACAAAACTTGGTAACAAATAATCCCAAAAAAAGGAGATAAGATCAAAAGCATTACTGTAACTACTTAAAAAACTTGTAAATATTCAAAACTGAAGTGAAAAATATTTTGTTGCATTAACATGACTTCAATGTAGATTTGGTTTCATAAATTTTTGTCTTTATTGTCGTATAAGCAAATCCTAGAAATGGCAAAGAACACGTCGTCTCTGTATTTGCAAACTAAGAAGTAAAACCTGAGCTGACATCTGTTGTAAAAGTTTGCTAACCAAAAGTTGCATTACAAACGATAACGATTCAAGTTTTGGGGAATGAATTTTTAATTTGGGAGCATATGCAGTTATGCATCGTCAAGCGTTTTACTAAAGCCCCTAAATTATGAATAATTTTAGTTTTAGTTTTTCTTTGGAAATGGTTCGGAGTCTTGTCTTTATTCAACTTTAAAATTTGTTTATAAATACATATATATTTTTGGCTAAATTTTGATAAATATATTTTATAAATTTTGTCTTATTTGCTAAATTTATGTATAAAGTTTTCTGTTTCAATTTATTATCAAAAATTTTAGTTATTCATAGCCAAATGCTTTGGAGGGAATATATTAACATTTTTTTCATTGGACTGAAAAATAAAGAAATTATGGAAATAATATATACAAAATATTTGGTATTCATTAGCATTCTTACAATTACATAAGAAATGCTTCTAGGACAATAAAATCAACGTCTTAAAGTGTCTGCACAATCTCCTGGGCCCAAATTACCGCATTCGATATCGATCGAAATCTCAGATATTTTCAAAACATTTGTATAGCATACTTTAAGGATAATCAAAATGATTTAAAAGATGCTCAGTTTACTTTACTTTTTTTTAGTTATTTGTCAAAAGATGGCCAATAGTAAAAGAGTTTTAATCGAACTATATGTTTTTAAAAACGATTTAAAATGGGTACCAAATTTTAATAAACTTTTTGCATCGAAGTAACTTTGAACATCCCTAAAGTATACTTTACAATATTTGCTTAAAAGTCTGAGTTTTCGATCGATATCAAATGCGGTAATTTGTCCCCTGATTTGAATTCAATTGAATTCAAAAAACTTTGCTACGCTTGTTGGTAAAATATCTGGACTAAATTAATATGCTAATTGTATCTCCGAATCTTTTTGATTGTAGATATAATATAGGGATGTTATAAATATATAAGAATTATAGCCAAATATTGACCGATTGTAATAATTTCTAAACACTGGCTGGTATTTATATAAAGCTTATTCTTGCCAAATTTAGTGGCCATAGCTGACATAGTTTCTAATTTAATAGCTTTTAACTGGCCTTTGCTACATTTTTTTTTTTTTGTTTCCGGGAGTGTTTTTTATATTAAAGCTATAGTCAAATATGGACCGATTCCTATAAAATTTGTTATACTGACCAGTAGTTGCAAAAAACTTCTCTATTCTAAATTTAGTCATCATAGCTATTACAATTGTATTCAATTTATCAGCGTTAATGTGTTTCCCGGATCGGGGTTATATGGGAGCTCTAACTCCCATATCAAAATACTTTTGTACAATTTTGTCTCTCTAGCTCTTGTAGTTAAGGAGCTATTGCGCTTTTATCTGATGAACAGACGGACATAAACCGTCTTTCCTTTTTGTATTTTTGTGTTTCCGTAAGTTTTTTATATGGGAGCTATGGTCAAATAGCGACCGATTGTAACAAAATTTTGTACATTGGCTGGTACATAAGACTTCCTTGTGCCAAATTTAGTGGCCAAAGCTGTTACAGTTTATCATTTATTGGCATTTAAGTGTAGATGGAATTTAGGCTGTTTTCGTAAGTTAAATGGTTAAATGTGAATGGATTTCGGTGCAATTTTATGTTAAACTTCTAGATACCGAATGTTGTCATCAGAGCTGTTATAATTTGTTATTTATTAGCAAATAAGCGATTAGCCTAGACGAGGTTATATGGGAGCTATGGTCAAATGTGAACCGATTTTACCTGATTTCAATACCAAAATTTTCCAAGAAATGAAGAATATTTGTGCTAAATTTCAGTGACCTATATCCTTTCGTTAAGGTTTTATCGTTCCGACAACGGGCAGACAGACAGACGGACGGACAGACAAACAGACAGACAGACAGACAGACGGACGGACGAACAGACAGACGGACAGACGGACATAGCTCAATCGCCTTAGAATTTCATTAGGATTCAAAGTATACTTCAGTTTTGGTTTTTGAGCCAATATTAAGAAAATTACAAACGGAACGACAATCTCAATATACCCCCCATTATTTTTGATGGGGTGTATAATAAATAAACGCTCAAACAAACACATTTCATGAGCATGTATGTGTGCCTTACATTTATCTCAAAATCGTCTCTATTAGTTGTTTCCGAAATATAGTAAAAGCTGTATAATCTCTTTTTTATGGGACTTTTGAAATGGACCATACTACAAATCTATGCATGGAAGCGCAACATTTTTATATTAATTAGTCTATGGCTGAAGTATGAACACAGTCAAAAACTAAAGTATTTTTCAAGTAAACCAATGCGTATAAGTAATATCTAAATAACACATTAATTAAATATCAATCATTCGCAATGTTTATCTTCTCTAATTTTGCAACATAATTTCAATTAAATTTTATGAACGGTAAAAACATTGATAATTTTTTCAAAAATATATTCTAAATTTTAATAAAACTTAAATTATACTCAACAAAGAACAAAAGAACTGTAATTGCATTTACAATTCAAGGAAAAAAATAATTTGAATATAAATAGTTATTCCATATTATTTGTTAAATATATCAGACGAATTCATTTGCATTAAAACTATATTCTTTAAATATTTTTTAAAATTCAGTATAAAACAACTCAAATTATCCAAAATTTCAAAACAATTAAGTGAAAGTGCCCTTTTATATAAATTCTATATAACAAATTGTCAATAAAACGCGTTATGATAATGCTTTAAATGTAATTCAAATATTTTGTTTCAATAAAAAATTTAAATTCAATTTTTTATGACATACTTTTCCCATTTAGAATGATTTTTTATTGTCTAGTTTTTGATAAACAAAAACCAATTGCAATAATAAAACCATTTACACTTTCGAAATCCATTGGGAGTTTTTGGCACTTATTTTTTTATTCCATTTTATTACATTTCATTCCTCTTCTGGTCTAGCTCAGTTTTTGTTTTACATAATTTTCACGTTTTATTATCATCACTTGAATTTAGTTTTTTATGAATTTTATTTCAAAAAATCTATTTTTTCATCCATTATAATTTCCATAACAATACTTGGCTTAAAACAACAGACCATGGTAAGAGCAGCACTTCAGTCATTGTTGGCGGTTTTGCATTTAAAACGAAAAGTCCTGATAAATACCAAGTGATAGCAGTAAATTTCTGGTTCTAAATAAAAGTAGTCTAAGGAAGGAAACAGCCATGACATTCCCACTTTATAGCTTTATTTTTATAGCTCAGTCAACCATCAGCTGCGATAGAATTTAATATTAAATTCTATAATCATTTATGTATTTAATAGAATTCTATAAGAATGACAAGACCATGACTAGACTATGACTAGACTATGACTAGACTATGACTAGACTATGACTAGACTATGACTAGACTATGACTAGACTATGACTAGACTATGACTAGACTATGACTAGACTATGACTAGACTATGACTAGACTATGACTAGACTATGACTAGACTATGACTAGACTATGACTAGACTATGACTAGACTATGACTAGACTATGACTAGACTATGACTAGACTATGACTAGACTATGACTAGACTATGACTAGACTATGACTAGACTATGACTAGACTATGACTAGACTATGACTAGACTATGACTAGACTATGACTAGACTATGACTAGACTATGACTAGACTATGACTAGACTATGACTAGACTATGACTAGACTATGACTAGACTATGACTAGACTATGACTAGACTATGACTAGACTATGACTAGACTATGACTAGACTATGACTAGACTATGACTAGACTATGACTAGACTATGACTAGACTATGACTAGACTATGACTAGACTATGACTAGACTATGACTAGACTATGACTAGACTATGACTAGACTATGACTAGACTATGACTAGACTATGACTAGACTATGACTAGACTATGACTAGACTATGACTAGACTATGACTAGACTATGACTAGACTATGACTAGACTATGACTAGACTATGACTAGACTATGACTAGACTATGACTAGACTATGACTAGACTATGACTAGACTATGACTAGACTATGACTAGACTATGACTAGACTATGACTAGACTATGACTAGACTATGACTAGACTATGACTAGACTATGACTAGACTATGACTAGACTATGACTAGACTATGACTAGACTATGACTAGACTATGACTAGACTATGACTAGACTATGACTAGACTATGACTAGACTATGACTAGACTATGACTAGACTATGACTAGACTATGACTAGACTATGACTAGACTATGACTAGACTATGACTAGACTATGACTAGACTATGACTAGACTATGACTAGACTATGACTAGACTATGACTAGACTATGACTAGACTATGACTAGACTATGACTAGACTATGACTAGACTATGACTAGACTATGACTAGACTATGACTAGACTATGACTAGACTATGACTAGACTATGACTAGACTATGACTAGACTATGACTAGACTATGACTAGACTATGACTAGACTATGACTAGACTATGACTAGACTATGACTAGACTATGACTAGACTATGACTAGACTATGACTAGACTATGACTAGACTATGACTAGACTATGACTAGACTATGACTAGACTATGACTAGACTATGACTAGACTATGACTAGACTATGACTAGACTATGACTAGACTATGACTAGACTATGACTAGACTATGACTAGACTATGACTAGACTATGACTAGACTATGACTAGACTATGACTAGACTATGACTAGACTATGACTAGACTATGACTAGACTATGACTAGACTATGACTAGACTATGACTAGACTATGACTAGACTATGACTAGACTATGACTAGACTATGACTAGACTATGACTAGACTATGACTAGACTATGACTAGACTATGACTAGACTATGACTAGACTATGACTAGACTATGACTAGACTATGACTAGACTATGACTAGACTATGACTAGACTATGACTAGACTATGACTAGACTATGACTAGACTATGACTAGACTATGACTAGACTATGACTAGACTATGACTAGACTATGACTAGACTATGACTAGACTATGACTAGACTATGACTAGACTATGACTAGACTATGACTAGACTATGACTAGACTATGACTAGACTATGACTAGACTATGACTAGACTATGACTAGACTATGACTAGACTATGACTAGACTATGACTAGACTATGACTAGACTATGACTAGACTATGACTAGACTATGACTAGACTATGACTAGACTATGACTAGACTATGACTAGACTATGACTAGACTATGACTAGACTATGACTAGACTATGACTAGACTATGACTAGACTATGACTAGACTATGACTAGACTATGACTAGACTATGACTAGACTATGACTAGACTATGACTAGACTATGACTAGACTATGACTAGACTATGACTAGACTATGACTAGACTATGACTAGACTATGACTAGACTATGACTAGACTATGACTAGACTATGACTAGACTATGACTAGACTATGACTAGACTATGACTAGACTATGACTAGACTATGACTAGACTATGACTAGACTATGACTAGACTATGACTAGACTATGACTAGACTATGACTAGACTATGACTAGACTATGACTAGACTATGACTAGACTATGACTAGACTATGACTAGACTATGACTAGACTATGACTAGACTATGACTAGACTATGACTAGACTATGACTAGACTATGACTAGACTATGACTAGACTATGACTAGACTATGACTAGACTATGACTAGACTATGACTAGACTATGACTAGACTATGACTAGACTATGACTAGACTATGACTAGACTATGACTAGACTATGACTAGACTATGACTAGACTATGACTAGACTATGACTAGACTATGACTAGACTATGACTAGACTATGACTAGACTATGACTAGACTATGACTAGACTATGACTAGACTATGACTAGACTATGACTAGACTATGACTAGACTATGACTAGACTATGACTAGACTATGACTAGACTATGACTAGACTATGACTAGACTATGACTAGACTATGACTAGACTATGACTAGACTATGACTAGACTATGACTAGACTATGACTAGACTATGACTAGACTATGACTAGACTATGACTAGACTATGACTAGACTATGACTAGACTATGACTAGACTATGACTAGACTATGACTAGACTATGACTAGACTATGACTAGACTATGACTAGACTATGACTAGACTATGACTAGACTATGACTAGACTATGACTAGACTATGACTAGACTATGACTAGACTATGACTAGACTATGACTAGACTATGACTAGACTATGACTAGACTATGACTAGACTATGACTAGACTATGACTAGACTATGACTAGACTATGACTAGACTATGACTAGACTATGACTAGACTATGACTAGACTATGACTAGACTATGACTAGACTATGACTAGACTATGACTAGACTATGACTAGACTATGACTAGACTATGACTAGACTATGACTAGACTATGACTAGACTATGACTAGACTATGACTAGACTATGACTAGACTATGACTAGACTATGACTAGACTATGACTAGACTATGACTAGACTATGACTAGACTATGACTAGACTATGACTAGACTATGACTAGACTATGACTAGACTATGACTAGACTATGACTAGACTATGACTAGACTATGACTAGACTATGACTAGACTATGACTAGACTATGACTAGACTATGACTAGACTATGACTAGACTATGACTAGACTATGACTAGACTATGACTAGACTATGACTAGACTATGACTAGACTATGACTAGACTATGACTAGACTATGACTAGACTATGACTAGACTATGACTAGACTATGACTAGACTATGACTAGACTATGACTAGACTATGACTAGACTATGACTAGACTATGACTAGACTATGACTAGACTATGACTAGACTATGACTAGACTATGACTAGACTATGACTAGACTATGACTAGACTATGACTAGACTATGACTAGACTATGACTAGACTATGACTAGACTATGACTAGACTATGACTAGACTATGACTAGACTATGACTAGACTATGACTAGACTATGACTAGACTATGACTAGACTATGACTAGACTATGACTAGACTATGACTAGACTATGACTAGACTATGACTAGACTATGACTAGACTATGACTAGACTATGACTAGACTATGACTAGACTATGACTAGACTATGACTAGACTATGACTAGACTATGACTAGACTATGACTAGACTATGACTAGACTATGACTAGACTATGACTAGACTATGACTAGACTATGACTAGACTATGACTAGACTATGACTAGACTATGACTAGACTATGACTAGACTATGACTAGACTATGACTAGACTATGACTAGACTATGACTAGACTATGACTAGACTATGACTAGACTATGACTAGACTATGACTAGACTATGACTAGACTATGACTAGACTATGACTAGACTATGACTAGACTATGACTAGACTATGACTAGACTATGACTAGACTATGACTAGACTATGACTAGACTATGACTAGACTATGACTAGACTATGACTAGACTATGACTAGACTATGACTAGACTATGACTAGACTATGACTAGACTATGACTAGACTATGACTAGACTATGACTAGACTATGACTAGACTATGACTAGACTATGACTAGACTATGACTAGACTATGACTAGACTATGACTAGACTATGACTAGACTATGACTAGACTATGACTAGACTATGACTAGACTATGACTAGACTATGACTAGACTATGACTAGACTATGACTAGACTATGACTAGACTATGACTAGACTATGACTAGACTATGACTAGACTATGAATCTTATATACATATACAAAATTTACATATAACAAATATTGTCGTTTTTGTTCTCCACCATTTAATAGACACCAAAACTTTTTGGTTGAAATAAATAACAACTGTCAATGTCAAATTCACATGTGTTTTCTAACAAATTTTCTGTGTTTGACTGGAAGTTCAAAGTTTTCGGGCCTAAAAATATGCTAACAAATTCTAGCCAAAATACACATGTAGAACTTAACAACAATCGAACAACAAAATTTCAGAATGTTTGCAATAAAAACCTGAAATATACTGCGTGTATACAAAAAAACGAAGCCATATCCTTTCAAAAAAAAAATTTTTGGTCATGATTTTATGCCAAAAAGTATGCTAAACTTTTTTTCGTGGCCATTTATATTTTTTAAGCTTTTTGGTTTTGTAGAAGGTTTTAGTATGAGTTGTGGCTTTGTTTTTGACTAATACTTTTGAACTTTTTGGGGATTAACATTTACGTGGTTTTAGCTATTAAAAATTTTTGACAATTTTTAATTATATTGTAAGATCTCACCTTTCATATTAGCTGCAATTAATTAAAATATTTAAAGACTTACCTGAATATATTTAAAGTATAATATTACCAATTAAAAGATATTTATTGATACAATAAAATTAAATGAATGTCAATTTTTTATTTTACTCAATTTTCAATTTATATCAAAAATCGCCCAGAGCTTTCACTTCAGGATAAGCAATTAAATTGTTTCAGAAGTTGTTTCAGAAAATACACTTATTTTAAATGCCGAAAAGTAAATTAAATTGTATAATATATTTAATGAAATTGTGTCCAAAAGGAGTGATTTTAATAAAAAATATGAATCAAGCCGTTGTCCGTAAATATTTAATATCAACACGTTTACCGAAATCAGACATGTCTAGTAGACGTAGGCTACTTAAGAGTCATTAAAATTTATTTTCCCAAATTACATATTTTTCATATATTTCAATAATCTTGATAATTTAGCATACTTTTAGGCAAAGTTTTTCTATATAGAAAAAAATTCCGGGAGGAAAGTTTTTCTATATAGAAAAAATTTCCGGGAGGAAAGTTTTTCTATTTAGAAAAAATTTCCGGGAGGAAAGTTTTTCTATATAGAAAAAATTTCCGGGAGGAAAGTTTTTCTATATAGAAAAAATTTCCGGGAGGAAAGTTTTTCTATATAGAAAAAATTTCCGGGAGGAAAGTTTTTCTATATAGAAAAAATTTCCGGGAGGAAAGTTTTTCTATATAGAAAAAATTTCCGGGAGGAAAGTTTTTCTATATAGAAAAAATTTCCGGGAGGAAAGTTTTTCTATATAGAAAAAATTTCCGGGAGGAAAGTTTTTCTATATAGAAAAAATTTCCGGGAGGAAAGTTTTTCTATATAGAAAAAATTTCCGGGAGGAAAGTTTTTCTATATAGAAAAAATTTCCGGGAGGAAAGTTTTTCTATATAGAAAAAATTTCCGGGAGGAAAGTTTTTCTATATAGAAAAAATTTCCGGGAGGAAAGTTTTTCTATATAGAAAAAATTTCCGGGAGGAAAGTTTTTCTATATAGAAAAAATTTCCGGGAGGAAAGTTTTTCTATATAGAAAAAATTTCCGGGAGGAAAGTTTTTCTATATAGAAAAAATTTCCGGGAGGAAAGTTTTTCTATATAGAAAAAATTTCCGGGAGGAAAGTTTTTCTATATAGAAAAAATTTCCGGGAGGAAAGTTTTTCTATATAGAAAAAATTTCCGGGAGGAAAGTTTTTCTATATAGAAAAAATTTCCGGGAGGAAAGTTTTTCTATATAGAAAAAATTTCCGGGAGGAAAGTTTTTCTATATAGAAAAAATTTCCGGGAGGAAAGTTTTTCTATATAGAAAAAATTTCCGGGAGGAAAGTTTTTCTATATAGAAAAAATTTCCGGGAGGAAAGTTTTTCTATATAGAAAAAATTTCCGGGAGGAAAGTTTTTCTATATAGAAAAAATTTCCGGGAGGAAAGTTTTTCTATATAGAAAAAATTTCCGGGAGGAAAGTTTTTCTATATAGAAAAAATTTCCGGGAGGAAAGTTTTTCTATATAGAAAAAATTTCCGGGAGGAAAGTTTTTCTATATAGAAAAAATTTCCGGGAGGAAAGTTTTTCTATATAGAAAAAATTTCCGGGAGGAAAGTTTTTCTATATAGAAAAAATTTCCGGGAGGAAAGTTTTTCTATATAGAAAAAATTTCCGGGAGGAAAGTTTTTCTATATAGAAAAAATTTCCGGGAGGAAAGTTTTTCTATATAGAAAAAATTTCCGGGAGGAAAGTTTTTCTATATAGAAAAAATTTCCGGGAGGAAAGTTTTTCTATATAGAAAAAATTTCCGGGAGGAAAGTTTTTCTATATAGAAAAAATTTCCGGGAGGAAAGTTTTTCTATATAGAAAAAATTTCCGGGAGGAAAGTTTTTCTATATAGAAAAAATTTCCGGAAAAGTTTTTCTATATTTCCTCCCGAAATTTTTTCTATATAGAAAAACTTTCCTCCCGAAATTTTTTCTATATAGAAAAACTTTCCTCCCGAAATTGTTTCTATATAGAAAAACTTTCCTCCCGAAATTTTTTCTATATAGAAAAACTTTCCTTCCGAAATTTTTTCTATATAGAAAAACTTTCCTCCCGAAATTTTTTCTATATAGAAAAACTTTCCTCCCGAAATTTTTTCCATATAGAAAAACTTTCCTCCCGAAATTTTTTCTATATAGAAAAACTTTCCTCCCGAAATTTTTTCTATATAGAAAAACTTTCCTCCCGAAATTTTTTCTATATAGAAAAACTTTCCTCCCGAAATTTTTTCTATATAGAAAAACTTTCCTCCCGAAATTTTTTCTATATAGAAAAACTTTCCTCCCGAAATTTTTTCTATATAGAAAAACTTTCCTCCCGAAATTTTTTCTATATAGAAAAACTTTCCTCCCGAAATTTTTTCTATATAGAAAAACTTTCCTCCCGAAATTTTTTCTATATAGAAAAACTTTCCTCCCGAAATTTTTTCTATATAGAAAAACTTTCCTCCCGAAATTTTTTCTATATAGAAATACTTTCCTCCCGAAATTTTTTCTATATCGAAAAACTTTCCTCCCGAAATTTTTTCTATATAGAAAAACTTTGCTCCAGAAATTTTTTCTATATAGAAAAACTTTGCTCCAGAAATTTTTTCTATATAGAAAAACTTTCCTCCCGAAATTTTTTCTATATAGAAAAATTTTCCACCCGAAATTTTTTCTATATAGAAAAATTTTCCACCCGAAATTTTTTCTATATAGAAAAACTTTCCACCCGAAATTTTTTCTATATAGAAAAACTTTCCACCCGAAATTTTTTCTATATAGAAAAATTTTTCTCTCGAAATTTTTTCTATATAGAAAAATTTTTCTCTCGAAATTTTTTCTATATAGAAAAATTTTCCTCTCGAAATTTTTTCTATATAGAAAAAATTTCCTCCCGAAATTTTTTCTATATAGAAAAAATTTCCTCCCGAAATTTTTTCTATATAAAAAAAATTTCCTCCCGAAATATTTTCTATATAGAAAAAATTTCCTCCCGAAATATTTTCTATATGGAAAAAATTTCCTCCCGAAATATTTTCTATATGGAAAAAATTTCCTCCCGAAATTTTTTCTATATGGAAAAAATTTCCTCCCGAAATTTTTTCTATATGGAAAAAATTTCCTCCCGAAATTTTTTCTATATGGAAAAAATTTCCTCCCGAAATTTTTTCTATATGGAAAAAATTTCCTCCCGAAATTTTTTCTATATAGAAAAAAATTCGGGAGGAAGGTTTTTCTATCTTTCTAACTTTCCTGGAGGAAATTTTTTCTATAGAAAAAATTTCTTTACTTTCTTACATTCAATATTGAATTAAAATCATTTAATATTGAATTAAATTTTAATATTGAATTTTAAAAAATCACTGGCTTTCATTAGAGTTTCAATTAAGTCCTTAAAAAATTGTTTAAATTGAACAAATACTCAAATATTTATTTATGTTGAGTGTAAATGTAATTAATTTGTTGTTCAAAAAATAAATTTGCTATTAATGGAAACAAACTTATGAAAATATTTGAATTATTTATTAAATAACGATTTATTTGAAGTGTTTTTGTTGTCAATAATTTTGAAGAGGAAATTGTTTTAACATAAAAAAGAGATTTGTTTTTAATTTTATATTGAAATTCATTTTAACGGATATTTATTGGACTTAATTTATTGCTATTAATTATTAAAATATTTCATAATTACAGTAAAGACTTTAAAGTATTAGCAGAGGATTATTAAAGCAATCAACGTTTTACTAAATATTAATTACTCTGTTTAATAAAACTGATTTTTTTTTGTCTATTTAATCGATTTTGTCTTATGATGTTAAGTTTCTAATTAAAAATCACTTATTCTAATTATGCTTTCATTAATTTTCACAAGTTTTTCATTAAAAGGAAAATTGAAACACTTATTGGTGTATATTGTTGTAAATGATACTAAAGGAGCTATAAGAAAATCTGGAACGTAATATCGAAATTTTTATTATATGGGCAAATCCTGCGTGACGGACGATACATTTGAACGGATTTTGTTTTACTTAAATGTATCCCATTGTCGTTCTACACTAGATAGCTTTGCACAAATTTCAGGGAATATTAGCCCATCGTTAATGCTATCGAATGGCGTTTGTTAATTTTCACACTTCTTTTGGAGGAAAAAGATATTCGCTTTTAAATTTCTGTGACGGACGCTACAAACAATGGAAGTGACGTTTTTTTCAACACATGTTTTTGTAATTTCCATCGAATCGGTCATAGTAATAAAAAAATTGTAAATACCTTGAAGATAACGGAAAATCAGAGGATTACAAAACAGCTTTTATAAAATATTTTAAAGTTTCCAGTTTCACCAAAAATCCATAAATGTACTGTTGCGGACGCTACGTGACGGACGATACAGTTTTTACTTGAATGTTTTTTATTAGGAAAAATTTCAGATTTCATTTTTTTTTTCAGGATTCGTTAATCAGTGAAAATAATGGTTTTTATTTGTTTCCGAATTTTATCTTCTTCCTTTTCATGTTCGCGGTTAAAATGCGATTGTTGGGCACAATTTGATATTTCACAAAAAGGCTATATACATATAAATATTTTTTTAGAATTTAACATTTTTTACATCTTAATTTCCGTCCCAAGAATGCTGCGGCTAGCTGTTAGAGTGTCCCAAAAAATAAAAAATAAAAATTTGTTCAAAAGCATCAAATTTGCCCCACTGTATTTTTTTTACACTAATACCTTAAATTGAATCTGTGGCTATAGACAGTGTTATTGCCTTATGAATAAGACAGATATGCGTTCGTAAATTTTGTATTTAATAAATATAATTTTGGAAAAAAATATATGCTGTGACGGACGCTACACACTTTCTTTTACATATTATTCTGTAAAATGCTATATTAACATCTACATATTTTTAGCCTAATATAAGTTGTCTTTACGAAAGAAGTTCAATTGGAGAAAAAAGAAAAATTGCACTAGTCAAATTAAAGAAACCTTTATTTCTGTGACGGACGCTACACACTGGAAGCCCTTTTTTCCTTGACGTTATTTATATCACTCCAATTACTTTTTATGGGGTTTTTTACATCCAATTGCATAAATTTAAGCAGACTTTGAGCTCCTACTAAAACTTGATACCTAAATGGATGTTTTTGCAATTTTTATGAACTTCTAAAAAACCTATTATTTGAAAAAATTTATAAAAATTCGAGATATTTGCAACTAAATACCTGCCATTCACGAAAAGAGCAATCAAAAATTGTATCCATTATCTATTCTGAAGGATCAATATATGAAAAAATTTTCCATTAAAACAAATATGTGATTTTGACAGTTTAAAAATTTTGTCCTTGGTTTAATGGTTTTCGGATTTGCCCATATGTAGTTTTTCCTTAGTTTAATGTTTTTCGGATTTGCCCATATGTCGTTTTTATACCCACCATCAAAAAGAATATTGAGATTGTCATGCCGTTTGTAATTTCCTTAAAATTGGCTCAAAAACCAAAAGCGATATATATTCTAATTTCTTATGAAATTCTAAGACGATTGAGCGATGTCTGTCTGTCTGTTTTCGGCACGATAAAACCTTTACCAAAATATGTAGGTTATTGAAAATTAGCATTTTTTGGAAAATTTTGGTATTGAAATCGGACAAAATCGGTTCACATTTGACCATAGCTCCCGTATAACCTCGTCTAGGCTAATCGCTTATTTGCTAAAAAATGACAAATTATAACAGCTATGATGACAAAATTTGGTATCTAGAAGTTTTACATAAGCACTAGGCAGCATATGATCGATTTCATCGAAATCGGTTCATATTTAACCATAGCTCCCATATAAAAAACTTAGGAAAACAGCCTAAATTCCACCTGAAATTCACTTTAATGCCAATAAAAGATAAACTGTAATAGCTTTGACCACTAAATTTAGGACAAGGAAGTCTTATGTGAATGCCAGTCAGTGTGCAAAATTTTGTCACAATCGGTCATCATTTGAGCATAGCTCCCATATAAAAAACTTAGGGAAACACAAAAATACAAAAAGAAATGACTGCTTATGTCCGTCTGTCCGTCAGATAAAAGCGCAATAGCGCCTTAACAAAAAAAGCTGCAGCAACAAAATTTTATAAAAGGAAGTCTTAGGTGAATGCCAGCCAGTGTGCACAATTTTGTCATAATCGGTCACCATTTGACCATAGCTCCCATCTAAAAAACTTACGGAAACACAAAAATACACAAAGAAAAGGAGTTTATGTCCGTCTGTCCGTCAGATAAAAGCGCGATAGCTCCTTAACTACAAAAGCTAGAGAGACAAAATTGTACAAAAGTATTTCTGATATGTTATAGAAGTTGTGTACTGAAAATCGGTTCATATTTAGTTAGAGCTCCCATATAACCCCGCCCCGGGAAACACATGAATGCTGATAAATTGAGTACAGTTGTAATAGCTATGACGACTTAATTTAGAGTAGAGAAGTTGTATGCAACTATTTGTCAGTAGGTATATCAAATTTTATAGGAATCGGTCTATATTTGACTATAGCTTTCATATAAAAAACACTCCCGAAAACCAAAAAAATGTAGAAATGGTCAGTTAAAAGCTATTAAATTAGAAACTATGACAGCTATGGCCACTAAATTTTACAAGAATAAGCTTAATGTAAATACCAGCCAGTAAAAATTTGGGATGTAAATGGGATGCAGTTGTTGCCTGGGTTTCCTGCTAACAAGTAACAACTGTATTCAATTCCTACTCACACCTCCTAGTGGTACATCCTGGAAACCTGAGCAACCTAGTTGAAGATGCGGTAAATAACCCGAGTGGGATTCTAGGTCAGGGCCAACATGAGAGGGAGTTAGCTTCGAGCCATTCCGACATATTTGGTCTAAAGGTCTAAGATAATTGTACTTGGTGAAGTAGGGAACTGTAGCGTTTGTTCAACATGTTAGTTGCGGCTACAAGCGGGCGTCTGTCTCGGATCGAGCGGTTCGCTTTACAAATGTTGCTCTTGTCTTTGGACTCATCATCCATCGACTTAGCACTTACGATGTTTTAAGCATGGAAAGCAACAACATTACAGAATATACTACTCGAAGGGGTAATCATGCGTGAAATTCCCCTGCTTCGGCAGCTGGCACAAGGATTTTGGAGGTGCCTTAATCTATGAAAGAACATCCTGATGAATGAATCCAATTCTATCCGAAGAAATCGGACTATAAGACCTAATATAGGCATGAAAGAAAGCTTAAAGTTTGGGACATAGAACGTAAGCACATTATACGAAACGGGGAAATTAGAACAACTAAGACGAGAAATGTTACGTTATAAAATTGATTTGTTGGCGGTGCAAGAAGTAAGATGGACAGGGCAAAGGGAGATACGGAATGAAAATACTGTGTTCCTTTACTCCGGCCGCCCGGAAGGCGATGAGCATAGTAGAGGTGTGGGATTCCTAATATCAAAAAAAAAATAGCTAAGTCCATAAGTTAAAAAAAATAGCTATGTTTATGGTATCCTATCAGTGAGAGGCTCATGGCAATAAAGATCAAAACCAAAGCTTGTAATTTGATAATTACACAGGGCAACAGCAAAAATGTGCTTGGGTAACCACTATATTCATTTGATGTATCATGGCTACCTTAGTACAAAAATCATAAAATTTTTAAATTCTATGGCAAGGTTTTTTTAATTTTTTTTTTTTTTTTTAAATTGCAATTTTTTTTAGACGTTTCTTTAAATAATTAATGATAACTCAAAAACTACTAGTCCGATATTATTAAAATAAAATCAGAAAAATTAAGATTTACATAGCCTTTAATTCGTCTATATATCGCGTTTCAATCGGATCAATAGTATCGGAGTTATAATAAAAAACTTAAGAAAAAATTATATTTTACACATAAAAATGGCAAAAATTTTCGTTTTACAAAAATCATGAAAAATTGAAAACGGCAAAAACCTTCCAGATTTATTATTTTATCGCATAGCGACATATAATAGCAACAAAATTAGATATCAACCATAAAAATCGATTGATTTTTTTCGAATTTATTCACAATTTAGTGAAATCGCTCATTTTCACAAAATTTTAGTTTTTTGCTTGGTTTTTCAAATGTGTGAAAAAAAAATAGATTTTAGAATTTCAAGGAGTACCGGTAGGATTATTGTCAGATTTGCTGAGGAACTTTCACCCACAAAATTTTAGCCAAATTGGACGATATATGGACGAATAAAGATATTTAATATACTTTATAAAATCATCAAACTACTGTCATAAAATCGCCAGTTAATCGTGAAACAATTATCAACCAATAATTTAAAATCTTCAAACAGTCATCAGTCAATCAATCATCAAACAACTGGCAAACAATCGTCAAACAACCATCAAATAATCATGAAAAATCTTCAAACAATCGTCAGTCATACTATTATCAAACACCAATCATATTACCAATATTCGTACATATGTTTACCTATTTTAGTTAAATCAAAAAAAGAGGTCGTAAAAGTGGGCATGGTATTTTTTTCTTAACGTAGAATCATAACTTGGACTAAAAAAATGGCGAAATTTATAACTGGGAAACACTAGCAAAATATATTATCAATGCTTTTGTTTATCGAAACTATTTAATCAATGAATACAATCATTAAAACTACTACTACTACTACTACTACTACTACTACTACTACTACTACTACTACTACTACTACTACTACTACTACTACTACTACTACTACTGCTACTACTGCTACTACTACTACTACTACTACTACCACTACTACTACTACTACTACTACTACTACTACTACTACTACTACTACTACTACTACTACTACTACTTCTACTACTACTACTACTACTACTACTACTACTACTACTACTGCTGCTACTGCTACTACTACTACTACTACTACTGCTACTACTACTACTACTACTACTACTACTACTACTACTACTACTGCTGCTACTACTACTACTACTACTAATACTACTACTACTACTACTACTTTTACTACTACTACTACTACTACTACTACTACTACTACTACTACTACTACTACTACTACTACTACTACTACTACTACTACTACTGCTATTACTACTACTACCATCCACATTTAAAACTTTAATTAATTAATTAATTGGGTTAAATCGTTTGCATCTTATCATCCATATTTGTCATTTTTAATATTTGACTTATATGGGAGGGTCACGCCCTCTTGAGATTAAAAAAAACAAAGCCTATTTTAACCACCGGTCACACACATACAATCAAAAATCGGTCATCCATATTTGTCCTTTTTTAATATTTGGGAGGGGCAACTCCCATTTGAGATTTCCAAAAAAAGTAGCCTATTTTACCCACTTGTAACTCCTCCATATTTGTAATTTTTAATATTTTACTTATATGGGAAGGTCAGGCCCACTTGAGATTTCAAAAAAAAAAACGTGGACCTTAAAATACTGTCAAAATTTCAGAGAAATCGGTCCTCAGGCTCATCCATGTTTGTCATTTGAGCCAATTTTAAAACCTTAATATGCTGTCAAAATTTCTGAAAAATCGGTCAGCTCGGTCATCTATATTTGTCATTTTTAATATATGGGAGGGGCACTGCCCACTTGAGATTTGTCATCCATATTTGTAATTTTTAATATTTGACTTATATGGGAAGGGCCACGCCTACTTGAGATTTAAAAAAAAACTAGCCTATTTTAATCGCCGTTCACACCTTAACATACTGTCAAAATCGGGCCTCTCGGTCACCTATATTTGTCATTTTTTATATATGAGTTATATGGGAGGGGTCACGCCCATTGAGATTTCAAAAAAAAACCTAGCCTATCTTAACCACCGGTCACACCATACCTCACTGTCAAAATTTCAGGAATGTTAGTATAACTTTATCTACATTTCGAAAATCATCAAAATCAATTTATCCAGTTATAAGTATTGTATTTGTAACGGGGAAGGGGCCATCCCCTGCTCCGATCCTTTTAATTTTTTTCTGAAGTACGGCCATTGGTAATGAATTGACTTTTGTTAAGTTTGAAGTTTCTAACTTTTATGGTTTATCAATGATAAATACTAAATTTTGCACCATTTGGTCCACTATTTACCCTATTTGGGCCCTTTCTGGACCAAGAACACATTCTAAAACCTTAAGGGAATGTTCTATCTAAATTTCATTTCGGTCGAACCGTTTAGGAGTCAACCTCTTTCAAACAAACTTACAAACACATTTATAATATATATATGTATAGATATAGATTTTTGTTTATACACTCAGAATATTATGTAAGTAAAATTAACTTAAAATGTAAAGAGTGCTCTAAATAAAATTTGTAGTTGGATTTTCTTAAATAAAAATCAAACCTTTTAATATAAAAACTCTACAAAATACGCAAATATAATCACATATTATACAAAATCATTTAGCATTAAAATGTTTACTTAGTACTCGGGTTTTGCAAAATTATCGACTTTTTTCCGAAACCCTCCCATTAAAGATTTTACAGTTGCTTCTGATACCTTTTTGGAGCACGTGTTCCACCTGCGCTTAAAATCGGACATGTTCTTGGAAATCTTTCCTGTGTTCTTCAATTCCTTTTTTACCAGAGCCCAATACCTTTCCACAGGCCGAAGTTCTGGACAGTTAGGTGGATTTGCACTCAAGTGCCTTTTTTCCATAATGGCATGATGCCAAATCGGGCCAAAAAAATGTAGTCACTCTGTGCTCTCTTAAAAAGGGTAACAACCGTTTTTGTAGGCACTCCTTTATATAAATTTCTGTGTTTATTGTGCCAGATGCCACAAATACTTTACTTCTTTTGCCACATCTGCAAATAGCTTGCCACACGAGAAACTTCTTAGGGAAATTTGTTTGTTTTTTTGTGCGAAACTCTTGCCGAACATTGCCCCGTTTATCAGCAACATAAAAATCTTGGCCAGGAAGTTGAGAAAAGTCTGCCAGTACGTATGTTTCATCATCCATCACACAACAGGTGTATTTTTTTATAAAATCAGACTTCAATTTTTTCGCTCGTTTTTTTGCTTCTAAGTTCTTTATAGCATTGCGATCTGGAACCTTTTGGACTTTGTATGTCTTCAGTCCAGCATAAGCTTTGACTCTATGTGCAAAATTGGTAGAACATTTCACCGTAAGAGCTGCTTTTCTTAATGAAGTGTTAGGCGCTCTTCGAAAGAGTCGCTCGACTTCGTTTGCCTTACCAATATCTGTAGGACCTTTTTTCCTCCCTGATCCAGGTTTTCTTTCAATGCTCAGGTTTTCCTTATACCGTCTGATGGCATTAGAAACCGTTCGAGGGTCAACTTTCAAATTTTTAGCTATTTTTTTAAAAGTCCATGACGGATTTTTTTGAAAAGTTTTAATTATATTTTCACGAACTTTTTTTTCGCAGTCCATTTTGATTGAAATAACTATTGAAAATTAATAATTTCTAAAATAATAGTATCTGACATATCTATAGAAACTAACTTGATCAAAAAATAAATTATTTATTGCACTATGGATAAATTTTGTCTAAAATAGTAAATGCATATTTTTTTAGAACACTCTTTAATTTGAAATGAATGAATATTCATTTAAAAACCGGTCAACTGATTTTTCATTCAAATTCAATAAATATTTCATTTAAATTTAACTGAGAAATATTTAAACTACATTTTCAGTTTTAAAAACGGAATATTCAGTTGTTTTCAAAAAAATTACTGACAAAAATTTAAACTACATTTTTAGTATAAAAAACGGAAATTTTCATTTATTTTTAAAAAATTAAATGGTAAAAAACTACGTAAAATTTCCGTAAAACGGACAATTTTCATTTGTTTTTGTAATTAACGTAACATAAAAGACGAAACCATAAAAAGTTTATGTCCTTTAAGGCATCAAAAAACCAAACAGACAAAACAAAGTTTGTTGTTTGCTTGGGCCATACTCCGTGATAGGCGGCCAGTATTATAAAAAGTTTCTTCAGTAAGCAAACCTAAGATACTTAAGAAAAAACAATAATTAAACAAATACGAATTATATTTGATACAATAATTGAAAAAATTTATAAAAACTAAACAACTGATATTTTCAAATGTTACGGATTTTCAGTATTTTTTTATAGGTTGTTTTTTAAACAAATGTATAAATATGTTAAAAATCAATTTTCATATAAATTTAATTGAATATTCATTTGAAAACAACATAACCGAAAATTTCCTAAACAACATAAATCAGTTACTGTAATAATTTCCTGAGTGTATTCCTTGATAACCCTGTACGTATGATAAACATTTAATTTGATTCAATTTAGAATAAGTATACGCCCAGTAGACAATCAGTATTCATTATACCTATTTATATACATGTATGTTTGTATGCTTGTAAATATATCTAAATATTTTATTTGAATTATATATATAAATTTCAAAACCACAAAGAAAAAATCTAAAAATAATTTAAAATCTATTAGTTAAAAATATTTAAAAATCTATTATAAAATTCCTTTGAAAACCACAAAGTGCAGGAAGAAAAACTTGACTTTTTAGATTGGATTTTTGTTTAATTAAAGTTTTTCTCTGCACTTTTATAACTGAGTAAATAAATTAAATAAATATTGATTCTAGTAAATTTACCAACATAAATTTTTGTTAAACCAATAAAAAAGTATTGAGAAATTTATTTAAAAAAAAATTATATAAATAAATAATAATATTGTGATATAATGTATAATAATTTGTATTTAATTGCCTAAATAAATATTAGGTTTTGAGAATTATAGTATATTTTTTTAATGTTAGTAATTGCAATAAATATTAAATTTCTGTTTTCAAATTAAAGACTTGTAAGAATTTTCATTTTAAGTATTATCTCTTTTAGAGCGTCAGAACAATAGGATCATTACTATTAAAATTGGTCAAAAATAGGTTCATTATTTTTGGTATCTCCCATAAGTCTCGCTTCCCGGAATTGAGTTTTGGCAACAAATTTCAGTAATTTTTATGAAATTGAAAACGAATACTGCTTATGTAAAAAGTCACTAAATAAGACCTAAATCACCAAAATTCTCGTAAAACTGAAGATAATGAAAATGTTATTATACCCACCATCAAAAAGAATAGGGGGTATATTGAGATTGTCATTCCGTCTGTAATTTCCTTAATATTGGCTCAAAAACCAAAAGCGATATAAATATATTCTGAATCCTTATGAAGTTCTAAGACGATTGAGCGATATTCGTCTATATATCCGTCTCTCTGTCTGCCTGTTGAAATCACAATAACGCCTAAACGCAAGGAGCTAGCTCACTGAAACTTAGTAGAAACATTTTTTATTTCTAAAAAAATTTTGGTACTGAAATTGGGCAAAATCGGCTAACGTTTGACCATAGCTCTCATATAACCTCGCCTAGGCTAATCGCTTATTTGCTAATAAATAACAAAATCTAATAGCTATGACGATAAAATTTGGTATATAGAAATTTTCCATAAACCCTAGGTAGCATATAAAATCAGGGACCGAAAATAACTGTTATTTTTGAAATTTTGATTAAAAAAAGCAACCGCAAGGAAATGTGGGAGAACAAAACCAAGTATACCATTTTGATAGCCTTGGACAAAATGTTCATAAAATGCGATGATTTTTAAAAATCTGATTTTTATTTTTTAGAAAAAAAATATTACTTATTTTTTGATTTTTATTTTTTTGAGCAAAAATAAAAGCTATTTTTTAACTTTTATTTTTTCAAGCAAAAATAACAGTTAATTTTCACTTTTATTATTTCGATCATGAATAAAAGTTATTTTTTGACTTTTATTTTTTCGAGCAAAAATAAAAGTTATTTTTTGACTTTTATTTTTCGAGCAGAAATAAAAGTTATTTTTTGACTTTTATTTTTTCGAGCAGAAATAAAAGTTATTTTTGTGTTTTCAACCCTAATTATGATTGCGAAACTCAACTCCATTAATTTTTGAGCATATGCAAATTATTTTCACTGAAAAATTATCTTTGTTCAACAAAAATTTTCAAAAAATTTATCATTAATTTTAACAAAAGTAACTTTTATTTCTGCTCGAAAAAATAAAATAAAGTCAAAAAATAACTTTTATTCATGCTCGAAATAATAAAAGTCAAAAATAACAGTTATTTTTGCTCGAAAAAATTAAAGTCAAAAAATAACTTTTATTTCTGCTCGAAAAAATAAAAGTCAAAAAATAACTTTTACTTTCTGACTTTTACGATAAAAGTTATAACAGTTACGGTCCCTGTATAAAATTTCATCAAAATCGGTTCACATTTAGTCATAGCTCCCATACAAAAAACTTACAGAAACAGCCTAAATGCCACCTGAAAAACACTTAAATGCCAATAAATGATAAACTGTCTCCTCACTAAATTTAGCACAAGGAAGTCTTATATGAATGCCAGCCAGTGTGCAAAATTTTGTCACAATCGGTCACCATTTGACCATAGCTCTGATATAGAAAACTTACGGAAACACAAAAATACAAAAAGAAAAGGAGTTTATGTCCGTCTGTCCATCAGGTAAAAGCGCGAAAACTAATGGATTTTTTTAAAGTTCACAAAAATCGCAAAAACGTCCATTTAGTTATCAAGTTTCAGTAGGGACTCAAAATTTGCCTAATTTTATATAATTGGATGTAAAAGACGCCATCAAAAGTAATTGGAGTGATATAAATAACGTCAAGTAAAAGAGGACTCACAGTGTGTAGCGTCCGTCACAGAAATAAAGTTTGTTTTTAATTTGACTAGTGAAAATTTTCTTTATTCTCCAATTTAACTTGGTTCGTAAAGAGAACTTATGGTATGCTTTACATTAGACTAAAAGTATATAGATGTTAAGATAGCATTTTACAGAAAAATATGTATAGGAAAGTGTTTAACGTCCGTCACAGTATATATTTTTTTACAAAATGATATTTATTAAATACAAAATTTACGAACACATATCTGTCTTATTCATAGAACAATAACACTGTCTATATCCACAGATTAAATTTAAGTTTTGTGTAATATTGAATTGCGCCCAAAAATCACATTTTAATTGCGAACATGAAAAGGAAGGAGATGAAATTCGGGAACAAATAAAACCATTATTTTCACTGATTAACGAATTTAAAAAAAAAATATGAAATATGAATTTCTTCCTAATAAAAAACATTCAAGTAAAAACTGTATCGTCCGTCACGTAGCGTCCGCAACAGTACTTTTATTGATTTTTGGTGAAACTGGAAACTTTACAAAATTTTATAAAATCTGTTTTATAATCCTCTGATCTTCCTCTATATATTATGTATTTACAATGGTTTTATTACTATGACCGATTTGATAAAAATTACAGAAAAACTTGATGAAAAAAAAGTCACTTCCATTTTTTGTAGCGTCCGTCACAGCACTTTAAATGAGAATATCTTTTTCCTCCAAAAGAAGTATGTAAATTAACAAATGCCATTCGATAGCACAATTGATGGGCTAATATCAACTGAAATTCGTGCAAAGATATCTAGTGTAGAACGGCAATGGGATACATTTAAGTACAACAAAACCCGTACAAACGTATCGTCAATCATGCAGGATTTGCCCATATATTTTATTTTCTGAAAAATTTATTTCTTTCACTTCAATTATTGTTACTTTTCTTATTTTTGTCTATATTGTTTAGCTTCAGTTCTTATAATTTTGTCAAATCATTAAACTTAATAATGATTAAAGTAAATTGGACAAATTTTACTTAGAATATGAAAAAAGGACAATAATATAAACAAGTACGAAAGTGCTATAGTCGGTCAAGACCGACCATACGATACCCTTCACCATTATGATCAAAGGTGTTCTTTTTCCTGTATAAAGACAAATATTTGCCAAATTTTGCCATCGTACAAACATTTTCTCAAAACTTACATATTTAAGCTGTTTTTGTCATTTTGACTTATATGAGAGCTAGGGTCAAATGTGGACCGATTATCTCGAAATTTGGCAAATTGATTACAGTTGTTACAAAAATTATGTATGCAAAAAATAACTTTAAAACTCTCAATATCTTTAGATTTACGAGCGTTTTAGTGATTTTTGTCTCATTTAGTGCGTTTTTAAAGAAAAGTTTGCATGGGAGCTATGGTCAAATGTGGACCGATTTCAACGAAATTTGGGACACTGATTTTAGTTTACATAAGCAGTATTTGATTTAAATTTCATATTGATATTTGTGGCCAATATATCAATTCCGGGAAGTGGAACCTATGGGAGGTACCACAAATAATCGACGAATTTCAATAGCCATGGTCCCATTATCAAAAAAAAGATCTGTGCCAAATTTCATCAAATTATCTTTAGTTTGATTGCAAGGTTTACATGGGGGTCCAGCCAGCCAGCCAGACGGACGGACGGACGGACATCGCTAAATCGACTCAGAAAGTGATTCTAAGCCTATTGGTATACTAAAAGGTGGGTCTAAGACAAATATTTCTATGCGTTACATACATCAGCACAAACTTATAATACCCTTTCCACCTATGGTGGTGAAGGGTATAAAAAGTAACAAAATACAAAAACTTATATAAATCACACAAAAAGTCAGAAGAAATTAAAAGATACGAATAAAAAAAAAACTAGGCATTTAAATTGAAAAATATACCCAGCAAAACTTTGGTAATGGCAAGTACTCTGATAACTGGTTACCTTGTAACGACTACAACATACCACCCGAATAAATAATAAGTTATTACAGAAGTACTTATTTGTAATTAAGATGGTTATTTAAACTGAATGGCCCCGGTTCAAATCCCACCAAGGCCAACAATTTTTTTTTAGTTTTTTTTATTAAAAGAGTCTTTTTAAATGATTTTTGAATTTTAAGGATTTAAATATTATCTTCTGTATAAAAAATTTGTAAAACTAACTCACGTTAATGAAAAAATACCATCATGAGTCAATTTTGATTATGTATTGGATGTTGGATACCAAACACGATTCTAATTGGTCTTAACTTGGTAAGCCTTATCTGGGTCATCCTTCATCTCAATTGTGGACACACACCTCCTCATGGTATCGCCCGGGGAGCTAGTTTAACACCCATTAATATTGTGAGTTAACATGTTCCGAGAGTTATCCCATAAGATCGATAAAAATGGGTTAGGATTACGGGCTAGTAACCCTCTCTTGAAAAAAAAATACAATGAAGAGGATAAAATTAGAATTGAAATGTCCCACTACCTAATGTTAGAGGAGGATGTCCGAAACTTCGATAGAAAGACCAAGTAGAGGAACATTTTTCAAAGCTTGGCCTATAAAATTGGAGAATATTCGCACAAGATCGAAATCCATGGAATTCTAAAATATACTCGGACTTTGAGCTTAACAGGTTGCAACATTTAAGTAAGTAAGAGTCAATCTTATGTAAAAACTTATACAAAAAAAGAAGATTTAAATTGTTTAAGTTTCAAAATAATTTTAAAAAAGTTTTAAAGTAATTACAAAAAATCGTATAAAAATATTTTTCCAAAAATTACAACAAACCAAAAAAAAAGCAGGGAAAAACAAAGTTATTTTCACATGATTTTGGATCTAAAAATAAAAATTGTTTATATTAAATTTAAGCTGCTAAGTTTTCAACATATGAAGTAGCTCAGTGGAAGAGTCTCTGCGTAGCAGTCGGAGGGTCTGGGTTCGAGCCCCCATGGGATCATAAAAAAAATTTTGTATTTCGTTTAAAAATATATGTTTTTAATAAAACAACAACAAAAAAGTTGTTGCTGTTGTTGTTGTTGCTTTCAAATTGCTTACCCAAGTCATTACTTTTCTGCAATTGGTAAGTACTTGCCTCCAATGACATCCCCATGTTAATGTAATGACTTAAACAGCGAATGACTAAGTAGTTCGTGTTCAATAGTTTAACTGTTAAACTCATTATTTGGTAATGAAAAGTTTTACTGGGTATGGATATTAAAAAAAAATAGAGTCCGTAAATCAAAATTTTGTAACCCAGAATAAAAATTCAAATATTAAAATTTCTATTAAAATCATTACAAAACTTTGTCTTGCAAAGTCATAAGAACAAATAAAATTATATACCACAAGCAATTTACTGGTATTTTAATTTCCTAAAAATTCAATTATTTTCTATTTAGTTAAATTATCCTGTATTTTCTTTAATTATTTAATAAGAATTTAAAATAGCCTTTAAAAGTTAATATAATAAACATATAAATTTCCTTAAATTATGCAACATAAAGATGTCTATTTAATACAGTTTAACGTTAAATTAATTTAAAGCTCAATTAACTTTAAACTAAATATTGTGGTTACATTTTCTAATTATTTAATATATAAACATTCATTCATTTACATTTACGATATATATACTTACAGTTTAAGACGGCATTTACAGATTAAATGATTATCAGGAAACAATACAATTTTGCCTGGACCAAAATATAGTTTAGATATCACACCCCTATGAAATAGATTTTAAGGAAATCTACATGGATTCGTATGTATGTGTGTACATTTATTTTATATACATAAATACACATGTATATTGAACTATGGTAGTTTACTCCTGCATTTGGATAGAAGACATGTGTTTCTATTTACTTAAACTTATTATTATGCACAAGGACAGTGGTATGTATTACATATGAAAAAAAGCTCTATGTCTAGGTTCAGCTCTAGCTTCAGTTTCACATTTAGCTTTAGTTACACTTCTCGATTCAATTTTATGTAAAGTTCAAGGTCTAGTTTTAAATTTAGTCCTAGCTTCAGCTCCAAGTTTAGGCTTAGGTTTATTCATTCTCAGCTCTAGGTTCAGTTTTACTTAAAGTTTTGAATTAAGCTTCTATTCTAGGTTCAGTTCTGGATTAAGTTATAGGTAAAGTTCTAGTTTTAGTTCGATGTTCAGTTCTATATCTATATCTATGTTTGTCTCTACCTTTAGTTTAAGGTTATGTTCTATTTAAAGCATAAATTCTTATATCTGGATTCAGTTTTTTGTCAGCTGTAGGTTCAGTTTGAGTTAACTTATATGTTTAATTCTTGGTTCAGTTCTACAGTACCTGGTTGACCGAGCCTTGCTCGGGGCTTTATGATAAGCATTTTGAGGCAACTTTTAAAGTTTTTATATGTTTTATTTTATACAGTTACAGTTTAACTCATTTGAAATAATTTTGAAAATTGGTCATACCAACAGAAACCTCCGTCGACTCAAGCGCAACAACATTGCTAAAAATTATAGTCTGATCAAATGCACAGTTTACGATTTAATTCATTTTGAGTAGTTTTCAGTGACGCCGCCTGAATTCGTTCATACCACTAAGAAACCTTCATCTGCTTATGCGTAACAACTTTGCTTATGATCATAACATGATCGAATGCACAGTTTATATATATATATATATATATATATATATATATATATATATATATATGAGTAATTTTAAATGGCGCCACCAGTCGGACTTTGGTCATTCCAATTAATAAACCTTCGTCGGATTATCCGCAATAACTTTGCTAAAAATTATAGCATGATTAAATGTATTAAATTGACTTTAAGTAAATTTCAGTGACGCCACCTGTTGAAATTTCTTCATACCAACTAAGAAACCTTCGTCGGCTCATGTGCAATAACATTGCTAAAGATTATAGCATGATTATATGTACAGCTTACGATTAAATTGACTTTGAGTAATTTTCAGTAGCGCCACCTATCGGAAATTATTCACACCAATTAAAAAGCATTCGCCGGCTCATGCGCTACAACTTTGCAAAAGATCATAGTATGATCAAATGTACAGTTTACGATTTAATTAATTTTTAGTAATTTTCAGTGGCGCCACCTGTCGGAAATTCAGCCGGCTTATCCGCAAAATCTTTGCTAAAGAGCATAACATGATCAAATTCACAGTTTACTATTCTATAAAGAACATACATACAGACAAACATTCATTTGTTTTAAAGTTATAACATTACTAATTTTTTCCCCTTTTTATCCCCAAATTTCAAAAAGTTCCATATGCATAATTGGTACTTCTTTGGTACCAATTGAATTCGGTACATTTTATTAGAAAGCAGTTAATATAATTTTCCTATTCATATTACTTTTGTAGATGTTAAGTTATCAGTTTATCCCTTTTTTACACATTTTGGCCACAAAATCAAAAAAGTACCAAATACGTGTTCAATATTTCTTTCACAGCTATTGATTGCAGTACAAAGTTTCTTTCTATATTCCTTAGCTTAAAATAAAAGAGTGGGTTAAAAAGGTACCAAAAAAACTATTTTCACCCTTTTTTACCCCTTATCGGACATAGTTTCAAGAAAGTACCAAACACCTGTCCGTTTATTTTCATAGCTGTTTAAAACGTAATTTAAATTTTGTTTCTATACCTATTACTTAAGGAGATATAGCGTTTTAGATTTTTTCCCCTTTTTACCCGTTTTTACCCTCTTAGAGGCAAACGTTCCAAAAGTCCCTTCTTCTTCGACCTATACATCAAAAAAGATACCCACTGTCCAAGTTTTATCAAAATCGTTAGAGCCGTTTTCGAGATAGTCATTCTATATATATATATATATATATATATATATATATATATATATACAATTATTGCTCGTTTAAGAATATAAGATAAAGTTTAAGATTCAGTTCTGGATTCCAATCTAACATATGTTCAGTTTTAGGTTTAGATCTAAGTTCATTTATAATTTCTTAAGATTAACTTTTATTTGCAAATCTGGCTTTACTTCTGTATACAATTCCAGATTCAGTTAGGTCCACTTCTTTTTTATGTTCTGAGTTTAAATCTGGATTCAGTTTTTGGTTCAGTTCTAGGTTCAAATCCATATTCAGTTGTTCTAGGTTCGGTATTATTGAAAATCCCACCTTGTCTTCTTTGGCTCCGATTTCCCCTGGAAAACACATTATGTGGCTTCTTGTATTGGTTCCACTTTTCCTTTACTATAGAAATGTAATATGCAGATATTTCATATATGTAAATTAAAAATTAGTTTTAGAATGGGCTCATAGAATTCACTATTTTCCATTTTCTTCTCGAACCCCGAAAAAGTATGCTAAAAGCGGCTACCAATAACAAACTAGAGGATGCTATGGCTTATTTGGTTAGCACATTGACTACTTAAAACATAAAATATCATATTTAGACTGGGTTCGATCTCCAGTCACGGCAACAATGTGTACAAATTTGAAAAAATTGTTCAGCTAATTGGTATTGTTGGTAAAATCTTTTGACTAAATTCAGTTGCAGTAGCTTTATAGTTTAACAGTACCTGGTTGACCGAGCCTTGCTCGGAGCTTTATGATAAGCATTTTGAGGCAAATTTTAAAGTTTTTATATATTTTTTTTTTATAAAGTTTATTTTGTCCGACCAACACATAGTTCGCATAGTTTACAGTTTAACTCATTTTAAATATTTTGGAAATTATTCATACCAACAGAAACCTCCGTCGACTCATGCGCAACAACTTTGCTAAAGACTATAGTCTCATCAAATGCACAGTTTACGATTTAATTCATTTTGAGTAGTTTTAAGTGGCGCCACCTGAAGTTGTTCATACCATATAAGAAACCTTTGTCTGCTTATTCGTAACAACTTTGCTTATGATTATAACATGATCACTTTGAGTAATTTTCTGTGGTGCCACCTGTCGGACTTTGCTCATTCCAATTCATAAACCTTCTTCGTCTTATCTGTAACAACTTTGCTGAAGATTATAGCATGATTAAATGTACAGCTTACGATTAAATTGACTTTGAGTTGTCGAAATTTCTTCATACCAACTAAGGAACCTTCGTCGGATCATGTGCAACAACTTTGCTAAAGATTGTAGCATTATTAAATGTACAGATTACGATTAAATTGACTTTGAGTAAGTTTCTGTAGCGCCACCTGTCGGAAATTATTCATACCACCTAAAAAGCCTTCGCCGGCTCATGCGCTACAAATTTGCTAAAGATCATAGCATGATCAAATGTACAGTTTACGATTTTATTAATTTTTAATAATTTTCAGTGGCGCCATCTGTCGGAAGTTAGTCTTATCAACTTAAAAACCTTCGCCGGCTTATCCGCAACATCTTCGCTAAAGAGCATAACATGATCAAATTCACAGTTTACTATTCTATAAAGAACATACATACAGACAAACATTCATTTGTTTAAAATAATACTAATTTTTCCCCCTTTTTATTCCCTAATTTCTAAAAGTTCCATATGCATATTTGGTACTTTTTTGGTGCCAATTGAGTTCGGTACATTTTATTAAAACGCAGTTAACATAATGTATAATGTTCCTATTCATATTACTTTGGAGATGTTAAGTTATCATTTTATCCCTTTTTTACCCATTTCGGCTCCAAAATCAAAAAATCAAAGTAGTATATATATATATATATATATATATATATACAATTATTATATTAAGAATATAAGATAAAGTTTAAGATTCAGTTCTGGATTCCAATCTAACATATGTTCAGTTTTAGGTTTAGATCTAAGTTCATTTATAATTTCTTAAGATTAACTTTTATTTGCAAATCTGGCTTTACTTCTGTATACAATTCCAGATTCAGTTAGGTCCACTTCTTTTTTATGTTCTGAGTTTAAATCTGGATTCAGTTTTTGGTTCAGTTCTAGGTTCAAATCCATATTCAGTTGTTCTAGGTTCGGTATTATTGAAAACCCCACCTTGTCTTCTTTGGCTCCGATTTCCCCTGGAAAACACATTATGTGGCTTCTTGTATTGGATCCACTTTTCCTTTACTATAGAAATGTAATATGCAGATATTTCATATATGTAATTTAAAAATTAGTTTGAGTGATGGGTTTTTTCGGCAAAAAATATAGCTGAATGGGCTCATAGAATTCACTATTTTCCATTTTCTTCTCGAACCCCGAAAAAGTATGCTAAAAGCGGCTAACAATAACAAACTAGAGGATGCTATGGCTTATTTGGTTAGCACATTGACTACTTAAAACATAAAATATCATATTTAGACTGGGTTCGATCTCCAGTCACGGCAACAATGTGTACAAATTTGAAAAAATTGTTCAGCTAATTGGTATTGTTGGTAAAATCTTTGGACTAAATTCAGTTGCAGTAGCTTTATAGTTTAACATTTAAGAGTATCTAAGTTTTTTCCCTTGTATTTAGTTTGAAAAAATTCGTATTTATAACCGGGTACAGTTTTACATTAATAACTTGTTAAATATTTTTCGTTGTGCTTAATATGTAGTAAGTCCAAACACGTTGATATATCATACGACAGGTTCATACATTTTGTTAGGAGTTCCTAATGCATGCACCGTATATTAAGATATATCTCATATCTCAGAGTGCAGCTAATTCAAAATTTCTACCAAATTTAAAAACAAATTGTTAAGCTAATTGATACTGTTGGTTAAATCTTTGGACTAAATTCGGTTTCAGTAGCTTTATAGTTCAACATTTAAAAATATCTCTAGTATATACAACAAAATTTGGTCTCATAACCGGGTATAGTTTTATATTTATTTTGTTAGGAGTTCCTAATGCATCAACCATATATAAAGTGTGGGCTGAACATTGACTGATAGCTCTCTAATTTCGTATTTGCAATTTTAATACAATAAATGTACCTTTAAATCTTTTTAATTGTAGATAAAGAGTGTTCTAAAAAAAATATGCATTTACTATTTTAGACAAAATTTATCCATAGTGCAAGAAATAATT
Organism: Stomorhina lunata; assembly: GCA_933228675.1. Taxonomy (NCBI): domain Eukaryota; kingdom Metazoa; phylum Arthropoda; class Insecta; order Diptera; family Rhiniidae; genus Stomorhina; species Stomorhina lunata. Next base: position 101,361,444 of record OW121742.1, on the reverse strand, counting down.
TATTTTTTGATCAAGTTAGTTTCTATAGATATGTCAGATACTATTATTTTAGAAATTATTAATTTTCAATAGTTATTTCAATCAAAATGGACTGCGAAAAAAAAGTTCGTGAAAATATAATTAAAACTTTTCAAAAAAATCCGTCATGGACTTTTAAAAAAATAGCTAAAAATTTGAAAGTTGACCCTCGAACGGTTTCTAATGCCATCAGACGGTATAAGGAAAACCTGAGCATTGAAAGAAAACCTGGATCAGGGAGGAAAAAAGGTCCTACAGATATCGGTAAGGCAAAAGAAGTCGAGCGACTCTTTCGAAGAGCGCCTAACACTTCTTTAAGAAAAGCAGCTCGTACGGTGAAATGTTCTACGAATTTTGCACATAGAGTCAAAGCTTATGCTGGACTGAAGACATACAAAGTCCAAAAGGTTCCAGATCGCAATGCTATAAAGAACTTAGAAGCAAAAAAACGAGCGAAAAAATTGAAGTCTGATTTTATAAAAAAAATACACCTGTTGTGTGATGGATGATGAAACATACGTACTGGCAGACTTTTCTTAACTTCCTGGTCAAGATTTTTATGTTGCTGATAAACGGGCAATGTTCGGCAAGAGTTTCGCACAAAAAAACAAACAAAATTCCCTAAAAAGTTTCTCGTGTGGCAAGCTATTTGCAGTTGTGGCAAAAGAAGTAAAGTATTTGTGGCATCTGGCACAATAAACACAGAAATTTATATAAAGGAGTGCCTACAAAAACGGTTGTTACCCTTTTTAAGAGAGCACAGAGTGACTAAATTTTTTTGGCCCGATTTGGCATCATGCCATTATGGAAAAAAGGCACTTGAGTGGTACTCAAAGAATAATGTCATTTTTGTACCACGAGAGGCAAATCCACCCAACTGTCCAGAACTTCGGCCTGTGGAAAGGTATTGGGCTCTGGTAAAAAAGGAATTGAAGAACACAGGAAAGATTTCCAAAGAAAGATGCTCCAAAAAGGTATCAGAAGCAACTGTAAAATCTTTAATGGGAGGGTTTCCGAAAAAAGTCATTCATTTTGCAAAACCCGAGTACTAAGTAAACATTTTAATGCTAAATGATTTTGTATAATATGTCATTATATTTGCGTATTTTGTATAGTTTTTATATTAAAAGGTTTGATTTTTATTTAAGAAAATCCAACTACAAATTTAGAGCACTCTTTATAAAAAGTTTTGATGTTTATTTATATATAACAATTATGGCCAAATGTTGACAGATTGTAACAAAATTTTACAAAGATTATTCTTGAAAAATTTAGAATATCTGTCTGTTGTCGGTACGATAAAACCTTAACGAAAGGATATAGGTCACTGAAATTTGGCATAAATATTCTTGGAAAATTTTGAAAAAAGTTCGTGAAAATATAATTAAAACTTTTCAAAAAAATCCGTCATGGACTTTTAAAAAAATAGCTAAAAATTTGAAAGTTGACCCTCGAACGGTTTCTAATGCCATCAGACGGTATAAGGAAAACCTGAGCATTGAAAGAAAACCTGGATCAGTTAGGAAAAAAGGTCCTACAGATATCGGTAAGGCAAAAGAAGTCGAGCGACTCTTTCGAAGAGCGCCTAACACTTCTTTAAGAAAAGCAGCTCGTACGGTGAAATGTTCTACGAATTTTGCACATAGAGTCAGAGCTTATGCTGGACTGAAGACATACAAAGTCCAAAAGGTTCCAGATCGCAATGCTATAAAGAACTTAGAAGCAAAAAAACGAGCGAAAAAATTGAAGTCTGATTTTATAAAAAAAATACACCTGTTGTGTGATGGATGATGAAACATACGTACTGGCAGACTTTTCTTAACTTCCTGATCAAGATTTTTATGTTGCTGATAAACGGGCAATGTTCGGCAAGAGTTTCGCACAAAAAAACAAACAAAATTCCCTAAGAAGTTTCTCGTGTGGCAAGCTATTTGCAGTTGTGGCAAAAGAAGTAAAGTATTTGTGGCATCTGGCACAATAAACACAGAAATTTATATAAAGGAGTGCCTACAAAAACGGTTGTTACCCGTTTTAAGAGAGCACAGAGTGACTACATTTTTTTGGCCCGATTTGGCATCATGCCATTATGGAAAAAAGGCACTTGAGTGGTACTCAAAGAATAATGTCATTTTTGTACCACGAGAGGCAAATCCATCCAACTGTCCAGAACTTCGGCCTGTGGAAAGGTATTGGGCTCTGGTAAAAAAGGAATTGAAGAACACAGGAAAGATTTCCAAAGAAAGATGCTTCAAAAAGGTATCAGAAGCAACTGTAAAATCTTTAATGGGAGGGTTTCCGAAAAAAGTCGATCATTTTGCAAAACCCGAGTACTAAGTAAACATTTTAATGCTAAATGATTTTGTATAATATGTCATTATATTTGCGTATTTTGTAGAGTTTTTATATTAAAAGGTTTGATTTTTATTTAAGAAAATTCAACTACAAATTTAGAGCACTCTTTATAAAAAGTTTTGATGTTTATTTATATATAACAATTATGGCCAAATGTTGACAGATTATAACAAAATTTTACAAAGATTATTCTTGAAAAATTTAGAATATCTGTCTGTTGTCGGTACGATAAAACCTTAACGAAAGGATATAGGTCACTGAAATTTGGCATAAATATTCTTGGAAAATTTTGGTATTGAAATCGGGGAACATCTGTTTACATTTGACCAAAGCTCCCGTATAACCTCGTCTAGGCTAATTGCTTATTTGCTAATAAATGACAAATTATAATAGCTATGATGATAAAATTTGGTACATAGAAGTTTTACATAAGTACTAGGCAGCATATAAAATTTCATCTACATCGGTTTACATTTAACCATAGCTCCCATACAAAAAACCTACGGAAACAGCCTAAATTCCAACTAAAATACACTTAAATGCAAATAAGTGATAAACTGTAATAGCTTTGGCCATTAAATTTAGCACAAGAAAGTCTTATATCAATGCCAACCAGTGTGCAAAATTTTATCACAATCGGTCACCATTTGACCATAGCACCTATATAAAATACTTACGGAAACACAATAATACAAAAACAAAAGGGGGTTTATATCCGTCTGTCCATCAGATTAAAACGCTATGCCTTATCGAAAAGAGCTAGAGGAGCATAATTTTACAAAAATATTTTCAATATCTTGAAAAAGTTGTGTATTGCAAATGGACGAATTCGGTTCACATTTAGTTAGAGCTCCCATATAACCCCGATCCGGGAAACACATTAATTCTGATAAATTGAATACAATTGTAATAGCTATGACGACTAAATTTAGAATAGAGAAGTTTTATGCAACTATTGGTCAATATATCAAATTTTATAGGAATCAGTCCATATTTGACTATAGCTCTCATATAAAAAACACTACCGGAAACGAAAAAAAAATTTAGAAAAGGTCAGTTAAAAGCTATAAATTTAGAAACTATGACAGCTATGGACACTAGGGCGTCTCGAAAAAATAAAGTTCGCCGTACACCATCGAATATAAAGCATTGCTATGAGGCCGTTTCGAAAAATGTATTTTAAATTTTTTTCGTCGCACATTGGGGTCGGCAAAATACATTTTTCGTTATATCTTCGGCATTTAAAGTCGGATCTCGAAGTGTGATATATCGATGTTTTTGTCTCGAGGAGGCCAACATTTTTCTTTAGTAGTCATTATTCTCAGGTATCCAGTTCTAGTATTTAACTATCAGACCCCTGTAGGGTGGTAGCCCTAATGTACCACCCTAATATCAGAAAATTAAAGCTCTTAACAAATCGTTAAACTTTTACTAAGGAAGTTTTTCGATTTTTCAAACCGATCTATTACAAACAAGGAATTTCTTATTTTGCCGCACATAGGGATCGCCAAAATACATTTTTCGTTATATCTTCGCCATTTACTGTCGGATCTTAAAGTGTAATATATCGATGTTTTTGTCTAACGAAGGCCAATGTTTTGCGATATTAATACATTCTTCTTGCGATATTAATACATTCTTCTACATAGTACCTACCCAATATATCTTAACTCATACAAAGGCATAGATAAGCTGTGAAAATAATTAAGTTTGGTAAATAAAACTTTCAACAGAAAGTATTTTCCTTATGTTAGCTGGTATTTCGATTTCATCTTTGGAAAACTGTAAGGCTTCAGCATTAAGAATTGCAAGCATGGCGGCTCAGTCAAAAAAATTCTGAAATTGTGGACCGGGTGGAAAAAGTAAACGTTATTTTCTATGGGCAGACGAAGCATTTGTTGAACGTCGTCCGGCAATTGATGAACCCAAGATATATCATCTATTGGAATTGCTTGAGGATTCACAAGAACCAGAATGGAGGATAAAATAAAAGCGGAGAGTTCGGGAGGCTGTTGTTTATTTAAATTAATTTTTAATAGTTTATAATTAAATTAAACACAACGCGATTAAATGTTATACAGACACAGACGAAATTCAAACAATTATTTCGTGGATAAAACGAATAGCAAGACAAACTAAGAGACTGTTTGGGTATTTACACTGTAAATTTTTACATGATATTTTTTCACAATTTTAAATAAATACGAGAACGGATAAATGAGATCAATGATTATTATAAAAAAAAAAGTACAAGAAGAATGTACTTGAGGTCAATGATTATAAAAATAAACTTAATTATTTTCACAGCTTATCTATGCCTTTAAACAGATACTGAACGTTTTGTTCATGTAGTACATTAATCTGCCTTGGCTGTCACTGGTGAGCAACCCATGGGCCACATTTTTTCAGAACTTGAGAGCCGTCAAAAATACAGCAAACTTAGATCTTTTCAAAACATAATTGATTACAAGATTTAAAATTTGTATAATTCTTGTTGTATGAGTTAAAATATCTTGGGTAAGTACTAATGGGTGTTTTTTTTAGAGGTATAGAACTTCGAATTGAAATAAAACACAAGAAAATCGTTTTAATGTCCATCAATTTGGCTTTATTGGAAGGATAATTTTATGCCATTAATATTTAAATATGATTTCGGGTATGTACTTTTTCGAGCATATGGGGCCGTATGTTGGCAATAACGCCACGAATGTTGGCTTCCAAGTTCCCTAACGTTTCTGGTTTGTTGGCGTAGACGAGCGACTTCACATATCCCCAAAGAAAATAATCCAGTGGTGTCAAATTGCACGATCTTGGCGGCCAATTGACAGGCCCATTCCGCGAAATTATGCGCTCATCGAATGTTTCCTTCAATAAATCAATTGTGACGTTCGCTGTGTGGCATGTAGCGCCGTCTTGTTGGAACCACAACTCATCCACATTCATGCCATCCAATTGGGAAACAAAATAGTCGGTTATCATGGCTCTATACCGGTCTCCATTTATGGTAACTGACTCTCCAGCATTATTTCGGAAGAAGTATCAATCTCATTTTCGGCCCATACACCAAAATCACGACGCATTGCATGGTCTCGCGGCTTTAATTCTTGCACAAGCTGGATCTTGTAAGGTCGCAAGCCAAGATCTTTGCGCAAAATCTTCCATAAAGTTGATGGACAAAGCTCCAATTGCTGTGCACGGTGGCGAATCGATTCATTCGGGTCCTCTTCAACACTTTGCTCTACAGCGGCAATTGTTTCTTCGGTGCGCACTGTTCGACATCGCTGCGGATGCGTATTATCACATAGAGTAAACGTAGTGCGAAAACGATCCATGGTTAACCGAATTAATTGCTCTGATGGACGATTATGTCGACCATAAAATGGACGGAGCTTGCGGTAAACTTCGCGAACTGAACCATTATTTTCGAAATAAATTTGCACGATTTGCAAGTGTTGTTTTTTTGTCAACCTGTTCATGATGAAATGGCAAACCAAACTAAATATTAATCACTTGACAGCTGACAAAATGGCCGCCAGTTAAAAAAGTGATGCCAACTTAAAGTTCTATACCTCAATAAAAAACACCCGATATGTAGAAGAATGTATTTAACCCCTTGACGTATCAATTAGCGCAACGAAGTTCGCTTCCAACTGTTCGCACACAACTTGAACTAAACAAACCAGTTTTGATGCGTTAGAACAGCCGCAAAACGAGTCATACTCGTAATAATCATGTTAGCCACTGAAATTGTACCACGAGTCAGACTCGTGATAATTATGTTAGGCACAGAAATTTTACCACGAGTCAAACTCGTGGAAATACGTCAAGGGGTTAAGCTCAATGATTAATATCGCAAAACATTGGCCTTCGTTAGACAAAAACATCGATATATTACACTTTAAGATCCGACAGTAAATAACGAAAAATGTATTTTGGCGATCCCTATGTGAGGCAAAATAAGAAATTCCTTGTTTGTAATAGATCGGTTTGAAAAATCGAAAAACTTCCTTAGTAAAAGTTTAACGATTTTTTAATAGCTTTAATTTTCTGATATTAGGGTGGTACATTAGGGTGGTAGGAACAGGGGTCTGATAGATAAATACTACAACCGGATACCCAAGAATAATGACTATTAAAGAAAAATGTTGGCCTCCTCGAGACAAAAACATCGATATATCACACTTCGAGATCCGACTGTAAATGCCGAAGATATAACGAAAAATGTATTTTGGCGACCCCAATGTGCAACGAAAAAAATTAAAAAAATTTTTTCGAAACTGTCTCATAGCAATGCTTTATATTCGATGGTGTACGGCGAACTTTATTTTTTCCCCATATAAGTCGAGACGCTCTAATGGACACTAAAAATATGCTCTATATAAAAACTAGTCAGTGTGTAAAATTTTGTGACAATCGGTCAACATTTGGCTATAATTTATATATATATATATAACATCCCCTTTTTATATGTACAAACGAAAAGCATTTAACGACCTATTAATATAAAACCAATTCAGAGGTCAAATTACAGCATTCGAGATCGATCAAAAACTCAGACTTTTAAGCAAATATTGTGAAGTATACTTTAGGGATGTTCAAAGTTGCTTCGATGGAAAACGTTTATTGAAATTTGGTATACATTTTGATTCGTTTTTAAAAATATATAGTTCAATTAAAACTCTTTTACTATTGTTCATCTTTTGTCAAAAAACTTAAAAAAAATATATAGTAAACTGTGCATCTTTTAAATAATTTTGATTATCCTTAAAGTATGCTATACAAATATTTTAAAAATATCTAAGATTTTGATCGATATCGAATGCCGTAATTTGGCCCCAGGTTACGATGCCGAATTTTGTTCAAAGTAATTGCTAAGGAAACCACTTACATACTTTTAAATGTTGAACTATAAAGCTACTGCTACCGAATTTTGTCCAAATATTTTACTAACAATATTAACTGGCGTAACAACTTTTTTCGAATTTGGTCTACATTTTGAATTAGCTGCACCCTCGTAGATATATGAGAGATATTTCTAAATTTAACACAACTTGATGGTGGGTATATAAGATTCATCATAGCCGAATATAACACTCTTGCTTGTTATATCTACAATCAAAAAAAATTGGAGGTACAAGCAGCACCAATCTCCAGACTTTATATACGGTAGATGCATTAGGAAATCCTAATAAAATATATGGACCTGTCGTTTTACTATTAACATGTTTATCCTAACTAAATATTAAGCTAAACGAAAATTTATTAACAAATTATTAATGCTTAACTATACCCGGTTATGAGATTAAATTTTGTGCAAAGTAAATATGTACTAGGGAAACCACTTAGATACTTTTAAATGTTGAACTATAAAGCTACTGCAACCGAATTTAGTCTAAATATTTGCCCAACAATATAACTAGAGTAACAATTGTTTTCGAATTTGGTCCACATTTTGAATTAGCTGTACTCTCGTAGATATATGAGATATGTATCTAAAGTTAACACAACTTGATGGTGGGTATATAAGATTTGGCACAGCCGAATATAACACTTTTACTTGTTATGTATGTGGAAGCCACTGTGCAAAAAGTTCATGCTATAGACATCAGTTTATGTCTTCATTTCATTTGTTTGCTTGGATGTTCATAAATATGTATGAAATAATGAATGGATTTCATGTAAGTACAACATGTTTTTATGCATAGATATTTATGAATACGTGGATGGCATTTTATGTTTCGAGAGTGCCGCCATCTGGCAACAAACAACACAAAAGATGAGTTTAACATTTTAGAAACAAAATTACTCAGAACATTTTGACCTAGCAGCGCTATTTCTGTTTTTTTTAATTGTGAGATCAACGTTTTGTGAAACCTGATGGAGCGGAAGATATTATAAAGTTATAAATATTGTATCTATATAAATTGCATGTTTTTTAGGACCCAGAATCGAAAGGGTATTGATCTTAATGGAGAATATGTTGTTAAGCAATAAAGCCATTTCATAATAAATATTAATTTACTTCCGATTATCCCGTGACATAAATGGCAACCTTCTTAACTCTACATAATGTGAAGAGAACTTCTAAGAATGCATGTTGATTTACAACAAGACTTTAGTATTCCTGTAAGTTTACTACCAGCATTAGACTAGAAGTGAGAAATATTTAGACAAATGTTGGTATGTATTTATTTAAGATGTATTTGAATCGAGTGAACCTATTGTATCCAAACAGAAACACCCTCTTTTTGTGTAATAAATTCAGATATGTAAATGGTCAAGCTGAGTATTTAAGTTTGGTCAAGTAAATCTAACAGATTCTTACAATATTTGCTTTAGTTTACATTATTTCCATTTTATGGATCATTATTTGGCAAAAGAAACAAACTTAATAAAAAGTACCTATTCTTTCCTGACTATATTTGCTGCAGAGTTTGCACTAAACTTTTAACCCTATTATGTCCATAGATGCCTTTGGGCATTTTTATCAATTTTTATTCATAACTCTTATTTACATCTAAACTGCATTTAAGGGAAACTAAAATTTTTTCAAAACTACAATTTTTTCAAATTGTACGTCAACTTACGAAAAAATTTAACTTTTGGTTTTTGAAAATTTTTTTTGAGTGGAACGAGAAAAAGCTTTTAGAATTTTGGTTCGTAAATGAAATGTATAGACGAAAGTAAATGTCAAATCAGACAATTAAAAAATTCTAATCGCCTGGGAAACAAAAAAAAACGGTTATTTAATTTTTTTTGTTTAGGACCTGAACACGATACAATGCATTGTGTTGAAACTAGGAAAAGGTTGTGGAAGGGGGAATAGGTAGTGTTTGTGGACATTTGGTTTAAACTTCAATATATTGCAATTGGTTGGAAAAACTTCTGCGAGAAGCAAATTCTACATACAAACTGTATGACTAGCGTATCGTCTAACTGTAAAGTATCGTCTGTCTACTGGTCAATCGACTACGAAAGGATGAGCTCTAACAGATAGACGTGTATTGCGTAAGAAAGTTCATGTATCGAGAATGAGTTTCCTGATTTCGTTAGAGCACATTCCAAAGTAGTAACAATAGAACAATAGAGTTGAATAACCTACTGTTACCGATGAGCGCTTTGGCTCTCCTGTACTCGGTCAAGAAGTTCCAAAATAAACTTTGAATCACATGAGAGTCGTATTTCACCGGTACGCACCTGGCGAAAGTGCTCATTGATGACAGCATGGTATCCAACTCAATTGAACCACTGGAGTGTCACACTTTTCTATCGTCCTTACTTTGGAATGTACCCTAAAGAAATTAGGGAACTCGTTTCCAAACTCAAATCTTCTTACGCAATACATGTCTCAGAATAGGGTCTTTGTAAGAGCTACTCGACCGAGTGTAGGAAAGGAAAGAGTGAACGTGCTCGTCGTTATGCAACTCTATTGAGCCACTGGAGTGTCACAATGTTCTATCGTTTCTAGTTACTTTTTGTAGAAATCAGGGAACTTGTTCCTAAAACCCGAACTTTTTTACTAATACTTGCCTTTCTCATAAACAGAACATCATTGAAAAAATGTTTAATTTAATTTTGAAAAAAAATTTAAAATATTTTTTTTTTTTTGTTTTTATTTATTTTTGATTTTATTTAATTTTAGTGTTAACATCATTTTACAAAAGCCTTACGTTTTACAGGAAAAGCTTTCAGAAAAGTAATAAAATATTTCATGGCAATACTATTATTTTATAATTTTATTAATAAGCTTTTACTTCCAAACGAAAAAAGAAAATGAACTCAATTTAGAGCTTAATCGTTAGGCTAGTATTCGATTGCCTTCTAACGTATGACAGTTTTGTGAACAGGCTGTAAAAATAGCATTGATTGCTTTCGATAAAATGTTTACAATAATGTATAATGTAATTACATTAAATTTATAAACATAATAATCAAAAGTCTAAATTTTGTTTATATTTAGTTTTGACGGCCACATTTTTATCTACCAAAAAGGGCATGAGAGGGTTAATTTTATCCCATAAAATACTTTTATTTAAGTTTTCACACCTTTTTCATATACAAATAAACCTTCCAAATCCTTAAAGGAAGCAAGAATTCTCAAGCTTTATTTATCACTATTTTCAGGGATAAAAATGAATACTTAATATATATGTATATGTATCTATAAACCTAAACATATGCCTATACAATTGAATTTCAAATTAAATCTTATACATAATTTAAAATGAACATGTTTTAACAGGAAACAATTTAAACAAAAATGAAACACTAAAGGTAGGAAAATAATAAAAATCAAATCGTTGGTGATAATATCACTAATAATGTCGTAACTAACAAGTAAGAGTGTTATATTCGACTGTGACGAATCTTATATACCCACCATCAAGTTGTGTTAAATTTAGAAATATATCTCAAATACCTACAAGGGTGCAGCTAATTCAAAATGTAGACCAAATTCGAAAAAATTGTTACGCTAGTTAATATTGTTAGTAAAATATTTGGACAAAATTCGGTAGCATAGGTATTACCCACCATCAAGTTACATACATATCTGATATATCTACGAGCATGCTAATTCAAAATGTGGACCAAATTCGAAAAAATTAGTTACGCTAATTTTTATTGTTAAAAAGCAAGTAAGAAAGTGCTATAGTCGATCAAGCCCGACCATACGATACCCTTCACCACTAATGTCAAAGGAGTTATTTTTTCTGTATCAAGACAAATATTTGCTAAATTTTGCCATCATACAAACATTTTCTCAAAACTTATATATTTAAGCTGTTTCCGTTATTTGGACATATATGAGAGCTAGGGTCAAATGTGGACAGATTATCTCGAAATTTGGCAAATTGATTACAGTTGTTACAAAAATTATGTATGCAAAAAACAAATTTGAAATTATCATTATTTTTAGACTTACGAGCGTTTTAGTAATTTCAGTCTCATTTAGTGTGTTTTTAAAGAAGAGTTTGTATGGGAGCTAAGGTCAAATGTGCACCGATTTCAACGAAATTTGGTACAGTGATTTAAGTTTACATAAGCAGTATTTGTTTTAAATTTCATTAAAAAATATTTATATTTGTGGCCAATATATCAATTCTGGGAAGTGGTACCTATGCGAGGTACCATAAATACTGGACCAATTATGACGAATTTTAATAGCCATGGTCCCATTAACAAAAAAATGTTCTGTGACAAAGTTTCATTAAATTATCTTTAGAATTGCGGCCTGTAGTTTGATTACAAGGTTTACATGGGGGGTCCAGCCAGCCAGCCAGACGGACGGACGGGCGGACTGACATCGCTAAATCAACTCAGAAAGTCATTCTAAGCCTATTGTTATACTAAAAGTTGGGTCTAAGACAAATATTTCTATGCGTTACATACATCAGCACAAACTTATAATGCCCTTTCCAACTATGGTGGTGAAGGGTATAAAAAGGGGATGTTATATACATAAGAATTATAGCCAAATATCAATCGATGTAACAAAATTTTACGCACTGGCTTGTATTAATACAGAGCTTATTTTTGCAAAATTTAGTGGCCATAACTGTTATAGTTTCTTATTTAATCGCTTTTAACTGGCCTTTGCTACATTTTTTTTGTTTTTTGTATTCCGGGAGTGCTATAAAGCTATAGTGAAATATGGACCGATTCCTATAAAATTTGATATACTGACCAATAGTTGCATAAAACTTCTCTTTCTAAATTTAGTCGTTATAGCTATCACAATTGTATTCAATTTATCAGCATTAATGTGTTTCCCGGATCGGGGTTATATGGGAGCTCTAACTAAATGTGAACCGATTTCGTCCATATTCAAAACACAACTTTTTCAAGATATCGAAAATATTTTTGTAAATATTCGTTTTCAAATTTCAGTGACCTATATCCTTTCGTTAAGGTTTTATCGTGCCGACAACAGACAGATGGACAGACAGACAGACAGATAGATAGATAGACAGACAGACAGACAGACAGACAGACAGACACACAGACAGACAGACAGACAGACATCAGCATTAATGTGTTTCCCGGATCGGGGTTATAAGAGAGCTTTCATTTTCAATATTTGTTCCTCTAGCTCTTTTCGTTAAGGCGCTATCGCGCTTTTATCTGACGGACAGACGGACATAAACCGATTGTGACAAAATTTTGCACACTATCTGGCATTGACATAAGACTTTCTTGTGCTAACTTTAGTGGACAAAGCTATTACAGTTTATAATTTATTGGCATTCAAATATATTTATGGTGGAATTTAGGTTGTTTCCGTAAGTTTTTGTATGGGAGCTATGGCTAATTGTAAACCGATTTCGATGAAATTTAATATGCTGCCTAGTGCTTATGTAAAACTTCTAGATACCAAATTTTGTCATCATAGCTGTTATAATTTGTCATTTATTAACAAATAAGCGATTAGCCTAGACGAGGTTATACGGGAGCTATGGTCAAATGTGAACCGATTTTGAATGAGGAATATCTTTCAACATACTGACGAACAGACAGACGGACATCGCTCAATCGTTTTAGAATTTCATAAGGATTCAGAATATATATATCCCTTTTGGTTTTTGACCTAATATTAAGGAAATTATAAACGGAATGACAATCTCAATATACCCCCATTCAATCACAATTGATAAAATAAAATAAACTAAGCAAATAGAATTTTAACAGGCCCATGTTATCATTACATTATAATATGTTGCTGCACTCTTACCATTTACTCAAACACAAAGCTTTAGTGCAATAGGAGCATGTTATAGTTAAAAGCTTTATAAGCAACAGATGCTCCTTAATTTTCATTGTTCAAAGCACTACAAACAACAATGACAGTATCTTTCTACTTATCTTAAGATTGTGCTAATTTGAAGTTAAGTTTCTAAGACAATTGAAATGTTATGATAACATTAATGTTATCAACAAGGCCGACACTAGTTGCTGATGTAATAGTAAAATGGCGGCATTTTTAATAGAATAAATCCTAAGAGATGAATAAGGCTGATGTTATTATTAGAAATATTAAACAATGGAACTGAATTAATAACAACTAGTAAGAAAATGCTAAAGTCGGTCAAGCCCGACCATACGATACCCTTCTCCACTAAGGTCAAAGGTGTTCTTTTTCCTGTATAAAGACAAATATTTGCTAAATTTTGCCATCGTACAAACATTTTCTTAAAACTTTATATAATATATTTAAGCTGTTTCCGTCATTTAGATTTGTATGAGAGCTGGGGTCAATGTGGACCGATTATCTCGAAATTTGGCAAATTGATTACAGTTTTTACAAAAATTATGTTTGCAAAAAATAAACTTAAAATTCTCATTATCTTTAAATTTACGAGCGTTTTAGTGATTTTTGTCTCATTTAGTGCGTTTTTAAAGAAAAGTTTGTATGGGAGCTATGGTCAAATGTGGACCGATTTTAACAAAATTTGGTACAGTGATTTGAGTTTACATAAGCAGTATTTGGTTTAAATTTCATGAAAACATATTGATATTTGAGGCCAATATATCAATTCCGGGAAGTGGGACCTACGGGAGGTACCATAAATAATTGGCCGATTTTGACGAATTTCAATAGCCATGGTTCCACTATCCGAAAACAGATCTGTGCCAAATTTCATTAAATTATCTTTAGAATTGCGACCTGTAGTTTGATTACAAGGTTTACAGGGGGTCCAGCCAGCCAGACGGACGAACGGACGGACATCGCTAAATCGACTCAGAAAGTGATTCTTAGCCTATTGGTATACTTAAAGGTGGGTCTTAGACAATTATTTCTATGTGTTACATACATCAGCTCAAACTTATAATACCCTTTCCTCCTATGGTGGTGAAGGGTATAACAATTTCATCTGGTTACAAATTTCTAAAATTTTGGGTCGCCACAAATTTCGCCACTATCGCTGTCCAAAATCTATATGGCCTGTCATGACAGAAATATAGAGATTATTAGGAAAATATAGAGATTATTAGTAAAAAAGTGGACTCCATAAAAAATCTTCTCTGCAGTTACCCTAAAGAAGAGGATTTAATCTAGCCTTTTTCTTTATTGAAGATCTAGGTAATCTGATTAAAATCTGATATAAAATTAAATAATAAGAGCTTTTTAAAGGGACCCAGAGGGTCTAAGAGAAAAGCTTGTAACATGCTCTTGCTATCACTAAGGACTTTATAGTCTAAGTGTGTCGGATACTAGACTTTCACACTTGTCTGACCTAAATCGCTTTTTTCCAGTCAAAAATTTGTACGAAAACTTTTCATATCACATGTAAAGGCATATTTAGCAACTTGCATGTAAGTAAGAAATTAGTTCCAGGACATAAACACCTGACGCATCCTTACATGAAATCTAAAAGCAATAGCCATCAAAATTACAACAACATTCTAACTGCATTTAATGTTGAGTTAAATGAAGGACATTGAATGATGAACGAATGAATGAATAAACGAATGAATGCATTTGATTGCAACCAACATTAAAGGCAGTAAATAGGAATTTCAGTGCGAACGAACATAATTATTATGGAGAGATTCTGTCATTAGAATGTATAAACGTCGTCGTTTATCCTTCAATCAATGTCCATTCAATAGATGTAAGTGTGTCATTCAAAAGGACACAATTGCCAGAGAAAAATCACATTTTTAATGATTTTTCAATCGTTTATTCTGGAAAATTGAAAAGTGTAATTTAAAAAGGTATGAAAGTGTTAAAAGCGTTTTAGTTAGAACAGATAGTACCCTATAGGTAAGTAAGTAACATATACTAATTTAATACTTGAAATTAGCTCTTTTTCTAATATTCTCATTCGATTACTTATATTTTTCAATTTCTCAACCTAAATAATATAAAGTTTTACCATCACATTTCATATACGAGTAATTAGTTAAATTAATTCTGTTCTGTAAAGTACTTGTATCTAAGTATCTAAGTACATGCTCAAAATTAATTTGCAACACTTAAGGCATTTTAATTTTGTATGCAGGACAATTTCATTTTAATTTCTCTTTAACACCTCATTTGCCACACTAAATACATAAGTAAGTAAGTAAGTAAGTGAATAAGTAAGTAAGTGGGCAACATAAGTAAGTACCTTAATTAGTATTTATAAATGCCTGACATTACAAATATTTTATGTTTATCTCCATAATACTCGTACATAATTTGGGTGGCAGACCAATGTTAGTGGTTACAGCGAATCGTATTCTATTTACATGTAAATAAACGTGAATGGTTCTAGAAGACATTCGTGTATACATTAGGGTGACAATTTTTTATATGAAAGAAATTTTTTTCGAACTTTCTAACTTTTTTAGCGGAATTTTGTAACTGTAGGTCTAAAAGTTTAGTTCTGATAATCTGAGCCAAATCGGACAACGTTCTATGGGCGCGCATTGGGTCCAAAGTTTTAGAGCCCATTTGTATGAGGAAAAATGTGTTATTTTTTACTTTTGAGAAATTTCAAAAAATAATAAGCAATTTTTACAAGAAAAAATTATGGAATATTAAAGAAAACTAACACAGCTTTATTTCAAATAACACTGCTCTGCAAAAATAAAACTATGCGTACTTCATGGATCTTGATGCGCTAAACTCAGATCCGTTGTCGGTTTTTTTCCATCAGATCTGGATTTTTTTTATGGGCGTGGCAAATATTTCTCCTTAAATTAGACAGGTGCGGAGACCTATTTCGTCCAAGAACGACTCATCCGATTTTCAAAATTAAAACACTTGAAGATGCATAACAAAATTGCATTTATTTTAGTCTAATATAATTTTTCTGTATCTCTTATTGTTTTGGAGTTATTTAGAAATTAATGGAGAAAAAAATTTTTTTTCGTGCGAAATTCGTAATTTTTTCAGGTTAAAAATGTAATTAAAAAAAAAGATAAAGTAAAATTTTAACATTTTAAACATTTTTCTAAGAGCTACATATCTTAAGAATACAATAAGCTATAAACCATAAAAATCGGTGAAAATTTGAATTGTATTACCAATTTACCGCAGGTACCCAATATTGCAATGCAACCAACCTTACATATGACCATAAGATATCATTAGGTAATGAAGCTAAAATAAAAATTGGTAAACTGGTAATATTTAAATTGGTAATAAAATTTGTATTACTTAAAGGGAAAAAATTGTCACGCCCATAAAAAAAAATCCAGATCTGATGGAAAAAAACCGACAAGGGATCTGAGTTTAGCGCATCAAAATCCATGTAGTCCACATAGTTTTATTAAAAGGAGGATTTGGCTGCAGAGCAGTGATTATAATCAAAAACAAAAATCCTTAAAGTAGTTTTAGAGTTATTCCATTTTTCCTCTGAAAATTCATGTCACTGAAAACGCGCCTAAGGATATGCACCAAAAAAATCCATGTTAAAAATAAAGAAATTTGAAAATTGTACAAAATTTATCATTAAATGACTCGTTAGTATTGAATAGTTAGATTTTGCTTATAAGGCATTTACATTACCTCGAAATCTAGTACTTACGAGATTTTGTTCAAAATCTAGTTGATTTTGAATAGATTTCCCATACAAAAATAAATCTAGTTATGAAGTAGATTTTGGCAAAATCTACTTGAAATCTAGTAGTACTTAATAATGCAGCCATGGTTATCTTCTAAAAAGTACTAAAAAAGCAACAATGTGTAAATCAAAATCACATTTCAATTGAAAAGAAATCAAAACAAAAGAAAAAACTGTGCCAAAATTAATAAAATAAATTAAATTTTGAATTAAATTTGAATCAAAAAGGGAAAAAATAAGTGAGAAAGGAAAATAAATAACAGTTTGAAAAATTATGGTTTCGTTTTATGAAAATAAAATCTACCAAACATCAAAAAAATGTAGTGTAAATGATCTAGATTTTGATTGAGATTTAAAATCAAATTTACTAGATTTTAGAGTAGTGTAAATGGTACATTTTTCTCAGGTCGGTTTCAAAAATCATTTTTTAATTTTTCGAAAATTTTATTCAACAAATATTACAAATTTAGAATTTACTTACCAGGATGTTAAAACAGACATTTGGGAGAAAAAAAAAACTCAAAAAATTTAAGTCGATATCTTGAACAGTTTTGCCGTACCTACGTCTTAAAATTTAAGAATCTCGAGAAAATGAACATTTTTGGGCCAAATTCTAGCAGATGCTTGGTAAATTTTACTTGTATTAAATTTTAACAAAAAGAATAATTAATATTAAACAAAAAATTGAAAACCTATGCTGAAAGGTTTTTTTAATATTGGACGAGATTAACCCTTTCTTCACCGGGGTCAAATGTCAAAATTTGGATTTCCTTAAAAATTTCATAGCGAGATTACGAAATATCAAGTAAAAATTAACGAATTTTAATAAAA
This sequence comes from Stomorhina lunata, assembly GCA_933228675.1. Taxonomy (NCBI): domain Eukaryota; kingdom Metazoa; phylum Arthropoda; class Insecta; order Diptera; family Rhiniidae; genus Stomorhina; species Stomorhina lunata. Next base: position 101,343,694 of record OW121742.1, on the reverse strand, counting down.
AAAAACATGAAAAACCCCTGAATAATTGTTTTTGGCAAGACTACGAGTTTTTATACCCACCATCAAAAAGAATGGGGGGTATATTGAGATTGTCATTCCGTTTGTAATTTCCTTAATATTGGCTCAAAAATCAAAAACGATATATATTCTGAATCCTTATAAAATTCTAAGACGATTGAGCGATGTCCGTCTGTCTGTCCGTCTGTCTGTCTGTCTGTCTGTCTGTCTGTCTGTCTGTTGAAATCACGATAACGCCTAAACGAAAGGAGCTAGCTCACTGAAACTTAGCAAAAACATTCCTCATTTATGAGAAAATTTTGGTATTGAAATTGGGCAAAATCGGTTAACATTTGACCATAGCTCCCGTATAACCTCGTCTGGGCTAGTCGCTTATTTGCTAATAACTGACAAATTATAATAGCTATGATGACAAAATTTGGTATCTAGAAGTTTTGCATAAGCACTAGGCAGCATGTAAAATTTCATTGAAATCGGTTCACATTTAACCATAGCTCCCATATAAAAAACATACGGAAACAGCCTAAATTCCACCTGAAATTCACTTAAATGCCAATAAATGATAAACTGTAGTAGCTTTGACCACCAAATTTAGCACAAATAAGTCTTATGTGAATACCAGCCAGTGTGCAAAATTTTGTCACAATCGGTCACCATTTGACCTAGCTCCCGTATAAAAAACTTACGGAAACAGAAAAATACAAAAAGAAAAGGGGGTTTATGTCCGTCTGTCCGTTAGATAAAAGCGCGATAGCGCCTTAACTGAAAGGGCTATAGCAACAAAATTTTACAAAAGAAAGTCTTATGTGAATGCCAGCCAGTGTGCAAAATTTTGTTACAATCGGTCACCATTTGACTATAGCTCCTATATAAAAAACTTACACAAACACAAAAATACAAAAAGAAAAGGAGATTTATGTCCGTCTGTCCGTCAGATAAAAGCGCGACAGCTCCTTAACTATAAAAGCTAGAGAGACAAAATTTTACAAAAGTATTTCTGATATGTAACAAAAGTTGTATACTGAAAATGGGCAAAATCGGTTCACATTTAGTTAGAGCTCCCATATAACCCCGCCCCGGGAAACACATGAATGCTGATAAATTGAATACAATTGTAATAGCTATGACGACTAAATTTATAATAGAGAAGTTTTATGGAACTATTGGTCAGTATATCAAATTTTATAGGAATCGGTCCATATTTGACCATAACTCTCATATAAAATACACTCCCGGAAACCAAAAAATATTTAGCAAGGACCAGTTAAAAGCTATTAAATTAGAAACTGTGATAGCTATTGCCACTAAATTTTGCAAAAATAAGCTTTACATAAATACCAACCAGTGTGTAAAATTTTGTTACAATCGGTCAACATTTGGCTATAATTCTTATATATATATTACATCCCCTTTTTATATCTACAATTAAAAAGATTCGGAGGTACAAGCAGCATATTAAGATTTGTATATGGTAGATGCATTAGGACCTCCTTACAAAATATATAGACCAGTCGTATTACTATCAACTTCTTTATCCTAACTAAATGTTAAGCTAAAGGAAAAGTATTTAACAACTTATTAATGTAAAACCATACCCGGTTGTGATAACGAATTTTGTTCAAAGTAAATAAATACTAGGGAAACCACTTACATACTTTTGAATGTTGAACTATAAAGCTACTGCAACCGAAGTTATTCCAAATATTTTACCAACAATGACAACTAGCGTAACAACTTTTTTCCAATTTGGTCCACGTTTTGAATTTGCTGCACCCTCGTATATATATATGAGATATGTTTCTAAATTTAACACAACTTGATGGTGGGTATATAAGATTCGGCACAGCCGAATATAACACTCTTACTTGTTTATTATTATATTATTATTATTTTTAATACTCCATTTTTTTCTTGTAAAAATTGTTTATTTTTGGTTGAAATTTCTTAAAAAAAAAAAAAAAAACTAACCCATTTTTCGCCATACAAATGGGCTCTTAAACTTTGGACGAGATGCGTGCCCATAGAACGTTCTCCGATTTGGCTCAAATTTTCAGAACTAAACTTTTAGATCTAGTGTCATAATATTCCGTTGAAAAAGCCATATAATTCGAATAAAAAATTTCTTACACACAAAAAATTGCCACCCTAATATACATATATAAGATAATTTAATTCATAACATTCGAATGTAAACAAACAAAATTGTTTAAAAGACGTGCTGGACACAGATGTCCCGGTCAACACCTGAAAATAAAAAAAAATAAGTAGAAAAGTAGAGTGTTATATTCGGCTATGCCGAATCTTATATACCCACCATCAAGTTGTGTTAAATTTAGAAATACATATATTTCATATATCTACAAGGGTGCAGCTAATTCAAAATCTGGACCAAAACTGAAAAAATCGCTAAGCTAATTGGTATTGTTGGTAAAACCTTTGGACTAAATTCGGTTGCCGTAGCTTTATAGTTCAACATTTAAAAATATTTTAGTGGTTTCCCCAGTATTTACTTTGATCAAAATTCGGTCTAATAACCGGGTATAGTTTTACATTAATAATTTGTTAAATACTTTTCGTTAATATGTAGTTAGGCTAAACACGTTAATAGTAATACGGCAGGTCCATATAGTTCGTTAGGAGATCCTAATGCATTCATCATATATAGTCTCAGCTGAACATTGATTGATGTGCAATCTTAATATAATGAATGTACCTCCAAATCTTTTTGATTGCAGATATAAAAAAGGGGATGTTATATATATATAAAAATTATAGCCAAATGTTGACCGATTGTTAGAAAATTTTACACAATGGCTGGTATATATATAGAGTTTATTCTTGCAAAATTTAGTGGTTATAGCTTTCATAGTTTCTAATTTTATAGCTTTTAACTGGCCTTTACTAAAAATTTTGGTTTCCGTGAGTGTTTTTTATATGAAAGCTAAAATCAAATATGGACTGATTCCTATAAAATTTGATAAACTGATCAAAAATTGCATAAAACTTCCCTATTTTAAATTTAATCGTCATAGCTATTACAATTGTATTTAATTTATCAGCATTCATGTGTTTCCTGGGGCGTGGTTATATGGGAGCTCTAACTAAATGAAAACCGATTTCACCCATTTTCAGTACACAACTTCTGTTACATATCAAAAATACTTTTGTACAATTTCGTCCCTCTAGCTCTTTTTGTTAAGGCACTATCGCGCTTTTATCTTCTTTTCTTTTTTTTTTCCTTCTGTTTCCTTTTCTTTTTTTTTGTGTTTCCGTAAGTTTTTTATATGGGAGCTATGGTCAAATAGTGACCGATTGTAACAAAATGTTGCACACTGGCTGGCATTCACATAAGACTTACTTTTGTAAAATTTTGTTGCTGTTGCCTTTTTCGTTAAGGAGCTATTGCGCTTTTATCTGACGGACATAAACCCCCTTTTCTTTTTGTATTTTTGTGATTCCGTATGTTTTTTATATGGGAGCTATGGTCAAATGGTGACCGATTCTGACAAAATTTTGCACACTGGCTGGTATTCACATAAGACTTCCTTGTGCTAAATTTAGTGGCCAAAGCTTTTAAAGTTTATCATTTATTGGCATTTAAGTGTATTTCAGGTGGAATTTAGGCTGTTACCGTAAGTTTTTTATATGGGACCTATAGCTAAATGTGAACCGATTGGAATGAAATTTTATAAGCCGCCTAGTGCTTGTGTAAAACTTCTATATACCAAATTGTGTCATTAAAGCTGTTATAACTTGTCATTTATTAGCAAATAAGCGATTAGCCTAGACGAGGTTATACGGGAGCTATGGTCAAATGCTAACCGATTTTGCCCAATTTCAATACCAAAATTTTCTCATAGATGAAGAATGTTTTTGCTAAGTTTAAGCTAGCTCTTTTCGTTTAGACGTTATCGTGATTTCAACTGACAGACAGACAGACACCAAACATACAGACGGACAGACAGACGGACATAGCTCAATCGTCTTAGAAATTCATAAGAATTCAGAATATACTTCAATTTTAAGCCAATATTAAGGAAATTACAAACGGAATGACTATCTTAATATACCCCCTATTCTTTTTGATGGTGGGTATAAAAAAGTTAATAAAATTGTTGAAAATAATTTAAATTAGGATTTATCAAGTTCTTAAGTTTACTTTAATTAATACCAAGAAGAACCAATAAAGAACAAATTATACAAGGAGCTTAAATAAGATTTCAGTTCTGTATAACTGAAATATGGGCGCGGCTTTGCATCTTTCAGTCTAACTTTATATAGAAGACGTTGTGTTATATGATTTTTGATTTTTGTAATATAATTTAAAAAAAAATAATGTCTATTTATTTATTATCTTATAATTCATGACCAATCCTTTACTTAATAAACGTTTTTTTTTAGAATGAATACAATATTCAAACTACCCTTGTATACTATACTATACTATAATAATAGTTTGCTTAAAAACTTTTTTCTTTAAATCTTAAAACTTTGAAATAAAGAATTAAATTAAATCGCAATAAAGAATTTACTAAAATTTACTTCAGTTCACATTCACTTGTTCTGCCTTGAATTTGCTCCACAGACAAAGAATAAAAATATTTAGTTTAAGAAAAACAGAGTGAAATTTGAAACCTGAAGAATTGGCATTATTATTATTTGTATTATCTTTGTTTCTATTTGTTGCAACTTTTATTTCGCAAATGAAAAAAGTCTTGAACATGGAAATCTTTAAATAAATGAAATTAATATTAAAATCTTTTTAAACTCAAAAATTTGTATGTGTTATAATAAAATCAAAAGTTTTTTTTTTGTATTTATTGTACAATATTTATATTTCCTTCAGAAATTTCCTATTTTTATAGGAAGAAATTTTTGAAAAATTTCCTATAAAAATAGGAAATTTTTATAGGAAATTTTTCAAAAATTTCCTATTTTTATAGGAAATTTTTCAAAAATTTCCTATTTTTATAGGAAATTTTTCAAAAATTTCCTATTTTTATAGGAAATTTTTCAAAAATTTCCTATTTTTATAGGAAATTTTTCAAAAATTTCCTGTTTTTATAGGAAATTTTTCAAAAATTTCCTATTTTTATAGGAAATTTTTCAAAAATTTCCTATTTTTATAGGAAATTTTTCAAAAATTTCCTATTTTTATAGGAAATTTTTCAAAAATTTCCTATTTTTATAGGAAATTTTTCAAAAATTTCCTATTTTTATAGGAAATTTTTCAAAAATTTCCTATTTTTATAGGAAATTTTTCAAAAATTTCCTATTTTTATAGGAAATTTTTCAAAAATTTCCTATTTTTATAGGAAATTTTTCAAAAATTTCCTATTTTTATAGGAAAATTTTCAAAAATTTCCTATTTTTATAGGAAATTTTTCAAAAATTTCCTATTTTTATAGGAAATTTTTCAAAAATTTCCTATTTTTATAGGAAATTTTTTAAAAATTTCCTATTTTTATAGGAAATTTTTCAAAAATGTCCTATTTTTATAGGAAATTTTTCAAAAATTTCCTATTTTTATAGGAGATTTTTCAAAAATTTCCTATTTTTATAGGAAATTTTTCAAAAATTTCCTATTTTTATAGGAAATTTTTCAAAAATTTCCTATTTTTATAGGAAATTTTTCAAAAATTTCCTATTTTTATAGGAAATTTTTCAAAAATTTCCTATTTTTATAGGAAATTTTTCAAAAATTTCCTATTTTTATAGGAAATTTTTCAAAAATTTCCTATTTTTATAGGAAATTTTTCAAAAATTTCCTATTTTTATAGGAAATTTTTCAAAAATTTCCTATTTTTATAGGAAATTTTTCAAAAATTTCCTATTTTTATAGGAAATTTTTCAAAAATTTCCTATTTTTATAGGAAATTTTTCAAAAATTTCCTATTTTTATAGGAAATTTTTCAAAAATTTCCTATTTTTATAGGAAATTTTTCAAAAATTTCCTATTTTTATAGGAAATTTTTCAAAAATTTCCTATTTTTATAGGAAATTTTTCAAAAATTTCCTATTTTTATAGGAAATTTTTCAAAAATTTCCTATTTTTATAGGAAATTTTTCAAAAATTTCCTATTTTTATAGGAAATTTTTCAAAAATTTCCTAGTTTTATAGGAAATTTTTCAAAAATTTCCTATTTTTATAGGAAATTTTTCGAAAATTTCCTATTCTTATAGGAAATTTTTCAAAAATTTCCTATTTTTATAGGAAATTTTTCAAAAATTTCCTATTTTTATACGAAATTTTTCAAAGATTTCCTATTTTTATAGGAAATTTTTCAAAGATTTCCTATTTTTATAGGAAATTTTTCAAAATTTAGAAATTTTTTCATATAGAAAAATTTTCTATAGAAATTTTTTCATATAGAAATATTTTTTTTTTTTTTTAGAAAAATTACATTTTTTCATATCGAAAATATTTCTAAAGAAATTTTTTGATATAGAAAACATTTTGAAAGAAATTTTTTTTTAAAGAAATTTATATAATAATTTTTTCCATATAGAAAATATTCTTAAAGAAAATTTTTCATTTAGAAAATATTTTTATAACAATGTTTTCTTATAAAAAATTTTCTATAGAAATTTTTAAATAAAGAAAAAATTTTAATAAACTTTTTTTATATAGAAAAATTTTCTATAGAAATTTTTGCATATGGAAAAATTTTCTATAGAAATTTTTTCACATAGAAAAATTTTTCTATATGAAAATATTTTTGTAGAAATTTTTTCTTAAAGAAAATGCCTAGACTCTAGGAGATTCTGGACAATTGCAAATTCTGTTCTGTTGTGTTCAAAAAAAGTTCCTGTTACCAAAATTGCTCCATTGTTTAACCTTCCAAATTTTTAAAATATCTGTAAATTTTTTCGAGTGTATTAATATAATCCATTTCCTTGATGCATGTATACGTCTGTTAGACACAGTTATATATTTATGTATGTATGTAGGTGCTATCTTTAATTATTCATCATAAATAGACCTTAGAATTTTAAAGCCAATGAAGATGATGATGCCACTAGAAAACCACATACTGTAAAAATAACATATAACCGTTATAATAAGATTTTGAAATTTATATATTAAACATAATGTTTTTTATCCAACATAAAACATACAGACTGGTGAAGGGCTTCCTTCTTAAGACAAAGAATCATGAAGAAAAAAAAAATGAAACAAACCATGGAAATACCAATTGACAGACAATGGAGGAAAACAGCTACGGATTAGAGTTGGTGTAATATTAGATGTTTTATTTTTAGTAAATTTAATAGTTACATATTTAAACTTATGTATTTAACATAAGCTACTATATATATGTTGGCAACAATTACTATTGCACTATTTAGTTATAGGTGTATATGAATACATACATACGAGTATTCTAACTAAATAATTTATTTGTTCGAGGCAAAGATCTACTTATAGATAGAGTGGAGGAGCGAGGGAAGGTTATTTAGTATGTACTCGTATACTTTACCCAGCTCTACATCTGGTTGAATTATATTACCTTTTAACTATCCATTCATATATATACAATACAATTATCCATTAACTACCAGAAGAGTGCGTTGGTTACATATTTATGAAGGTACTACTTAAGTACTTGTAACATATTATAGTCTGTGTCTCTTACTTGAACTGAAAAACGTTTCTATTTGTTAAACAAAGGTATTATATAACTAAGTACATACATAAGTATGTATGTATTTAGTTAAATAAACATTTCAGTTTATAAGTATATGTGTATACATACGAGTACATACAATTACTCAACCTGAGATCAAATACTTAGAGCAGAGGTTGCAATTGTCATATAAAAAAATTACAAATTTATTCATATTTATCACACCAACGAAAGAGCCCATATAACTTAAAATCGGACATATTTTTAATGTAAAGTTCTAAGCTAATGTAGAACGATTATAACGGTCATAGAATTGTTTACAATAATTTTGTCTTATGCCTCGAAATCGGTTTATATAGTGTCGGATCCCCGACACTATATTCATTTTAATTCTCTTTGGGTCTGATAACGCAAAAAAGTTGGTTTTCTTTTTAGACGCAAATTTTTCTTCATTAGCTGGACTTTTTCGTCTTGAGTAAAATCTAGGTATCTGTTTAATCCACATATACTTTTTATCCCTTTTTAATTTGATACTGAAGTTAGAAATCAGACTCAAATTTCTAACTCAACTTTCTAAATCCGGGCTTAGTACCACTTACTTACTTAAATGGCCCAACCTGTTAAGGTCAAAGGCCTATCTTATTTTAGAATTCCACGCTCTTCGATTTTGTGCTTTCCTCTACTTGTTTTTTCCATCGAAGTTTTGGGCGTCCTCTTTTACTAGTTCCCTCGGGATCGTTTTTGAATTCTTTTTCTGCTGGAGTATTTTCGTTCATTTCGTTTTACTATGTCGATGTCAGCGCATAACTCATACAGCTAATAGTTCATTCGATGTCGGTATTCATTGTTGATGCAAACTTGATCAAAGATTTTTCGTGAAATCTTCCTCTTACAAACTCCAAGAATAGCTTTATCTGCCCGGCAAGTGCCCATGATTCAGCACCATATAATAACACGGGCAGTATAAGCGTTTTATAAAGCGTAATTTTAGTTCTTACAGAGAGACGGTGCGCAGTGCTATATCACCTTTTTTTTTGCTTCGATTTTATATCAATCTGGACTCTTATCTAATAAATACCAAAAAAATCTCAACCACCTCCATCCACCTTTACCAGATATATATAATTTCCACAAAAACATTCCAATAGGAACAAGTGGTACTTCTCTCAGACAATGAAACATATTTTCGTATGCTATCCTCATATACGCGAAGATCTTTGCTTACATGCCTCGAAGAAGATGCCAATAGTGCGATGTTAAAGTTTGGATGGCATTCCGATGACATCCCAAACAAAAACTGCTGAGATGGCATAATGTTGTGTTCCTTTACTGGGAGGATCTTTGTTTCCACATGAAGATGATGTGGTGAGGTAATGTGTAGGCAGCCTGTTATAGTTCTTAGGGCTGCGTTTAAGCAGCATTGGATATTTCTCCACTAATCTGCAGCAGCATAATCTGCTATTAACCGACCAATAGGTAGACAGTCCATTTCCAAGTACTACCGGCTAGGGCTTTAAGGACCTTGTTTCTACCTTGCAATTTATGCGCGACAGTTGTGGCATGTGCTGACAAAGTAAAAGGGCTTTCAAATATGACTCCCAGGATTTTTGGGTGGTTTACGGTCGGAAATGGTACATCATCGATCTAGACTCTAAGCTGTAGGCAAATAGGGTCGCTGAGGATTAAGTTGGTGGTATCTTCAAATTACGGTTAGTAAGGAAATTGTGGATGATATTGACATAACGATTCACCTTTTCACAAAGGTCATCCACATTATGGCCGGTAGCCATTATCGTGCAGTAGTCCGCATAAGATATCTATTAAAGGCCTTGCAGTGGAGCTGAGGGCTTAGAGAGGTAGAAGTTAAACAAAAGTGGCGACAGGACTCCGCCTTAGGAACTGCCTGTTTTACTGTACGGAGTTTTGAGCTCAGGTTTCTAAACTCTACGTATGACTGACGAAAAACTCAGATAATTAACTATTCATCTCTTCAATTTATTGGCATTGTGGCCAGCAGGATATCCTGGAAGAGGGTGGCAAAGCTTACCGTGTCAAAGACTTTTAACAAGGCAAACGCCACAAGGGCGGCTCTTTCACAAGGGATCCGCCTTGTGTGATCTGAGTGGTAATGGCTGTTAATGCTATAGGGATACGCAATCCTTGCTGGTGACGAGCTGCTGTCAGGAGGTATGTCGGTCTGTACGATGATCCCACAAGGTCCATTGTTGAGATGAAGGATAACTAAGATAAGTTTGGGCTTACCAAAACCGCTGCTTGATATCCAACATCCCTACATCACCCAAGATGTGACACAAGCTTATAATGCCTTATCACCTATTGTTGAATGGTATAACAAATCAAATTTTCCCTGACAGTAGCAATATGGGCAAATCCGAAAAACATTAAACCAAGGACAAAATTTTAAAACTATCAAAACCAAAATTTACCATATAATGATCCCTTAGGATATATAATGGATACAATTTTTGATTGCTCTCTTCGTGAATGGCAGTTCTTTATTTACATCCATCTCGAATTTTTATAATTTTTTTAAAATAATAGGTTTTTTTAAAAGTTCATAAAAATCGTAAAAACATCCATTTAGATATCAAGTTTCTGTAGGGGCTCAAAATCTGCTTAATTATATACTAGTAGATGTAAAGGACCCCATCCAAAGTAATTGCAGTGATATAAATAACGTCAAGTAAAAAGGGACTCTCAGCGTGTAGCGTCCGTCACAGAAATAAAGGTTTTTTTTTTAATCTGACTAGTGCAATTTTTCTTTTTTCTTCAATTGAACTTGGTTCGTAAAGAGAATTTATAGCATTCTTTACATTAGGCTAATAATATATAGATGTTAATATAGCATTTTAGAGAATAATATGTATCGGAAAGTGTGTAGCGTCCGTCACAGTATATATTTTTTATAAAATTAAATTTATTAAATACAAAATTTACGAGCACATGTATGTCTTATTCATAAAGCAATAACTCTGTCTATATCCACAGATTAAATTTAAGGCTTTAGGTGTTAAAAAAAACGTACATGGGGGCAAATTTGATGCTTTTGAAATTTTATTTTTTTTATTCCTGGGACACTCTTACAGATAGCCGCAGCATCCTTTCGAAGAAAAATAATATGTAAAAAGTGAAAACTTTAAATAAATTTATGTATGTAGCCATGTATGTAGCATGTATGTAGCATTTTAACGGCGAACATTTAAAGGAAGTAGATGAAGTTCGGAAACAAATAAAATCCTTATTTTCACTGATTAACGAATCCTTAAAAAAATTGTGAAATATGAATGTTTACCTAATAAAAAAAATTAAAGTAAAAACTGTATCGTCAGTCACGTAGCCTCCGCAACAGTTCATTTATTAATTTTTGGTGAAACTTGAAACTTTAAAATATTTCTTAAAAGCTGTTTTGTAATCCTCTGATTTTCCTCTTTCTATAATGTACCCAGCAAAACTTTGGTAATGGCAAGTACTCTGATAACTGGTTACCTTGTAACGACTACAACATACCATCCGAATAAATAATAAGTTATTACAGAAGTACTTATTTGTAATTAAGATGGTAATTTAAACTGAATGGCCCCGGTTCAAATCCCACCAAGGGCAACAATTTTTTTTAGTTTTTTTTATTAAAAGAGTCTTTTTAAATGATTTTTGAATTTTAAGAACTTAAATATTATCTTCTGTAAAAAAAATTGTAAAACTAACTCACGTTAATGAAAAAATACCATCATGAGTCAATTTTGATTATATAGGGGATGTTGAATACCAAACACGATTCTAATTGGTCTTAACTTGGTAAGCCCAACTTATCTGGGTCATCCTTCATCTCAACTGTGGACACACACCTCCTCATGATATCACCCGGGGAGCTAGTTTAACACCCATTAATATTGTGAGTTAACATGTTCTGAGAGTTGTCCCATAAGATCGATAAAAATGGGTTAGGATTACGGGCTAGTAATCCTCTCTTGAAAAAAAAATCCAATGAAGAGGATAAAATTAGAATTGAAATGTCCCACTACCTAATGTTAGAGGAGGATGTCCGAAACTTCGATAGAAAGACCAAGTAGAGGAACATTTTTCAAAGCTTGGCCTATAAAATTAGAGAATATTCGCACAAGATCGAAATCCATGGCATTCTAAAATATGCTCGGACTTTGACCTTAACAGGTTGTAACATTTAAGTAAGTAAGAGTCAATCTTATGTAAAAACTTATACAAAAAAGAAGATTTAAATTGTTTAAGTTTTAAAATAATTTTAAAAAAGTTTTAAAAAAATTACAAAAAATCGTATAAAAATATTTTTCCAAAAATTACAACAAAGCAAAAAAAAGTAGGGAAAAACAAAGTTATTTTCACATGATTTTGGATCTTACAATTTTCACATGATTTTGGATCTAAAAATAAATATATTAATTATAAGCTGCTAAGTTTTCAACATATGAAGTAGCTCAGTGGAAGAGTCTCTGCCTAGCAGTCGGAGGGTCTGGGTTCGAGCCCCCATGGGATCATAAAAAAAATTTTGTATTTCGTTTAAAAATATATGTTTTTAATAAAACAACAACAAAAAAGTTGTTGCTGTTGTTGTTGTTGCTTTCAAATTGCTTACCCAAGTCATTACTTTTCTGCAATTGGTAAGTACTTGCCTCCAATGACATCCCCATGTTATTGTAATGACTTAAACAGCGAATGAGTAAGTAGTTCGTGTTCAATAGTTTAACTGTTTAACTCATTATTTGGTAATGAAATGTTTTACTGGGCGTATTTACAATTTTTTTTTTTATTACTATGACCGATTTGATGAAAATTACAGAAATACGTGTTGAAAAAAAAGTCACTTCCATTTTTTGTAGCGTCCGTCAAAAGAAGTATGTTAATTAACAAATGCCAAATGGGCTCTGAAACCTGTGCAAAGATATCTAGTGGTGAACGACAATGTGATACATTTAAGTACAACAAAATCCGTAAAAATGTATCGTCCGTTAGGCAAGATTTTCCTATATAGGAAAGTTTAAATCAAATACCCGTAATGACTTCCTCACCTTTCCTCCTTCCTATAACATATTTTCTTAGTTTCAAAGCGATGCTTTGCACACGAACAGATCATCCCCTAAGTGTTGGTCCGAACCTGTTTTTCTAATAAATTAAACAATAAAAACGTTTTAAAGTGGACATTATGTTTTTGTGTTCCGCTCTTATCTTAACAGTTATACGTAAAACCGTTACTACAAAAACAAGTAAATGACGATATGTAATATACATAGTATGTGTATGTTTATGTATGTATATGTAAAGGAACGTTTACATTGTGTGTCTTTCACGTAGGACTTGTTACATATCTTATATCTTTAAACGAGTAATAATTGTATGTATCGGCTCTATTTTGACGAAATTTAGACGCTGGGTACCTTTTTAGCCGTATAGATCGAATTTGAAGGGACTTTTGGAAGTTTTATCGCTAAGGGGGTAAAAACGGGAAAAAGGGGAAACAATCGAAAACGTTATATCTCCTAAGGTAATAGGTATAGAAACAAAATTAAAATTATGTTTTGAACAGCTATGAAAATGAGCGGACAGGTGCTTGGTACTTTTTTGAAATTATGTCCGATAAGGGGTAAAACAAGGGCGAAAATAGTTTTTTGGTACTTTTTTAACACACTCTTATTTGGTAAAGAATATAGAAAGGAACTTTGTACAGCAGTCAATAGATGTGAAAGATATATTAAACACATATTTGGTACTCTCTTGATTTTTGGGCCAAAATGGGTAAAAAGGGATAAAACAATAACTTAACATCTCAAAAAGTAAAATGAATAGGAACATTATGTTAACTGCGTTTTAATAAAAAAAGGGGAAAAATGTTAGAACTTTTAAACAAATTAATATTTGTCTGTATGTATGTTCTTAAAAGAGTAGTAAACTATGTATTCGATCATGTTATGCTCTTTAGCGAAGATGTTGCGGATAAGCCGGCGAAGGTTTTGAAGTTGGTAAGACCAATTTCCGACAGGTGGCGCCACTGAAAATTACTAAACATTAATTAAATCGTAAACTGTGCATTTGAACATGCTATGATCTTTAACAAAGTTGTAGCGCATGAGACGGCAAAGGTTTCTTAGTTGGTGTGAACAACTTCCGACAGGTGACGCTATTGAAAATTACTCAAAGTGATCTTTAGCAAAGTTATTGCACATTAGCCGACGAAGGTTTCTTGGTATGAAAAAAAATCGACAGGTGGCGCCACCGAAACTTGCTCAAAGTCAATTAAATCGTAAGCTGTACATTTGATCACGCTATGATCTTAAGCAAAGTTGTAGCGCATGAGACGTCGAAGATTTCTTAGTTGGTGTGAACAACTTCCGACAGGTGGCGCTACTGAAAATTACTCAAAGTTAGTTAAATCATAAACTGTGTATTTAATCATGCTTTGATCCTTAGCAAAGTTGTTGCGGATAAGCCGACGAAGGTTTATTAATTGGTATGACCAAAGTCCGATGGGTGGCGCCCCTGAAAATTACTCAAAGTGAATTAAATCTTAAACTGTGCATTTCATCATATAATGACCATTAGCAAAGTTGTTACACATGAGCAGAAGAAGGTTTCTTAATTTGTACGAACAACTTCCGGCAGATGGCGCCACTGAAAACCACCCAAAATGAATTAAATCGTAAACTGTGCATTTGATCAGGCTATAATCTTTAGCAATGTTGTTGCACCAATTTCCAAAATTATTCAAAATGAGTTAAACTGTAAACTATGCAAACTATGTGTTGATCGGACAAAATAAATAAAATAATTCAAAATTAACTGAATATTTGTATAATGTTTTTCCTCTTAATTAAGTTGAATACTTTAAAATGTATGAAAACTTTAAAATTTGCCTCAAAATGCTTATCATAGAGCTCCAAGCAAGGCTCGATCAACCAGGTACTAAATAAATTAGAATATGTATCAAGAAGAGCTACGTCAAATAAAAATGTCACATAGTCTAAGTGCCCTTTAACAACAAACAAAAATGTAACTACATCTGTGTGTCCGTCTAAATGTCTGTCAGCCTGCCTATTTCTGCTTTTAGTAGTGATAATGATGATGATGATCAAATGCATATGATCTTTGCTTTTCAAAATAAAATATTTAATCTAAATATAATATTACGTCCATAAGTACAAAACGTTGTTATTACCTCTTCTTTCTTTACTTTTATTTCATTCATTTCGAGATATAGGAAACTATAAAAGTAGAATGTGAATCTTTTGTAAAAGTTTTCTCAGCTGTAACAGGTTTTCAACATTTAAGCTGAGGTTTTAAATTTTCAACAATTAGTTGACAAATGCAAGAGGAGCTTTAAACATGACATTCACTTCAAATCAGCCAGCGATCATCAGTGGTAGTGAATACACAGCAAAAAGGATATTATATTTAAAGATATTTAAACAAGAACATTTTAAAAGGATTAACATTTAAAGGATTATTACAAAAGAGAATTAAATAGTGAATATTAAAAAAAAAACTGAAATAAAATTACGATCAATTTTAAAGAACTGAGATCGGTTGGTGCATAGATGAGTTAAAAACTGTATTTGAAATTCAAATAATTTTTGTTCTTAATTTTTATTCGTTTTCAAATATCCAAAATTTCTAGCACCATTCGAAATCAGTGCTTTTGGTTGAAGTGAAACAACAAAAGTTTTGAAAAGTGTTAAAAAAATCTAAATATTTAACAAGAAATAATTAAAAAACCATATGATATGATCAATGAATTTCTTTTTACTCATATGGCTTCATATAAAATTGAACTTGCAAAACAAAATCCAATAATAAAAAAGCAAATGTTAATGTCATTAACATTTCATTTACTTTACAAACCAACGAGTAGTTACACTGTGCCTAAATCGTAAGACTGTGAACTTTGTGAGAAGCCCTAAAAGTGATCTATATACAAATTGCAGTGCAGTGATCTTACAAACATGATTCATCGTTTTTTTAATAACTGACGTATAAAAATTTATAATACAAAACAATTTTATTATTTAAAGTTTTTCAGTCATACCATTTTTATAATTCAACGATCTACCTCCTAATTTTTATATTTATGGTAAAAAACTTTTTCTATAGAAAAACTGACCGACGCTCACTTTTTCTATAGAAAAACTGACCGACGCTCACTTTTTCTATAGAAAAACTGAACGACGTTCACTTTTTCTATAGAAAAACTGACCGACGTTCACTTTTTCTATAGAAAAACTGACCGACGTTCACTTTTTCTATAGAAAAACTGACCGACGTTCACTTTTTCTATAGAAAAACTGACCGACGTTCACTTTTTCTATAGAAAAACTGACCGACGTTCACTTTTTCTATAGAAAAACTGACCGACGTTCACTTTTTCTATAGAAAAACTGACCGACGTTCACTTTTTCTATAGAAAAACTGACCGACGCTCACTTTTTCTATAGAAAAACTGACCGACGCTCACTTTTTCTATAGAAAAACTGACCGATGCTCACTTTTTCTATAGAAAAACTGACCGACGCTCACTTTTTCTATAGAAAAACTGACCAACGCCTACTTTTTCTATAGAAAAACTGACCGACGCTCACTTTTTCTATAGAAAAACTGACCGACGCTCATTTTGTCTATAGAAAAACTGACCGACGCTCACTTTTTCTATAGAAAAACTGACCGACGCTCACTTTTTCTATAGAAAAACTGACCGACGCTCACTTTTTCTATAGAAAAACTGACCGACGCTCACTTTTTCTATAGAAAAACTGACCGACGCTCACTTTTTCTATAGAAAAACTGACCGACGCTCACTTTTTCTATAGAAAAACGGACCGACGCTCACTTTTTTATAGAAAAACTGACCGACGCTCTCTTTTTCTATAGAAAAACTGACCGACGCTCTCTTTTTCTATAGAAAAACTGACTGACGCTCACTTTTTCTATAGAAAAACTGACTGACGCTCACTTTTTCTATAGAAAAACTGACTGACCGACGCTCACTTTTTCTATAGAAAAACTGACTGACCGACGCTCACTTTTTCTATAGAAAAACTGACTGACCGACGCTCACTTTTTCTATAGAAAAACTGACTGACCGACGCTCACTTTTTCTATAGAAAAACTGACTGACCGACGCTCACTTTTTCTATAGAAAAACTGACTGACCGACGCTCACTTTTTCTATAGAAAAACTGACTGACCGACGCTCACTTTTTCTATAGAAAAACTGACTGACCGACGCTCACTTTTTCTATAGAAAAACTGACTGACCGACGCTCACTTTTTCTATAGAAAAACTGACTGACCGACGCTCACTTTTTCTATAGAAAAACTGACTGACCGACGCTCACTTTTTCTATAGAAAAACTGACTGACCGACGCTCACTTTTTCTATAGAAAAACTGACTGACCGACGCTCACTTTTTCTATAGAAAAACTGACTGACCGACGCTCACTTTTTCTATAGAAAAACTGACCGACGCTCACTTTTTCTATAGAAAAACTGACCGACGCTCACTTTTTCTATAGAAAAACTGACCGACGCTCACTTTTTCTATAGAAAAACTGACCGACGCTCACTTTTTCTATAGAAAAACTGACCGACGCTCACTTTTTCTATAGAAAAACTGACCGACGCTCACTTTTTCTATAGAAAAACTGACCGACGCTTACTTTTTCTATAGAAAAACTGACCGACGCTCACTTTTTCTATAGAAAAACTGACCGACGCTCACTTTTTCTATAGAAAAACGGACCGACGCTCACTTTTTTATAGAAAAACTGACCGACGCTCTCTTTTTCTATAGAAAAACTGACCGACGCTCTCTTTTTCTATAGAAAAACTGACTGACGCTCACTTTTTCTATAGAAAAACTGACTGACCGACGCTCACTTTTTCTATAGAAAAACTGACTGACCGACGCTCACTTTTTCTATAGAAAAACTGACTGACCGACGCTCACTTTTTCTATAGAAAAACTGACTGACCGACGCTCACTTTTTCTATAGAAAAACTGACTGACCGACGCTCACTTTTTCTATAGAAAAACTGACTGACCGACGCTCACTTTTTCTATAGAAAAACTGACTGACCGACGCTCACTTTTTCTATAGAAAAACTGACTGACCGACGCTCACTTTTTCTATAGAAAAACTGACTGACCGACGCTCACTTTTTCTATAGAAAAACTGACTGACCGACGCTCACTTTTTCTATAGAAAAACTGACTGACCGACGCTCACTTTTTCTATAGAAAAACTGACTGACCGACGCTCACTTTTTCTATAGAAAAACTGACTGACCGACGCTCACTTTTTCTATAGAAAAACTGACTGACCGACGCTCACTTTTTCTATAGAAAAACTGACTGACCGACGCTCACTTTTTCTATAGAAAAACTGACTGACCGACGCTCACTTTTTCTATAGAAAAACTGACTGACCGACGCTCACTTTTTCTATAGAAAAACTGACTGACCGACGCTCACTTTTTCTATAGAAAAACTGACTGACCGACGCTCACTTTTTCTATAGAAAAACTGACTGACCGACGCTCACTTTTTCTATAGAAAAACTGACTGACCGACGCTCACTTTTTCTATAGAAAAACTGACTGACCGACGCTCACTTTTTCTATAGAAAAACTGACTGACCGACGCTCACTTTTTCTATAGAAAAACTGACTGACCGACGCTCACTTTTTCTATAGAAAAACTGACCGACGCTCACTTTTTCTATAGAAAAACTGACCGACGCTCACTTTTTCTATAGAAAAACTGACCGACGCTCACTTTTTCTATAGAAAAACTGACCGACGCTCACTTTTTCTATAGAAAAACTGACCGACGCTCACTTTTTCTATAGAAAAACTGACCGACGCTCACTTTTTCTATAGAAAAACTGACCGACGCTCACTTTTTCTATAGAAAAACTGACCGACGCTCACTTTTTCTATAGAAAAACTGACCGTCGCTCACTTTTTCTATAGAAAAACTGACCGACGCTCACTTTTTCTATAGAAAAACTGACCGACGCTCACTTTTTCTATAGAAAAACTGACCGACGCTCACTTTTTCTATAGAAAAACTGACCGACGCTCACTTTTTCTATAGAAAAACTGACCAACGCTCACTTTTTCTATAGAAAAACTGACCAACGCTCACTTTTTCTACAGAAAAACTGACCAACGCTCACTTTTTCTATAGAAAAACTGACCAACGCTCACTTTTTCTATAGAAAAACTGACCAACGCTAACTTTTTCTATAGAAAAACTGACCAACGCTCACTTTTTCTATAGAAAAACTGACCAACGCTCACTTTTTCTATAGAAAAACTGACCAACGCTCACTTTTTCTATAGAAAAATTGACCGACGCTCACTTTTTCTATAGAAAAACTGACCGACGCTCACTTTTTCTATAGAAAAACTGACCGACGCTCACTTTTTCTATAGAAAAACTGACCGACGCTCACTTTTTCTATAGAAAAACTGACCGACGCTCACTTTTTCTATAGAAAAACTGACCGACGCTCACTTTTTCTATAGAAAAACTGACCGACGCTC
Organism: Stomorhina lunata; assembly: GCA_933228675.1. Lineage (NCBI taxonomy): Eukaryota > Metazoa > Arthropoda > Insecta > Diptera > Rhiniidae > Stomorhina > Stomorhina lunata. The sequence goes on along the minus strand of OW121742.1, from coordinate 101,324,458 downwards.
ACTTTTTCTATAGAAAAACTGACCGACGCTCACTTTTTCTATAGAAAAACTGACTGTCGCTGACTTTTTTTAAGAAAAAAAAACATTTATAGGTTATATCAAGTAAAAAGGGTTGAATTTCTATATTCTAATAATTATTATTTAAACATTTAATAAAACTATTAAAAACTGTCCGAGCAAACAATTTTTAAAATAATATTTAAAACTCATCGTTGAAAGGATAGTGAGGGTGTTTTCCAGTAAACCTATTTTTTTAATGAAAAAAAAGATTTATAACTTAGACATACAAACAAAAATCGTAAAAATTTCTTACCCTACTACAGCTACGAAACGCCCATTACAATTAAAGCTGTCAATAATAGCCATATCAACGGACGATAACTCAAAATCAAAAACATCGAAATTAGAAGCAATACGGCTCTTGGTTACGGACTTGGGAATAACAATATTGCCCCGTTGAATCTGATAACGAATCAAGATCTGGGCTGGAGTTTTTTGTTTTTTCTTAGCAATGGCCATAATCTAAAATGATAGATCAGTTTTTTTAATATATTCAATGGAAAATTTTACAAATATCCTACCTTAGGATCTTCCATCAAAACCGGATCTTCAGCCTTGGCCCAGGGACGGTTGGGAGAACCCAAAGGACTATAGGCGGTGATAGCAATATTCTTTGACTGGCAGAATTCCATCAATTTCTTTTGGGTCAAATAAGGATGACACTCCACTTGATTTATGGCTGGTGGTATTGTAGCCACTGACAAGACACGTTCAATTTGTTTCTTATTAAAATTGGAAATACCAATGGATCTAACCAAACCATCCTTAACCAGTTTTTCCAATTCCTTCCAGGTATCAACATAGTCGACATTTGAGAAGGCAGTATTGCCATTTTTGTCGGCAGGATAAATAGCATCACCTTCCTTCAAAGCCGTGGGCCAGTGAATCAAATACAAATCTATATAGGATAATTTTAAATCCTTTAATGAGGTCTCACAGGCACCACGCACTAAGTCGATACGATGAAATGTGCTCCATAACTTGCTGGTGACAAAGAGTTCTTCTCTGAAATTTGGAAATTTTTTTAAAAAATTTTGATATTAGTCTTATTTTTTGGTTTAGTTACCGTTTTACTACACCCTCTTTAATTTTGGTCTCAATTCCTTCACCCACTTCGTATTCATTTTGATATACATGGGCGCAATCGATATGACGATAACCAATATCGATAGCATCTTTAACAGCCTGGGCTACTTCACCTTTTGGACTCTATATGATGGAGAAAATAAAAAGAACAAATAACAATAGTAACAATAAATCACAATATCTTATAAAAAGGTAGATTTAGATAAGGCTTCAGCGGGTTAATTTCGTACTTATATGTGGGAATTATATATATATATAAGGTCATGTCTGATCATAAATACCCAAAACCATTAAGAGAAATGTGTTCCAATGGTCAACAAATTCAAAAGTTTCTTTCTTGTGCATAAAGACATACATATTTGAATATATTTTCTTGAAACTTATTTAAAAGTCATTTCCGACATTGGGTCTTATATGCTAGAGTAAAATTTCGACCGATAGCCTCAAAATTTAGCAAATTGATATTGGTTTATAAAAAATTAAGTGGTAAAAAAATACCTAAAATATTCATTATCTTCAGGCTGAAGAGCTGAAGAGTGACTATTGATAGTAGAAACTATGTATATGATAGTAACGGTCAAGTATGGACCGATTTCAACGAAATTTAGTGCACTGTATAAACAATATTTTCGATTCTACCATTTTTCTAACTAAATTGGATGAACATGATGAAACCCTTTATATAGCTTCTTTAATTCTTCTTGTACAGTAGCACTTTACTCTTTTAAGAGGGTAAAGGGCCTTGAACCTCGTATTGTTCATTGGTTGCATACAGCAGTAGTAAGACCGATAATAATAATATAATAATGCCATATAGAGTTATCGTCTGATGGAAAGCTCTTCAGAATTCCAACAGCTGTGAAGTACTAAACGAATGGCCAGACTGTGTATCATGGGTGCACTCTGTGCCATCCCCATCTGAATCACTTAATGTAATTCTGCATTTTCTGCCTATTGACATAGCTGGCACACAGACTACAGCAGTGAGACTGAGGGAGTTATCACAGTGGTCGAACAATGGCCGTGGTCATAGCGTTAACACTATTTCTGGCATACCGGGTATCACTGATTACACTTTGACCGAACCATTGTTCGATAAGAAGTGCCATACCCTGATGCTTGGAACGGCAGAACACTGGTAAAAAGTTGTATATAGACTTCTACACTGACGGCTTAAAATTTTATAATCAAGTGAAGTTTTGGGGTCTACTCCGAAGCTGTAGGCCTTAATATATCACGAAGACTACCTGATCATTATAGCGTTTTTCAGCCTGAAATTCTAGCCATTAGAGAAGCAGAAGAATGGCTGAGATATATTGCGGCCTTGAGTTGCCGCAAATGTCTTCACGAGATGACCCAGCAGTTCAGTATAAACCTCATATGGGTGCCGGGCCACAGGAATATTACAAAGAATTACAGAGCAGACAAGCTTGCAAGACTGGAGACTACCTTACCGATTGTAGCCGAACTGGAGTTCGTGAGCACGCTTCTAGCAACCTCCTACTGCAAGAGAGATCTTACTTTTTAACAAATGATAGATGGGCGTCTGTCAATGGATGTATTCACTCTAAACAGATGTGGGCCTGTTTGGATAGGCAACGCTTTAACAGATTCCTATCTTTAGCAAGATTTGATGTCTCATTGCTCGTGACCGTAATGACCGGACACTATCTGATTGGAAGAAATGCAATTAGGCTGGAGGTTACCTCTAATAACCTTTACAGAAGCTGTAAAGGAGGAGACTTATTCGATGAAACATCTTCTATGCGCTTGCTCTGCCCTAGCGAATAATAGGATTATTCATTTTGGGGGTCACTTTTTTTAAACGACCTAGACGATCTGGCTGGTATTGATATCTGCCGACTTAAAAGCTTTTGAAAGTGCATGTATATACACCCCTATGTATCTCAAATTTTCAGATCTAAACTTTTAGACCTAGTGAAATCGAAGAAAAAAATTTTCCTGTCACCCTAATATATATATATAGCACCCTCAAATAGATCATCGACCAATCGATAACAGTTAAAAAACCTTGAGGCACTCTTGCTTTGAAATTCAATATAGTAACCCAGCAAAACTTTTCATTACCAAATAATGAGTTAAACAGCTAAACTATAGAACACGAACTACTTACTCATTCACTGTTTAAGTCATTACATTAACATGAAGAAAAGTAATGACTTAGGTAAACAATTGGAAAACAACAACAAAAACTTTTTTGTTGTTGTTTTATTTAAAAAAATATATTTTTAAACGAAATACACAATTTTTTTTATGACCCCATGGGGGCTCGAACCCAGACCCCTACGACTGCTACTTCATATGTTGAAAACTTAGGAGCTTATAATAAATATATACAATTATTATTTTTATATCCAAAATCATGTGATAATAACTTTGTTTTTTCCTGTTTTTTTTTTTTTGCTTTGTTGTAATTTTTGGAAAGTATCCCAGCAAAACTTTGGTAATGGCAAGTACTCTGATAACTGGTTACCTTGTAACGACTACAACATACCATCCGAATAAATAATAAGTTATTACAGAAGTACTTATTTGTAATTAAGATGGTAATTTAAACTGAATGGCCCCGGTTCGAATCCCACCAAGACCAACAATTTTTTTTTTATTTTTTTTTTTTTTTTGTTATTAAAAGAGTTTTTTAAATGATTTTTGAATTTTAAAAACTTAAATATTACCTTCTGTAAAAAAAAAATTAGAAAACTAACTCAAGGTAATGAAAAAATACCATCATGAGTCAATTTTGATTATGTAGGGGATGTTGAATACCAAACACGATTCTAATTGGTCTTAACTTGGTAAGTCCAACTTATCTGGGTCATCCTTCATCTCAACTGTGGACATACACCTCCTCATGGTATCACCCGGGGAGCTAGTTTAACACCCATTAATATTGTGAGTTAACATGTTCCGAGAGTTGTCCCATAAGATCGATAAAAATGGGTTAGGATTACGGGCTAGTAACCCTCTCTTGAAAAAAAATACAATGAAGAGGATAAAATTAGAATTGAAATGTCCCACTACCTAATATTAGAGGAGGATGTCCGAAACTTCGATAGAAAGACCATGTAGAGGAACATTTTTCAAAGCTTGGCCTATAAAATTGGAGAATATTCGCACAAGATCGAAATCCATGGACTTCTAAAATATGCTCAGACTTTGACCTTAACAGGTTGTAACATTTAAGTAAGTAAGAGTCAATCTTATGTAAAAACTTATACAAAAAAGAAGATTTAAATTGTTTAAGTTTTAAAATAATTTTAAAAAAGTTTTAAAATAATTACAAAAAATCGTATAAAAATATTTTTCCAAAAATTACAACAAAGCAAAAAAAGCAGGGAAAAACAAAGTTATTTTCACATGATTTTGGATCTAAAAATAAAAATTGTTTATATTAATTATAAGCTGCTAAGTTTTCAACATATGAAGTAGCTCAGTGGAAGAGTCTCTGTCTAGCAGGGTCTGGGTTCGAGCCCCCATGGGATCATAAAAAAATTTTGTATTTCGTTTAAAAATATATGTTTTTAATAAAACAACAACAAAAAAATTGTTGCTGTTGTTGTTGTTGCTTTCAAATTGCTTACCCAAGTCATCACTTTTCTGCAATTGGTAAGTACTTGCCTCCAATGACATCCCCATGTTAATGTAATGACTTAAACAGCGAATGAGTAAGTAGTTCGTGTTCAATAGTTTAACTGTTTAACTCATTATTTGGTAATGAAAAGTTTTACTGGGTATTCTATACGATTTTTTGAAAATATTTATTGCATTTAATAAACAATAATGAATTTTTTTTTATTTTAAGACTTAAACAATTTAAATGTTCCGTTTTGTATAAGTTTCTATATAGCATTGACTCTTACTTACTTAAATGTCCTATAGTTACAACCTGTTAAGGTTAAAGTCCGAGCATATTTTAGAATTCCATGGACTTCGATCTTGTGCGAATATTCTTCAATTTTATAGGCCAAGCTTTGAAAAATGTTCCTTTACTTGGTCTTTCCATCGAAGTTTTCTTCTAACATTAGGTGGTTGAACATTTTAATTATAATTTTATCTTCTTCATAGTAATTGTTTTTTCCAAGAGAGGGTAACTGACCCGTCGTCCTAACCCATTTTTATGGATCTTATGGGACAACTCTCTGTACATGTTAGCTTACTATATTACCGGGTGAGGGGGTCAGTATCCACAGTTGAGTTGAAGGATGACCCAGATAAGTTGGGCTTACCAAGTTAAGACCAATCAGAACCGTGTTTGGTATCTAACATCCCTTACATAATCAAAATTGACTCATGATAGTATTTTTTCATGAAAGTGAGTTAGTTTTCCAATTTTTTTACAGAAGGTAATATTTAAGTTCTTAAAATTCAAAAATCATTCAAAAAATTCTTTTAATAAAAAAAAATTGTTGGTCTTAGTGGGATTTGAACCGGGGCCATTCAGTTTAAATTATCATCTTAATTACAAATAAGTACTTCTGTAATAACTTATTAGTTAGTTAGAGGGTATGTTGTAGTCATTACAAGGTAACCAGTTACCAGAGTACTTGCCATTACCAAAGTTTTGCTGGGAAAGGCCCTATCTATACAAGTTATGTTATCTCGTTCAGTTAAGGTATACATAAACGATATGTATTCGATCAAAATTATAAAATTAAGAAACATTTATAATCTAATCGGAAATAAATAGTTTTCCTCTAGAAACAAACTTAGTTTTGATTATTTATTTTTATTTGTTGACTTTAAAGAATGATGTTATCATTGTATACTCGTATACATAGTGTAATTATAACAAGTGACTGCAACTCGTCAGCTGTTTTTCAAAATTTGTTCTAGTTCAAAATTTGTTAAAGTTTTCTTATGTCATATTATTGTTGTTATTCTGAATTGTCGAATTGTTGTTTTAAATTTTGACATTAAAACACTTATTATACAACAACAAAATTTATGTTATTTTTGGCATGTTGTATTTGTTGTAGCCATACGTTAACCTGTACATATGAGCCTTGCTCGTATAGTTCAAAATTTTTGAATATTATGACAACATTTCGTTAAATCAGAAATGAATTATATATGTTATCTCGTGCTATTGAGATATACATATTTCAGATCATAAGGGGTTAATGGTTTTAATACACTTTTAAAAATTAAATCTAATCACTTTGTAATCTAAATCGGTACTAACAAATATGTTTGCTGGCGATGAATTGAACAACAATTTCAAACCATATGATCACGTGGCTAGTTCTGGGTCTCATCAATAAGTTTCTAAAGTGTTTTGCATCGTCGTTTGATCAAATTCATGATATGTCAATTTTTTCAAAATGTTGTGAAATTATTTCGTTAGAAATTATTAAAATAATAGCATTAGATCCCATTGAGTGTATTACATATATACATACATATATATGTTGTGGAAAAGGAATAATGTCCGTCTGTTAATCTGTCTTTTATTGAAAGCGGCTAGGACTACAAAATATTACTTATTTTACTCGATTTTGACATCATTTTCGATCTTAATTTTCGGTTTTCAAAATCGTTTCCTTTAACGATTTTACATTATTACGGCATTCGACATCGATCGAAATCTTAAATATTTTCAAAACATTTATATAGCATACTTTCAGGATAATCAAAATTATTTAAAAGATGCACAATTTACTAATTTTTTTTAAGTTATTTGCTTAAAGATGAAAAATAGTAAAAGAGTTTTAATTGAACAATATATATTTTTAAAAACGAATCAAAATGGATACAAAATTTCAATAAAGTTTTTGCATCGAAGTAACTTTGAACATCCCTTAAGTATACTTCACAATATTAACTTAAAAGTCTGAGTTTTCGATCGATATCGAATGCGGTAATTTGGCCCGAGTTCGTCGTCTGCCTGTCCTTATATTCATTACCGAAAATATTTATTATACACTTACATTCCAGGTACCCAAGCCCAAAATAGGCATAGCGTATCCACTGTTTAACATGACATTTGGTACATTTGCCATTTTCTTTGACTGTTGTTTAATTTTTAAAAATAAAAAATTTTATTTAAATTTTGAAACACCTTTCGTCCCAGAGATTCGCCGTCAAATAACTAATGAAAAATAACGTATTTTAACAGCTGTTAAATTGTTTTATACCATACAAATTACTAGAGTTTATCAGTTGATTAAGAAAATCCGATGTGATAGAACGGCACTAGAATTTTATCAGCTAAAGAGTAAAAAAAATTGGACATGTTTAGTACTTTTTCTATCATCTGAACAGTTATGGGCGTCTCAATATTTAATGATGACTTAATATACATACATGTGGAACCGTTTTCTTAAAGCCTTTTATCAGCCAAATTCAGTTCAATTTTGGACAAAATAAAATTGTTCATCGCACAGTAGCGTTTGCCATTCTTAGCTACGTAAAATTATCTTGTTCATTCAACCTATAATTTTTAAGTAATTCCCAATTTCGTAATGGTTTAGAAATTTTCTTAAAGCACAGGAACAGTCGTATTATTTATATTGAACCTCCTAAAAGTATGCTACGGAAGAAAAAATATTTTTATACGCACCATCAAAAAGAATGAGGGGTATATTGAGATTGTCATTCCACTTGTAATTTCCTTAATATTAGCTCAAAAACCAAAATTGATGTCTGTCTGTTGTCGGCACGATAAAACCTTAACGAAAGGATATAGGTCACTGAAATTTAGCATAAATATTCTTCCTTTCTTGGAAAATTTTGGTATTGAAATCGGGCAAAATCGGTTCACATTTGACCACAGCTCCCGTATAACCTCGTCTAGGCTAATCGCTTATTTGCTAATAAATGACAAATTATAACAGCTATGATGATAAAATTTGGTATGTAGAGGTCTTACATAAGCAGTAGGCAGCATATAAAATTTCATTTCTAAATCGGTTCACATTTAACCATAGCTCCCATACAGAAAACTTACGGAAACAGCATAAATTCCACCTAAAATACACTTAAATGGCAATAAATGATAAACTGTAAAAGCTTTGGATACTAAATTTAGCACAAGGAAGTCTTATGGGAATGCCAGCCAGTGTGCAAAATTTTGTCACAATCGGTCACTATTTGACCATAGCTCCCATATAAAAAACTTATGGAAACACAAAAATACAAAAATAAAAGGTCAGATAAAAGGGCGATAGCGCCTTAACGAAAAGAGCTAGAAGGACAAAATTTTACAAAAAAAAAGTATTTTTGATATCTTGAGAAATTTGTATATTGAAAATGTATATTTAAAATCGGTTTACATTTAGTTAGAGCTCCCATATAACCCCACCCCGGGAAACACATTAATGCTGATAAATGAAATATATTTGTAATAGCTGTGACGACTAAATTTAAAATAGAGAAGTTTTATGCGACTATTGGTCAGTCATTTTTTAACCGCTCCTTCACTGTAGATATCTCTAAAGCCCAAATCAACTTTGGAGTTGTGACCCTGAAGATATACAGAGGTCTCGAATTTTAATATTCGTAAGATAGGCCCATTAGGCTCTTTTCTCTACTCCGCAGTTAAACCAAAGGGAATACATTTATAGGACCCAAATGACGCGAATCCCTTCGCATGTATTTCGTTCGATATCCCGAATCTCCTACGAGAACAAATTTTATTTAAATGAGCTTACTACTTAAAAAAAATCTTTATGTATTTCAATTGAATTACCTAAGAGCCAAAAATTTCTACAGTTATTATTATTATATCCTTGCTCAAGAAGTGCTCATTCATGCGAATGCTTCCAAACAAATGTGTCATGTGCGGCTCCTCCATATTTAGAATAGCCGTAGATAAATAAATACATGATATAAGAAAAACAAAGAATTAAACAATATAAACCTACAATCATCGAGTTGAGGCTATTAAAGCCATTTCTGTTGAAAAATAATAATGTTCGTTGGGAGGCTTTTGTAGTCCAAAATGAGTCCCATCAATACAGCCAATAACAAAATATTCTTTACATTCATCACTGTTTTAGGTTCGAATTTGATTTGCTCGAAGTAACATTATTCGCTATCGAATTAATTTTAGAATCGAATTTAATTTCGATAACGGATGACAGAATCAGGCCCTGAATAGAATATTCTCCTCTTAGGAGTAAAAAGAAAGATATACAGGCATGTCACGAATTCCGTTCGGAATTGAAACCATTCCGTAGTTGAATTCCGATCGAAATGGTTTTAGGTTCTATAGATTCCGAAAAATTTTAAATGTCCAAAATCAGTACAAAATAAGATTCCACTTTGAAAATAGAAAGTGGTTTCATTCCGAAAAATTTTTGTCGTTTTACTTTTTCAATAGAAGCAAAGTGCGGAATTCATTCCACTTCCGAACGGAATTGAGTTCTGTGACATGGCTGATAATAAAAATTAACGCGTATTTTTAAACATTTAAATCGAAACCATAATTTTTAATATTAATTTTAAAATATTTATTTCAAATAAATATTCATTTACAAAGGCTTTAAAAACTACAAACTAAATTTTATTATCAATAGATTAACCCAAGTTTAATTGAAGAAAACAATTATACAGCTGGAGCACGCATCTACTGAAGGTTTATTATTCAAAAACTGTTGGAAGATTTAGAATTCATCATTTGCAAAGGGATGGTGTGGATGATGTTTAATACTAAAGTAAAAAGAAAGGAAAATAAATTATAATTAAAACACAAATAAGTAAAATGGACAAAATTTAAAAGGTTTCGTCAAGCAATTAAAAAAAGAAGTAGCTAATGTTTGGTTTATATAACTAAAGGGGCTGACGTTTGCTTGAAATTTACAGGTATTTTGTTTTCATTGCAATAACAAAAAAATATGTAAATTCCACACAATCGTCAACTGTTTTAGTTATATAAACAGCACAAAGGTTAGATAAATTGGAAATCGATTCGGATTAGATATTTTAAAGGCATTCTAAGTAACTTAATTAAATTATTTGAACACTATCAATACTTGAAGGCTTTGGTTATTTATAAATTTGTGGCTTGGTGCTAAAAGGGCTAAGTAAAAAAAAAATAGTTTTGAGAAAATTTGATTTAAAGTTTTTATTTTCCATATAAACTCATAGTAATATTACCCAGAAAAATATAAATCCTTATAAATATACAAAGCCAAATAAAAGAGGATAAGAAGGGAATATAATGCAATGATAAACCCAAAACAGCAAAAAATTTATATTGGAACTTTTAGCACAAGGCCACAGAAATAAAATTAATTATTCTCAAAATTTAATTATAAAATAATTAAATATTTAAGCAAACAAAAGGAAAACACAAAATACGATCAGTTTGAAGATTAGTAACATAAGAAAAGGATTTAACCAGACTATAAAGATATTGCACTCCAAACATTTGTTTTGTCAAAAGTGAAATTAAAGTGGATATCTTTACAATGAAAAACGCATGAACGCACAAACATTTCATGAGCACGTGAGTGTGCCTTAGCTTTCTCTCATTGTATACTCGTCTCCATTAGTTGTTTCCGAGTTAGAGTAAAAGCGGTATGCACTCTTTTGTAAGGGATATATCGAAAAGACCATGCGGCAAATCAATGGATGAAGGGCAACATCTTTATATTACAGTATTTAATTTAACTATTCTACTAAAAAAAACTGTTATTTTACAGCATTACAGAAAATTGAAAAATTTATATACCAAACACATTTTGTAAGCAATTTTGAAAATAATATTTAAAACTCATCATGGAAAGGATAGTGAGCATGAGTTCCAGCATCCCTATTTTCCAAAAATATAAATAATTTTGAAATATATTATTAATAAATAAAATATTTATATAATCAAGAAAAAAATCTAACAAGAAAAATACTTACTCGAGTAAAGGCACCAAACGGCCATTGCAATCGAAGCTATCAATGCTGGCCATATCCTCGGCAGATAATTCAAAACCGAAAACATCAAAGTTAGAAGCAATACGGCTCTTGGTAACGGACTTGGGAATAACAATGTTGCCACGCTGAATTTGATAACGAATCAAAATTTGGGCGGGAGTTTTTTGATTTTTCTGAGCAATGGCGACAATCTGCAAAAAATAAGTTTTAAATTTACTTATACAAATAAAAAATTAAAGTCTCTCCTACCTTAGGATCTTCCATTAAAACTGGATCGCCAGCCTTGGCCCAGGGACGGTTGGGAGAACCCAAAGGACTGTAGGCGGTGACAGCAATATTCTTCGATTTGCAGTATTCCATCAGTTTCTTTTGGGTCAAATAAGGATGACATTCCACTTGATTGGTGGCTGGTGGTATGGTAGCCACAGCCAAGACACGTTCAATTTGTTTCTTATTGAAATTGGAAACACCAATGGATTTAACCAAACCATCTTTAACCAACTTTTCCATTTCCTTCCAGGTATCAACATAATCAACATCAGAGAAGGCAGTTTTACCAGCATCATCGACTGGGAACAAGGGACCATCCTCCTTATAGCCCATGGGCCAGTGAATCAGGTACATATCGATGTAGGACAATTTCAAATTCTTCAAGGTAGTCTCACAGGCTCCACGCACCAAATCGGGACGGTGGAAGGTGTTCCATAATTTGCTGGTTATAAAGAGGTCTTCGCTAAAGGTTGGAGGAAAAATATTAATAACTAGACCTATTATTTTAAAATTTACAAGAATTTACCGTTTAACAACACCCTCCTTAAGTTTAGCCTCAATACCCTCACCCACTTCGTGTTCATTTTGATAGACATGGGCGCAATCAATATGACGATAGCCAATATCGATAGCATCTTTAACAGCCTGAGCTACTTCACCTTTGGGACTCTGTGCAAAAAACAAATAAATATTTTATTAGTTTAATAATAATTAATAATTACAAGCATATGTTTTAAATGTACAACTTTGTTCATAATTTCACAATAAGTTGTAAAAGCCCTTATCGAAGGTGTAAACAATTATTGTAGTGTGAAATTTAATAAAATTGTAGTGGAAATAATCACACTTGAAAATTAAAGTTATTAATTTTCAAATGTTTTGTCTAATTGTTTATTCATAACTAGAAGAAGCAGTTCCGCGTAGCTAAACAAATTAAAATTTGATATTTTAAACAATTTACACATTATAAAAAGATATTTAAAAATCTAATAAACTTTGTACACTTTTATCAACTTAAATTTTAAAATGTTCCGGACACGTTATGTATGACTATTGTTTCTTTCTACATTGGTTTAGAAGATACATTGATTTTGAAGTTTTTTCAAATCTTCATGGCCATGTTGAAACTACTCATTTTTACTTAATAAGGATTATTATATCAAAAATTAATGTGGAGTTTGTATAGCTCAAGCGGCTGACGATTGTGTGAAATTGACATGTGTTTTGTTATTGTAACAAACACAAAATATATGTAAATTTCACTCAATCGTCAGCCGCGTGAGTTATATAAACCACACATTAGTCGGGTTTTGAAACACATATAATGTTTTAAGATTCAAAGGTATGTAGAACTACAATATCTTTAGTTGTTCATAATTATGTTATCTCTTTAAAAAGAGATATAAATCTTAAGTGTTAGATTACAATTGAGTAATTAAAAAACACTCAAAATCTTATCAGTAAAAATAATTTGTTAATCTTATACCTTTCATAATAAAAACAAATTTCTTCGCTATAAGAATAATTCCTGCAACTGATCGGAATAATTCTCAAGTGATTTGTATTGTCAATCGATTAAAATTATTTCTAAAATTCAAGTTTAAAACAAGAATTTAGTGGAAACAATCAAAAGATTATAATTTTCAATGAGACGCAGTTTATTCAACAAAGAGCCGCGTTTGCCCACCGTTGGTACAAATATTATAGTAAAAAACTTTACGACTCAACAAAATTAAGAGCTTACCAAAAGACTACTACTATTTACTGCTCAGAGTATGTTGACAAGATAAACTTAGATAATGATAACATTCTATCGGAGCCACCATTTGCAGTAATTATATTAAATATATGACCATTTGCTAGATACATAGAATTTGATCCTCCTCTATAGGATACAAAAAAACCTCCCACATTCACAGAATTGGGCGATTGGTTCTAAATAACTAGCGTTTAACGTCTAACTTTTAAAAATTCGCGATTGTGGTAGTCACGGTTGGAAGTCAAAATGCAATACCTAGGGTTTATAGCAAACAAGACCTTAAAAATAAGTAATTTTATATTAGTAATGTATAAATTTCTTTCAAATTAAAATTTTAAATAAAAACTTTCTTTCGAATAAGCCCAAACATTATTACTTAAGGAGAACGGAGACATTCTTAGAATTTTCGTAGTTTACGATTTTCCCAATCGTTTTGTCAATTTTTTAGCTCCAAATTTACTTACTCTAATAAAAAGTTGACATATTGAGATTTTATATTGAAATTTTACAATTGTGAAATTATTTCTTAAAAACAAATAGTTTTATCAATTGAAAAACTATGATAAGTGGTAGATTGATATATTTTATAATAAAAAATCTTATCATATTAACAAAGAAAAAAATGCCAGGTAACGTTAACAAACATTAAATTTAAAATATAAATGCATAAATATTTAAGAGAAGCTTTAATAACCACATTTTCAGAAATACTGACAAGTGTTCCAAAAACTGCAGTTTCCTTAAGTTAAAAAAAAAAAAAAAACTTGATTCAGCCTCGTATAAACTTTGGTTCTATGCACAAAAGTATTAGAGCATTTAACCGTTTTTATGATAGAAGTGTTGGTGCTCTTCGAAAGAATTGATCGACTTTTTTGCTTTACCAATATGTTTCAGATCTTTTTTCTTCTTATTACATGATTTCTTTCAATGCTCAGACATTCCTTATACCGTTAAATGGCATTTGAAAAAGAACGAGAATCAACCTGTAGACTTATTGCATTTTTTTAAAGTTCATAATGGATTTTTTTTTAAGTTTTAAGAATATGTTATTTTTAATTTTTTCAGTCCATTTTGATCAATTAAACATTAACAGTTTGAGAATAAAGTGATCAAAAAATATTATTTGTTGCACTATTAATGTAGTTAGTTTTGCTTGCGATAGTAAATGCATATTATATTCGGAACACTCTTCACTAGTCAGTATGCATCTATGTGTCATGCTACGAACATTTGTGGCCAACAAGTTATTTAAATTTTATTTTGGTTCATCAACGGGGAAGGGGTTATGCAATTTTTTGAAGACTTTACACATATATAAGAATTAAATAATTTTGAAATCTTTATATATAAACTTATGTTTCCGCAGTTTTTATTGTAATTATACACTATTAGGTACTTATAAAATAAATTAAAATTATCACCATGTCCATAGAGAAATTAAATATAATTATTATCAATTTTGGCCATAACAATTTGTTTCCAAGTGTCATAAATTTAAAATTTAATAGTAATTAAAATACATGATTATGTTAAACGAGTAATTTAAATTGTTATCTCTGGTTTAGGTCAATTGTTTTATATATTTATTGTTACATTTTATTCGATTTTAATGGAATATTTTTATTAGCTTATTATGGTGTTGGTCCATAATTTACTGAATTCTTGTTTTTTTTTGTTTGTTTTTATTTTTCAGTAATAACTAATGGCTTAGTTTATCAATAGAAATACAAAATGTTTGGTGATTAAAATAATGCCAAGTATAATTTATTAGTGATAAGAAAAATGACGTTACATATTGGAGGAGAGAGATATACAATAATACAAAATATATGTGAGAAGGTTATTATAAAATTGGTTAAATTCTGGTGTTGGACTAGAATTGTTTTTGTTTCGGCGTACTTAAAAAGTGCAACGTCAATGTTTACCAACTTGAAATAAATTTGAAAACTTTAATTTTTCAACAATTGAAGATTTGTTGTACAAGGCATATTAACACTCGTTTTTAACAAGAAACTAAAACAATGCCTAAGAACAATTGCATTAACACTTCAAAAGTTAATATTTCTTTTATTTTAAAGCAAATTTCTATAACATAGACTAAATCGGACGAATTCTTATCGATCTTGAGGTCTAATTATTAAGACATTTAAAATAAACTGAGCAGTACAAATGCTAACACAGGTTTATATAAAGAGTGTTTGGAGTGAAATATGCTTTTACAATTCAAGCCATTTACCTTTTCCGATATGTACTATTGTTTTAAAAACAGAAAAAAAATTCAAATGTATCATATGTAACAAGCAATTTGCATTTGTGGCAAAACAAGCCAAGCAATATAACAGAGTGCCTACATGTTTCTGAAACTGCACAAAGTACCTAAATATTTATGGTCCGATTTGGCATTATGCGACAAACCCATCCAAATGCGTAGAACTTGTCCAAATATTTGAATCAAATCATCAAAAAAATCTCTTTCGGTCCTCTTTGACCTAAAAGATTTATGATAATTATAGACATATCCCCATTAATAAAGCATCATCCCCAGTGTGCAATGATTAAAATCTGGCAACTTTTAAAATAATTATTACGTTACAAATTCTTTGCTATGACGATATTTTTTGACCTTGAATGCAATATGCATTTTAAGCATTTCCCTCAGGGATGGGAAATGTTGATCTTCATGATTCTACAAATGTCTAGATACATTATACATTTTTTTGGCAACAAAGCGGTTTAAGGGAAATAGTCAAATCTTTAGTCTTATTTAAAGTTCAAATTACTAATTTCTATAAGCCATTGGTGTACTCAGTCTATTTTCCAAGTTCCAAAAAAATGTGATCTTGATGCCAAAAATATATTCTTCAGTTAATTTTGTCCGAGTAATAAGCATTAAATATGTTTGTTCCCGTACTTTAACAAAAAAGCCCAAACTTACTCAAACGTGTTCCCGTACAAATTTTTCAATTGAAATTGTTCTTTTTTGAGTAATTTTTGACAACTTCGGACTGTTTTGGGTAGTTTCGTTAGAGTACGGGAACAAACATAATATGAACAACTTTTATAGGTCAATTATGTCATATGATACCATAGAAAATCAATAAGTTTGTTCCTTTACTTTAACGAAACAACCCAACCAGTTTCAGAGATATAGCATTTTTAGTAATAGAACTTTTGTTAGTTTGAAAAAAACGGATAAAAAAGAATTTTATAAGTTAAAAAACATTGTCTTTTGGCAAAAAAAAAAAAAACTAATACTGAAGCTATTATATCGCTTGATAACATTATTCGGACTCTACACCAGGAAAATGAATGATTAATAAATGGTTTTCACAGTTTAAACGACGAAAAAAGGGCACGAAGGAATATGCACGGAGCTGAGGCTCCAAAATGTATTTGGGTATGCGAAAGCTGTTTTTATAATGGGAACCGAAAGTGCACAAAATCGCCTAAAAATTATAACGAAATTATGATTCTGAGCAGTCTTTATAGCTGTATTACATAATAATACGATTTTTTAGTCAATATGTGAGAATAGATGAAACATAGCTCCACAATTTTCCACCAGAATGCAATCAAAAGTCAATCAAGAGGACGTAAAAGGAGCTTTGGAACAAGTCTAGTTCTACTGAACTGCACCTATTGTTTTGAAATTTTTTTTCCTGTTAGGGGCTTTACCTAGCTTTTGTTTGTTTTTTATGGGTCGGAAAAAGCTTTTGGTTTGGAAGATATAGTGCTTCAAAGTTCTGAAATATAAATCGATATATCTCCTTATTTTTGCACCGATGGTGACAATATGTATATCATGTAAAAGTGCTCCGAAATATCTTTCAGAAGAGATATCTCAATCGGCTGGTATTTATATAGAGCTTATTCTTGCAAAATTTAGTGGCCATTGGTGTCATAGTTTATAATTTAATAGCTTTTAACTGGCCTTTGCTACATTTTTTTTTTTTTTGTTTCCGAGAGTGTTTTTTATATGAAAGCTATAGTCAAATATGCACCGATTCCTATAAAATTTGATATACTGACCAATAGTTGCATAAAACTTCCCTATTCTAAATTTTGTCGTTATATCTATTACAAGTGTATTCAATTTATCTGTATTAATGTGTTGTCCCTTTATGTCAGACGGACATAAAAACAATTTTTTTGTGTTTCCGTAAGTTTTTTATATGGGAGCTATGGTTAAATGGTGACCGATTGTGACACTGGCTGCATAAGACTTCCTTGTGCTAAATTTAGTGGCCAAAGCTATTACAGTTTATCATTTATTGGCATTTAAGTGTAATTTAGGTCGAATTAAGGCTGTTTCCGTAAGTTTTTTGTATGGGAGCTATGGTTAAATGTGAACCGATTTCGATGAAATTTTATATGCTGCCTAGTGCTTATGTAAAACTTTTATATACCAAATTATGACTGCTATAATTTGTCATTTATTAGCAAATAAGCGATTGGCCTAGACGAGGTTATACGGGAGCTATGGTCAAATGTGAACCGATTTTGCGCATTATTAATACCAAAATTTTCTAAGAAATGAAGAATAATTATGTCAACTTTCAGTGACCAGACAGACGGACATTGCTCAATCGTCTTAGAATTTCATATGGACTCAGAATATTTTATTTTTTAAGCCAACATTAAGGAAATTACAAACGGAATGACAATCTCTATATACCCCTTATTCTTTTTGATGGTGGGTATAAAAATAAGCAAGTAAGGAAAGCCCAATTTTTTGATAACCTTCAGCACAGAGGCTAAATATGGACTAATGTCAAAATACTTAAAGTTTTTCTTGATTATGATATGAAAGCAGGGGTCTAATAAATACCCATTCACACGGAATTTCGCTTATCAATTAATGTTTACAAGACTTATCTAATTCATTGTGCTCAAACAAAAAAGCTACGGCAAATAAGAGATAGGTATTAACTCTCAGAAAAAGAGACTATGTGTGGACAAAACGTAGTAAGGATGTATATATGTAGGTATTATTACCGGGTATTATAGCCTAAGGTACTTTAAAATATGAGTATAGCTGTTGAAACTATATGGGAATCAAGCTGCTCAATAAAGCAACTTGGGCTAATTTTGTAAATTATTTGAGCTAGCAGCTGGAAATGCTTCTTGGAATGAAGCAACATAACTGGGGACGTTGTATGGACAGGAAACTGACATTCCTGTCAAGTGTTCTTATATAATCTGAGATTTAAAACGCGTTATTGCTATTTTAAACGAATTATTGCGAATTCCGGGAATGTAGTTCTATAAAAGGTACCGGTAATAATTATTCAATAATGACCAAAATTATAGGAGTCAATCTATTACATTTCACTTAATAATCTTTAAAGCTACGATCTCTACTTTAAACACAAACTTACATAGACAGCCAGCATCTCAGATATCTAGCCGGACAGACATCGATTTTTAAAGTGCGTCTGAGTCGATCGGTTTTATTAAAGATAGGTTTCAGACTTATGTTTCTAGTCCAATATACATTTTCTCCCTAATAGCTCATTCACATTAAGCTCGAAAACTCATTCAAGTAGTTTTCGGCTTAAAACAATATTGAAAACTTAAGTTTTCACACACAAAATGAAAACTCCTTGAGTGTAAGTTTTCAACGAAAACCTATTTAAAAACGTTTAAAATACCGATGCAACACTGAGTTAATACCTTTTATTACAACTCTGATGGAGAAAATTAGGAAAATAACAAAAATAAATGTCAGTTAAAAATGAAAAAAAATAAAAAACAAACTTTTTCTTTAAAAGATTTTTTAAAAATAAGGCTTTAATTGTGATAAAAATTATATTATTTCAATAAAATAATAAATAATGAAGTGTTTGGTGTTCGGTTTTGAAGGTAAATCGCGTGTGAAAAAATTATTTGCTTTCGAAAACTTATTAAGTCAAATTCTTAAAATGTGAACGGTAGAGTTTTCGATGGTGTTTTCATTATCGAAAACTCATAAGAATTCATAATGTGAATGGGCTATAAGGCGAAGGAAATTAAAACTTATGTTGGGCTATGAAAAAACAATACACATTTTAGGTTGTCTAATGCCAAGACTTGGAGGGTTGATTAACATGAAAAGCAGCTTATTGAAAATACATGATCATTTCCATCTCTGGCATTAACAAAGACAAAATCAAAAAGTTTTGCATAATTAATAGCAAGTGAACATTAACAAATAATTCAAAATATTCCGTTCCCTTACGAGACAAGTTTTTTGATCATATCCAGAAAGAAAGTCTCAATTTAGAACAGAACAAATTTATATATATTTTTTATAACACTCAAGATAATTCACTATGTAGTTTTTGTTAATTTCAGGTGTTTTTTGTTTGTTATTGCAAATTATTTGATATGACTTGGCAAAATATATACACGCTCACATATGCACCAATAAATAATAGATTTTATTGAATACTTACACCCCAGGTCCCCAAACCCAAAATTGGCATTGGGTGTCCACTGTTCAATTGTACATTTGGAACATTTACCATTTTGATTCACTGTAATTTAATCTTTAGAATTCTAGAAAATTGTAAATAGTTTTTAATAACTCAGATAAAGTTAAATTGTACTTGCTCGACACAAATTCACCGGCAAATTATGGAAAAGTGAGCATTTTTTATCAGCTGTTAGGGCTTTTATAGCAAAATTCCGTCAAAGAGAGGGCAGATACAAAATTAAGAAAAAGCTTTTTTGCGTTTGGCGATCAGTGTTGCCAGATTCGCCGATTTATCGGCATTTTGCTGATTTTTGTTCTTTAACATGTATATTAAATAATCAAATTGCGTGAAATTTACTTATGCAACATTATTAAATTCTTCGTGTTCTTAAAAAAGTGCAACCTTTTAAAAATTCATCATGTTCTTTTATAATATATTTTCAACACTCCCTCGACGAGCACATGTTAAAAGAAGTAGTCAAGCCCGACAATGTCAAACCCTTTACTACTAAGGTCAAATCTTATATTCTTAAACGAGCAATAATTCTATGTATATATATTTTTATATATATATTTATATATACATATATATATATATATATATATATATATATATATATATATATATATATATATATATATATATATATATATATATATATATATATATATATATATATATATATACATATATATATATATATATATATATATATATAAGTTAGTTTTGTTGATTTAGGTTCTATGAACCTCCGAAAAAATGAACTAAACAATTAGGTGATTCGACATAGAATGCATTTATTTCATAAAATTACTTAAAATTAAAATTTGAAGTAAAATAATAGCTGATTAATCATTATTAAATTTTACAAAATTTCCCATGAATTGACCAATCAACGCAATGCAGAAATATTTAGTGCAGAATGAAATTTAATCCAAGCCAAGTAAAACCGAAAATTGCAATTAAGCGTATTATCTTAGTATGGGCATTCACGTCGCTCATCAAAATAATATGGGTATTCATAGCGTTGCTAACTCCTCCCCCTTTTAAGTGTCGGAGCGTCCCTGTTTCGACCTTATCTTCTGAATTATATCCTCTACATTGGTAGTGTCCTGTCTTTTCTTCCCGCGAAAATAGCATATCAGCCACAATATGATCGGCATAGATATTGCAATTATTATTAGAGTTGTCCAATGTGCGACGATATTCTCTTGTAAATTGGATATCAATTCGTAAATTTTCAGGTTTATTTTGTGTAAATATGGTAACGAGATTTTGGTTTCGTGGCTATTCTTTAAGACATCCAAAATTTTTGGTGGGTGGGGTTCAACAAATTTTCTTTGCTTATGCTCCTTGTTGTAAATTGTTCCATTGATAAACACACTCTCCGAGAACGTTATCAGTACAGTACCATTTACCGTAATTGTATCCGTCTCAGAAACGCTTGTGTTAAGGACATCATTCAGAAGTATTGATTCTTCTGAGATTCTTTGAACGGGCGGGATATGATCAGCGGATTGTGTTAAACAGGACGCAGTGTTATTATTTAACAGCTGGAACAAGCACGTATCGTTGGCCTTCCGACAGATATTTGTTGAGCCCATACTTGTGCAGTCCTTTACCGGGATAGCCCATTCATCACACTTGGAAGCTTGATTTATGTCTAGTTTTAATATAGAGTTATTTTGAATTACAGGATAAATTTTTAAAAATTTACAAAGATTGGTCAATACTGGATACTTTACAATTTGAATTATTATGCTACTATTTTGAAAAATACTTATATTGCTACATTTTAGGATGTTACTTATACTAATAGGTACCTTTCCTGATTTTTTTATATCGGTGTTTTCAATGTTATCAAAAATTACCGGGTTTATAATATTTTCCTTTGCCAGGACAATTGAGAGTGCCAGACTGTTTAGAAAGGATATAGTGTTTCCGTTTCTTTCAATAATCAGCTCGAAAAGGATTAGTTCTTCCTCTTGAACTGAATTACTGCCTTTCCTTTCAATAATATTATTGACCCTATCAGTTATGTCGTTAATTCTCTCCTGCAACACGGAATTTATTACTGCTTGTTTGTTGTTATTTTCTGTTAGAGCTTCTTCATTCGCTGTTAAGACTTCTAAATCACTATGGTTCGGAGTGCCTGCAATAAATTTTGGGGCAGATCCCAGAATATCTAATGATCTATCGTGCCATCTATTAGCTTGTAAGATTGTTAGCAGTCTTTCTATTTCTCTTATCTGTTCCTTGATTAATGCACTCATTCTCGCGTCCGTCATCGTCTTTAAAATATAGTCAGTCTCTCGTATTAATGACTCATATTCTGAAAGGTTCGTCCTGTGTACCAGGTAGTCGTAATCAGTAAATGTAGCAACGTCACCTTCTGTTGTAGCGATAAAATGTGCACCCGAATAGTCCATAATCTTCGCCAACACCCATGGAAGGCAAACAAGAATTACTCTATAGTAGCAAAAAGGAAGAGAGAAAAAAAAAGAAACTATTAGAGGTCAGCTTGAAGGTTTTGCTTATCTAAGATTTTCCTTATGAACTTTTTTTCCTTTTATCATAACTGTAGTTCCTAGATCCCTTTCTATTACCTCCTGTTCGAATACCTTATCGAATTTATTCCCTAACCTTTTGTTCCTTCTGACGAACACAATTTCCCCTGGGTGGTACACCTTGTTTGACGTATTCTTGTTATTCTGATTCAAAGATTTGTCCTGCGCAGTTTGAAGTTGTTTTCTTATATCCACTAGGGAATTCTTTTCAAAACCGTTAATTATGTCTATGGGTTTTCTGTTCGTTACGGAGTGGATTGTGTCATTATATTTTAGCGTTGAGAGTAACAGCAACTCGGCCGTTTCATCTATGCTTTGCTGGGCCTTGATGCACCGTGCAATTTCCAAAAGTGTAGAGTGGAATCTTTCTACCTGGCCATTGCTCTTGCTGTGCATTGGCGGAACGAAAAATTGTTGCACATTTAAATGGTCTCTCAGAAAAATGCCAAGTGCATGTGAACAAAACGCTCTTTCATTGTCAGAAACGATTGTCTTGACTCCCTTGAACCTATTCAAAACCTGAAGCAAACCTATTTTAATATCTATGGAAGATCTAGAGTTTATAGGCAAAACAATTGCGAACTTGGAAAATTTATCGAGGCATGTAAGAAAATTTAAGTTATTAGTGATTAAAATATCCATATGAAGCACTTCCCCAGGATGGGAGGGTATAGGGGTTGCTGCAATTCCCACATTAGGAGGCTTTCGCTGGTACTTATTTTCTTTGCATATTCTACAGTTTGTTATTACATATTTTAGCATCTTCTTTACACCAGGGAAGTAGTACTCGTTGATAATTTGATGAAAGTTCTCCTGAAGCGATCTATGTGCTCTGTTGTGTTCAGTGGTCACTATATCCCACTGATCGTCTTCCCGTATTACATCCATAACGAATTTTTCAGTGTGAACAAACTTTGTAGATGGGAACAATAGGAGAAGATTATCCTTGAATTCTGCTAGTGTTGGCAGATCGCAATGAAAAACATTCGAGCCCGTCGAATCCACATTATCTTTTAAATATGCCAAAAGTTCATCAACTGTATTATAATTTATTGTATGCCGTATAAATCGTCTGAACACTATTTTCTTACTAGTTGAGAAAATATCAGATTTTGATATTATAAACTGATTCCTGAACTGGTTTACGGGAAATTTAATGGACTGAATCGTATTTGAAAGCGATATCTCACTATGTACAGTCTGATCGCTTTCTTCATCCATTTGGTTTATGTATTGTCGCGAAAGGGCGTCTGCAACTACATTCTCCTTTCCAGGTTTGTAAAAGAATTTTGGCGAAAACTCCTCTATAAAAGCTCGCCATCTCTTCAGTTTAGCGTTTGGATTTTTGTCGGACATAGCAAAAGTTAGTGGCTGGTGGTCTGTAAAGATGTGAATTCCAGTAATGCCATATAAGTAATGCCTAAGAGTTTTGAGTGCCCATACGATGGCCAGTAGTTCACTTTCATTTGTAGCATAATTAGATTCTGCGCTTGAGAGTGTCCTCAAGATCATTGTGATGGGTTTTCCGTTTTGCGACAGTACTGCTCCAAGTGCCACCCCTGACGCGTCGGTTGTTAGTTCGAATGTTTTCTTATAATCGGGATATACTAGTAATACGTCATCTGACGCTAATATTCTTTTCAGCTTGTCAAAAGCTACTATTGCTTCGTTGTCTAGAGCGATTTTAACGTTTCTTGAGCTACTTGCTGCTGTATGGCCATTTTCTCCTCTTAAATACTTTGTTAGTGGTTTAGCAATCCGCGCATAGTCCTTAATAAATTTTCTATAGTATCCCGACAAACCAAGGAATGATCTAAGGGATTTTAAGTTCTGTGGTGTTTTGAAGTCTACTATAGCTTTTACTTTCTCTGGGCATGCCTTAATGCCTTCCCTAGTTACGATGAATCCAAGAAACTGTACTTCTGTTTTAAAGAATTTAGATTTTTCAGATGAAACTCTCATTCCTGCAATTTCGAGCTTCCGTAAAATAGTTTCAATGTCTCTTACGTGTTCATGTTTGTTAGATGAATAGATAATAATATCATCCATGTACACCTGACACCTTTTCCCTATATCATCTCGCAGAATGTCGTCTATGGCTCTTTGGAATATACTCGGAGCGTTTTTAAAGCCAAATGGTAATCGACAAAATTCGTATTTGCCGTTATTAACGCTAAAGGCAGTCTTTCTTCTGTCCCTCTCAGACAATTGAATCTGGTGAAATCCAGATTTCAGGTCCAAGGTAGTAAAATATTTAGATTTTCCTAAGTTTGACAGGATTACCGAAATGTCCGGCATAGGGTATCTATCGTCATTCGTTTTTTCGTTTAATTTTCTAAAGTCAATTACCATCCTGTATTTTGGATTTCCAAGTTCGTCAGTACCTTTTTTTCCCACTACGTGTACTGGAGAGTTATATGGTGAGGATGACTTTCTAATGATACCATCTTTAAGTAGCGATTCAATTTCCCTATTTACAAACTCTGCAACTGATATTGGGTATGGATATGATCTACTGTAGATTGGTTCGTCAGTATAAGTATCTATTGTCGCTTCTACCGATGTGTTAAATGGTAAGGACCTGTTTGGGTCAGCGAACGTGTTAGTATTTGCAGATATAGCCTCCTCAAATTCTGCCAAAATATCCGACGGTACGTCCGTTTTGTCTATCGTCATAAAATTTATTTTATCTTTTTTCCCATATGTCAAGTGTGTACTCCCTTTTCTAAATTTCAGCACGTCATTTCCTAAGTCTATAGTTGCTTGAATTTCTTTAAGAAAGTCACAACCAATTATTCCGTCAAACTGTTGAAGTCTTGGTAGAATGTAAAATGTAGTCACATAGCCGAATATTACCATTTTACATTTTTGATTTATGAAATTTGTCCCATTTACTGAATTTACGTTGAATGGTTGTTCTAATGAGGTCACACCTACTAAGGAGTCTATCGGCTGTATGAAATTTTTTGTCGTGCCCGTATCAATTAAAAGTTTTAATTCCCTACCTTTTATTGTTTTTTTAACAAAAGGTAAGAGAGGTTTTATCCTAAAAAATTTAGCTGTTCTTCGACAATCTCATCCTCCTCATCTTCTTGTTCATATTCAAATACGGAGTCTATGTCCTCCTGTTCCTCGGAGTTCCCTACTTCTATATAATTTACCCTCTGCGCTTTAGGAGCAGGAGCAGAAATTCCTGAGTTTTCGTATCTGCGTTTAATTACATTACCCTGTGAATGTTGCTGTCTGTTTTGGTTTGTTGTTGGTCGAGGCTGTTGTTGAGCCGCATAAGCTGTTGATCGTCTAAATAATGACGACCCGCGGTCCACGTCCATTGGTATCGGATTTGTGCTTTCACCATCTTTTGGCCTAAGATCCTGCTCACGTTTCGGTCTGTACGACGGGTGTGTAGCCGGAAGGCCACCCAATTTCCTAACCTGATACTGGCTTGACCTTGCGGAGTCTCCTGCCGCAAAAATTCTCGCAAACTGCTGTCGTTTGTGGTCTGCCTCTAGTTCTTGGGCAGTAGCTAAAGCCGTTGGTAAATCTGCCGGCCTGGCAGAAAATAAAATATTACTCAGTGGGCGGCGTAAACCAGATATGAAAACTCGTAAGGCATTGTCCCTTGCACGTTCGTTAAGTGCTATCGCTACCTCTTCGTTGCTGGAATAAGTCATTTTGTTTTTGTTAATAATGAGGGTCAAATGCTCGTCCACTAAATCGTAAAATTCAGATATTGTCAGTTCCCCTTGCCTTAGTACGCTGAGCTCGTTTTCTAGCGCCTGTAATGACCTCTTGTCCGCGTAACATTGGTCTAGTCTAGCAATAATGGCACTAAAATTTAGAACTGTATTAAATGACGCCAGTTTGGCATTGGCCATTCCCGTTATTTTGTTTCTAAAGACCCCTATCGCTATGTAGTAGTTCTCCGTATCTTCCGGATAGTACCTCATCGCGAAATGCGCTGCATCCCTCCACGCCGGGTACGATTGCACATCGCCCTTAAATTCTGGTAATGATTTAATAAGGTCCAAGGAATTCCCCCTACTATTGTCCGGTATTGACACAGGTTCGAAAGTTTCTACCCTGGGACTAAGATTTTCAAATTTTTGTGTCAAAGCTTCTATTTTTGTTGCTAATTCCTCTGTCACCGCCTCTACGGTAACACTGATCAGACCTATTGCTTCATCCCTAGTAAGACTCATTTCTCTTAAGGTTAAATAAATAATTAAAGCACGAGAAGAAGAACAAAAATTTCAATATATCCTGGTCCTTGAAAACTATAAGTTTTGCACCTCTCTTAAAAAGCAAAAAAAAAAATTATTACCTTCTACTGGAGGGTCCCTTAGGAGTCGCAGTAGTTCAGTAAGGATACACTAATTCCTTTCTTCCGTGCTGAATGAAATTTTAAAAAGTCTTCATAAGATTTATCAATTTTTTTAATGAAGAATTGATTGTTTTTTGTAACACACCTTGTCAAAAATCAAAAGAGGTACTTACATGGATTCCATTTTTTAAGGAGGAAGCTGTTCTTAGTTATTCTTCAATATAGGTTGTTTTTTTTTAACTTTAATGTCTTTACAAGAATCCTTTGCACAAAAGTTTTTTTTGTTTTATATAAACAGCTTATTCTAAATTAAAATTATTTAAACTTAATATTTTTCACAATTTAAAAAAATTCAATCAAGGAAATTTAAATTTATACTTCTTGTTTTTATAAACAACTTTATTTTATATCAAAATTATTTAAACTTGATATTTTTCACAATTTAAAAAAATTCAATCAAGGAAATTTAAATTTATGCTTCTTGTTTTATAAACAACTTTATTTTATATCAAAATTATTTAAACTTATATTTTTAAGCTTTGTCTTTTCTTTTCAAAAAATATTGATTTTTTTTTTAACGTACTCAAAGAATTATTTATTTATATTTTTATAAAACTCTAAGGTTTTTTTTTTATATCAAACAAATATTGATTTTTAATAATTTTAAAGTTTTATCTCTTCTTTATCAAATAAATATTGATTTTTTCACTGATCAAGGATATATTGATTGACAATTTAAAAAATAAATATTTCCTTTTTTATCAAAAAAATATTGATTTTTCACTTAACAAGGATATGTTGATTTTTTAAAGTTTAGTTGGGCGCCAGTTAGTTTTGTTGATTTAGGTTCTATGAACCTCCGAAAAAATGAACTAAACAATTAGGTGATTCGACATAGAATGCATTTATTTCATAAAATTACTTAAAATTAAAATTTGAGGTAAAATAATAGCTGATTAATCATTATTAAATTTTACAAAATTTCCCATGAATTGACCAATCAACGCAATGCAGAAATATTTAGTGCAGAATGAAATTTAATCCAAGCCAAGTAAAACCGAAAATTGCAATTAAGCGTATTATCTTAGTATGGGCATTCAAGTCGCTCATCAAAATAAAATGGGTATTCATAGCGTTGCTAACTTATATATATATATAGAATGGCTATCTCGAAAACGGCTCTAACAATTTTGATAAAAATTGGACACTGTGTACCTTTTTTGATGTATAGGTCGAAGAAGAAGGAACTTTTGGAACCTTTGCCTCTAAGAGGGTAAAAAGGGGAAAAAATCGAAAACGTTATATCTCCTAAAGTAATCGGTATAGAAACAAAATTATTTTTTTTTAATTACGTTTTAAACAGCTCTAAAAATGAGCGGACAGGTGTTTGGTACTTTTTGAAACTATGTCCGATAGCGGGTAAAAAGGGGTGAAAATACTTTTTTTTTGTACTTTTTTAACCCACTCTTATTTTTTAAACTAAAGAATATTGAAAGGAACTTTGTACTGCAATCATAAGATGTAAAAGAAATATTGAACACATATTTGGTACTTTTTTGATTTTGGGGCCAAAATGGGTCAAAAAGGGATAAAATGATAACTTAACATCTCAAAAAGTAATATGAATAGGAACATTATGTTAACTGCGTTTTAATAAATGTACCGAATTCAATTGGTACCAAAGAAGTACCAAATATGCATATGTAACTTTTTGAAATTAGGGGATAAAAAGGGGGAAAAAATAGTAATGTTATAACTTTTAAACAAATGTATGTTTGTCTATATGTATGTTCTTTATAGAATAGTAAACTGTGAATGGTATGCTCTTTAGCGAAGATGTTGCGGATAAGCCGGCGAAGGTTTTTAAGTTGGTAAGACTAATTTCCGACTGGTGGCGCCACTGAAAATTATTAAAAATTAATTAAATCGTAAACCGTTCATTTGATCGTGCTATGATCTTTAGCAAAGTTGTAGCGCAAGAGCCTTTTAGTTGGTATGAATAATTTCCGACAAGTGACACTACTGAAAATTGCTTAAAGTGAATTTAATCGTAAGCTGTACATTTAATCATGCTTAAATCTTTAGCAAAGTTGTAGTACATGACCCCACGAAGGTTTCTTAGTTGGCATGAAGAAATTTCGACAGGTGGCACCATTGAAATTTACTCAAAGTCAATTTATCCATAAGCTGTACATTTAATCATGCTATAATCTTTAGCAAAGTTGTTGCGAATAAGCCGACTCAAAGTGAATTAAATCGTAAACTGTGCATTTGATCATGTTATAATCATAAGCAAAGTTGTTACGCATAAGCAGACGAAGGTTTCTTAGTTGGTATTAACAACTTCAGGTGGCGCCACTGAAAAATGAATTAAATCGTAAACTGTGCGTTTGATCAGACTATAATCTTATATAATAATGTCTTTTCTCTAAATTTACTTTAGTGCTTTATAAAATAAAATATATAAAAACTTTAAAATTTGCCTCAAAATGCTTATCATAAAGCTCCGAGCAAGGCTTGGTCAACCAGGTACTATTGACTAACAATCGAACAGGTTATCTTTAGGTCTTAGAGACATACATATATAATGTGCTATTGTTTTTTTTTAATATTTTAAAATTTAATCCTTTTTTTCCCGGGGTCAAAGGTCAGACTTTGAAGATTCTCATTTTCTATAGGAAAATTACGGAATATTAAGGATTTATTACCAAATTTTGTTAAAAAAATGAGGTTAAAACTACAAAAACTCGACTAAAAAATATCAAAGCTTTTTAAGGCCGGAGTTTATGAGTTGATAAGGCGTGTCCCAACTTCCATATGGTCAGAAGAACGCATGACAGACGATTGGAATCTCAGTGTCCTTTTTCCAGTGCACCAATAAAAGGAGATAAAATTGTAAGTGAAAGTTATAGAGGGATAAGCCTCCTCTCAATTGCACATAAGATTCTATCGATTATACAGTGGGACGTACCAATTTGGCTTTAGACCAGGTAAATCAACCACTGACCAGATCTTTACTCTACGTCAAATACTGGAGAAGACCCAAGATAAACAAATTGATCGTACTTGCCAATAGATGTTATTTTGTCATAAGCCTCTTCTGAATTGCATATAAGATTCTATCGATCATTCTGTGGGACGTACCAATGTGGCTTTAGACCAGGTAAATCAACCACTACGCAGAATTTACTCTACGTCAAATAGTGAAGAAGAAACAAATTGATACGTATCTCTATAAGCTTCGAAATCAAACATAGAATCATACTTGCCAATAGATGCTATTTTGGCCCAAGCAATTACCTAAAAAATAAAGTTCTCCCTTTAAGAACTAAAATTACTCTTTATAAAACACTTATACTACCCGTGTTATTGTATGGTGCTAATTCGTGGGCACTTGCACAGGCAAATGAAGCTATCCTTGGAGTGTTTGAGAGAAAAATTCTACGAAAAATTGTTAGATCAGTCTGCGTTAACAATGAGTATCGACATCGAATAAAGATGCTCATGGAATTCTAAAATCTGCTCGGCCTTAGACCTTAACATGTTGTAACTGCATTTAATTTAATATATCAACATTAAAGTGATTCCCGGGTCGGCTTATATGGGAACTTAATCTTATACTTAAGCCATAACAAAACTACTTTTGTCAAATTTTGTGCCACTAGATCTTTCCATTTAGGCGCAATCGCGCTCTCTGACGAACGGACTGGCATAACCCCCTATCGTTTGGTGTTTTTGTGTTTCCGTTAGTTTTTTATATGGAAGCTATGGACAAATTGTCACCGATTATGACATTGAATGGCACTCACATAAAACTTTCTTGTGCTAAATTTATTTATTTAGTTTATCATTTAAGTGGCTTTTAGATGGAATTTAAGCCGTTTTCGTAAGAGGTTTATATGGGAACTATAGTAAAATGTGAATTTCATCATCATACCCATTATAATTTGTCATTTATTAGCAAAAACGCGATTGTCCTAGGGGAGGTTATACGGGTGCTATGTCAAATGAGAATGGATTTCGCCCAATTGTAAAAACAAAATTTTCCAAGTAATGAGAAATAATTTAGAAAATTTTAATAAACTAGCTAAGGCCCTATCATGCCTTTTACAGACAGACAATCCTCAAAGAATTACATTAGGATTAGAATATATATTAATTTGGGTTTTTGAACCTATATTATGAATATTACAAACAGAATGTCAATCTTATTATACCCCTAATTTTTTTTTTTTTTGGTGGGTATAACAATTTAGTGGTAATCAGTAGAAACCCAAGGAGTTATAATTTGTAAAGTAGTGTAATCCAAATTTTAATTTTTTTAATAAAAAACATATTTTTCCTCAGAAATTTATTTCTCTCAGTGTAGCTAAGCTTTTCGTCCAGAGATGTAAAATTTCCGATGATTCATTAATCTTACACTCCCCTTTGTTAAATCATGCTCCTAGTACAATTTTAAGCAACACTGAGTTTCTTGGTAAAAAAATATTTTTGCATTTAACCAGCAGCATCTGCTTTAAAAATTGTTAAGAACTTTAGAATTTATTAATTAAAACACAATAAAATGGATAAAAATAGTGCTGCCTTAGTAAAGAAATTGCAATCTGAATTGGAAGCTTACCAAAGCTTGCAGAAAAGTATGTAAAACCTTCAACAAATTCATATGTTCTGCAATAAGCCGGACGACACCACTTAACCAAAATTATTGTATGGATTTCTTTCTATTTTCTAGCATGTGTGAAATTGGTGAAGCAACGTACCTTGTTGGAAAGTCAATTGAATGAAAACAAATGCGTTCTAGATGAATTAAATCTTTTGGGACCCGATAATAAGGTCTACAAATTGTACGGTCCCGTTTTAGTAAAGCAAGAGTTGGAAGAATCGAGACAAAATGTGGGCAAACGTATCGAGTATATATCTAAGGAGTTAAAAAGTTCCACCGATACTTTGGAAAATGTAGAGAAAGATATGACTAAACATCGGGAGGCCGTGCAAAAATTACAACAACAATATCAAGTGGCTGCCGCAATGAAATAAATTAGTCTTAAAAAATAAATTGTGTTAATGCTTTAAGTCCATGTAATCTTTTGAAAACATAATTGGTATATAAATTTCTTAAAATACTACCTACACCTACTGCAAAAAAGCATTTATTTAAATAAAAAGAGTTGCTACATTGCTCGAAGCATTGTTCATCGTTAGCCGCTACTTTTTCCCATCTTTCCGTTAGTTAATAGACTCTTTGCAAAAAAAGATTAGGTTTTGATGTAAAAGTGATGCGTGTTCCTAAAGTAAGGGCGTTCAGCATCGATGAAAACAAATGGTAGTCAGAGGGGGACAATGCCTGGGCTTAAAGGCGGGTGAGTCAAAACTACCCATCCACTGTTTTCCTAAAAGTTTTTGACCGTTCTTGCACCAGGTGACCGAGCGTTGTCATGACGGAAGATTATGTCCTCGTGTTTTGGTAGATTTTGTTATCGGTGACAGTTTGGTAGCTAACTCTATTGACTCAGTGAGTAATAGAGTTGGCTACTACCGCTCATGGAATGATGTATGCCTAACATCTCGCAATAGAGTCCGATATAAAAGGATGGTTGAGGCCCTATGCTCCACTGGGAGTCAAGGATAACAGAAGAAGAAGACTAACGCTGCTATAGTGATATGTATGTGTCCAAAGAAATTTGGTATATTGTTCCTGAAAATAACAAATGTAAAAAAAATTTAAACAGTGGCCTTCCCTTCTAATCAAAGACTATAACATTCTAATTGTAATATTAAAGGGATCAAATCGACAAAAATTACTTTTCCACTTTCTTCCTTTTCATAACCTACCTTTCATGGTAAAGGGGTGGTCGTACAAGCACGGACAAAACCGAACGTTCTACATATCAAACAATTGAAAAATTCACGACATGTAAGATATTGTGGGCAACATAGGAAACTTAATTATGTATGATCACTTTAATATTATGGGAAAACTTTCGGCAGAAGGCTCCCGACGTGCTCACAATCGTTTAACAACAGTTATATGCCATACGAGTTTTTGGACTTTTATGTAACTGTGGACGAAACTTGGATAAACTACATTCCATCGGAGACCAAACAGTGAATTTCTCGGAGTGAATCGGACAAAAAATGTAAAGGGTGACCAGTTTTTGGTAGAGAAAATGTATTTTCTAGCTGTAATATATAAGGGTGCAGTCTCCATGGCAAAAATTTATGAATTCTTCTTCGAATTGCTTCTTTTCATTATACAGCCATGTCACAGAATTTAATTCCGTTCAGAAGTGGAATGAATTCCGTATTTTACTTCTATACAAAAAGTAAAACGATTTTTTTCGGAATGAAACCACTTTCTGTTTTCAAAGTGGAATTGAATTTGTACGTTTTTCTTTGTTTACTCAATATTTGAACAATTTCTTCAATTATTCTGTGTTGTTTGTTGGAACAAAGATAGAGACTGATTTCAATTAAAAAAATCGTGTTTTGTACGGTCTTTTAAAGCCTTTCAAATTTTTCGGAATCTATAGAACCAAAAACCAATCCAATCGGAATTCAACTACGTAATGGTTTCAATTCCGAACGGAATTTGTGACATGCCTGATAATCTCCATATTTAGGCCTCAGTGATCATATAAAATATTACGGGAATCAGCAGCGGAATGAGCTAAAACTCTTAGGATTCCGCCTATATTCGATAATTCTAAAAACGCCGCAGTTACAACTACAACTGTACATAGGTCTATTAAGCTAAAATTAAGTTATTAACATTAAAAGTGAACTAAAATTCAAAATCGTCTGTATATCCTTGATGTAACAGCAAATGATTGTTGCAACTGTCAAAATTGTTACATTTACCTTGTAAATATTTTCATTTAAGAATTTTTATTAAAAATTTTTAATTATTTTATTGTCGCCAATTTTTGACGTGAATGATTTCGGGATTTTAGTTAATTGGCATTATAATTAAAGAGCCAATTACAGATTTTTTAATGAATTAAATCTTATGAGTTATATTATAAATGAATAAGCACAATATATAATTTAGTTTATAATAAAATTATAAATTAAGCGATATTTAATTTGATAAATTTTACTTGACAAAATTTGGATTTTTCTTTAAAATAACAAAACCTTCCATAATTGGTGTTAATGCTATATATTCTTCGGTAGCCAATTCGGCACGTTCTCCCATAGCCAAAAGCACAGGTGTTGTGTGTGTTTGGAAGCCAGTAATGGTCTTGGGCTTACCAGCTTGTCCCACAACATCAATGGCCATACCAACGCGGACGGGCACTTGCAATTGATTTAGATCTTCATCGAAAGTAATTAGCATACGGGCCTGCATGGCTGGCACCAAGCAGTACAGCAGATAGTGAGAACGACCTAATATGAGGTTTTTAACATCTAACAATGATACCAAAGTGGCCATAAGGCCAGCCACAGCCATGGGATTCATCAGTTGACGATCACTGTGATAGGGGCTTAAGGTAAGTGTACCCTTGCCCAAATGTGTTAAGCTCTGAGCGATGCGAACCATAAAAAGATTGCTGGGATCTTTAGAATGATATTGGGCCAATTGGCGCAACATAGCAGCCAAACGAGCATTATTGGTGCCAGCACCAACAAGACCCATTGCGAAGATGGCATTGTGAGCTACCTCAGCATCACTGTCGTGAGAAAATTTACTTAATGTATCCAAAATATTTAGTTTAGGATTGGAAGCAGAAATCAAGCCCAAGGCCAATGGTACAGATCGTCTTATGCAGGGCTCGCAATAGCGCAACAAATTGCCAAAGGAACGGTAAGCCATCTCAGCACCAATATCTTCGCCCATGGCAATTAGAGCAATACCCAATACAGCTATAGCTTGAGTAGCTGACAGGTCTTTCTCCTTCTCTTTTTCCTTTTCGGCCTTGTCCTAAATTTAAAAAATTAAACTTAATTAAGTTTATATATTTATTTATATAGTTTTACTTTACCTTCTCCTTGTTATTTTTATCCTTCTTATTTTTATCGTTATCGCTTTCACTACTCGAAGTTTCATAATGATCAGAGCAAATGTGCAACAATTGCTGAATCTTCAAAACATTGCCAGTGCCGGCATAGGCACAGATATCTACCATGGTGGTAGCCATTGATCTGTAAGGTTCATCTAAAACCTCTAAGGTAAGCATGACAGCTTCGGTGGCCTTCTGACGGCCTAAATACAGCAAACCCAATCCCAAAAATAGGAAACGGGTAAAAGTATCCTTTAAGTCTGTTTTAGTTAGGAACATGATAGTTTGCAGTAAAAATTCAGTAATTTCTGCATTGCAAGATCCTACTCCAATGAGACCCAATGACAAGGCTGTTATACCCATAATTTCTACGCTGGGTGTTGATTTGTCATTGTGAGAGAATACTGTTTTCAAGGTATCAATAACAATGGCACGGTTCGAGCCGGCATATGCAATACCCAAGCCTAAAATGGCTCCAATACGCATTGATGTATTGTGATTGTGTATATAATCAGAGAGCAAAGCATGAGCGGGATCGACTTCATTGCGTATGCCACAATTGACAATACCACAAGCCAACAAAGCACCCGATTTAATATAATCTTCTGTCGAGTATAAATATTTATCGATCATGGTCAAACCGCCATCAACATCCCACAAGAGAATGAGACCTAATGAAGCTGTAGCTGAAAGCATGCCATGTTCCTTGTTCTTGTACAACCATTTGTTGCCATCCTCCGAAAGAAGTTTGTCCACACCAAAACCAGCATTGACGAAACCGTTTACAAAACTAGCGGCAAGATTTTGTTTGGCAGAGTCAACCTGTAAAAAACAATATTAAATACAATTAAATTAATAAATTTAAATTTGTAATATGGTCTATTCTATTGCTTAAATTGTTACGGATTCTTCAAATGTTTATCGCTTAAACTATAGACTTCAATTAAGCCTACCATCACCCCCATATAGGACCTACAAAAAGTACAAGGCTTCCATATAGACTACCTATGAAGACAGCTGTCATTCAATTAAAAACAATATAGCGCTTAAACGAAAATAGATAACGCAATACAATTTTTCACGAATATTCTACATTTCTTAGAAAAGTTTAGCATTGCAGTCACAAACAAAATTGTTATTTCGGAAATATTTATAAATTTAATAACAATTAAAGGTGTTTCATCTATACCATCTTGCTTAAGTTTACTAGGGTCATTTATAGGGTTCCTGGTCACAGCGACATCAACGATAATAAGTAAAACACTAAGAACTGGTTTTATAACTCTTGAAAGGTATTTAATATATTTAATACTTAAGGTGTACAACAAAAAATTTAGACTAGGGTCAATTATAGGGTTCCTGATCAGAGCGACATCAACGGTAATGAGTAAAACACTAAGAACTGATACAATATGGTGGCCTGTGACATATGACCAAAACTAAATGCATGAAAGACCATGAAAGTCATTTGGAATAATATAAACAGGTAATCTATCAAGTCTTAAAATCAAGTTTACAGTTGTTTATAACCTAAGCTATTGTAATTTGAAATTGCTTTAGATCAATTCGAGAAACGAATCAAACTCCACTTGCTTAAGCTAGAAATACAATAACGGACAGAACATATCTCGTCACAAACTAGCTAGCACTTTACACAAACTTCCTGTACTAATACAGTGCTTTATTATTGTTTATTTGTAGACTTACCTGTATAGAAGCAAATCTTGTACGTGCATTATCCAAATGTGATTTATAGATATCTTCGGGAGTTTTGGGCTCCATAATATCTAATTCTCTAGCCAAATTCAAAAAATGTTTATTCAAATTAGCATTTGACATAATCTCCATCAGATCATCAGAATCGGGAAATGATTCATCTAATTCCAAGCAGACCTGCTGTCTGGCCAACATGAAAGCCAATTGTTTTTGTATGGCAGCATCTTTGGTCTCCTTGAAAATTTCT
Source organism: Stomorhina lunata (assembly GCA_933228675.1). Classification (NCBI taxonomy): domain Eukaryota; kingdom Metazoa; phylum Arthropoda; class Insecta; order Diptera; family Rhiniidae; genus Stomorhina; species Stomorhina lunata. The sequence goes on along the minus strand of OW121742.1, from coordinate 101,288,086 downwards.
GTTATTTTATCCATATCATTTAACATCAAAGCCAGACGCATAGCTTGAGTATATTGATTGAATTTACGCGATAGCTGTAAGGCAGTTTCCAAAATAATCGTATTATCCGGTTCCGGGACATAAGGATAGCAAGATTGAAGATACAGGCAGACCCGGGGATAGGCAGACTCATCTACATACTCTTGCAACAAATGTAAATGATCGATTTCTATTAACAAATCGCAAGCATCAGCTTCAGCATTATGTTCCATATTGTAGGGTATAATTTGTTTAACCAACTCGATAAGTTGTGCCTGAAACTCGTTGGAAGTATCCAAATAATGGGCAGCAATCTCACCCGACAAATGACGTACATACTCATGACCCCATTCGCCAATCTTTTGAGAGCGATCGCACAGAAAACGGTAAGCCAAACAATCCTTGCCACTACCCATGGTCATAGAAAGAACCGAAATAATATCAGCACAAAGATGGCGTGTCTTTTCATCAGGCATTTGTTTGTACAAAGTTTTCATCGTCTCATAATGAGGTCTCATAAACTTAAGAGGTTTTGGTACTGAGGTCATTGATGTGGTTGACGCTCTTATTAATTTTGCCATCATCTCCAAAGCTGGTAAATACAATTTAGAATCAGGCTCTTGTAAACGCTGCACCAACATATCTAATTCCTCCTGCAACTGCTGATCTTCATCTGACAACTCCTGTTCCTTTTCTTCTTTGTCCTTAGCATCTTTATTTGCGGCCGCCTTTGGGTCTTGCTCTTCTTTCTTTTCGCTGGCCGCAGCGGCAAGTTTTTTCTCAGTTTTTGCAGTTTCGCTTGGCATTTTTGCTTGTTTTTAAGCTATAGTCTTCCTTCAGAAAGAGTTTGAAGAAAATTTTTCATTAAATATATTGTAACAAAATTGTAAGTTTTAGATCTAGCTGGCTTTTGTTATTTACCTTCTTTAATTTTTTTAGAATTTATGAAATTTGTATTGCAAAAATTGCTTTATTTCTCTCCAACAATTACTTTGCGTTTTTAGTTTGTCATTTGTTGTGGTACTGCCAGCATAAAACTTTTACTTTAAAATTTGCTGACTGTTAGTACAGAGTTGTATTCTTTGAGTCAAAATTGTGAAATGAGGGGAATGTGTTTATTTTTGTGGTACACTGAAAATGTAGACTTGGTAGAATAATCAAATACTAACAATACTACTTCGCAAAATTAAACTCTTCTTAAAATAGTGGAAATTTTTGTTCGTTATATACAGTGGTGGTCACGTATTTAGCACAAATGGTATCTGTTATCTCTTATAGGAAATATTAAGTCCTAATTAAATTTTTTTCAGTACTTTATTTTTGTAATGTATTATACATGATGCGAAGATGAAGGCGTATTCTTTTTATATACACATTTTTTAAAAATTAATATTTATTTTTGCAATTATTTAAAACTAACCCATTAAAAATACTGGACATAAGTTTAGCACAAATTAAAAACAATATTATTAAAAATCAAAAGCAAGTTATTCATTTAAATTAAAAAAAAAATATTATTTTGTAGGATATCCTTTATTTTGTATAACTGCCGCACATCTTTAAGGCACATCTTTTAGTTCACTATTGATTTCACTGGAGCTCTTAAAAGGGTCGACCACTGACATTCAATGTATTAAAGAATCCTCTTTTGTTGTCGGTTTTCTTGGTCCAGGTGCCCGTGGACCCTTTTTAATTGTTCCGTGTGCTTTTATATGGCTCATAGCATCATATACCATCTTTCTGGAGCAATTTAAAATACTTGCTATTTCACTTACAGGGCATCCTCTCGAATTCATTTGTGCACCATTTATTTTTGGCCATGTCTAATAAATATTTTATTTCTAAAAAACATTTAACTGTACACAATATGATAAAAAACTTACCAAAAATTAATTAAAAATTAAAAAAATAACAGAAATGTAAAATGTTTAATATTTGTGCTAAATTTGTGTTCAGCTCCAATTACATATTACCAACAAATAAATTATATATGAAGCAATTGAAGAAATGGAATAACAATAAAAGTAACGGGACTTGTCGATCACACCATAAGCTACACATCGTGGCAAAAAAAGAAAATTATCACTCCAACAGAAAAATATACAGTTTTTAAAACAACGCGTACTAGTGTGCTAAATATGTGACCACCACTGTATATTTAAAAAATGATCTTTTATAAATTTTACCATTTTTGAAAAGGCTTAAATAAAATAAGTTGTATTTCTTGAAAATCCATGCATAAATTGTACTTTCATCAGAGCTTCGAAAGGCTTAATTAAATATTAGCTTAATTCCTAGGAATTCAAAAATGATTTAACAATACCTTAAGTTTAATTCCCATAAAACAATTAAAAAAAATGTGTTGATTTTTAATTCTTAGTGAATTTATTCACATGGGAATTTAAAATCAACTTGAATGAATAAAATGTTTCTTCATTCCTCTACTCCAATTTGAATTAACATTTTTTATTCTTAATTAAAACCAGTCCAAATTGAATTAAAATATTTTTTGGTAATTCATTTTGTGCAAAGCATTAGGGTGGATATAAACTAAAGATACTTGATTTTAAATCAAAAACTTTAATTCTGACTTTTTCGAGGGAAAAGTTTTTTAAACTATACCACTCATTGAATAAAAGTATATCAAACCAAAAAACGAAAATTTAAGTTTTAATTTATAGGGTATTATTGGATCAAGTGCGATATACATTTTTTGTAAAAACCCTAGATATAAAATAGAACAAAATTTATCATAACCTATTAAAATATTCTTGTGTTTTATCAGAAAGCATACACATTTAATAAAAGTATGCATGTATTCTTTAATGTTCGTTCAAAAAAACGGTACTACCCTAATGTGGCTATTTCACCGCAAACTTGTGTATATTTTGCATTTATTTGTTAAACTATAACTTTTAAAAGATATTTAGATATGCAGGAATATAGTAATATTAATGGTCTTTCGTTTATAATGACCTAATCTTTACCAGAAATTCAATCAGTGAAGGAATCTGCTAAATTAAAAATTTTTTCTAAAAAAATTTATAAAAATAATTTGTTTTTTGTGACATTAGTTATTGTAAATACATACATATACATGTAAAATGTGCTAATGTGTAAGAGTATATTATCTCTGGTTTTGTTGTGTTGCTGCGAAATAATGGAGTTTATATGTTTTCGAATCTGGATGAGATTATAGATTATGTGTACAAAAAAATCTTTAGTTTTATGTGTATCTATATTTTATTTTAAATAGTTTTTCTGATCTTATGACCAATAACAAAGAATTTTTTTAAAAAGTTTTACTGTAGTGTATTGCACTAAGAATCCCAATTTATTACAATTATTTATTATTGCAATAAATAGTTTTTTGATAAAACCAAAAAATGTTGGTGGGGAAACCTTTCCTCGACGCGTTTCGATGGTTGGTTAGACCATCTCATCAGGAGGATTATCCCTAATTCTAGACAGAGCGAAAACCTCACATTATGTTTAATCTGAGGGACTGAATAAATACGAATTATTGTTATTGTGTCCAACAAATATCAACATAAAGCGAAGATTATCATCCGAACAGAAACACACAAACATTTTTCAGTTTTATCATTTCTTTATTTTTTTAAATTTCGCCTAAGTCAACTTAATAAATTTTTGAATTTTTCTACAAAAATGTTATTTGTTTATGCCCTGCAGTCTCTAAAAAACATCAGTCCCTTAGCAGGAAGATATATTACATAGCTGAGATACATACACAATTATGATGGAATTAGCATAAAATTACAAAATTCAGTACAATTAGAAAATGCATATATACATATGTATATATGTCGATAATGAATAAATCACATTTTAATCATATGAGTTTTCATACATATTTTTTAGACAAACCAAGTCCACGGTTTTGTTAAAATCGAGATGGAAATCATCTCAGCTTAAAAACCCTTTTTTAACCCAATAACTTAAGAAAGAGTCATTTCTTTATCCTCTAAAATGGGGGCTTTTTTTCATGGGTATTAAATGATATTTAATCCCTAATGCAATCCTGAAACTTATTTTATGGTTAAGGACTTGTTTTGTTGAGATTTATTTTATTCCGCTCATTTATAGGTATTATATATTTTGGAACTGTAGGGTTCGTTTGAATACATTTATTTTTGTATGCCTTTACAAAATGATTTGTTTATAAAATTTTTAATTATTTTTGTATAAGATTAAGAATTGAAATAATTTAAATTAAATCTAACTGATTTTAAATTCCCTAAGAATTAATTCTTAAAAGTTAAGGCTTATGACTTGATTCAGGTGAATGTATTATGGGAATGATATAAACACTAAAATAAATTTGATTTTAAAATATGGAATTAGGAATTGAGCCTTTCGAACCTCTGACTTTCATAAACAATAAAGTAAATAAAGTGAAAATACCCAATTTTGTATTTAAGCCATTTTCTTCATTGGGTCAAATTTAGACCGATTTTCTCTAAATTTAGCAATTTGATTACGGTTTTATAAACTTGCTATTATTTTCAAATTTAGGAGCGTTTTTGTCAATTTCAACTCACTTAAATGACTTTTGTTAGATGGTCTTGGAAATGTGGACAGATATCAATAAAATTCACTAAAGTGATTTTTGTTTACATATGCAATGGCCCCTATTCTACGTTTCGATTCGAATAGAAATTTTCTCAGTTTGACAATTTAGTGCATGAAATAAATATTAATAGGTCTGTTTTTTTACTTTCTGGGTGAGTTCCTGTAAATGAGAGTAATTTAGGAGTTACTCTTCTAAACAGCAAAACTTACACAGAAGTACGGGAACACAAAACACCTAAATTTAAGCCCACAATGGATCTAACTTGAAAAATATCCAAAGAAATGTTTTTAAACCCGTTAAAAACATTTCAGTTCTTCTGTATTTTATTTTTTATAAAAATTTTTCAGAATATTTGTTTGTTTTTATACCCTTCACCACTATAGGTGGAAAGGGTATTATAAGTTTGTGCTGATGTTTGTAACGCATAGAAATATTTGTCTTAGACCCACTGTTAGGCGAGGCGAGACGTAAACTACAAAAAAACAACCTATCGATCTGACGTCGATTTTAGAACTCAATTTTTATTTACAAAACTTAACCTAAGGTAAACTAAAACTCTTATTATCTAATTTTATCTAAATTTATCTAACAACACATGTGGCAAGCATGTGTTGTTACAATACTTATGTATACTGAAATTACCTAAAATAGCTTATCTTACACACACCAGTCTTGTGTGGAAAATTACCATTGATAAGATCAACAGTAGGTAAAAATATCCTTTGATAATACTATTTTAAATATACATACATTTTCCAAATGTATAATTCAGTGCACAACATGGTAAATCTTATAATATAGAATTTATACTTCTATAAGATTGAACATACTGCCGGCCTTGAAAGATCATAATCTTTCAACAAAAAAAATATGTTTTGTACATATACGTAATAATAAAATACTCAGGAAAGACAGTTCTTAGTTCTTCTTAGTTGGACATCTAGTTGATTTTTGACTGTATAGGCTTTTATGATGAGATGGCGATGAAAACCCAGCATATTTTACGGCCTTAGTACCACTGCATGAAACTAGTAGGAAGGTTTTTATGTTACGACCAGAATAGATACATATTTATAGTATATTCAGCTTTGAGATAACAGCATTTCAAATGATTGATTTGTAGACTACCGGCTCAATGTATCGAAACGGCCTGAGAAGTTTTGCCAAGGCTGTCAACTCACCAACAACAACACAGATTTTTAAATGTTGTAAATATTTCTTGCTTCAGATAGCTGGAATTCCTCATACAGCTTATTATAATTGTCGTTATGACTAGCTTGATTTTATAAAATAACAAAGCTTTTGTCATTGTCTTCATAAATTGTTTTCCATTTTTCTTCAAGGTCTTCAATAGATTGATTGGTTTGTTCTATTTTTCTAAATCATCAAAAATATTTTGGTTGGATGAATATTGTTCCACTACATTTTGGATTCTTCTTATGATCCATATGTCTTTGTATTCATATTTTAAACATTGCTGTAATTCCTCTTCTCTTTGATTCATGCTCATTAAATTAAATACTTTTCGTCATTTAATACTAATATGCAGTTCTTTCCTTCTTTCTTGCTGTTTCTTCGGTAATACTTCATCAACTCCTTCAGCAAAAACATAGACACTCCCTCTGATGAATCTCTCTTAGTATTTAAATATTGTAAAATATATTTTTTTTTCATAATATTAATTTTCACCTTAAATGTAAGAGTTAGTATTTTAATTAATTATTTACCTATACAATATGTATTAATTAATTAATTATTAATTTTTAACATTTCTTTACAATATTATAGAATTACATTACTTTTTAATAAAATGTTAACAGAATTCTATTACTTTTCATTATTGATGTAAATCATTGTTAAATATTTATTAATAAAAATTTAAATTCATTGATAGGAAAAGAATGAACATTGATGATATTTCGCCTCATATCTTCATTGTTGATTCTTACGTCTATCATATGAATAAGCCATCTGAACCTAATGTGGTTCGGATGACCCTCCCCCCTCCAACATTTTAGGAGGAAAAATATTAAAAAAATCTTTTAAAATAAAATTTCTGACTACCATCACATTAAACATTTGTCACTTTTACAGGCTCAACTGATCCTGTGGCTATCCAGCCTAGCTTAGTATTTTGAAACACTATTCTCTTACATTTCGATTTTATTTGACCTACACTTAATAGATCAAAAAATATCTCTGACCCAATTACCATGTCGATAGCTCCTGGAATATTATAATTCGGGTCTGCTAAATTGATTCCTTCCATATTCCCAACCACAAACTTCTGTTCTGGAACATTGGACATAATTTCTTGAATAACTAATACCTCAATATTCTTATTATAATTTGACTCTTTAGATCTTAGCTTTATTGAAACCTTTCCATCTACTTTAGACCTATTCTTACCTAAACCTTCAATTGTATTGTAGGACTTCAAACTTTTTAATTTTAATTTATTCTTAAATCGTTTGGTCATAAGACAAACCTGAGACCCACTGTCTAGAAGAACTCGAGTGTTAACCCACTGGTTATCAGCATTCTTAACTTCTACTACAGCTGTTAGTAGTAAAACGGAAGACTTAGTTTTGTTATTTTCATTTTTGCTAAATGGACTTTTAACTTTTGCTTTATGCAATAACGTATTGTGCTGCTTATTGCATAATTTGCATCTAATATTTCTAGAACATTCCTTATACAAATGACCAGAATTTAAACATTTATAGCAAACAACATGTTCTTTCGTTTTTCTCCATTTTTCTTTGATTGAGAGGCTTTTAAAGTTAGAACACTTATACAAATTATTTTTGTGGTCACAATTTGAAAAGCATTTATAATTGCTGTTTCTTTTTGTCTGAGCGCTTTTAACTGATTCTAGAGATATCTTTTCTCGACATTCCATTTGCTCATCATGGTTAATAAACTGTCGACTTGCCTCTAAAGAATAGTGCATTTGCTCTATAAACTCTACTAATTTGTGTACTTTTGGAAGTTCCCTAGATCCTCCCAAATACTGTTCGAATTGGACTCTTAAATTGTCGTCCATCTTCCTTTGAAGAACAAAGCAAAGAAACGCTTGTTGCATTTCTTCGGAGCTAATTTTTATAGCATCAAGTGCCTGTAAACTCTCATTTACCTCATCCATAAAAGTTTTTATGCTTTCTAAATTAAAACAGATTTGTGGTGCATCCAAAATGCTTTTAAAATAAATAGACGTAATGGCTCTTTTATTGGAATAATATTTTCTTAAAATATCCCAGGCTAATTCAAAGTTTTCAGCTTTAACTGGCAATTTTGCAACCAACTTAAGTGCATCACCAGTTAACTTAGCTTTTAGAATACACATTTTTTGTGTATTAGAAATTGGTTGGTCAATAATTAGTTGCTCGAAAAGCTCACTAAACGTATCCCACTCTGTATAGCTTCCACTAAATATAGGAATGTCTATTTTTGGTAGTGTATACGGAAGATTTGTAGTATAACATTCTATGGCTGGAATGTTTTCATACAAATCTTTTAAAGAATAAAACACTTCCGTAAGTTCGTCGTCAGGAAACTGGCCCAAATATTCTAAAAATATATTTTCAGCTACTTTATATTTTTCCCTAACTACTTCTATAGAAGCCTGTCTTATCTTAAATTTATTAATTTTTTCCTCCAATTCATTCAAAACGTATTGGAATTGTCTCATAAGACCACTTTGAACTTTTGGCTGAAGATCAACTTCTAATTTCTCTATCACTAATTTATTTTTAAAGTGACTATACACAATGTCAAAATTTTGTATAGCCTCCTTTATTTCAGCTACAAAATTCGTTTTGAAATATGAACTATTTTCAATAGTAACTGAAGGAGGATGGAGCCCTAAGTCATTCTTAATAAATTTTTCTTTTACGTAATTAAATCTAGCCCTAAGTTCCATAACAGCTTTCCTAAATTCATGGCTGGAAATCTCATGCTCGGCTAATTTATTTAAATTATTATATAATTCTACTACCTCACAACCTAACTTCTCCTGTTCTTTAACTAAATCTACCTGATTCATTTTTACTTTTTATTTAAAATTAATTAAACAATTTTTTTTTTAATAAATTGTTATATTTTATAATTTTTTTTTAATATAAAGTTAATAAATATTATTTTTTTTTAATTTCGCGAACCGATAGTTAAATTTTTGTTAAGAACGAGAAAACACGAAAAAACAATCTTTCACTTATTTTTCGTTATTATATTATATTTTAAAATACTTTTATGATTTTTAAATTATCAAAAAATTTAAGACATAACTTAAGGTTACGCACACAAAAACACGGGGTCACCAAAATGTTAGGCGAGGCGAGACGTAAACTACAAAAAAACAACCTATCGATCTGACGTCGATTTTAGAACTCAATTTTTATTTACAAAACTTAACCTAAGGTAAACTAAAACTCTTATTATCTAATTTTATCTAAATTTATCTAACAACACATGTGGCAAGCATGTGTTGTTACAATACTTATGTATACTGAAATTACCTAAAATAGCTTATCTTACACACACCAGTCTTGTGTGGAAAATTACCATTGATAAGATCAACAGTAGGTAAAAATATCCTTTGATAATACTATTTTAAATATACATACATTTTCCAAATGTATAATTCAGTGCACAACATGGTAAATCTTATAATATAGAATTTATACTTCTATAAGATTGAACACCCACCTTTTAGTATACCAATAGGCTTAGAATCACTTTCTGAGTCGATTTAGCGATGTCCGTCCGTCCGTCTGGCTGGCTGGCTGGACGGCTGGCTGGACCCCCATGTAAACCTTGTAATCAAACTACAGGTCGCAATTCTAAAGATAATTTGATGAAATTTGGCACAGATAATTTTTTTGATAATGGGACCATGGCTATTGAAATTGGTCAAAATCGGTCCACTATTTATGGTACCTCCCATAGGTCCCACTTCCCGGAATTGCAATATTGGCCACAAATATCAATATTTTTTCATGAAATTTAAAACAAATACTGCTTATGTAAACTTAAATCACTGTACCAAATTTCGTTGAAATCGGTCCACATTTGACCATAGCTCCCATACAAATTCTTCTTTAAAAACGCACTAAATGAGACAAAAAATCACTAAAACGCTCGTAAATCTAAAGATAATGGAAATTTTGAGTCTATTTTTTGCATACATAATTTGTAACAACTGTAATCAATCTGCCATATTTCGAGATAATCGGTCCACATTTGACCCTAGCTCTCATATAAGTCCAAATGACGGAAACAGGTTGAATATATAAGTTTTGAGAAAATGTTTGTATGATGGCAAAATTTAGCAAATATTTGATTTTACACAGGCAAAATAACACCTTTGACCTTAGTGGTGAAGGGTATCGTATGGTCGGCTTGACCGACTATAGCGCTTTCTTACTTGTTTATTCATAACTATTTTTTTGAAAATTTTTAAATGTTTGCCAGGAAAAATTTTTCTGGCAAAAACATGTAAATTATTGTAAGGAGAAAATTTTAGAATTTTTTCAAATTCGTTCTCAATTACAGTTTTTTTTAGTACAGGAACACTAAATTGTAATGGCTGTGTTCCAGAACTCCCAATACTGTACAATATTGTACAAGTTTTAATCAGAAATTACAATTAAGTGTTCCTGTACTAAAAAAACTGTAATTGAGAACGAATTTGAAAAAATTCTAAAATTTTCTCCTTACAATAATTTACATGTTTTTGCCAGAAAAATTTTTCCTGGCAAACATTTAAAAATTTTTAAAAAAATATTTATGAATAAAAAACAAACAAATATTCTGAAAAATTGTTATAAAAAATAAAATACAGAAGAACTGAAATGTTTTTAACTGGTTTAAAAACATTTCTTTGGATATTTTTCAAGTTAGATCAATTGTGGACTTAAATTTAGGTGTTTTATGTTCCCGTACTTTATGTTAGTTTTGCTATTTGGGAGAGTAACTTCTAAATTACTCTCATTTACAGGAACTCACCCAGAAAGTAAAGAAACAGACCTAATTTCTGATTAAAACTTGTACAATATTGTACAGTATTAGGAGTTCTGGAACACAGCTAATATTAATATTTATTTCATTTTATTATTATTTATTTCATTGTTATCATTTTTGGCCTTAATAAGACCCTCAATTTCTAACTTGCCTTGAGAATTAGTGGAAATATCCGTCTATAGATGTTCTTTATTGCTTTTCCAGATGTCGATTGACTAATTTAGATATCCACTTCGGTTTATTTTAGCTTCTTTCTGAGGGTGCTCGGCGATATTTTTTAACCCCGCTAGATATCTTTCCTCGCACTGTGTGGTCGAGAGGACAGTAGTTTTTGTTATAGAGCTCTTTTCATAAACCACAACTAGACTGTGGACGAAACTGTCAAGCACATTTAAGAGACGTCAAAGGTACATTTAATATACTATTTTTTTTGTGCTTAGTAGAACATGTGATCGCATTCTATGCGGTACTCTATGGCAATTTTGCCATTCATGTTAAATTAGGTTACAAAAGTGGTGTCAGAATGACACTTTACTTTTATCCTTCATTGAAAGGGGAAAAATAGGAAACTGAAAAGGCTTGACAGTTAGTATATACATAGATATCTAAAGGATAGTGGTAGTAAGATTTATAGAGATATGGGATTAATGTTAAGAGACCTAAGGGAAAGAAGACAAATCTTACACAATTGAGTCCAATTATAAAAGCTACAAGATTGTTCAGTTTACAGTGTAAACTGAACTTCAGGGTTCATGCTTCAGGATTTTCAGTAGGGTACACTTTACACTGCTGTAAATCCTGAAGCTCTACAAGTAACTTATCGCCTAGATATTTGAATTTAAAATGCTGGAGCCATGGACGGTGACAGAGAAAGTGCTCCTCCGATTCCTACAAGTTCTCATCTAGACATAATCTGCAAATGTTCAGAATGCTATTACCGCACCTGTTTAGCCAAGGGTACATTAGCCGGTTAGAAGGCCTATGCATGTTCAGAACTATCAACATCTTCGTGCCACCTATATCTAATTTAAGCCACAGAGTCCTAGATGTTCTGCAGGCTACCTTCTCGCTTCAGGCCCTAGTGGTTTCCTTGCTAACCCAAGACTTGATTATCATGCAAAAGTGACAAAAAGGAGCTAAATAAATACTATCAGGAAACTTTTGGCAAATAAGTTACAATGTAGTACCTTAAATGTTATAAATTTTAGATTATCCTAAAAGTATGCTACACAAATGTTTCTAAAATATCTTGTATTTCGATCGATATCCAATGCTGTTTCTTTTAAATAAAAAACAGGACACCAATTAGAAAATGGAACGTTTGGACGCTTTTAGAACATTCACGGCTAGCACACTTATGTCGTGAATTTAACAGCTATTCAGGCTTATTACGGTTGTCAAATATACGACTTCGACAGTTAGTACTAGATTAAAGAAAACATTAACACAGTTTCAAAAATCTAGTACTAACTGTCGTATTCAAAGTCGTATATTCGACAACCGTAATAAGGCTAAATCAGCCTTATTACGGTTGTCTACTTTCCTTGGTCTTAGTGAAACTAGTTGGCCCCACTTTGGAGACATCAGTACCGCAGATGATTTGACTATACTATACTCCGGCAGGTCAGTTGGTCAACCACGATCCAGTAGAGTTAAATTTCTTATATCTAAGGAATCTCACAGGGCAAAGATCGACTGGAAATCATACTCCGACCAAATTATCATTTCAAGAGTTCACACTCGAGCCAGAAACCTAACATGAATATAATGCAATATTGCTACCCCTAGGGTTAACAAAATACAAAATCAGAGAGACTTTGCCCTACATTGATATAATGCTGTGCCCTAACAAAACCCTCCGATACCTAAACAAAAGTGGAGTTCTCCCAGCTGGCTCTGGGAGACATCTATAAATCTAATTTTATTAGAGACAGCATCACATCTAAGGCCGCCTGAGGAATGCTCTTTAAGCACCCGTGATGCTAGAGCTAGCACATCTTTGAACTTTGCTCGAAAGACTTAGAAAGGAGACCTTGTTTACCGCTTCCCACCAAACTGCACAACCGTACGTAAGAACTGGTCTTACTATAGTCGAGAACACTACTATTGGTTTCATGACCCAGTTCTTACCTACCGAGTTCCTGCAAAAGTGGTAAGCGTTTAGTAGCTTTTTTATTGTGTGTTCTTTTTACCAGATAACTTCCTATCTAAGATGATGTCTAGGAATTTGGCTTCTAATGATAGTTTTAACTCTTTACATATCGTCGCCCCGGAGTTATCTTCACGTAAGTGCAAAAAATTTTTTTTTGGGAAATTGAACTTAAAGATTTGACATTAATTGCAGAAGAATTTACTCGAAAAATGTGTTCCAATATTTTTATCAGTTGTAGTCCATGAAGTTCTTAATCAAATCGGTTAAAAATATTCAAGGCCATGGAAGAATATTTCCGAGTTATTGGCATTTTTGTCTCTAAAGAAATTTTTACAATTTGCCGTAAAGGACACATTTTATTAAACATTTATTAATATATGTCATATACGTGAAAATGTTAGTACAAACAATTTTTTTTTAAGTTATCTTCACGTATGTACCCACATAATATTATGATTTTTTAAGAAAAAAAATCTAAAATCTATTATACTAAATATCAATTCATAGTTTTTCTGAGAGGAAATATACTTAAAATTTCTCCTGTTATACAAAAACTTTGCAGTGAGATTTAAATATATAAAAAAATTGAAAAATTAGGTTTCATCAGGCTTGAGTTCATTTAATTTTCAAATTATTAATTTTGAAAATTGGAAAGTAAATTATGGAGAAAAACTGAAAAAATTATTTTTGAACGCGGCTAGTGGATTGCAATTTCTGTCCCGCCACAGGACGTCATCAGCACTTAGCGCCCTCGACCACAGTCGAGTTGTCAGTTTTTCTCCATAATTTACTTTCCAATTTTCAAAATCAATAATTTGAAAATTAAATGAACTCAAGCCTGATGAAACCTAATTTTTCAATTAATTCTAAAGTTCGAATAATTAATTCCCAAATAAAAAAATACTATGACTGCTCTATCCATATAAATCGAATTTTCACACGAAATACGTACCTTATCATTTCAATAATGATTGGATAAATGCTAAGATAAAGAAGTAAGAGTTTTAAAATTATGCAGAATTAATAATATAAATTAAAAACTCTTAAATTACGTACTTAGTTCTAAGTACTTACATCAGAAATTTTACTCTTAGGATACCTTTTAATTTTACTCTTAAGAAACCTTCCTATTCTTTTATTGTTTATCAGTCTCTTAAACTAAAAGACGTAATACGACGCGTTCTATCTTTTTTCAAAAATTTTAAATAAGTAATAATATGTAAACTATTTGCAAGATTTTAAAGCCTGGACTAAACTGTAATTAAACTTAAGAAGTAGTCTCCATTTTATTGTGATTTTTTGGCCTACTTAAAATTTCTAAAAAATTGTGATACGCAATTGCGTCTTTTATGTGATTATATGTAAGTATATGTATATATAGTGTGTAGAAAAAAAAAAATAAATCAAATTTAGCTAATTTTCTACCAAGAATTAATTTTTTCGTATGATAAATATTTCTGTAAAAATATATTTTTAAATAGTATTTTTTAAGTTAATTTTAATTTCTTTTGTAATAAAGTGAATTCCTAAAAAAGTCATTAATTTCTATCTAATTATATAAACAATAGAAACCCATTTCCAGAACAGTCATAAATGAAATAAATTCAAAATTATATATTTTACAAATCTACTTTTCAATATATATTTTGCTTGCGAATACGTGAAGATAACTCAAGATTTCTAAATTGCATTTGTTCATATATTTTGTGTTGTATCGCCTTCAAATACCAATAATTATTGTACTTACGTGAAGACAACGCAAAAATGTTGTACTTGTCAAATTTCATATGTTTTTTATTGTATATCCACAAAAATGTTACATACGTTAAGATAACGCAATAACTTTTTACGAAAGGTGGATATACAACAAAGTGCATTCATAATATCTCCGTAACTATAAAAGGTAGGCACATGGCGATCAAGTAGATCGATAGATCTAAATAAAAGATACAAGAAAATGGTCTTATCTCAATTTTTTCGATTTTGTGATATACGTGAAGATAACTTCGGGGCGACGATATATTGAGTACTGGAAGTTTCAAATTGTATACCTTTTACTTCCTGGTAAATAAAAGGGCCTGTTCGTAAATGCATCACGATTGCAAACTTTGCAGCATGAAATATTATAATCAGTCGCTCGAAGAAGAAAGACGACAGGCTGATTGGCCTAAAATCTTTTGATTTGAGTGACTTGCCTTCCCTAGTGTGGGGTATAAAATTTAATCAATTTGATATAGATTTTTGAATTATCCGTTAAATAAAACAAGTTAAAGGATGTAGATTGTAGTTTTTGAATAATTTATTGATAAATTTATTTGGGGGTTCATAATATGTATAGGAATTTAAATTTGTTTATTTTAAATATACAGCTTTCATATTTGGTACAGCAAACCTACATGCATATGCAATGTATTATAGTTCGAAAAAATCATCACTTGGTGATTGAATTTAATTGTACAATAATGAGATTTCACTGTATGTTTTTTTTTTTTTAATAAAACCGTTTTATTTTTTAAACTGATTTTAAATAGTTACGTTACGAATGCTAATTATAGGCATCATTATAAATATATTAATTTTAATATTGAATTTCTTATTTTTTTTTTCGAAATCATATACTACAATTTAGAAAACAGGAAGGAGAAGATTTAAAGAAGCCTAATCCAATGGTTTTTGATCTAAAATTATGCATAAAAATGGGATGTTTAAATTATAAAATGAAACGTATAAGATATTAAATCAAAATTAACTACATTTAAACGAAAATACATGTGTAAAATATGTTTTATGTTGTAATTGTTGTTTGCACAATTTGTGCAAAGTATTTTAAAATATTATTTTAATTATTATTGTTAGTATATTAAAATATTGTTAAAAAAAAAATACGAAACTTAAAATAAAGTATCATATTTTATAAGCATATGTTTTCTTGTTAGATAAATTTAATTTCCAGATGGATTAACTCCACTAGTATTGGTAGACAGTTGACCTGGAACAGAGAATTGAGGTCGGAAATTGGAAAAGTTGCCAGCTGGCCCACCAGTAAATGCTGGAAGAGCGGTTCCTTGGAAACCACCCGGGAATTGAGCCATTAGTTGAGCTAAAAATGGAATAAATGATAGGAAAATAATATTATTTTGCTAAACATTAACACGGTTGGCAAATTTCAGGTGAGAAAGTAAATTGGCTTTCATATGATTAAATGAAATTTCGACATTTGTTTTCTAAAAAGTTGCGAGCTACTGAGCGAAAACAAGGCATTCTTCAACAAAATCATCTTCACTAGGCCCGTTTTAAATTATGCGTTTATTTCTTTATATCGGATTCTATTGCGAGATGTTGGGCATACGTTATTCCATGAATAGTTTGCTGCTTGCAATTCCGAATCAATTGACCTTCTCAACGTTTTAGCAGGTGCACCAACACCTGTGAATTCAAACAAAGCGCTTGCGGAGAAATGTTGATATTTGGCCGCTAACATACCTCTATATTAGCAGGGTAGTCGCGTTTAGTAGATCTTCATTTCTTATGCGATTCGTTTGCAGGAGCATATCGATGGCATTTGTGCGTTTCCAAGTTTCGCAACCGTATTACAGAATGGACTTGACATTCGAGTTGTATATTCGTAACTTAATTGTTGATATTTGCCGAGGTTTCCAAATAGCTCGAAGAATGCAGATTTTGTCTTACTAATACGCGATTCAATGTTCTCGCCGGCGCCATCCTTGTAGATATCAAACTTCCTAAGTAATTGAAGGTACCTTCACATCTAATAACCTCGTTATCCATATGATGTGTATCGACGGATTTTTGGACATCAGTGACCTGAATTTGAATTTGGTAACTTCAATTGGCTGCCTCGTTTTTGTAAATAAAAGCTGGTAGATTGTTTTCTCTGGGGCCAGTTTAATGACCAGGTTTAAGTGAAAAAACTACAAACCCTGCCGCTCTGAAAGATGAAACTCGGCACAGCTTTGACGAGATAGGCGAAGATTTGTTGCAAAATATGTCTTATTTCATTATCAATTACCACATTTCTATTTTACATCGATTTGAAAATAAACTGTATTTTAAGCCAATTTTCTTTCTAATCTTAAATTTAGCGAACCTTTTTTATGATGTTATAGAAAAAAAAAAAAAAACAAAAAAAAACTTACCAGCATTGCTAGCATTTCCTGCTGTAGCAGCTAAACGCGAAAGAATTGATCTTTCCGACATCTGCAGACGCTGAGCGACTGGTGGTATACGTGCGAGTGTTGCTGGTAGACGTGAAACGTCGCTCTTCATATCCGAGAGTAATTCCTCCAATTGATTTAGCACTTTATGTAAAACAGCATTAGCTGGCTTATTTCCAGCCAATGACTCCTTGCTCAAATGTTGATGAGATTCTGCCAAACATTCAACCTCGGCGAAGCGTGCATTCAACGACATTGCCGGATGATTTGGATCTTGAGCCAAGCTTAATAAAGCTGCCCTTCTCAATTGTTCTTCGATTACCAGCGACTGTTCGAGCAGTTTAAAACGTCTGGCCAAGAATTTATTTTTAATTTCCAAGAAATTACCTTTGCCAACATCCATTTTGAATGGTTCATTAATAATGGCAAAACGAATATCGTTTTGAATATCCTGCCAGCGACCATATCCGTGCGTTACAATACCAGCTAGGAGCCAATAATCATGACGGCGATGCCAAATTTCATATTCACGACCAGGAACGGCGGCTTTTTCTTCGTTTAGCCACAAAGTGTGGAGTTCAGTGAAGCCACCATCGGCTATATTGAACATAAATTTGCGCTTCAATACTTCTAAGCTTTCCTCAATCTTGGGCTTGCTAATTGTCTCCTTCTCAATGATGGATGACTTGTTCATTGAAACATTGGGTTTCTCTACTTCACCGTCTTCCTTGACAATTAAAACATCATCGTCATCATCATCAATAATTTCGGTGGTTTTGTCATCATCGTCTTTATTCTTGGCCAACTCTTTGTCGTCTTTTTTCAATTCTTCTTTGATGTCTTTCTTCTCTTCTTTAAGTTTGTCGCTATCCGCTGTACTTCCGTTATCGGATTTTTCCACTTTAACGTCCTTTGAGTCAGATTCCTTATCTTTTTCAGATTTTTCTCCCTTTAGGTCTGCAGAAACATCTGGCTTCTCTTCATTTTTATCATCATCTTTGTCGCTAGATTTCTTTTCATCGTTTTCTGATTCTTTTTTGATGTCATCAGATTTGTCCCCAGCGGCGGTGGTTGATTTGTCATCAGCCTTTTCTGAGGTTGGAGCAGGACTGGGTGCAGCGCTTGTAGCTGGGGTAGCACTAGTGCTGGTAGTAGCACTTTTATCTTCCGATTTGACAGCATTTTCTCCCCCTTCTTCTTTCTTGACAGGCTCACATGGTTTCAGTATCAATTCTGGCATGCTGTAGTAACCATTAATATGCTCAAACTCTTGCACTTTTTTTCGTATTAAAGACATGACGCCAATGCGTGTTAGAACATGTTGTCTGGACAGACCTTCTCTGGGAACACCATCGGCAAAAGTTTCGGCATTATCAGCCCCAGGTTCACACAAATGACGCATGAATAGAGAGACGTATGCCTTGAAATTACGTTCCGATTTTCCTCTTAAGTCACGAACTAACCATTGTGAATTGAAAGCATCTTGAGGTGGCATGCCATAACGCATGATGGCGTTTAAGAAGCTCTTACGTTGTCTGGCATTAAAGCCCAACACTTCAATATTGCCACCAACACGGGCCAAAAGAGGAGGTAGTGGACGATCATCACGACGCTCAACACGTCTACGTGCTTTGCGTCCCTCACCACCATTTTGCTCATCAAAGTCATCATCTCCACCATCCTCATCAGAACCAGCAGAATAGTCGGAATTATATTCTGAATTGTTGTCTTGCCAGCTGGTGTCTTCACGCGTGGTATCGGCGGCAACAACTCCTCCATCAGTGTAGTTAACCTGCTTACGCACACGCTTACCTTTGCCCAAAGTACGGCCCACATCCTCTTGATGCTGCTCGTAGTGATGTCGCAAAAGCTTGACCCAATATGCAGGATCTGAATTCTCGGCTTCCTGTTTAATGATTTCTGTTTCTTCTTCCTCCTCTTCTTCTTTAGTGGCGTATGAAGCTACTTTGAAGGATGACAAATATTCGTTGGCCCATGATTCTTTCTCCTCGATACCCTTGTTCGATCTGTCCAATAGTTCAGCCACAGCTTTGTCGTCATAATGAATAGCTTCTTCTTTTTCATCTTCTTTGAAAAGTTCTTCAGTACCGAAACGCAAAATATCATCTAACTCTTGTTTGGTAAAATTGGCCCCCTTTCCGCCCATACCAGGACGTACCACCAAATGAGTCAACATCATTTTTCTTTTAGCCACTTGTGTAACTCTTTCTTCTACAGAATTACGGGTAACAAAACGATAAATCATAACCTTATTAGCCTGACCAATACGATGGGCTCTTGAAAAGGCCTGGATATCATTGTGAGGATTCCAATCCGAATCATAAATAATAACCGTATCAGCAGTGGCCAAATTAATACCTAAACCACCAGCACGAGTACTCAATAAGAAAACGAATTGTTGCGCTCCTGGTGCATTAAAACGATCAATTGCTTCTTGTCTCAAATTGCCAGTAATACCACCATCAATACGCTCATACTTATATCCCTCTCCTTCCAGAAAATCTTCAAGGATGTCCAACATTTTTGTCATTTGTGAGAAAATTAAAACACGATGACCTTGTTCTTTCAATTGTTTCAGCATCTTAGAAAGTAACACCAGTTTACCAGCTGCCTTTGTAAGCGAATTTATTTCATATAAACCTCCAGCAGATGTAAGAGCTTCTTCTGCAGCCGAGGGAAACAGATAAGGATGATTACAACATTTCTTTAAATCCATCATCACGTTTATGAGAGAACAAGAGTTACCGCCACTTTTTGAATTCAAAGCTTCATAATTCTTGGTCAAAATATATTTGTAAAATTTCTTTTGTTGTGCTGACAATTCTACTCGCACAATGAATTCCGACTTGGAAGGCATGTTCTTTAAGACATCTGCTTTTAAGCGACGCAACATATGTGGTCCCAGCATTTCATGTAGACGCTTAACTTGTTCTTCCTTTGCAACATCAGCAAACTCATTTTGGAAAGCATTTAAGTCGTTGAATTTGTCTCTTGACAAAAAGTTTAGTAAATGGAACAATTCTTCCAGATTATTTTGAAGGGGTGTTCCCGTCAATAACAACTTGTAAGCAATATTGTAAGAATTTAAAATACGGAAAAATTTACTTTGATTCGATTTCAAACGATGGGCTTCATCGACAACTAAAACGGCCCAATCAATTGATCCTAAGCATGCAGCATCCATAGAAATTAATTCGTAACTGGTGAGTAATACGTTAAATTTATATTGAGTCGTTCTCAAACGAGAAGCTTTGCCACCTCTAATGGCACCCTCTTCAAAGCTCAACTCGTTTTCGCGTATAACTGCTCTAGAGTCTTTATCACCAACATAGGTAATACAATAGAAGTCGGGAGCCCATAATTCGAATTCTCTTTCCCAATTGATAATGGTGGATAGTGGTACGGCAACCAGGAACGGACCTTTGCAATGTCCTTCCTTGTAGAGGGAATACAAAAATGTAACTGTTTGAATAGTTTTACCCAAACCCATTTCGTCGGCTAAAATTGTGTCCACGCCATTGCTCCAAGAGTAACGTAACCAGTTGATACCTTCAATTTGGTAGGGATGCAATTGCATGCCCGTGCCTTCTAAAAATGGAGGTTGATCTTCATATTTCTTTTTTAAATCTGTTGTAGGTTTTTCTGGTGGAGGCGTAAAACGCTTTACCTGACGCTCGTCGTCTTCTACCTCTTTAGCTTTACTCTTGCGACCCTTTTTCTTCTTGCCCAAACGTTGTTCGGATGTACACATGGCTCTCAGATCCAAATAATAATCAATGGCTGATTTTAGTCCAGGAATATCGTCGGACTCATCTTCCCACGTGGATTTGTCATAGGGCAATTCACGCCATTTTACTAAATACATTGTAGTGCCGTCTCTAGCTGTTCGATGATTTATTACACGCTGCACAATTAACCATTCCGGCTTAACACCGTTTTTATAAAAACGTTCTTCCAAATCCTTTTTGTAGGATTCGTCTTCATCATCAGCTTCAATACCGCCTTTTGCTTTGTGACGTTGTATGCGTATATACCGAGAGTCAGCTTCATCCAAAGTTTCTTCAAATTTAGGTGGTTCCTCCATGTCATATTTTCGGTGAAACGACCTTATCATTAAGGGATGATGGACTTCCATTTGTATTTCCGGTACCCATTCGCAATGCCAATACGACATGTTGTGCCATTTAACAAAATATTCACGTATTTTAGTTTTGTTCTTTTTCGAACCAGATTCCGTCTGCTCTACCCAACGCCAAGAAATTATCTTTTCAGCTTTACCCGTTAACGGTGGACAGCTGCACCTTGGACATCTCCAATCACCATCCGGTATAGTATCCAGTGGCGGATTCAAACAGAATGTATGATATGCTGAGGGACATGAATCACAGCACAATAGCTCACCACCGTCTTTACAAACCCTACAGAACTCTTGATGTTCATCATCGTCTTCCTCTTCGGCAGCTCCACCGTCAGCTTCACAGTGGGGACAAGACCATTTTCCTTCTGGAGGCTCTTCCAATTCAGGTTCCAAGCACACCAAGTGATAAGCCCGAGGACAAGTGTCGCATAGAATGATTTCACCACCTTGTTGGCACACTTCGCAGTAGTCCTGATGTTCATGCTCACCTTCTTCGCCATCGGGGAAGCGGGAAGTGGTCTTAAGCTTCTTCTTCTTTTTGAACTTGTTGCCAATTTTAACTTTAGCCTTTTTCCGTACAACGGGTGTACCATCGTCATTAGTTGCTGCTTGGCCATCAGCAGCGCTACTTGAAGCGGCAGCAGCCGATGAAGTGTTCGGAATATCGTCTGCACTATCATCCGATTTTTGCAACATTTTTTCAAACTCTAAATCTGAATCTCGCTCAGAAGCACCTGAGGCATCTTGATCCTCATCTGAACTACCACGTTTACGTTTACCAAACTTTATTTTCAATGTCGGTACTTTGCCAGAGCGTCTTCCTTTTTTGCCGCGGCCTCTACCGCCACGTTTACGTCTACTACTGGAAGATTCCTTTTCCTCTTCTTCCTCCTCCTCCTCTTCCTCTTCTTCATATAAATCATCAGGCTTGAAATTAAAATAATTTTGAATAATTAATATTCTCTAATAGATGCAGCTGAATATTTTACTTACCTTTTCATTTCTCGATGATCTAGAAGATCTAGGTTCTTCAGCCTCCTCACTTTTAGCCTGATCTGTCTGAAGATTAGGATGAGCTTCACAGAATTCACGCCATTTTGCATCAACCAACATCATTAGTTTTGGAGCGGGGATTTTAGCATTCTCCTTTTGTAATATGGGTCGTACATGTTGGGTGAATGCTTTGTAGGTGGTTAGATTTTGCAAATCGGTTTCGGAATATTCAATTTCTACATCGGTTACGTTAAAAGCAGAACACACATCTTCCACAGAGGGCATACCTATTACAAATTATATGTAAGTATATGCAGATTTTAGAATTGCAAGTTCTTCAAGTGGAAAATAAATTAAAAATATTACCTGATGAAGAGGCTTCCTTTTCTTTGCTAGCTTTATCAGCATCTTTACGTTTGCGTCCACGTTTCGAAGATGTTGACGTCGTTGTAAATTCTGCATCGTCCTCATCACGAACGGCATCACTTTCTTCTTCACTTTCATTCTTCTTGCGTTTCTTTTTCTTGCGCCCTTTCTCTTCTCCTTTTTTGGTTTTACGCTTTTTGCCCTTTTTCTTTTTACGCGTATCTTCGGGATCATAATCATCATCTTCTTCGTTCTAATAGGAAAAATGAAATGAAATTTTGATTATTAATTTTATTAATTTTGAATAAAATTCGATTTAATCGATTTCATTATAGAAAATCTATGAAAGATATGGACAAATCATTAACGTAGATATTATTAATACAGTCTATAAAATCCTCAGAGATACGAGGCAGTAAAAGCTTGTTGTCATTTGTTAAAAGATTATCTTTTAACAAATTTTGTTCAACATATTATTTAAAGAACGAGTACATAAAAAGGTTTAAACTGATCTTAACATAAGCAAGTCTTCTTGGTCGGACGGCATGACAGAATTGATCTTGATGCAATACATGTCGTTGCGACGACATTTAGACCCATGAGCTGAAACGACCCGTAGCTTAAAAGTAAGTAATAATCTTCGGCGTTATCCCGTCTGTTAGTCAGCCCTCCCTACCATGCCGATAAATTTTTTTATGTTGTTGTTGTAACTGCGATTGTAAATATCGCAGAAGTGACAGTCCTTGGTCGGAATCCTAAGATTTCCGAGTCGTTCCGGTACGAAGAACCGACTACCATTTGCATTTATGCCCTTAAACTAATATTAGCACAACATTGGACCTTGAGCAGATTAAACCGGATATTAGCGGATCTTAAGATGTATAGTCATACTAACAGTTTCCCTTGAATAGCGAAGTACGAAGCGTCCTGCCAGGAACATTCCCATAACTAAGTATTCCGTCAAAATTGATCCTGACCTATAGTCCTCGGGGGAACCTAATCCGTAGAGGACGCTTTCCCAGGTGGTGGATAGGGGAATGTCTCTCACACGTGGGTGGGGAACCAGTCACCGCTTAAGTGACTGCTTCCCCAACCACGTGGGGGGCAAGGTAGGTGTCCCTCGCGGACCAAACAGGTAGAGTTACTGTGAACATTGATTCGATTTAATTGCTTTCGAATCTTACTGCTCTGAGCGTGTAGGTTCGAGTGGAGTTTCTTTTGGATTGAATTGCGCAGTCAACCCCCTAGGAGACTGTGTTTAAACGGTGCACTGTGGATACATTTACGCCTTCACAGTACTAATTGTTGTTCCAACGTTAGACGTGGGTGACCTACTTTCCCCCCATCGACATGACGGACCTAGAGGAGATAGTGGGAACGATGAAGGTCCTACTGGAAACTCAGTCACTGGCGAATGTCACGCTTGAGTCTGACTCGGAACTGGAGATTACGGTGAATTTCAGCTTCCTACCAGCCATAAGTGGGAGATCTCTCAGGATCTCGGAAAACGGTGGATAAGGCTACTTCAATGAAACGATCGGTTCTCACCTCCTTCACTGAGTCCGAACAGGACTCGAATGGGATTTTGCGGGATTCTATTGTTGGCGAGGCTGTAAAAACCTCGACCAGCCAAAATCCAACAAGATCATCTTCGAAGCCTCAGGAGTCAGAGGGGGAAGGAAATCGGGACGAACCACTTAAAGAAGATAGGGAAGATCAGTCGGCTCAACCTGAACCCATCAAGTCGCCGAGACCAAACAGACTTCGGATGTGGCCCCGTTGACCTCTGACAGGGTGGTTGATTATGTTAAGATCTCGACCCCATGTCAGGAAGCAACTTGATCCACTTCGGAGTCTGGAAGCCCCTATATCTCCTAAAGGACAGCTCTTTCGGCAGGACACTGTAGTAGCTTCACCACCACAGTCATCAAAAGCCTGCCGATCGAAATTTGAGAAGGCGAAGAGTGGCACGAGGAACTCGTTGGCCTATTTTAAAAGGATGGCCAACAGAGATCCTGATCAAAAAGCACAGGCAGAGTTTCACAAAGTTTGATAAAACTTACGGCTTTACCCTGGCTTTAAACCAATATTAGCACAACATAAACCTTATTGTAAAGGGTGTTTTTTTACAGGTATAGAACTTCGAATTGAAATAAAACACAAGAAAATCGTTTTAATGTCCATCAATTTGGCTTTATTGGAAGGATAATTTTATGCCATTAATGTTTAAATCTGATTTCGGGCATATGGCCGCCGCGGCTGGCTCGAATAAAGCCAATTCTACAGGTCCAATTTTCAACTACTTTTTCGAGCATATGGGGCCGTATGTTGTCAATAACGCCACGAATGTTGGCTTCCAAGTCCCCCAACGTTTCTGGTTTGTTGACGAGCGACTTCACATATCCCCAAAGAAAATAATCCAGTGGTGTCAAATGGCACGATCTTGGTGGCCAATTGACAGGTCCATTCCGCAAAATTATGCGCTCATCGAATGTTTCCTTCAATAAATCAATTGTGACGTGCGCTGTGTGGCATGTAGCGCCGTCTTGTTGGAACCACAACTCATCCACATTCATGCCATCCAATTGGGGAACAAAATAGTCGGTTATCATGACTCTATACCGGTCTCCATTTATGGTAACTGACTCTCCAGCATTATTTCGGAAGAAGTATGGCCCAATGACTCCACCAGCCCATAGAGCACACCAAACAGTCAGTTTTTGTGGATGTAATGGCGTCTCAAGGGTCTCATGTGGATTCTCTTCACTCCAAATGCGGCAATTTTGCTTGTTGACGTAGCCATTCAACCAAAAATGAGCCTCATCACTGAACAAAATTTTGCGATGAAAATCAGCATCGAGATCAATCTCATTTTCGGCCCATACACCAAAATCACGACGCATTGCATGGTCTCGCGGCTTTAATTCTTGCACAAGCTGGATCTTGTGAGGTCGCAAGCCAAGATCTTTGCGCAAAATCTTCCATAAAGTTGATGGACAAAGCTCCAATTGCTGTGCACGGTGGCGCATCGATTCATTCGGGTCCTCTTCAACACTTTGCTCTACAGCGGCAATTGTTTCTTCGGTGCGCACTGTTCGACGTCGCTGCGGATGCGTATTATCACATAGAGTAAACGTAGTGCGAAAACGATCCATGGTTAACCGAATTAATTGCTCTGATGGACGATTATGTCGACCATAAAATGGACGGAGCTTGCGGTAAACTTCGCGAACTGAACCATTATTTTCGAAATAAATTTGCACGATTTGCAAGCGTTGTTCTTTTGTCAACCTGTTCATGATGAAATGGCAAACCAAACTAAATATTAATCACTTGACAGCTGACAAAATGGCCGCCAGTTAAAAAAGTGATGCCAACTTAAAGTTCTATACCTCAATAAAAAACACCCGATACATACTAAACCAGATATTAACGAATATTAATATGATATATAGGCATACTAACAGCCCACTGTGTCCCGAACTCTAGCCTAAACAGGTATGATGATAGCATTCCGGAATTTTGCGAACTGTGCTTTGATGAAAACTCCGAATCGGCGGAACACATTCTCTGTCACTATCTAGAATCAGAAACTTAGACATCTAGGTAATAGATTCCAAGATAAACTTCAGGACATAAAGCAGTGTAAACTTAGTGAGTCTTGTAGGTTTTATAACTGGGCTCAAACGGCTAAGATAAGCACTAACTTTTCAAGTTTTATTCTTTAATTATTATTCTCTTTCATTGAATGATCTCAATGGACCCCAAAGTTCTCCGAATGAAGACCTTTGGGGTCTTTCTAATATAACCTATAAGTTGGGGTCATCACCTGAGTCTTAAACAATAAAAAAAATTGTTTGAAACTAGTATATTAGTAAATACTTACATTGGGCTTTAAGGGAGCATCTGAATCATTGGAAACTTCTGCTTGTTGAGCTGATTCATCTAAAGCATCTTCCTCTTCTAAATAAGAAAAGAAAAAAAAAAACAAAATGAATTTATTAAATCATATTGTGACTGTTGTGAATACAGCTAAACATTTTCTAAAAATTCATGTGGCTTTTAAATATAAAATACAAGTTTAAATATAATTCTTTTAATAAGAATTATAAATTATTTTAGACTTACTGTGACTATTCGTCATTGTGATCTATTAAAAGACTGAAAGAAAATCGAATGTGTATTATATGGAAGATATTAAGAAAAACGGTTAAGTATAATACAAATTAGGTAGCACTTACATACATATAATACATGATATTATCACAGGATAGTACTTACTTAAGAATCAACGATTTTTCTCTAATGACATGTGTTGATATTATTTATTATTTTAAAAGAATTACTTAAAAGATATACTAGAGGACATTGAACTAATTTTGAAAATATATAAATAAATAAAATACATTCATTAGAGTGTAATCTGCTAACCTATGCGGCTTAAAATTAAAAACTATACAATCATTGGGGGGTGATTGAACCCTACTTATGAGTTCATGTTAAACACATTGACTAGCTGCTGTTCAAAGTGCTTACAAGAAAAAAAAAACAGGTGTGATTTAAGAACTCAAAAAATGTTCCTTTTGACATCTGGCGTGATTTTTATTCATGTTGTACATGTTAAAAAATCTTTAAAACTGATAAATGAAATATATCTATTAAGTCTTTATTTAAAAAGCGGGGAAACATTTTCATACGGAATTGAAGGATTATAAGCTAATTGAGGCCCTATGCTCCACTGGGAGTCAAGGATAACAGAAGAAGAAGCTAATTGACAAATATCCAAGGGAAAATATTGAAGAGAAGCTTTCAACCTGCGAGGGCAAATTTACTGGCCAATTGAAGGTTCGTTTACCATAAAAAAAAATATATAAATTCCAGAGTTTATATTAAAACTTCAGTGTTGATTTTTTAATCAATATTTTGTTTTATGATTTATTTAAATATTTTTGTTTTCCTTATGTCTTAAGATTCTGATCCTTTTTCTTATATTTTTCTTAGTATTTTTTAGTCTGGGAGCTTTGTGTTAATTTTTTTTTAATTATATTTTAATATTAATAATATAAACTACATAATAACAATATCATAAACTTTATGATACAAATAGTTTTAATTTTTTTTTTACATTTTTTGTGAAATCTTTTTTCTTTGATTGCTGTTTTTTTCCAGCAAAATTTGCCACTTAAAAATAAATTTTAAATAATAGTAGTTTATTTAATTATGTATTTTATTATTTAAAGTCCAAGTTTTCTGTTGTTTTTTTAGGATTTTCTTTGTTTCAATATCGTGTGTTTCAATTTCATATGTTAATTTTAAATTATGTAATTGTTAATGCTATTTACAATACAGAAAGTACTCGTTGCCTAGTAAAAAAGTAAAGATTTACTCTTTTGCTTTTGCGAAAAAAGCACTCTTTTACTCAGGTAATGTAAGTTATAAGATGATCAAGAGTCATGTAAATGTAAATTGTAACGATACATATCGTCGTTGAAAATCCAAAACTGCGTATCATCAAAAAAATCAAAATCGAGTTTTTGATTGATTATGATTCGTAAAGTTGTCTCTACCAATTTTTAGATTTTTACGACCAAAAATAACGGTTTTATGTCAATAATTCAAAATTGCGTATCAACATGTGCACTATTTTCAAAATTCAAATATGCGTATCATCAAAATTGGGGGTAAGATATGAAAATAAAATATTTGAATTAAAATAAAATATATATTTGAATTTTTGCTTCTCCTGTAAAATTTGAAAGTGTTGTTACGCAGTTTTTGATTTTCAACGAAGATATACTCCCAATTTCTTCATTACTCTTTTGCTATAGTTCTTTTTTACTCTAGTACTAGGCTAATAGTACTTTACATTATGAATACCTTTATTGTATATACAGTTTTGTGTGTATACAATTTTCTGGACTGAATTTAAATTTCGTATTTTAAAGAATTTACACATAAAAGTACAAATTATATATTTTGAGCATTAAATAATATTAAAAATTGCATTTACTTTAAGGAATAAGTTTTTAATTTACCCTATTTTCCCTAAATTTCCGATTTGTATGACTATAAAAAAAAGTACATCGCTGAAATTTCAGGTGATTAGATTTGGAGATATATTTTATTAACCAGTTTCCTAAATAAAATAGCATATGGGTCAGGGTCATTTTAGACAGGCTTCTTAGTAAAGGAGATGTTGTTTAGTTCAAAACCAGATGTCGCTATTCCTAACAGGACCAACTCGATCTTTAACATGTACGAGTGTTATATTCGACCGCGGCAAATCTTATATACCCACCATCGAATTAAGTTAAATTTAGAAACATATCACACATGTCTACTGGGGTACAACTAATTCAAATGTGGACCAAATTTGGAAAAAAAAAAATTACGCTACTTGTTATTATTGGTTGAATCTTTGGACAGAATTCGGTTGCGGAAGCTTTATATTCAGTTCAATTCTTAAAAGTTTTTGCTGGCATTTATGTTGCACAAAATTTAATCTCATAACCGGGTATAGTTATGTTACATTAATACCTACATATTTCCTACGACATTCCTATTGGAACAAGGGGTACTTCTCAATAACCTGTTAAATACTTTTCGTTATGCTTAATAGTTAGGCCACGATAGTAACGCGGCAAGTCCATATATTTTGTTAGGAGTTCCTAATGCAACCACCGTATCTAAAGTCTGGACTTAACATTGATAGCTATGAAATTTATATACTGAATGTACCTCCAAATCTTTTTGATTGTAGATATAAAAAGGGGATGTTATATGTGTATGAACTATAGTTAAATGGTGACCGATTGTCACAAAATTGTATACATTGGCTGGTATTTACATAAAGCTTATTTATGCAAAATTTAGTGGCCATAGCTGTCATGGTTTATAATTGAAAAGCTTTTAACGGGCGCCTGTGGCATTTTAGTGGTTTACGGGAGTAGTTTTTATATGAAAGCTATAGGCAAATATGAACCGATTCCTATAAAATTTGATATACTGACCAAAAGTTGCATAAAACTTCTCTATTATAAATTTAGTCGTCATAGCTATTACAAGTGGATTCAATTTTTCAGCATTAATGTGATTCCCGGGGCGGGGTTATATGGGAGCTCTAACTAAATGTGAACCGATTTCACCCATTTTGAATACACAACTTTCTGAACTTGTTCTTCTAGCTCTTTTCGTTGAGGCTCTATCGCGCTTTTATATGACGGACAGACGGACATAAACCCCCTTTTCTTTTTGTATTTTTGTGTTTCCGTAAGTTTTTTTATATGGGAGCTATGGTCAAATGGTGACCGATTGTAACACTGACTGGTATTCACATAAGACTTTCTTGTGCTAAATTTAGTGGCCATAGCTACTACAGTTTATCATTTATCGACATTTAAGTGTATTTTAGCCAGTTTCCGTAAGTGTTTTCTATGGGAGCTATGGGAGGTAAAATGTGAACCGATTTCAATAAAATTGTATATGCTGACTATATACCAAATTGTATCATCACAGCTGTTATGATTTGTCATTCATTAGCAAATAAGCGATTAGCCTAGACGAGGTTATACTGGAGCTATGGTTAAATGTAAACCGATTTTGCCAAATTTCAATACCAAAATTTTTCCAGAAATGAAGAATATCGTTGCCAAGTTTCAAGGTTTTAATCGTCTTAGAATTTCAAATGAGCAAATATTCTTCTCGATGGTGGGTATAACAATGGATTTGGTTAATGAGGTAGACTATGAAGTTAATTGTGATACCACAGAAGGTAATAAGACTCACATCTCTGTCTCTCTAGTTTAACCATCCTCATAGCAAAGGTTAGATTTAAAAGGCGGTGTCAATAATGAATGACACCTTCACTCGGACATCCTTTGGATTCATTGTGATACTTTATTGATGGAAAAAAATAGATTGGTAGAGACTTCTGAGTCCAACAACTTTGCTTTCGTTCTGCAATAGATGGCTGTAGCGGTAAGTGGTCAAGACATACTTGGAAACGTTGAAATGAGATGTCCTACCCCACCCGCTGTATTCTCTTGACGTTGCCTCTCGGACTATAACTTGCTTCGATCAATGGCATTTCGGGAGTTATGAAGAAGTAAGATGACCAGCTTTTTCAACGCGAGATTCGAACGCTGCCCAAAAGATGTGAGAAAGTATTGGTCAGCGAATTTCAAAAAAAGAAAAAAAAAACGGCAGAAGCAAAGTTGTTAACCTAATATAAAGAACAAAAGACGACTTAGTTTATACTGCTGGATATCCTAAAGTTCTGGGAGAAATCTGCTACCTAAAAATTTAAGCCTATGTCTTTGGAGCATAGTACAGTAGCAGAGGATATCCTTAACCAATTCGGACGAGCCCTCGTCTGAACACAATCTGGCAAGACTGTCGAGGGTCACAAGTTTCCAGTTATCTTATTTCGAATTATCTCGGTGACTTTATTTAATATGACAAAGATTTCTATACCGATATCCATATGTGAAGATCGAGTGAACTAAACAGCAACTCTTTGACTAAGTAATCCCTCAGCGGTGTCACTGGCTAAAGACATTTTAAGCTCTTAAGTTAGCCAACATTTCGGTAAGCCGGCCAGGTCTCTAAAACATAAGCCCAGATTTTGTAAGTCAGCCTAACCCTAAATTCGTCGTAAGTCCCTGTGACCCGGTAAACACAAAAAAGGGTTAAACCAAAGACAATATAATACAAAGATATTGCACTCCATACATTTTTTCTGTAAAATTTAAATGGATGGAGAACAAAGAAAAACACACAACACGCACAAACAACATACATTTCATGAGCACGTGCGTGTGCCTTAACTATCTCTTATTGGATAATCGTCTCCATTAGTTGTTTTCGAATTGGAGTAAAAGCGGTATACTCTCTTGTTGTATGGAGTTTCCAAAACGATGATGTAAAAGCGTTATACTCTCTTTTTTATTGAGTTTTCAAAACGACCATACGGTAAATCAATGTATGAAAGTTTAATATCTTTGTATTATAGAGTCTTTGGTTAAACTCTGTTATTTTCTGTTTTTTAAGATATTAAATTAAGGAAAAGTCATGTTTGGATTTTTTTTTGAAAAATACATTTTCTTTAATTAAAAATATTAAACAAGTTTTTTTATTGTTTTTTTTTTCTTCTACAATATTAAGTATTTTCGTTTTCATTCGTTTTTAAAAATATATATTTTTTCGTTTTGTAAAAATTTGTATATGGACGAAACAAAATGGATGACTTTTTTTGGAAAAAACTGATAAATTAATGAAATTAATTATTAGTCCCATTACTTTTTTTTTGTTCAATTTAATTTAACATGTTATGCAGCCTTTTTTAACGAAACTATTGTTTTACAGTTACGCGCAGATAAATAGGATCGTATACCACTTTTTTAACATTTCAAAGTATAATAACACTGGAATAGTAATTATGGATTGATTGAATAAATATTTTCTTACTTATATTTACAACGTGTTAAGGTCAAAGGCCAAGCCTATTTTAGAATTTCAAGGACCAAATAAGACGCAAAAAATACAGCGTATGTCTCAAAATACACCACAAAGCTTAAAGGTGGAAATATAATGATACTGGAATGTTTTTATGGTATGGCTTAGGTCTTATTTGTTGGAAAATAGAGAATACGGGCAAACTTGAAGTTGAAAATATAATGATATGGGATTTTATTAAAAAAAAAAACTTAAATGATTGGTAAGTGAAACTATTTACTGCTCGCAACTGTATGTATCGTTGGTCTCATGTAGACGGGCTCTAACTCACACTTTTTTCGAAATTAATTTGTTGTGAGTCCATTGCATTTAACAAAAATTTAAGGCAATTTTATCAAAATTAGCGGTTATTTAAGTAATTTTCTCAAAATCCCTAACTTATTCCTAACAAAAAATATATTTTTTAAAAGCCCTTTCCCGCCATATTATGTGTATAATGTTTTCTTATATTAAACTTTTGTCGACAACATTTTTCGGATAGAAAACTTTCAATGTTAAAAGCTTTTCTATAGGTTACTATTAAGCTTTCATATAAAAAACTTTCAATATCAAAGCTTTCCTATAGCTAACTACTGATATGAAAAGCTTTCAACTAAAAATATTCCATATCGAAAGCTTTCCAAAAAAAATCTATATAAAACTTTCGATGCCGAAAGGATATTCCTTTAATAAATATTCCATATCGAAAGATTTCTTTTATAAAACTTTCCTATACAAAACTTTCAATATCAAAGCTTTCCTATGGCTAACTTTTGATTTAAAAAGCTTTTAACTCAAAACATTCTATATCGAAAGCTTACTGTTTATGTTCAAAATTTCTATATAAAACTTTCGATGTCGAAAGGATTCCTATAATAAACATTCCATATCGAAAAATGTCTTCTTTAAAATTTTCATATAAAAAACTTTTAATATCAAAGCTTTTCAACAGCTAACTTTTGATATAAAAAGCTTTCAACTCAAAACATTCCATATCGAAAGCTTTCCGAAAAAAATCTATATAAAACTTTCCAAAGGTTTTATATAATAAACTTTTGATATTGAAATATTTTCTACAGAAAACTTTCGATATCAGAAGCTACAAAAGCTTTGTCGTCAAAATACTTCGGATTGAAAACCTTTTATATTAACAGATTTCCTAAAGGTTACTTTTTATATCCAAAGCTTTTTACTGAAAACATTCCATATCAAAGATTTCCTATATAAATCTTTCGACCTTTTCAATATAAAAATGACAACGTCTAAAGATTTCCTATATAAATCTTTTGATTTCGAAATGCTTCCTAATAATAAACTTTCGATATCGAATGATTTTCTATAGAAAAGTTTTGATTTCCTTCATAAAACTTTAAATATCGAAAGATTTCATATAGAAAACATTACAAGTCAAACTTTCAATATCAAAAGCTTTCCATTCAAACAATATCAAAAGCT
The DNA here is from genome assembly GCA_933228675.1 of Stomorhina lunata. Lineage (NCBI taxonomy): Eukaryota > Metazoa > Arthropoda > Insecta > Diptera > Rhiniidae > Stomorhina > Stomorhina lunata. The sequence goes on along the minus strand of OW121742.1, from coordinate 101,254,661 downwards.
TTCCTATAGGAAACTTTTAATATCGAAAGATCTGTTGTAGAAAGCATTTGCTATCGAAAACTTTCCTATAGAAAACATTCGCTATGTAAAGGTTTCTTTAATATAATTTGTTTGGATCACTACAGAAAAAAGTCCTAATTTACATCTATTCTCCGATATAGGAATACAAAAAGTCCTATCTCGATTTAGTTTTTTATATGTTTAAAATTTAAAAAAAGTTTTGAGAACTAAACTCTGCATTTAAAAAAGCGTAAAATTTTGTCAATTACTGTTTTAAATCAGTTTTTACCTTCTCCTTTAAAGTTTTGAATATGCGAGTTAGGGCCTTTCTATATGAGACAACGATATGTACGTATGTATTTCTAAAGTGAAATTTTTAAGTTATTTTGATACTTTTTAGAATGTTTTCTTTTTGGTTTTAGTGATTTGTGTCTTTTGTTTTATATAAATTGTAATTTCGTTTTATAGTTCAATAAAAAATAGGAGTTCGTTTTTTTCTTCATTTTTTGTAAATAGTTTTTCTTGAAATTTTTCATGCTATTTTTTTAATATAGAATATTATATTATGTTAGTTCTTATTAATACATTTATTTAAGAAATAGTTTATATTTACATTCAACTGTAATTTAAGAAATAAAATGTTGGTATTAATAAATTCTGTTACTATGTTTTTAGTTTATTTTTTGGGTTTTTTGTTTGGATATTGTGTAATAATTAGTAAAATTATATAGAAAATATTGGATATTGTAATTATACTTACCTTTCGTCAAAACAATATTAAAAAAAAATCAGACTATAACATTTAACAATAGAAAATTGTTTTATTATAACAGTTTTCAATAATAAACTGTTCGATTAATATGTGTTCCTATGGAAAAATGTCCAATTGTAATAATTTTCTAAAGTAAACAAGTTTTCTTTTGAAAAATGTTCCATTATAACAGTTTATTAAACAAAAATTTCGATTATAACAGTTTTCTATAGAAAACTTTTCGATTATAGCAGTTTTCTATAGAAAACTGTTTGATTATAACAATTTTCTATAGAAAACTGTTTCGATTATAACAGTTTTTTATAAAAAAAATCGATTATAACAGTTTTCTATTCAAAAGTGTTCGATTATAACAGTTTTTTTTATAAAAAAAAATCGATTACAGCAGCTTTTTATACAAAACTGTTCCGACTTTACCAGCTTTCTATGGAAAACAGTTCGATTATAATAGTTTTCTATTGAAAAGTGTTCGATTATAACAGTTTTCTATTGAAAAGTGTTCGATTATAACATTTTTTTTAAGTGTTTGGTATAGTCAAACACTTTCTATATTGAACTGTTTGATTATAACAATTTTCTATAGAAAACTGTAATTTTCTAAAGTAAACAAGTTTTCTTTTGAAAAATGTTCCATTATAACAGTTTATTAAACAAAAATTTCGATTATAACAGTTTTCTATAAAAAACTTTTCGATTATAGCAGTTTTCTATAGAAAACTGTTTGATTATAACAATTTTCTATAGAAAACTGTTTCGATTATAACAGTTTTTTATAAAAAAAATCGATTATAACAGTTTTATATTGAAAAGTGTTCGATTATATCAGTTTTTTTTATAAAAAAAAAGCTGCTGTACTTTTTATACAAAACTGTTTCGACTATACCAGCTTTCTGTGGAAAACTGTTCGATTATAGCAGTTTTCTATTGAAAAGTGTTCTGATATACCAGCTTTCTATAGAAAACTTTTCGATTATAACAGTTTTCTATTGAAAAGTATTCTATTATAACAGTTTTCTATTCAAAAGTGTTCGACAGTTTTGTTATAAAAAGAAATCGATTATAGCAGTTTTCTATTAAAAAGTGTTCGATCACAACAGCTTTCTTAAATAAACTGTTCGATTACAACAGTTTTCTACAAAAAAATAGATTATAACAGTTTTCTAAAGAAAACTTGTTGATTGTTCGAGTATTCAATGGAAAACAGTAAGATTATAACAGTTTGCTTTAGAAAACTGTTCAATTATAGCATTTTTTCTATATAAAACTGTTCCTAAATAGAAAATTGTTTGATTACAACTTTTCGATTATAACAGTTTGATATGGAAAACTTTTCAATTGTTGTAAGTTTTATTTTAAAAATACATTTTTAAATATTTTTTTCTCTTTAAACTACTGTTATAATTCAATTGAACAATAAGCCGAAAAAAAAACGCGAAAGGTTTAAAAATTGCTTTATACTCTATATGAGGTGCTAGTTGTTTTACTTACCACATCATCAATTATCGAGTCTATGGTCTGTCAGTCATAGATTTAAATCTTTTAATCAAAGGTCTTGATTATCCTATTGATAATCGCATATCTCTAGTTCGAATGAAAAAACAAGTAAAGAATGTTACATATATTCGGATATGGTGGATTCCCTCAAAATTTTACACGCTTTCGCTATGATTTAAATATTTAACAGCATTTTACTGGTTTCGATGGAGGATTTATATGAAAGCTATGGTAAAATGTGGATCGATTACCATAAAATTTGAAATACTGACCAGTAGTCGCATAGAACTTGTCTAATCTAAATTAATGTTTTCTATAGGAAATCTTTCGATACAAAAGTTTTCTTTCTACAGGAAAGCTTTCGATATTGAAAGTATGACTTTTAATGTTTTCTATATGAAATCTTTCGATATTCAAAATTTTATGAAGGAAATCAAATCTTTTCTATAGAAAATCTTTCGATATCGAAAGTTTGTTATAGGAAACCATTCGACATCGAAAGTTTTATATATAAAATAATTTTTTTCAAAGCTTTCAATATGGAATGTTTTTAGTTGAAAGTTTTTTATAGGTAACTATAGTAGGTAACTATAGCTTTCGATAATGAAAGTTTTCTATAGGAAAGTATTATATAAGAAATATTTCGATATCGAATAATTATTATAGGAATCCTATCGGCATCGAAAATTTTATAAAGTAATTTTTAATATAAACAGTTTTCTAGAAAGCTTTAGATATTAAAGTTATTTAAAGTTATCTATCTAAAAAGCATTGAATTTTTTCTACAGGAAAGTTTTATATAAAAAGTTTTCTATCTAAAATATTTTGACAACAAGTTTTTTATAAAAGAAGTCTTTCGATATCGAAAGTTTTATATAAGAAAACTTTAGGTAAATAATGACATTTTTTTTATTTGGAAGCTTTTGATGAGAAATGTTTTTAGTAGAAAATTGAATAAATTAAATGTTACCTATGGGATAGCTTTTGATATTGAAAGTTTTATTTTTGAAAAATATCAACAAAAAGCTTTATAAAACATTCCTATAGAAAAATTTCAATATGAAAAGCTTTTCATATAGATAATATTAATATCTAAAGCTTTCTTAAAAACTGTTTATATTAAGAATTCCTATATATAACTTTCGATGTCGTAAGCATTCCTATAATAAACATTCGATATTGAAAGATTCCTATAATAAACATTCGATATCAAAAGATTTCGTTTATTAAACTTTCAATATCAAAGCTTTTCTTTTGATAACTATTGATATAAAAAGATTTCAACTAAAAACATGCCATATCGAAAGCTTTCCGGAAAAAATAAGATTTTATATAGAAAACTTTCGATATCAAAAGATTTCTTATATAAAACTTTTGTAGTCAAAATATTTAGGTTTGAAAAACTTTTATATCAACAGATTTCCTAAAGGTTACTTTTAATATCCAAAGCTTTCTACTAAAAACATTTTATATCAAGCGCTTTCCAATATAAAATTGACAATATTTAAAGATTTCCTATATAAATCTTTCGAGCTTTTCAATATAAAAATGTCAATATCTAAAGATTTCCTATATAAACCTTTCGATTTCGAAATGCTTTTTAATAAAAAACTTTCGATATGGAAATATTTTCTATAGAAAACTTTTGATTTTATTTATAAAACTTTGAATAACGAAAGATTTCATATAGAAAACATTCCAAGTCAAACTTTCAATATCGAAAGCTTTGCTATAGAAAACTTTTAATATCGAAAGATCTCTTTTGTAGAAAGCATTCGCTATCGAAAGCTTACCTATAAAAAACATTCGCTATTTAAAGCTTTTCTTAATATAGTATGTTTTGATCACTACAGAAAAAAACTCTAAGTTACATTTATGATCTAAAGTGAATAAATAGTTTTTTGATAAAACCAAAAAATGTTGGTGGGAAACCTTTCCTCGACGCGTTTCGATGGTTGGTTAGGCCATCTCTTCAGGATGATTATCCCTAATTCTAGACAGAGCGAAAACCATATGTTATATCTTATTTGCGGGACAGAATAAATAAGAATTATTGAAATTCTTAATTATATTAATATTATTATTCTGTCTCGTAAATAAGATATAATGTGTGGTTTTCGCTGTCTAGAATTAGGGATAATCCTCCTGAAGGGATGGAATAACCAACGCGTCGAGTAAAGGTTTCCCCACCAACATTTTTTAGTTTCATAAAAAAACTATTTATTACAATAATAAATAATTGTAATAAATTGGGATCTTAGTGCAATATACTGTAGTAAAACTTTTTAATTAACTCTTTTTATTTCGAAAATTAAAAAAAAGTACAACCTGTGTAAATAGTTAAGTCTGTCTTTCAATATCTCGAAAACTAGATTTAATTAGAGAAAATCAATTTTAATTTAGTATTCCTAGAACAGAGGTTAAAAAGATTTGTGAACAAATCTTGGCCTTAAATTATATTCTGAATTGTTATGAATATGATTTCAAACAATTTTGTAAAAAAACCTAATATATTTTTATTTTTTGAGTAAGGAAACAGTGTTTGCTTTTTTTCATACAAAACGAAAAACAATAAAATTGCTTTTTTGTTTATTTTAATTTGAAAACAGAAAAATAAAACAGATAATTTTTGTTTTAACTTAAAAGTAATAAATGATAAAAGGCTTACATGGCTAATTATTACACAATTATTAAAAAAAAATAATAATAAGATTTTATGTGTGTGGTTACAAACTTTTGCGTTTTACACTTTAGTGTTTTCTTTCTTGTTGTTGTTGGTTGGTTGTTGTTGTTTTTTGGGAGCTTGTTTTTAATATTAATATTTAATAATTAAATATAAATTTATTATATAGTAATATAAAAAAATTCTTTTTTATTTTCATATGATTTTTTTGAGGAGTTTTTTCTTTTTCTTTTTAATTTTATATTTTATTTTGCTTGCAAATAATGTGTATAAGTTCACTTATGCTTACAAATAATTTCAACATATTTTGTTTTTTTTTTGTATTTCTTTTATGTATTTAGTTTGAATTGTTTTTGCTTAAGGTTTTTTGTTTTGTTTTTGTTTTTTTTATTTAATTATATTTATATATTTTTTTTGGAAATATATAAAATAATTCAAAAATGAGATGGGTACAAGAGAGAGAGAGAGAGAGATAGAGTAAGAAAGTAAAGAGAAAGAGAGTTAAGTGACTCAAAAGTGAAAGTATTGAAAAAATGTTGAGCAACATTTGTGGAACAATCGCCTGCTGTTATTCTATAATTTCTTTGAGAATTACGCCAAAAATTTCAAATTATGTTCTAAGATAACTCAACAAAAAATTAATTTTTAAGCGAATTTATAATAGAAGAGTTTAGTGAGTCAATTTTGCAATTGCTTTACAGCTTGAGAAATCCCTACGATAAAAAGCTAGTGACTAATTCTTCTTTAAAGGTATAACGAATATATTATGCAGCTTTTAATAGTGGGTACACACAGTGCAACCTATTTACGCAGCCTGTCAAAATTTGTTGTAGGCCACATCGTATATATTCCAGTTTATAATCCCAATTGAAACCGATGTTTCAATGAAATCAAAATGATTGCAGTGTGTTTGTCAAAATTTGTAATATAAATGGAGAAATGTTTTATGGAAACAGGATTTATTGTGAGTACCCACTATATCTTCATTTTGAATCAAAATAAATCTAAGGCATTTAGCAAATTTAAATCACCGATTGGTAATCAATTATTTCAGATTTAAAGGATTTTTTACAGCATCTTATACTGAACTTTACTATTTCATTTCATGAAGTTATTAAGCAAATTTAAATTACCGATTGGTAATAAAATTATTTTTATAAGGAAATTACTAGTTATTTTAATTCCAAGACATCTTTAGTTATTATAAGCAAATTGTAAATATCAATTGGTATAACTTTTCTTTTAATATCATTGTTACAAATATAAATAGTTGAGTTTAAAATCTAGAACACCCATTAGTTTCACATTTCACAAAAAAAATCATCCCTAATATTGTCTCTCTAAAACTTAGAATGTTATGAAACTTTCATAGAGCAAAAAAAATAGGTTCACTTCAATTTAAAACTTTAAGAGATAAACCTATTTATGTGCTTCTCTTTAATCAAGAAATATATCGTTGGTCTCATGTAAAAAGGTCCTAACTCACACTTTTTTTGAAATACTCACAAAAAATCAAGGCAATTTTATCAAAAAATTAGCGGTTATTTAACCCTTAACTGGTATCGTAGGATCAAAATGGACCCACATTTCTATATTTTGTTACTTAAAAACAAAAGGCTACTTTTTATATAAGAAACAAGTTAAATTTAATTAATAACATTTTTTTTCTATATCAGAAAATGTCTTTATTCACAATATAAAAAATGGGGTAAATTTAGACCCCTGTTACCAATTACGTAACTGTAAATAGCGACATCAGTTAAGGGTTAAGTAATTTTCTAAAAAGCCTAACTTATTCCTACAAAAAAAAATATATTTTTTAAAAGTCCTACCACGCCAAATTATAGACAACTTTCGAGCCTTGAAACTTTACTGTTGGATGTATAAATGATTTCTTATATTAAACTTTCGACGCCAACATTTTTCGAATAGAAAACTTTCAATCTTAAAAGCTTTTCTATAGGTAACTTTTAATATCAAAAGCTTTCCTATAGGTAACTTTTAATACCTAAAACTTTCTACTAAAAACATTCCACATAAAAAGCTTTCCAATAAAAAACTGTCATTATTTATCTAATGTTTTCTTATATAAAACTTTTGATGTCGAAAGGTTTTCTATAAAAAACTTTCGATTTCGAAAGATTTCTTATATTAAACATTTGTTTTTGAAATATTTCAGATAGAAAACTTTTTATCTAAAACTTTCCAATAGAAAAATTTCAATATCAAAAGCTTTTCCTTTAGATAACTTTAATATCAAAAGCTTTCTAAAAACTGTTTATATTAAAAATTCCTTAAAAAAATATAAAGCTTTCAATATCAAAAGCTTTTCTGTAGGTTACTTTTGATATAAAAAGCTTTCAACCAAAAAAACAATCCATATCGAAAGTATTCCGAAAAAAAAAATTCTATATAAAACTATCGATGTCGAAAGATTTCCTATAATAAACTTTACGACAAACTTTCGATATCGAAAAATATTTATATAAAACATTTTTCGTCAAAATATTTCAGATAGAAAACTTTTTATATAAAAAATTCTCAATGTCAAAAGCTTTTCCTATACATAAATATCTAAAGCTTTCTAAAAACTGTTTATATAAAAAATTCCTATATAAAACTTTCGATGTCGAAAGGATTCCTATAATAAACTTTCGATATCGAAAGATTTCTTATATAAAACTTTCAATATCAATAGATTTCCTTTAGGTTGCTTTTGATATAAAAAGGTTTCAACTAAAAACATTCCATATCGAAAGCTTTCCGGAAAAAAAACTATTTTCTATATAAAACTTTCGATGTCGAAAGGTTTCCTATAATGAACTTTTGATATTAAAAATTTTTCTATAGAAAACTTTCGATATCAAAAGATTTCTTATATAAAACTTTTGTCGTCAAAATATTTTGGATTGAAAACCTTTTACATCAACAGATTTCCTAAAGGTTACTTTTTATATCCAAAACTTTCTACTAAAAACATTCCATATCAAGAGCTTTCCAGTATAAAAATACCAATATCTAAAGATTTTCTATATAAATCTTTCGTTTTCGAAATGCTTCCTAATAATGAACTTTTGATGTGGAAAGATTTTCTATAGAAAACTTTTGATTTCATACAACTTTGAATATCGAAAGATTTCAAGGAGAAAACATTCCAAGTCAAACTTTAAATATCGAAAGCTATTCTATAGAAAACTTTTAATATAGAAAGATCTCTTGCAGAAAGCATTCGCTATCGAAAGGTTTCCTATAGAAAACATTCGCTATGTAAAGCTTTTTCTTAATATATTTTTTTGAAAAAAAAAAGCCTTAAGATACATTTATGCTCTGAAATAAGAATACAAAAAGTCCTATCTCAATTTAGTTTTTTTTATGTTTAAAATTAAAAAAAAAAGTTTAAAGAACCAAATTCATCCTTCATTTAAATAACCTGCATTTAAAAAATGTAAAATTTTGTTAATTACTGTTTCAAATCAGTTTTTACCTACTCCTGTCATGTTTCAAATATGCGAGTTAGGGCCTTTCTACATGAGACCAACGATATGTGCTTCTCTATAATTAAGGAACATATACAATATTCTATAATTCTTTTATATTATAAAATACAATAATATTATAACGAGCAAAATTTTGAAAACGAAAAACAATCATTGGTTTTGAAAAAAAAAAACGTATTAACGAATTTAGAAGTTTATGATTATTTTGAACCTATATCTCTGCTCGTAACTGTACAATTTGTTGAAAATAGACAAAGGTCTAGTAGGTTTCTTATTATTAAAACATATTTATAAATTTCAGAATAAATAATTTCCATTTTCGGCATTAAGTAAAATGTGAGCGAAATAATTTTCTTTTCTTATTAACGATAGCAAATTTTTTTTTAATCTAGAATTTGGACTGCAAATAAAATATTCCCCATATAAAAATGACTCTTTTTAAAAAATTTAATATACAATTTTAGGAAACCGACAAATTTAAGGCATAAAAAATTATTCAGATATTTTATTTTTAATAAATAATAAAACTAACAAGTGATTTTCATAAAAATTACATAGTGCACACAAGGCAACAATTTTAAATAAATTTACTAATAGTTAATAATAAAATATTGATATTGAGAATTTAAATGTTTTCGAAAACAATTTACAAAACAATCTTTTAAAAAGTTGTAATGACAAATGAAACTTTAGATTTAGTGTATGTTAAGAAAAGATTCTTCCCCCTAATTTCAGTTAATTTCAATAATGTTTTCATGTTCATTTTTGAATTAGTTTATACATTTCGATTTTTTGTTTGATTTGCATTTATATATTATTAAAAAAAAATATTTTACACATATAAACCAAAGAAGTAGTAGTAGTAGTGTTGAAGAACAATAATTATAATAAAGAGTGGTTTGTTTGCGTTTGGTCGTCATCATCAGTAAAACAAGGGTACGTTGCTATGGTCTTGATCATTGGTCATCATCATTGGATTCATCGTCGAAGTTGTCGTCATCGTCGGAGCCATCAGAGTTATCATCTGAGTTATCATCGTCGTTCGATGAAGATGAAGAACTTGAATCACTATCTGAATCGGAATCATTGTTGTTGGTTTGATTATGATTTTGTAGTTGTTGTTGTGATGATGGCGTTAGTTGTGTCTGAACTGGATGCTGCTGTTCATGCTGGTGTTTACGCTTAGTAGAGTTTGTTATTGTTGCAGGAGATGTTGCATGCTGTTGGCGACTTAAATTATTAACTCCAACACCAACAACCCCATTACTACCATTGTAGGAATGCTGTTGTTGTTGTTGATATTGTTGTAATGATGTTTCCTGTTCATCTTCATCGTCGTCATCATCCATTTGTATCGTTTCAGGTTCGTGATGTTGCTGATAAAGTTCTTGTTGTTGCAGTTGATGTTGCTGCTGTTGATGACTTTTCTGATGTTTTGAACTCCTTTTTTCAAAGGAAGATACATTTTTAGAGTTTACTGCAGTAGTAGGATTCATAATCACCAAAGGAGGTGAATGATTGCTTTCACCACTACTCTGTAACATTGGCGATAGATGAGCTGATGTGTTTGTAACTGTCGGCTGCAGCTGTTGGTTTGATTGCTCTTGTTGTTCTTGCCTTTGTTGGTTTGTGGCGTTTGCTGGTGCCGCCAAACCACTGGTCAATTTCTTATCATAATCCATTACTAACTGTTTGATGTGTGCCAATTTCTCATGCAAGTAATCAAATCTTTGTTTGTCGCGATTTATGGCCTCTTCTTTGCGTATGCGATTATATTCATTGACAATTTGATCCTTAATATTATAGTAATCGATACAACCCTGTTGTACACGATTTAAACGATCGGCCAATTCACGAAACCGATGTCCAACACTTTCGATTTGTGCCAAAAGTTTACGATATTCATCGTAGTCACTCTCAAATTCAGTCTTGTATTTGCGCCTCTGTTCGATACTTGTTATGGGCGTATAACTGCTAAAATCATAGCGAGGTGCGTCTCCCGATGATGTGGAGTGGTTGGTTAACGAAAATGTCGAGGCAGCGGCGGCAATTTGTTGTGTGGGCGAAGAGTGTTCTTGTGGTTGGCTTTGTTGCGATGAATGCGAGGCAGTTTGGGGTGGTGTTCGAGCAGCATTATACAACGTTTGCTGATCTTCCAGCAGCTGTTGTTGCTGCTGCTGTGATTGATGATGGTAATTATTGCTTTGCAATTGTGGCTGTACATTATTCGTAGTAGCCGCTAAATTATTTTTACTGCTGTTGCTACTACTATGATGTTTGTTAAAATGCTTTTGGGTCGGCGTTGAAGACCTTGAATGCTTAGTTGACGATTCACCTCCACCACCACCACTCCGACCATTTGTTGTACCAGATGACAATGAATGATGCCGCGAACGGCTAGAAGATGAATTTGTAGTCGTTGTGGCATTGTTTGAATTTTGTGGTGCATAGTCATCGTTGATGTTGGATATGACACTATTGTTGTTGTTGTTGTTACTGCTGCTTGATTTATGAGGAATATGATTATTACTGATATTGTTGTTGGCGTAACTAGGAGACAATTGCTGCTGCTGCTGTTGTTGTCTCTGTTTGTTTATCCTACTATTGCTGCTACCACCATTGGAGTTTGAAGAAGTTTTAGTTTCAGGCACAAAATTATTAGCATATGGCGTTGGTGAATTTTTACGACGCATGGCTGAGGTTGATGATGCAGAAGAAGAAGATGATGATGATGACGTTGACGAAGATTCACGATTGCTTCCGTAGCCACTGGAGGAGCTACTGCTACCGCCAGAGTTACGTTTTTCTTTCGTATTCGTTGAGGTGGACGTTGCACTGTTAATACTACTATTGATCGACGGTAAAATCTTGCTGTTGCCCGATGATGTAGTTTTACTACGTCCGGCAAAAGTGGAATCACCACCAACCACAGCCGTATGCTGTATAAAATCATCCATATTGTTGAGCACATTGAATGTTAAATCGGAATTTCCAGAATTCTCATCGTTGCCGTTAGTGTTGCCTGTATTATTGGTGTGGGGGGAATATGCTGAAGACGAGGATCGATGATTTTGATTATAAGAAGGACCATTACTACCACTTCCTCCACCCATACCCATTCTTGCGCCAGCGCCCAAATTGCTGCTATTAATTAAATTACTACTACCCCCACCACTGCCATCTTTCTTGTAATGGCTTATACGTTGTTTTTTCGATTGCGTACCCATGGTTAAAGCCCCGTCATACAAATCTGGCTCTAGACTAGTTCTTTTCATGCCACCACCATTTATATTGTTCGGCGGACTCCCTGTATGAGTAGATGAAGTCGGACTTTGACCCGACGTTGAACTACCGGCATCTGAACTCATTGGTGGTGTTAGATTCTGAGGCTTACGTCTTTTTAATTGCTGTATCTCTTGTTCCGAGAAAAATGGCCAGTTTTCATCAACATCATTCCACATACTACGTCTCAAATTGTAGGTATTGTCACGCGACATTGTCGATATGTCCTTGAGTATCGTACTGATCAGTTGTCGATCTCGTGGAACCAAACCTTCATTTTGTAACCTAGAATATAGTTCGGGTTTTTTGAAGGGTTTCAAAGCCAACAAGTGTATAAGACGTTCACGAATTTTTCTCCGGGATACATCTTGTGTTTTTCCATTCGTGACTCCATTCACTTTCCCGTTAGAGCCTTTACTGGTGGCAGCTCCTACTACTGAGCCACTACCTCCTCTTCCATTAACTCCATTAGCAATGTTCGGTTTCTTTTGCTGTGTATGCATTGAAGCCGACATATGATTGTTAACAATTCCAGAACATGGTGGAGAATAACCACCAACGCCATTTGTCATATTTGACGATAACGTGGGTAAATTGGAAGAAGAGAGATTTGAAGGACTGCCATAACGATTATTACTATTATTGCCATTGCCGCCGCCCACTGTACCACTGCCACCTATTAGAGACGGATTGGGAGACGAGCGTAGGGTGGAGGCATTTGATAACAAACGTGAGCCGTTTACACCTACACCACTACTAACGCCTACTCCACCGCCAGCACCACCCAATGGCGGTGAATGTTGATTGAGCGAAGATGCTGATAATTTATTACGACTATTACTATTACTACTGCTGCTGATGTGGTTGTTGCTGCTATTACTTAAATAACTACTGCTGCCATTTATGCTACTACTAATGCTGTTGCTGCTACTGCCATTACCGTTGCTTAGACCATTTAACAAGGACGACGACGTCGTACCGTTGGTATAAGCCTGTATGGAAGCAGCTGAGACGGGCCTTTTCACCTTTCGTCCAATGTCTGTCTGATTGGGTTTAATCTCGCGTATACATTTACTCTTCTCCGTCTCCTCGGCAATGGCCATTTTTGTTCTTGTCGTATCGTACACATCGTCGTTGGCATGAATGCGCATACGATAGTTAAGAGAACCCAACACATCCAAATCGGCTCCTGACTGTTGTATGCACTCCAAAGAGCCCTCAACATCATCAATGGCAAAGCCGAACTTACGTCCGTCGCCTGATGCGCCATCTGCTGTGGGAAATTGTATAACGCCGGCATTTCCAATAAATTGTATTTTGGCGCATTGTCCTTTTTGTAAACGTTTAGATTGAGCGTTACGCTGATACTCCTCAATTGCACGAAATGCCGAATCAGTAAATTTAACAAACATATACTCTTTGGAATCATCGATAATGCTGTGACGCTGTGACATACCATATTTGCCGGACGTTAGGATAGACGGGCATTTTGCAGACGCGATCGAATTTGTCATAACGCCTCTCAGCGTAACTGCGATAGAGAGGACGATTGACAGACACGTGGCTTTATATTGAGTTTAGTTTATTAATTTAATGTAACAGCAATATTTTGATATTAGATCTGATTTTCTAATTACAAAATTTTAAAAGTTGGTATTTGTGTGGATGAGTTTTACTCCTTTTTTGGTGGTGTATTTTTGTATACAAAAATACTTTTTTTTATTAGATATTATCCGAAAATATAGATAATAATTTTGACAAAATTATAGGAAGATAATTCTTTTTGGAATTTTTTTTGTTGTTTTCTCACTTTTGGAAGTTTTACTTTTTGTTTGATCTTCTAAAATTTAAATTAGAAATCGTCTTTTATTTATTAGGGTTTTTTTCTTATTTTGTTATTGCAGTCAATTAAATAAATTGCAATGTATTAATGTGTTTGACACAATGTGGTTTGCTATAATGATTTTTTCTTAACTTTATGGGAAGTTTCCAACAGTTCCGTTTTTTTTATAGTAATTGAAGCAAGGAAGCCTACGTTGATTAATGGTTTTGCTGGGGATAGGCCGGGCCGATCTTATCAGATGGTGTTGCTGTTGTTTGCGTTGTGATGGATTAAGTTTGACTTTAGGCGGGAGAATTTTGATTGTTTTATTTTGGCAAGCTCTATCTTTAAAGGGACGTACGTGTTCTTTCTTTCTTTCTGGTTGATCTTGAAGACTTTTCAGTATTTCGAAAATGTAGTATGGCAATTTAACTATGTTTCTTTTAATTTAAGGCAGATTACTGTGCTCCAATGAGGATTCCCAAGAGCCACTCAAAAAACGTATGTATCCTGGACTTGAAGATATTACAAGTTTCTTTTTGTATTGGCCTATTTGGTCACTCATTTAGAGAGTATCTCATTGTTAAAGTTGTATAGTTGTAGTTGTTGTTGTTGAGTTTTAAGGCAGAGCTGTAAGTTTTATTAAATTTGTTTACATTTAATATTGAAATTTATAAAAAAAAATTAAAAATTGATTTCAAACCAATTTAAAAATTATCTCTCGATTTTATTTCTTTAACAAATTTTAATTGCTTTTAAGAAAAAGAAACTCATTATTATTGATTTTGTTTTCATTTCATTGTTTTCTTGTTATTTTTATTTTTCTCTTTTTATAGTATAAATAAATGACGTGTATTTTTGTTTTGTTGGCAAAAATATATAACAAAAACAAAAAACGAAAATAAAAAACAATTTATACTACAACGTCCGCCGTTCCTTGTACAATAATTGTTAAAACGAATTATAGATATAATTTCTTTTTGTTAAATAATAATTTCAATAAATAAATTGGGTTAAGGTAGGCATGGATATCGGTTGCTTATTTCAATGTTTTCTCATTAGTTTTATTGTGACTCTTTCGCTCGCTATCTCTCTGCCAGTCGTCTGTCAAGTCAGTCAGTATTGGTTTCTCATTTGTCTCTTCAAATGTATTTCTTTCTTCTTTGTTTTCATACTCAACATTACTATAGTTGGTGGGGGGTATAATAAGTTTCTGCTGATGTTTGTAACGCATACAAGTGCTATTCTATCAAAAATCAACTCCTAATAGCTTTCTGAGTCCATTTAGCTACATCCGTCCATATACAGCCAGTCTTTCTGCTTTGTCCATGTAAAGTTAACATCATAATAATATCGCACCTGTGCTTAGAAACCCGATGGGCCCGATTGCGATAGACAAAAGAGGAAAGAAAAAGAAAACTCTTCGGTCCCAGCTCCGATTATTCCAGTACCAACATTATGGCTCAAAAACCTGCTTTGAATACCTTTCTGCCGTATAAAACGGATGGCATTATTCCTGTTATGTTATAGAATTCCCCCGACTATTTTATATCAGTTGCCTTCAAGGGGGTAAGAGTGATCCTCATTCCTAAATCCGGGAAGGTAATCCAAAGATTTTAGGCCCATCAGCCTGTCGTCTTTTCTTGTGAAAACACTCGAGCGACTGAATGAACTATTTCTGAGGAACTCATTAGAAACGCACATCATAAGTAACGCTTAGCATGCTTATCTCAAGGGTAGATCTGTTGAGAGTGCACTCTATGATATGGTCGGTTTAATTGAAAAGGGTCAGGAATTTAAAAATTTCACTTTGGAAGCTGGATATCGAAGTTAGAAGTTCACTTGAGGATATGAATATTCAAGGTTTTCTAATAGCGTGGATTGTGAACATGCTTAATATTAGGATTATCATTTCGAGTCTAGGCGACTAGAGGTACTCCATAGTTTTATCACCATTGCTATGGTTGCTGGTTGTCAATGTCATCTTGAAAAGACTTGTTTTACTAGTATCAGGCAAGTTCCTGCATACCATCAGTAATATTATGAAATCGGCTCTAGGGGAACTATCTTCCTGGGCTAGTAATAAAGCACTGGGGATAAATCCTGACAAAACAAAGTTAGTCCTCTTCACCAGGAGGTACAAGATTAAAAATTTCAAATTATGTAGCAGTGCTGAATGGTGTCGTCGGAGGCAACATTTTTAGGTGTGATTTTGGACCGTAAGTTATCTTGGAAGAGAAATACACTAGAAATGATGAGAAAGGGACTTAACGCTTACTACTTCTTCAGAAACTCCGTAGGCAAAAATGGGCTTAAGACCATTGTAAGGCCTGTTCTAACAACCGATTGTGCAGTTTAGTGGGAAGCTGTTGATAAAGTTTCATTCTTGGTCTCTCTTAACAAGGTACAACGTTGTGCTAGTATTGGTATAATTGGTGCTCAAAAAAACACTCCTCAAGCAGCCCTGGACATCATGTTGTCATTGCACCCTTTTGGGAGGTAACTGTCACAATATTTCGAAAATAATTTGGTGAAATCACTGTTGATACTGGATTTGGATTAGCGATTGAATGTGGTTTGAATATGTCATCCACTATTTCGGGATACTCTTCTAGGACTGTCAACATCCCGGAAACAAAATGTTGTACACTGATTAGGTGCAGAATATATCAGACTATAAAGTGACAAATTCTCAATACCAGGCGAGCCATAACCGCCAAAAGGGCTTAAGCGATCGGTCGATTTTCATTTTATTATTAAAATATATTATTCATGATCATCTACATCATCTCACAAAATATCAGGGCAGTAGAATTTACCGTTATGATTTTACAACAAAAACAATAAAGACTTAAGTACAATTCACTGTCCAAAGATATTTTAAAAAATGCTTCTCCTATAAATTTTATTGTTTGGCTCTTGAGTCTTTTTGGCGGTTAGGGCTCGATATATGTAGGTTATTATTTGTACTGTACTTTATAGGTTACATTAGGCAGGCCGATATTAAGTCAGCGTCACTTGGTTCCTAGAAACGGTCTATTTGTGGTACCTGCAAGGGATAGACTGGAAAAGAAAACCACAGAGTATTTATTCCAGACCATCGATGAGAGGCTTATTCAAGCCAGCCTGTAGCCCTGATAAATGAGTCTATTTCACGAATGTTAATACTCGCTAGATCAGATAAACCATGCAGAAAAAGCTTCTCCAAATTAAGAGCCCTCAACAGAAGTTATTAAGCCTTTTGTCCTGTTAAGGTTGGGATTGGAGTCTGTGGCGAGGTAGAGATACCAAGCATTTTCAACGTTTATTTTTGTAAGTGGGCCATGTTATTGAACAAGTGGTTTCAATGGATTAAGTGTTTTGCGCTGACCCATAAAGAAATTACCTAATTATAAATTTTCGTGCAAGTTACCAGGTATGTTGTTGAATGCGATCTTAAAATTTTAGTAAAAGAATTCCGCTGGTTTGCCTTCAGTACTATGATAACCAGCTTATATGAGCATCGTTAAACCGACTCAAAAATTGATTCTAATTTGATAGCTATTCTTAAAGGAGGGTGTCAAGCTGTATTTCTATATCATCACAAACCTATGGCGATGAATTCTAAAAATAGTTCTCATAGTAGAAGAATTTTAGGTTTTGATATAAAAAGTCACACAAACCTAACCTAATCTATACTAACATAGGTATAAAATTCATATTTTAAGAGCATTTTGTTTTAATTTATGGTTTTGGTCATTTTGATTTTTGGCCCCAAAGTCAGTTGTTGTTTTTAAAGAAAATAAATTACGTTTTTAATAAAAATAAAAAAAATCCTAAACGGAATTGAAAAACAGAAAATGTTGTCAATCTAATTTAGCTATATACCCATAGATTTGAATTGAAAGGTGTATGTATATTCTGTTGTTATTCTTTTGAGTCTTTCCGACTGTCTGTCGGCCTGCCTATCTTTCCATTTGTCTGCTTTTAAGAAATCGTAACGAGTTGTGTTATTTTCTTTTTGTTTTGTAGTTTCAAGTGGTTTTTACGTATTCTTTTGCACACTCTTCTTACACATACAAAACGAGATACGAGTTGTTAAATGCATGTGTATTAGACTTTCATAGATGTACTTACTATACGTGAACGTATGCATGTACAATATTTGAATGTAACAATAATAAAAACAACAAGTAAGAAAAGCTATAGTCGGTCAAGTCCGACTGTATGATACCCTTCACTGCTTAGGTCAAATATGGACCAACAATTTAATAAGTTTTCCTTGTGTCTTAGAGACATACATACATATACTAAGACTTATTTTTTCAAAATTTCGAGATTTATGTCATTTCCGGCTGGGATTTATTCATGGGTGCTAGGGTCAATTGTGGACCGATTGTTACCAAATGGTTATTGGTTTATATATATAAAATATTTATCTGTGCAATGTTTTAGTAATCAAATGCATTTATCGTTAGAGTTATAAACGTTTTTGTGCTTTTAAGTGTAATAAACGTCTTTTGAGAATGTGTCTTGTATGGGAGGTATGGTCAAATATGGGCCGATTCCTGCAAAATTAGGTACACTTATTAAGGTAATCATGGCAATATTTGTGCTGAATATTATTAAAATACAAGTAAATTTATAGCTGTAAAGGACCAAAAACTCTATTCCGGGAAGGCATCCCTATAGGAGGTACCCGAAATAGTAATAGTATAGGCATCGTCCTTGGATCAAAATATGAGCCTGTGCCAAATTTTAAATTTATCTTTAAAGTTACGACCTGTACAATGATAACAAGCTTACATGGATAACCGGCCAGCCAGCCGGACGGACATCGTTAAAACAACCCCGGGAGTGATTCTAAGCCGATTGGTATACTTAAAGGTGGGTCTCAGACCAATATTTCTATGCGTTACAAACATCAGCACAAACCCAATATACCCTTTCCACCTATGGTGGTGAAGAGTATAAAAAACAACAATACCGCTACCACATAATAGTAGCAGTAACAAGTACAATATGTAGTATTTTTCTCTCAAATGTCGAGTACATTAGCATGAATACTCTCTTTAGGAAAGTAACGATAAATTTCAGAGTACGTGAGTTGTATCACTTGCCTAAGCTGATCATAAGTTTTTGTTTTTTTCTTTGTTTTATTTCCTAGACGTGTGTGTGTGTGTTTGAATAAGTAAACCTTTGTTTGTTTTTTATTAGTTTCTTCTATTATATTATACCATTCATTCTCAGCTGCTAGATATTATTTAAACTAAAACAAAACTCAAAAAACAAAAACAAGTTTGCAATTCGTTTTTATTCTCTTTTTTCGTTTATTCGCTCCATATTTAAAAAAGTAACCCCCCACACAGAGACTTAACAGATATTGGATTCTTTTAGGGGACAATATGACACCACCATGGTAAAATTTTTGTTGGGGGAAGCGGCATGTGGTGTTAAATCTTTATTTATTTGATTAAAGTCCGTTTTGACATAAGATACTAAATAATTACGTTCCTATTGCAGTCGGTTCTTCATATAAAAAATACTATGAGATCCTAGAACTCCAACTAATGTCTGGCATTTCGGGATATAAATCGGCTTTAAAGCCGATAGTCTGACATACATGTTGTTGGTCTTAAGTAGAAAGGCCTAACTCGCATGTTTAAAATTTTACAGGGGAAGGTAAAAACTGATTTCCAACAGTAATTGTCAAAATTTCACGTTTTTTTTAAATGCATGTTATTTTTTAAATAAAGGACGAATTTGTTTCTCAAAACTTTTATTTAAATTTTAAACATATCAAAACTGGGCTTTTCGTATTATCATTTCAAAGCATAAATGTAACTTAGGGCTTTTACATAGCGAATGTTTTCTATAGAAAAGCTGACATTTTCTGAAGAAAAGTTTTTGATGGCGAATGTTTTCTACAAAAGATCTTTCGATATTAAAAGTATTCTATAGGAAAGCTTTTGATATTGTTTCTATAGGAAAGCTTTCGATATTGTTTCTATAGGAAAGCTTTACATAGCGAATGTTTTCTATAGGAAAGCTAACATTTTCTGTAGAAAAGTTTTTGATAGCGAATGCTTTATACAAGAGATCTTTCGTTATTAAAAGTTTTCTATAGAAAAGCTTTCAATATAGTTTCTATAGGAAAGCTTTTGATATCAAAAGTTTCAAAAAAAGTTTGTTTTCTATATGAAATCTTTCGATATTCAAAGAAGTTTTATGAAGGAAATCAAAAGTTTTCTATAGAAAATTTTTCAATATCGAAAGTTTAGTGTTAGGAAGCATTTCGAAATCGAAAGATTTCTATAGAAAATCTTTAGATATTGGTATTTTTATATTGGAAAGCTCTTGATATGGAATTTTTTTAGTAGAAAACTTTGGATATTTTAAAGTGACATTTAGGAAATCTGTTGATGTAAAAGATCTTCAATCCGAAATATTTTGACGACAAAATTTTTATATAAGTTTTCTATTGAAAATCTATCAATATCAAAAGTTTCATTATAGGAAACCTTTCGATATAGAATGTTTTATATAGAAAAACTTTTTTTTGTCGGAAAGCTTTCAATATGGAATCTTTTGAGTTGAAAGCTTTTTATACCAAAAGTTATCTATAGGAACGCTTTGATATTGAAAGTTTTTTTATAGGAAAGTTCTATATAAGGAATCTTTCGATATCGAATGTTTATTTTAGGTATCCTTTTGACATCGAAACTTTTATATAGGAATTTTTAATATAAACAGTTTTTTGGGAATCTTTAGATATTAAAGTTATCTATAAGAAAAGCTTTTGATATTGAAATTTTTCTATAGGAAAGTTTTATATAAAAAGTTTTCTATCTGAAATATTTTGACGACAAATATTTTATACAAGGAATCTTTCGGTATCGAAAGTTTATTATAGAAAGCCTGTCGAAAGGCTTTTATATAAGAAAACTTTAGATAAATAATGACAGTTTTTCATTTAAATGTGGAATGTTCAGCTTTAGCCATTAAAAGTTACATATAGGAAAGCTTTTAATACGGAAAGTTTTCTATCCGAATAATGTTGTCGATAGAAGTTTAATATACGAAATCATTATACATACAACCGAAAGCTTTAGGATTTGAAAGTTTTCTATTATGTGTTGATACAACGACACATAATTTGGCAAGGAAGGGCTTTTTAAAAATTATATTTTTTTAGGAATAAGTTAGGGCTTTTTAGAAAATGATTTAAATAACCACTTATTTTGATAAAATTGACTTAAATTTTTGTGAGGAGGTGTATATGCGATAAATGCATTGGAATCACAAAAAAAAATCAATTTCGAAAAAAGTGAGTTAGGGACTATCTAAATGAGACCAACGATATACATGGTGATACTAATTACTAATTACAATTTTTAGGATTTATAATAAAACAGGAATCACGGTTTCTATTGTAGTCAGATGAGTTCCTTCATGCAAAAATGTCTCTGAGTTCTTAGAACTCCAAGTACTGCCATTTTTTAGAAAGTCCTAACCTTCAAATGATAAGTATTTGAATTTGACAGATATCGGGCTATTAGTTTTTGAGATATAGGATTTTTAAGTGAAACAAACTTCAATAGCCATACTTTCCTGATAAATTTCCCATTTGTAATCGTCGGCCCTTTGTGCATCAATAACGTCTAAACGGTTTAACCGATTTCGATTTAATATTTAATCTACTTTAAAACCTGGTCCGGGAAGAGAATTGCAATTTTAGATTTAGAGGTCGACTCATTGAACTCAATACAACGGTATGTATATTCAAATATCTTCCAAAATATTAAAAATTAAGTTTCAAAATATTTCATTAGCTGGTTCCGGAGGGACAATATAAGGATCTTATGTACAATCCTATCCGGTTAGAAAAACCATTAATTTTTATTAAAGAAAAAAAAAACACAAATATTTAATTATAATTGGCAACTCTCAAAGGTCTAATTCTCTCATTAAAAGTTTGTACGTTACTCTCGCTGCTGCTCATCTTTGATTTATTTTCAATTATGTATTTTTTACGTACATATGTATCTACTACGTACGTATGAATGAATAAATGTGGGTATGAACATTTTTAGAAAACTACCTATCTATAGTTTCTAATGAACAAACGGTTTATAATAAAAAAAAAACTTTTACTTTCTTTTTTGTTAATCATTAACAACTACTTTAATAACATGTTTTTTAGCTCTAAACTAAATATTCTAGATACATTTGTACCTATATACCGTGACAACATTTTGTATGTACTACATCGAATTGAAACTATCATCCATCATGTTATGAAATAATTTATATGACCTATTTTAAAGTTACGATTATTTTCAAAACATATAGCAGCTTTTATACCTTAACATGATACAATAGTTCAAATTGCTGGAGCCAGGACCTTTGGGTTTATATAGAAAAGGATGGCTTGGCTAAATTGCTGAGCTGAAAACCCAATTGAATCTTAGTCAAATAAAAGGACAATTTTCGCTAGTTAAGATGCATTTTCTTTGCCCTGTTCTCAGATACAAAAAAGTTTCCGTAGCAATATTCCATGAATAGGGCCACGAATTGCTCACTCATCCGCTTTGAATCCAACAACGAAATCATCATAAGTGGTAAGTTCGACACAGAGGACTTTTAATTTGAATTTACTTATATTGCAACAGACAGGTAAAACTTCTGCGGGGAGCGAATTCTACATACGAACTGTACGGCTAAAGAACGAATTTTCTCTAAATTGTGTTGTTCGGTCTATCGGCTAATCGACCACGAAGGAATGAGCTCTAACAGAATGAAGTGTATTGCGTAAAAAAGGGAACGAATTCCCTAATTTCGTTAGAGTAGTAACGATAGAACAGTGTGACAAAACCCACATTGCCACGGTGCTCCAGGGAATCAATAGTTGGATTCCCTACTGTCAACGATGAGCACTGTCGTCCAATCCTGCACTCGGTCGAGAAGCTCCAAAATAGATTATGAAGCACCGGCCCATACATGCGAGATGTATTCTATTTTCGGTTGTTGTTGTTGTAACTGCGATTTTAAGTTGATAGTTAATATTTGTTTTCAAGATTTAAACAAAATGAGTTACAAAATAAATTATAAAGGTTTTCTTTTTAACTTGTCGAAATTTTAAAAAAGGAAAATCGAGAAATAATTTATATAAATTTATGAGTTTCTTTAAAGCTTACTTTTTCGAAAAAAATATTTTTTTCTTTTTCAAAGTCTGGTGAATTTGGTTGGTTGATGTTGTTATTGTTGCTGTACACCGAGACTAAGAAGATTGTTGGTTGGTTGGGTTGGAGAGATTGTTGATGGTAGATTCTCTGCTGCAATTGCTGCTGCTTTTTGTTGGATGTTATATATTATTGGACGTGTTTCATGTAGTAACTATATTTTTTTCTTTAAAGCAAAGTAGAAATCAGTTTATAAAATACAAACTGTTATTTTAAATTTTCTTTGCGTTTAATTTTTTTTTTTATAAGATGTTGTTGTTGTACTTATATGTTGACTTTTACAATATAAAATTCCAAAAAATTTTATATTTTCTTGTGTTGCTTTATATCTCTGACGTGTGTAATTTGTGGCAAAACTATTTGGTTTTAAAGAAATTTAATTATTAAAAATTTTGTTAAATTTTATTTTATAGGTAGGTATTTTTTGTTTTTTTTTTTTTGTTTTTCAATAAAATGTGTTTAAACTTTTGATTTTTTAAATTAATTTCCCTTTATCTGTGTTGTCGTTTATTTGTTCATTTTCTTTTATTTTAAATTTTTAAAAATTAATCTTTTTTGTTCCATTTTCCTTTTTTTATTTTTGCTATTTATTATCATTTGATATACTCTTCTCTTTTATATTATGGAATGTTTCGTTGATTTTGTTTTTTTGCTTCACTCTCTGTTTCTCTTTTATTTTTTATACATACATACATTTGAATGTATGTTTGTGTGTACATTTAACGAATTCGCACTCAGCTGTTTTTGTAACACAAAGAGATCACTCTTGTTTTTCACTCGCTAGTTTCAAATGTATTCGCTAGTTCTTTTATAAAGAAAAAAATTGAATCGTTACTTTACGTTTTTTTTTGTACTGTTGTCAAATTATTATTTTATTTCACTTTTGACATTTTTCAGCAATTTATGGGATTTTTTTTTTAATTCACAATGTTAATAATTTTCTAAAGATTAATTGATTTAATTTGATACAAAATTTCAACTTTTAACCACTTATTTCTTTTTTAATAAATTAATTCCTTTTTAAGTTTAACATATTAGGAATACTTATATGTATATTTAATATTTCTTAATAATTTATGGATTTATAAATATTTCTTTTATTAAATTTAGTTCACACCATTGTCACCTTAAGCAGCAGAAACCACTCTGGTACCCATACCACACCATTAATTGAACTGCTACATTTTGTGTATCGTCGTCTCTGTCTATTCTCTAGTTCTCTTTGCTGTCTTTCATTCTCCCTATCTCTTACAAAGAGGCATATAAAATCAGTGCTGCCAGAAATTTAATTTAATTTTTAGCAATCGTAAATAAAGCGCTTTTTCAAATACGGTTACCTCACAAAAAACAACTTTTTAGTACAAACTTTTGTATGCAATATCCACATAACATAGTCACTTTTTTTTTTAATTTAAAAAACTTTTAAAATTTGTTGTTAATTGCATTTTAAAATTTTTCGTCTAGGGTATTTTCTTTTTAAATTTCACATTTGAAGAAATCGACAAAAAAAGTTGTTCTTTTCTAACAAAAATTATATACCCATGTAACATTGTAAAAATCTTCGTATTCTCCTTAAAAAAAAAAACAAAACATGTAACCTTTTTGAAATTTATTATATTCTTTCCATATGTTGCATCAAAAACATGGGAAAATGTTACATTTTCTACACACTCGGCGAGCACATGCTAAAAATACCGCTTCCTTACAACCCTGCTGTTAGTCTTTTATAAAAATAATTGCAAAAGAAGAAAATTTTAAATTCGTTTCTAGTTGCAAAAAATGTAACACTATTCGAGGGAACTGGTAAAACTAGGGTTTGCAGTTCGATTTTGTATGCCTCGAAGCCGAAACAGAAAACCGCAGAAAAAAAAAACGCGGTTTAAGCTATTTATTTTTCATAATTTTATGTTGGTATTATTCAGAAATAACATTAGCTTATCATAAATTTGGATGTAATTTGTCTGTGAAATCTAATGAAGAAGAAGAATGAAAAAAACAAAAGGTGCCTTATAATGGACAAATAGACAAGTGCAAGGGGAAGACGGTATATGAAACACCCGAAACCGGCCGGTTTTGGGTGTTTTAAAACCGAAACCGCGGTTTCTCATTTTCACGGTTTTTTGCAAACTCAGCGTTAACTGATACAACGCACATTGCGCGAGGTAACGGCCGCCTTTTCAAGTATAGAGAAGGAATCTAATAAAATGGGTCTAGTTGTCAAAGAATCAAAAAACAAAACTGATGGTTTCTACATGCAGACAGTCCACAAGAGTTGAACCACATGTGATCGTTAAGAACTATAACATCGATGTTGTAAAAGAATTTATTTACCTTGGTACCAACGTCAACATAAATAACGACATAAGTTTCGAAATCAAACGTTGAATTATACTTGCCAACAGATGCTATTTTGGCCTAAACAGGCAGCTAAGAAATAAAGCTCTCTCTGTAAGAACTTAAATCACGCTCTATAAAACGCTTATACTACCCCTGGGATTATATGGTGCTGAATCATGAACACTTGCACAGGCAGATGAAGCTATCGTTTAAGTGTTTGAAAGGAAAATTCTACGAAGAATCTTTGGACCAGTCTGCGTCAACAATGAGTATCGACATCGAAGAACCATGAGCTGTATGAGTTATACGATAACATACAGTCATGTTCTAGAAAAGTAGTGGATTGAAAGTAAAATGAAGTTTTAAAAAGTTTACTTTTTTTTGTGTTCTACAAAAGTAGTAGTTTTTTTTTTCGATAAAAGTGGAATAAAAATGAAACGTACAAAGTATCAAACATTCAAATCGAAGTGATTTCAAATTAATTTTATTTCAAAGTAGAATTCAGAACATGCCTGATAGAAAAAAGCATTAAAGTGTTCGATAATGATCTTGAAGCAATTCGTAGATGAGGACGTCCAAAACTTCGCTGGAAAGACCAAGTAGAAAACATTTTAAAACTTTTCTTACGAAATTGAAGAATATGCGCACAAGATAGATGCGTATGGAATTCTAAAATAAGCTCGGTCTCTGACCTTAACAGGTTGTAAATATAGGGCATTTAAGTAACAATTTGTAAAATATTATTAAAATAAATTACCGTATAATGGAGAATTTTTATATTTATACAACAAACACTCCTTATGTATTAAAAACTTGTTAAAATGTTGTAATTTCTTTATAAATCTAATATTCAGCCATATAACAGAAATCAATTTCGTTCGGAAGTGGAATGAATTCCGTACTTTGATTCTATACGAAAAGTAAAGCGGTTGTTTTTGGATGAAACCATTTTAGCGGAACTTAATTTATGATTTTCTTTGTTTATTCAATATTCGAACAGTTTTTTCAATTATTCGCGTTTTATATTGTTTTAGATCATTTAAAATTTTTTGAAGTCTATAGAACCTAAAACCATATCGATCGAAATTAAACTTCGAAATGGTTTCAATTCCGAACGGAATTTGTGATATGACTGATTATTAGAGCACCAACAAAAAAAATCAGTCTTAAAGATTTTTAGTGCAAAAAATGGTTTATCTACACTTTGGCACTTTTGAGGTAATAAAAAAAAATTTGCAAAACATCAATAAATCGACATTCCTGCCAATCTGGCAGGCCTGCTTTCAAACCAACATATAAAAAAGGTTGTGAATGTGTGTGCTAAGAGTAATGAAAGAAAAATATTATAAAAGTACTTGACGAAAAACACACCAAAACATACCACAAAAATGTTGTTCGTTGGGTTTTTTTCTTTAATTTTGTTGTTGTTGTTTTTGTTAACCAGGATGTTATCACTTTATTACGTGTTTATTTTTCGTACAAAACAAGTTTATTATTGCAGTTTAAAATAGAATGTTATTTAGTTTAATTGATCAAAATAGTTGTATGCTTTTTTAAAAATATTTTTGAAATTAAAAATATGAAGAACTGTGAACATTAATTTAGTGTTTATATTTGAAGCGTACGCTACTGGTTCTATTCCCAGATTCTTTTCTAATGAAAATCAGCTGTTTTTTTTTATCATATTCTAAATTGGTTAGTGTTGCCATCTTACAAATTGTATACGACGAGGGTTATGTGTGCAAGTGATATTTGTTTTGTTTACAGTGGGTTCAGAAAAACATCCCAAAAATATGACCAAACTTGATAAATATTATTGGACTCTCACATCACATTCTGCCTAGAAAAATCCGACATTTTTCACCAAGACAAATCAAGGGTGCTTCACATGTGAATTTTCCATGTCCAAAATCTAATCCATTTATTCTGACGACTAAACTTTGTGGCAACATTTCATCTAATTTTTTTAGTCTCTTATCTATTTGTTTTTCTTTCTCTCCTATCTTCCTCTCTTTCCATCACATGTAAACTTCATATTTTGTTTAAAACATATGGTTGTTTTGTCATTTTGTTCATCGAAACGTCTGAACATTGTATTTGTTTTTTTTTTTTTAAATATTGCATTTAGTTGTATTTCTTTACACACAAATAGATAGAATGAATTTTTATCGTTGTTGTTGTTGAATTTATTATATTTATATCAACAACAATTTACTGACGTCTTTTTATATATCAACCACATAATGTATGTATGTATAGTTGTATATAGTTAGTATAAAATAAAGGGGCACTACACCCAACGTTATTAAAATTGTATACAAATTTCTTTTGGAGATTGTTTAATTTTTTTTCTAGCTGGAAATTCTAATTCTGCAAAGCTTTCGGCGTCTGCTCCGACTTTGCTATTTTTTTGTAATGCTTTTCATAATTTTTTAAGGTGTGAAGTGGCAGCAAAGCAACAACAAGTTGGAAAATTTAGTCAGCCAAGTCCGGTTATCAAATACCCCAGAACAGAGTTATGTACATGTATAATAGAGGGACTGAAAATATTGACGCTACTAGTATAAAATACATATGTTTTGGTAACCTTCAAAAGATACGCGTTTAAACGTTTGTGAGATATAGCATTTTGAGTGAATCAAATCTTGATAGTTTAAATATTTGAATAAGGGAAAGTTCTGCTTAAAGTGGGTGCCACACCAACTTACAATCGATCAAAATTAAAAAAGATGACAAAATTTAATATCCGCATCATCACATTCTTCTCTCGATCTGACCTACGGCAACTCTTCTTAGACTTTAAGTGAATGCTTGAGGAAATGAAATTTAGGGCCGATTAAGAGTAAGTTAATCCCAGAGGAATATTTTTAGGCTAAAAACAAATCGTATAACAAGTATGAATGTGCTATACAGTAATTTTCGGCTATAGTCCATTCCGCTTAAAGGTCAAAAACGGATATAGCCAATCTGTTATGGCCACTTGCGAGTTCCTATCGCATTTAATGCAAATTATTCGTTCTAAAGTCCATTAAGTCCACTTTCGTTAAAGGCCATATTTTCTTTGTATCTGTGGCTAATATTATATGGAAAAAATTCGCATATAGTCCACTCATTTTTTTAACTTTTAATTTTTTTTAGTTGGCTCTAGAGTTTTCGAGATATAATTTTTTTTCGAAGAAGAGGACTAATATTAATATAACTGAAAAACGGCTTGCCCTATTTATTACACAAAAAAAAACAACTCAGTATTTACAGAGATATTCTATTATTATTATTATTATTATTTTTTTTAATATTTTTGTTTTTCACAAAATCATAAAAAATATAAATGACAACAAATGTTCCATTCTTTAACCATTAATGTATAGATGTATATGTGCTTAGCGAAACGAGCTTCATCTTGTTATAATCGATCAGTAACTAATGGTATAATAACAGACAAAAAATTTAACTTTTGCTGATTCTTGTATTTTTTATGACTTTTTTTAAAATCGAAAAAATTTTGAAAGAATCATTATTTTGGTGAAAATTCTATGATATCTCTAAAACGACCAAGAAAAATGTAGAGACGACTTAATGATAAAATTGTTCTCGAATTTCGGTTTTTCATATTAGCTTAACAACCAGCCATTTTGGATTTATGTATGTTAACACTATGTATTTGCAAAAAACCTGTTTATATCTCGAAAACTATAACCAACTTGGAAAAACCGTATTTTGCAGATCAAAGTCATCCAGATTTGGTCAACAAATCTCGAGAGTCAAGATCTTGTTGACCTGTATTAATTGAATTGATTAGAATTAATATTTGGTTATGTTATGAATTAAAATTACATAGTCCAAAGGGGATTATATCCATGATCGCTTATAGTCCAAAGGTTGAATATATCCAGGTTCGCTAATAGTCCATAAATTGGCTTATGAAAAAATCGGTTGTAGTCCAAATTCGCTTATAGTCCACAAAAGTAGTGCAACTATACTTGGGTCTATAGCCGAAAATTACTGTAGTCGGTCAAGCACGATGCTACGGTGAAGTTATCAACCTATAACGTAAGATATGCTCCCCTTGTCAATAAATTTACCAATAAATCAACCATCCTTTTATATCGGACTCTATTGCGTGATGTTAGGCATACGCCATTCCATGAATAGGTTGCTGCTTGGAATTCCGTATCAATTGACCTACTTCAGGTTTTAGCAGGTGTACCAACACGACGGTCTCTAATCTGTTGATATATGGCCTTCGAAGTGTGTGCCCTATTCATACAATTCATTTAATAATACAATTATAGGCCAATCCTCATAGATATTGGAGCCAATAGCTACTGATGAACTAATTTCATATCTGAATGGGGTTGGTCTTAAGACGAATATTTTTATATATTGCATACATAAGCACAAACTTTATCCCACCTAAGGTGGTGTAGGGTATTATAAATAAACCAGCTACATATGTATTTAAATTATAAAAGTGAACTACAACAGTGAATAATTGTGAAATCGATAATACTTATAGTTATAATAATCATTATGATAAACGACTGATTCACTGTTCCTAAAAATATTTGTTTCTATTTAAATTTGTATAACATTTTATTGGGCAATCTATTATGTTTAGTACTAGCAGCACGTATTGATTTGAGACAATGCAACGTGATAAAGAGTTTTTCTTTAAAGCAGATAGTGTTACTATATCTAAAAGGTAGGTTTAAGTGAGGATTTACATTGATTAAAAGTCACAAATCCTTATTTTGGGATTGCCGTAACATTACAGGTATGATCTAATAAAGGACAAGTCCAAGAAGACTTATTTGTGTTGTGATTGGATAAAACACTTTTAAAGGTGCGAAATCAAAAGAATATGTAAGGCATAGTTACAGATAATCTTAATCTCAGAGAGCTATTGACTGACAGCTTTATGGTAAGAGCGAATTACAAGCAGGCAAGAGGTTAGCTTGATCAGTTACTTTGGGTAATCAAATGAGCTTGTCCATGAACTACTAGAATACTTAGATAATTGATCTTTTTTTTAATAAATTTTATAAAATGTTTTCTTTATTATTTCAAATTTCAAAAATTATAGAATAAAATAAATTTTAAATTCTAACCCCCTTATGCATAAACAAATAATAAAGTTATTACAATAAGCCTGTGATAACATTATAAATCCTTAATGAATAAGTTTATAAATTTATTGACCTTTCTTTATTTATAAATATACAACTTTGTTCAAAATGTCCTTAAATATTTGCGAGATATTCCTTTAGTCGTTTCATTGTTTAATTTTATTTTGCACATGCCATCAGTATGTTATTATTCTACTCGTGCATCGCTGAGCGCACACAGCAACAGATACTTGCACACAGAGATTACAAACAAACGGAAAAAATTAGGTTCAACAAAATAAGAGAAGAAAAAAATGTGAGTCAGAGATTTAATTGTATTTCAGAGTTCATTTCTTCATCAGGTGTTTAGCAATACAAAATGAAAAACAAAGAAAAATTATTCATTTAAAATATGTATGTATGTATTTATAAAGAGCAAAAGTATTTATACAGGTTGGCCAAATTTGAGGTTAGGAAGGAAGTAAATTGACTGTCAAATGATGAAATGTCAAAATTGAGCTGTCATCCTTTGAAATTTTTTTAATAAAGAGTTAACAAATGTTAGCAGGAATGGAAGATGGCTTTCTACACCATTTTCAATTGTAAATGAGAAATTTTCACATTGAATTGAGAAATTTTCATTTAAAATTGAGAATTTGCATTTGAAAATGAGAAAATTGAAATTAAGAATTTTCATTTAAAAATGAGAAAATTCCAATTGAAATTGAGAATTTTCATTTGAATTTTGGAAAATTCCAATTGACATTGAGAAATTTCATTTGAAAATGAGAAATTTTGAATTAAAAATGGGAATTTTCCATTTGTAAATGAGAATTTTTCATTTGAATTTGAGAAATTTTAATTTGTAATTAAGAAATTATCACTTGAAATTGAGGGACTGAGTTCGACTGCTCTTCATTTCTAAACTTTTAAACTTTTTAATAAATAAAATGGAGATTAGCTGTCAAAAATTGTAAAAAACGTAGTGTATAGGATCTGTCACTTACAATCACTCTTTATATTAAAATCTTTAATATTCCAAAAAAAGTTACTGTAATGAGAAAATATCTCAATTTCGTGAAATCAAAATAGTCGACCGATTTAACCTATTTCAATAGAAATAACTTTTGCTATTAGAATTTTAAATCAATTCAAAGAGTGATAATGAGACGTTCGGAATAGTACAAGTAGGTCTTAGAGCCATTTTTCTATGTATTATCGAAATCAGCAGAATTTCATTGAAAGTAATTGATTTTCATGTGAACCGCCGTGGTATAACAGGTTAGTCATCCGCCAAGCATACCAGAGGTCCCAAGTTCGATCCCTGGCCAGACCCATTTGAAAAAAAATCCGTTCACCTCATAACTCAGGTAGCCATTGGTTATTAATTATATTAGGCTATGTAAAACTTCTATAACTAATGTATTTGCCGTTTGGCGCCGGAGTTAAAACGTATGTCCTTTTCAATAAGTCTAAAAATATGTATCTATCGCAATTAGAAACATTTCAATCAGTTTTAGATTATATGGATCAGCTGTTGGCTCTGGTGCAGTGAAAAGTTAAGATTTTTAAATTGTATCAAGTAAGACTCACGCGTACCAATCAGGTTTAAAATGTATCAAAAAAGTTCAATTGTACCATGTTTGCCAACCCTGATTGTTATCCATTTCTTTACAATCCGCAGTGGAAATAAACGGAGGATAAAGCCTATTTTTTGCTTGACTCCTACACGAGAATATGACAAAAACCTGGTAAAATGAGCATATGGACACGCCCACTTTTTTCAGTTGATAACTTCGGAAATACTAGCCGTACGAATGTGATTTCTTGCAAATAAATAGTCTGCTTGGCCCGACTAAAAAAAAAAATCCGACTACAAACACGCCTACTTTTGAAGCATTTCTTTTTTTTTAATTTTCTATTATAGAAAAGTCCAAAGTTTGTAAAAATAAAGTTATAAGAATATATTTATTTATTTTTTTTTTTTATTTATTTATTTATTTATTTATTTATTTATTTATTTGAACAATTCGTAATAATAAAGCCTATGAGGCCAAAATATAAAATTATTACAAAAGAAAAATAATCAAAAATTATACTAAAACTAAATAACAGTATATACTTCAAAAATTAATAATAATAATATATTGCAAAGATATAGTAAAAATTATTTGCTTCAAAGCAACCTAAATATATATATTTATACCACTTTTCAACTGACAACTTTGGAAATAAAAAGGAAATTTCAGGTGATTTCTTTCAGGTAAACTGCGAAAATTAGAAGATTCTCACAAAACTGCTCAAAAGCACGCATACTTTTTGTTTTAAAAAATATATATTTAAAATTTTTCGTTGCACAAAAACTTCTAATCTCCCATACAAAACAAGAGCTTCATCTGCTGAAAGATCCGTTTTGAGATCAGTTTTTGACCCTTTCTTATTTAAGAAGTTTAAGTTTGGCTGTTTTTAGTTGAACGTCTTAGCAGGAATGTTTTTATTCAAATAGGATGGTCCTTTCAATGTTCTATTTGTTACAGTTCATTTTCGGGGTTTTGGCCTGCTATATTGAAGAATAATGTGCACACCATTAACCCCTTGACGTATCAATTAGTGTAACGAAGTTCGCTTCCAACTGTTCGCATACAACTTGTACTAAACAAACCAGTTTTGATGCTTAAGAACAGTCGCAAAACGAGTCAGACTCGTTATAATCATGTTAGGCACAGAAATTGTACCACGAGTCAGACTCGTGGAAATGTCAAGGGGTTAAAAAATATGGCAAAAGGTCTCCATTGTCCTAATGCGTTTCCACTTAAAGGAGTGAATGTTGAAAAAAAATCTTATATAAAAACTTGTTTTCTTTAATAAAAACTTGTTATCTTCAAAAAGTCACGGACTTATTGAGCCACCCTCGTATAAAAGGAATATTAAGAGAGAAGCCTTTTATAGTCATTTCTAACTAGCAAAGTGCTATCACCACAAATAATAAGATAAGACTTTTCATCATGCCCTCGTACAATATTATTGTCGTCATAGATACGAGTTTATACCAGAGCAAGGTATTCCGAAGGTCAAATTGTACAAATTTGTTTTGTTAAAAAAAAACACGATAAAAATTTTATTTAAAACAGATTTCCTACTTAATATGTATCTGCATACATATAATATCAAAAAAAAATATGAGTATCAAATAAACATTTATGTACAAAATTTTTTTATGTTTCAAATAATTTGTATATGACACAAAAACTTTAATGCAGAAATTTCGATTTACTATAATTGCAAACATTTTTTATTGTTCAAATTATCATTACTAAGAATACCAGAAAAATTTGAAAATATATTAAGAAAACATACTATACTCGTGTGATAGATACACTTTAAATGGATAATATGTAACAAAAAACCCAATACAACACGTTTCATTGTCGTCATTTGAACAGTAAATAAAATATTTTTTGCTTTTTTCCGAGAGGTGCGTCGTCCGTCGTATAAATTGTGAGCATGTTTTGGTTTTACTATCGTACAAGCATTTTTGTTGCCATGCTCTTGTCTGCCCGTTTTCTATACAAAACTATTTTTATCTTTACACTTAAAGAAATTATTCATAATTTGGAAAGTTGTTCTCTTTATAACTTGTGTTTATGTTCTTTGCTTCAATGACCACACAAACGTGATTCATTTAGGAGAGATTTGAGTTGCAAAGACCGACCAAATAAATAACTAAAAATTACTTTCGTTCGTTTTTGACAACTTTTTTTACCAACAAAACGGAGACCTAGTGGGTCAAATACGCAGAATTCAATGGTGCCAACCGTTTTTTAGGTTGGCACTAGTTTTCGAGATATAGCGTTATAAAAAATGGAGGAGGTTGAGAAAAAAAATATTCACGCAACTCGAAAACAGTTTCTTTCTTGAACTGAAACTTGAACTGAACTTGTAAAAAATTCGAAATTCGGCAACAAAATTATCTTTCAGGATGTATTAATTATTTTTTAAATCCGAGCAGTTGTTTTGGAAATAAATTTTTTTGTTTGCAAAAATTTTTTTTGAAAAATCACAAATTTTTGTTGCCGAATTTTGATTTTTTACTTAGTTCAAGAAAATATGTGAATATTTATTGCTCCATTTTTTAAATAACGCTATATCTCTAAAACTAATTCGTATGGTTAAATACTTACTGTAATACTTTAGAATCACTTTCTGAGTCGATTTAGTGATGTCAGCCTGTCCGTCTGGACGGCATGTAAACCATGTAATCAAAGAACAGGTCGCAATTCTTAATCATGAAAATTGGCACAGATCATTTTCTTGATAGTGGGACCATGGCTATTGAAATTCGTCAAAAGCGGTCCATTATTTCTGGTACCTCCCGTAGGTCCCATTTCCCGGAATTGATATATTGACCACAAATATCAATATTTCATGAAATTTAAAACAAACCAAATAAACCAAATTTCGTTGAATTCGGTTCACATTTGACAATAGCTCACATACAAACTCTTCTGTCAAAACGCACTAAATGAGACAACAACGCTCGTAAATCTAAAGATAATGAGAATTTTGAGTTGATTTTTTGCATAAGTTTTGTAAAAACTGTAATCAATTTGCTAAATTTCGAATTAATTGGCCCACATTTGACCCTAGCTATCATATATGTAAGTCTAAATGACGGAAACAGCTTAAATACAGAAAATGTTTGTATGATGGCAAAATTTAGGAAAAAGAACAGGAAAAAGAACATATTTCCCTTAATGGTGAATCGTATGGTCGGGCTTGACCGACTATAGCACTCAGGGGATGACCCCTATATATCCATATGCATTGTAATGGAACTAGGGAAATAGGTTGTGGCAAGGAGGATAGGGGGAGAAGTGTTTGTGGATATTTGATTTGAACCTTTGGATATCATAATTAGAGGGAAAAACTGATGCAGGAAGTTTATTCCACATTCGTGATGTGCGGCTAAAAACGAGTTTTCTCTATAGTGCGTCGTGCGATCCACTGGAAAATCGAACACAAAGAGATGAGACCTTGTTGAGTTGCGTATGCTACGAAGAAATGTAACATGCCATTATATTAGCGATAGAACAGTGAAACGCAACCCACATTACGACAGTGCTCCAATGAAGCAATAGAGTTGGCTACCCTACTGTCACCGATAAGCACCTTCGCCCTCTCTTCTACACGGTCGAAAAGCTTCAAAATAGACTTTGAAGCATCGGCCCATACATGAGAGTTGTATTCCATTATCGGTTGGGTATAAGTGGTATAGGAGATCAGTTGGAGTGAAGTATGTCTTACTGCTTCCTTCGACACTTGAAAAACGTGATTAGTCCAACGGACATCACAATGAATTTTCATGCCTAGAACATCAAGAGTTTCTGATTCCTCAATATTTATACCACCCATAATTACAGATGATGCACGTTCCCACGGCAGTCGGTTCTTCGTACCGGAACGACTCGGATATCTTAGGATTCCGACCAAGGACTGCCGCTTCTGCGATATTACCAATAATATGGCAGTTACAACAACAGATGATGCAACATTGTTCGTAATGCGTTTAGTGTTAACACATAGAGTTGAGCGTTGAAATCGACCCTATTTAAACGACCCCAATTGGATATTGTAGATCGGTCGGAATTAAGCGTATCATTCATGGTTTGCCTCTTGGAATTGATCTCCAATATGCTTGGCGTACAGTTGAATGAATACGAATGACAGATGTTGCTATCATCTGCAAAAGAGTAGATAGGGTTGAAAGTTTGACATAGAAGGTAATTTAGAAAAATTAGAAATAGAGTAGAAAAAAGAACGGATCCTTGTGGTACGCCCAAATTAATCTTGAACTTGTCCCATCTATAACAACTCTTATAGTCCGATCTCTGAGAAAGCTTGATATAAACCGAGAGAAATTTTTACCTACACCAAATGCTTTAATTTGAATGAGTGGGTGACAAGCAAAACTTTTTGTTTACATTTTTCACATGATTTTTTTCAGTGTACACATAGATTAAAAATACACTTTATAGATTTTGAAAACAATATGCATAATATATGTATGCATGTAGTACATAAATACGTACGTATGTTATATGCTATGAATTTCAGTTCTATGCTTTGGTATGAATTAGTTGTATATTTACTTTTTAAATTGTCTACAACAACGAATTCATTAACTCGATTTTTATGCATATTTATTTCAATTCACATAAAAAAAAAATTACAAAAATAGTACAAAATTGTTGTAGAGACAAATATTATACATATTATGTATTGAGTGTAGAGATACTTTGATACTTAATATGTGAACAGAAAGTACTACTAGTAGTAACCTTTTTATGTCATTTCATCAATTATTTACCGCATATTTTTGTTCAATTGTTTTTCGATTGAAAACCATTTGTTGACAAATAAATTCCCACATACAATAATAATTATTCATGTTCATGTTTTTGAATATAAAGTAGGTTGGCAGCAATTGACAATTGCCCTAGTAATTCTGTTTGTTTGTATTGAGTTAATAGAACAGGTCAATTGTAGGGAAGTGAAAATTTTAACATTCAATCTGCTAAAAAAAAATAAAAACAAAAACTATTAATAAAAGATTTAACAAGTTTATTTTAAAGCTATTTTTAGTAACGCTGATATCTTAGCGTTTCTTGAAAACAAATTAAATAATGTCGTCATAAATTTTAATGACCTACTTTTACAAGTTAGATGAAATTGAAACATAATTAAAAAAAAGTGAAACTTTTTGTATTTCACAAAATTGAATGTCTATGCCTTAAGCCAAATAAGGTACATATAATATGATTTAATAAATGAAAGCAATACTTTTTAGATAAATGACCAGCTTTGGTTTTCAAGGCTATAATACAAGTGTTTCCTGGGCTGCATTGATGACTTTCTAAGGAGTGTTATAGATAAAATTTGTAGTGGCTTTATGATAAAAAAATGTTAAAATGTGTAACATAAAAATTGCCAAAAACAAGTAAGAAAGTGCTATAGTCGGTCAAGACCGACCATACGATGCCCTTCACCACTAAGGTCAAAGGTGTTCTTTTTCCTGTATAGAGACAAATATTTGCTAGATTTTGCCGTCATACAAACATTTTCTCAAAACTTACATATTTAAGCTGTTTCCGTCATTTGGACTTATATGAGAGCTAGGGTCAAATATGGACCGATTATCTCGAAATTTGGCAAATTGATTACAGTTGTTACAAAAATTATGTTTGCAAAAAATAAACTTAAAATTCTCATTATATTCAAACTTAAGAGCGTTTTAATGATTTTTTTCCCCATTTAGCGCGTTTTGAAACATAAGTTTGTATGGGAGCTATGGTGAAATATGGAACGATTTCAACGAAATTTAGTACAGTGATTTAAGTTTACATAAGCAGTATTTTTTTTTAAATTTCATTAAAAAATATTGATATTTGTGGCCAATATATCAATTCCGGGAAGTGGGACCTATGGGAGGTACCATAAATTGTGTACCGATTTTGACGAATTTCAATAGCCATGGTCCCATTATCAAAAAATTTCATCAAATTATCTTTAAAATTTCGACCTGTAGTTTGATTACAAGGTTTACATGGGGGTCCAGCCAGCCGTCCAGACGGACGGACTGACATCGCTGACAAATATTTCTTTGCGTTGCATACATCCGCACAAACTTATAATACCCTTTATACCTAAAGTGGTGAAGGTCTCCAATAATAAACTTTTGATATTGAAAGATTTTCTATGGAAAACTTTCGATATCAAAAAATTTTCTATAGGGTAGAAGGGGGAGCATTTGCCACTTTTTTTTTTAAAGTGCTCTAGGTTTCTTACCGTGAGAGTTATCACAATTTTTCTTCATAGGTACCTATATATGTTAGCTTTAAACTGTGTTGGTTCAGATTGCCTACGGCTTTTCTTTATGTATCAAATTTGAAAAATAGCAAATTAACTAAAAGTGGCCAATGTGCCCCATCCATGGGGCACATTTGCCAATAAGTTTGGTACAAAAAAGAAGTAAAAAAATTGTTGCAATAAAGTAATTTTTATTTCTATAAAGCTTTAATATACAAAACAAACAAACCAAAAAATTAATTCAAGTTCATTTCAGATGGATAAATTAAACAAAACAGTAAAAAATTCAGAGATCAACATTTAAACTATTGGGCCTCTGTTAACATTGTACTGTGACATATCAGCATTAAAAAAAATGTTAAGATGGAAGATGGATTAGGCCTTGCAACCAAAATACGATATCCTTTTTAAGGATATTACAAATGTCGGGCTCAAAAAAATTTCGTCGAGTTGCTATGTTATATGTGTATGGCAAATGTGCCCCAGGTAGAGTCGTTAGATGTAAAGAACTATTTTTCACATAAGAAATAGATTTATTGTTAAAAACTTAAAATATTTGTTCTCACTACTATATTGTTTATTAAACTAATGAATAATTTCTTAGGATAACAAAAAAACTAAGGAAAATATTACAAAAATACTTGTAGCAAAATATTTTTTCAGGATCTGCTGAAACAATAAATCACGCCTGATGTTTTATATATGAAAGCTACAGCAGCCAAAATATGAGATATAGAATATCAATGATAAACTAATATAAACTTAAAATATTTGTTCTCACTACTATATTGTTTATTAAACTAATGAATAATTTCTTAGGATAACAAAAAAACGAAGGAAAATATTACAAAAATACTTGTAGCAAAATATTTTTTCAGGATCTGCTGAAACAATAAATCACGCCTGATGTTTTATATATGAAAGCTACAGCAGTCAAAATATGAGATATAGAATATAAATGATAAACTAATTGTTAAAAACTTAAAATATTTGTTCTCACTACTATATTGTTTATTAAACTAATTAATAATTTCTTAGGATAACAAAAAAACTAAGGAAAATATTACAAAAATACTTGTAGCAAAATATTTTTTCAGGATCTGCTGAAACAATAAATCACGCCTGATGTTTAATATATGAAAGCTACAGCAGTCAAAATATGAGATATAGAATATCAATGATAAACGAATATAAAATCGATTACAGCATCAAAAAAGATAAGTTAGTTTTCAAGAAAATTAGTGGTGGCAAATGCGCCCCTATGGCAAATGGTCCCCCTCCTACCCTACATATAAAACTTTTGTCATCAAAACCCAGTAAAAAATAGGATCATCCACAGAGTACTCTTGGAGCGCTACTTTGCAAGTAATGGATTACTTCATAAAACTCCGAAACTCATAGGATTTTTAACACAGCATGTCTGCAGACACGAGTACTCATTTTAAGCTCCTTATGGGGTACTCCCTTTAGTCTTGAAAATGACGACAGAGGGAGTAATCGTTTCTGTCTCCTAAAGGAGCATAAAGGGAAATATTGATATAAAATACAAATTTGGTTATTTTTTACAAAAATAAAAAAATATTGATTTTTATTTATATTAGAAACGTGTCTTTAAGTGCTTCTGCAAGAAAATTAAAGAAAAGACAACGCCTATTATTTAAAACATGCAATTAAAAATTCACCAATTTCCGAAACAAAAAAACTAACAAATTTGTATTTGTTTATTTTTTGATCCATTCCAATTTAAGAAAAAAAACTAACTGATGCATGCCTTGTTGATCCATTTGGATTATTAAGCGAGGCATAAACAACAAAATAAAAAGTTTGGATAGCTCGCTTATTACTCCAAATGGATGCACAAGTCATTACTCCTTTGTTGCTCGATTATGGATTAATCCATATATTTTTTTCTGGAAATATTTTGGATTGAAAGCCTTTAACATCTACAGATTTCCTAAATGTTACTTTTTACTGTTTTTAATCTGTTTTTAGCTTCTCCTATAAAGTTCTAAATATGCGAGTCATACATGAGACCAACGATATATAACTTAAACTCATCAACAATAGATAAAACGAGTTTTGTTAGTTTATCAAAAACGGATCTTGGAAGATATAAGCCATGAAAATGGTGTCTGGTAGTCTACCACGGCATTAGAATTGTAAGAACTATATCAGATCAGTCACAGAGGGGGTAAAGCTGTGTATCAGACTAATCTCCACCTTTGGTGGTGAAGGTGAATTCAACTAATTTCAATAATTTTCCTCTAATAGCACGTGAAATTAAAATATATGGCATCTTTGGTGTAAATAGATCAAAACAGCTCGAATAATATATATTATAAAAAAAAAGAAACGAAAACCGTTGAAGCAAACAAATAGACCCAATAAATAAATGACAAAGGCGAGAGAATTACTATATATAGCGGGGACCCGTTTAAGATCACGAATACATTGAAATAATAAAAATTTCAACCTCAAAACCAGTATAAACAATGCAAATTCAACAAGTAGACAGACAGACACAATCGAGCTAGATGATTTTGTTTAAGAAAAAATAAATAAAATAAATATATTGTATATAAATTAAAGTCCGTCCGTCTGTCTGGTTGTTCATCATATACAAAAAAAAACACAATCGTTTAGTGGCAGAGAAACGACGACGACGACGTTCGTTGTGTATTACGTTAATCAATGCCAAACGTTGAAATTCCAAAATATAAAATTATAAAAAAGAGGGGAATGTTATAGGAAATGGTGGTTTAAGTAATTAACTTATTATGAGAGTTAAAAAAAAAATAAAACAACTTTTGCAAAAAGAATAGGAAAAATATATTATACAAATATAAATTTGTTTTTATAAAATATGTTTTCATAAAGACCTCATCAAGGTAAAATATAAAGAAACTTAACTTATGTATTGGATCGGATTGGCTTAATTAATAACAAAGTTATGAATATTGTTATACTTTGAGGGTTTTATACACGTATTTATACAATTTGACGACAAGTTATTAAAACAAATTATTTACTTTTATTTTATGTCTATATTTCTGTTTTGTTTAAGAAACGAGATACAAATATGAATTTTAAGAATTTGCTGTAGAAAATTATAGTATTGATTTGTGGTGGTTGTGTTATCGAAAAAGTTTTATA
Source organism: Stomorhina lunata (assembly GCA_933228675.1). Classification (NCBI taxonomy): domain Eukaryota; kingdom Metazoa; phylum Arthropoda; class Insecta; order Diptera; family Rhiniidae; genus Stomorhina; species Stomorhina lunata. The sequence continues at coordinate 101,213,429 of OW121742.1, read as the reverse complement.
CATAACATACATTAGGGTGGATCATTTTTTTATTTTTGTGAGCAAACCTATAAGCAATCAGGCCTATAAGCTTCAGTACATGAGTCTAGTTTTTAAAAGGTCATGTTAAAAATATCATATAAGTCATGCAACAAAAAGTTACGTCAGACCTGATTTTTAATAGGTAGGGGTAAAGATGGAAGAGATGGGTAATCTTCTCTCCCAACTCAACATTATGACAGTCACATACCGAAATAGTATATCCGATACTTTTGTTAAAAAAATCAATAACCCAGTTCACAATCCGTTGCAAATAATCTAGCATGGCACAGTGGGATTGTGAAACAGTCATGTCCCACCATACGATAACCTTCACCACTAAGGTCAAAGGTGTTCTTTTTCCAGCATAAAGACAAACATTTGCTAAAATTTACAATCATATAAACATTTATCAAAATTTATATAATTAAGCTGTTTCCTTCATTTGAACTTATATGAATGCTAGGGTCAAATGTGGACCGATTATCTCGAAATATTGCAGTTTTTACAAAATTAAGCATGCAAAAAAATAAACTCAAAATTCTCATTATCTTCGAATTTACTAGCGTTTTAGAGATTTTTGTCTCATTTAGTGCCTTTTGACAGAATAGTTTGTATGAGAGCTATGATCAAATGTCGACCGATTTCAACGAAATATCGGTAAAGGGATTTTGGTTTACATAAGCAGTATTTGTTTTAAATTTCATGAAAAAATATTGATATAAAAATTATCTGTGCCAAATTTTATAAAATTATCTTTAGAATTGCGACTGTACTTTGATTACATGGTTTACATGTGGGTCCAGCCAGCCAGCCAGACGGACGGACGAATGGACTTACATCGCTAAATCGACTCAGAAAGTGATTCTAAGCCTATTGGTATACTAAAAAGTGCGTTACATTCGTCAGCACAAACTTATAATACCCTTTCCACCTATGGTGGTGAAGGGTATAAAAAGCGGACAGGTTTTTTTGGTACTTTTTTCAAATCGGATCAGATATTTTTCTGTTTCAATAGCAATATAAATTCATGGAATAATAATATTTTGTCTAGCGCTAGAAAAAACTTGCAAGAATAGTAATAAATTTAAAACTGTTATATTTTAGGCACTTGTCTATGTGTTAGTAACACAATACAAATTTGTTGAAGTGTGGCCACAGTTTTTATTTCGTGTGGTTGTCGGTTTTGTTATAATTTTTTGTTCAACTTGTTTTGTTTTTTTTTTGCTTGAATTGGCTTTAAGTTTATTTTATTTTTCAATTTTACTTTGCAACTTGATTCGCTGAAGATAGATAATAGGCAACATTTACAAAAACAATAAGCAATAAAAGGAAAACATTAGTACGGATCAAAATTAAATTTTCTCATGAAACTAGCTATCACTATAAATATATAAAGTTTGTGGAAATAGCAGGTTGATGAGTTTTGATCTGACTTCTAAAACTGAACTAGACGAATATGTTAAAGTAGCAACAATAAAAAGCAAGAACAAGACAAGGTACACTGGTAAAAGAAGGCGTCCAAAGTCACTAAACTTTCCCACGACAGTCGGTTTTTCGTACCGGAACGACTCGGAAATCTTAGGATTCCAAACAAGAACTTGTCACTTCTGCTATATTACCAATAATATCGCAGTTACAACAACAACTAAACTTAGTACAAAAACTTAATTCACGATCTGTGCGATTATATAGTCAAAAAGGAAATATTTGGTGCTGGACGAAAGATCGTAATTCCTGATTGGCCAAACTAACTTGGACTATATAGTCAAAAAACTATTTATAAAGCCACTAAACTAAGAAAAAGGACTTAAATTCACTATCAGTTTGATTACATAGTCAAGAAGTCAATATTTAGTGGTGGACAAAAGATCGTAATTCCTGAATGGCTAAACAGACTGTATCGAACATCATCCTATTGACACAAGTTGTTTTTAAAGGACAGATAACAGATGCGCATCGGCACCGGTTGTACGGATTGTATAGATCAAAATGTTTGAAAGTATATAATACCTCCGAATAAGCAGAAATTTTTGCAAGTCAGAAAGTTCAGACAGAATAACTAGAGATTGTGAAGTGAAAAAAGTCTTGCAGGACATATCACATGGGCTAATAAGTCCCGCTGGTTTATTGCATTTAACTCTCATTCAGATAGTACTAAACTTCAACAGACAGCTGTCAAAAATAGGAGATATTATATTTATTAGTTAGTAAGTTTTTGTTCTAAGTGTGACGGTACTACTGATGTTTCTATTTTAATTTAACACGAAGTGAGGCAATGGATTGAAAAGTTTATGGGAACTCCGTTCCATCAAAAATAAATGGATTGAGGACTGCAACTTCTGTGATATTTTTAAAAATGTCTCAACAACGCAGTGGACGAATCTACGACGGGATAACGGCAGAAAACATAAAAAAGATTTACAAAATCGTATTGCATAATCGAAAAGTGAAGTTACTTGAATTAACTGACATCTGCGATGGGAAATCATTTTGACGTGATGCAAAGGCTTATGCGCATGCTGGGGGAGTAAATATTATTGCTATCTTCGGTAGGGTTACCCATACCAGACAGGCTTAGAGGGAGTGCTCTACAAAGAACTACCCACCCCTCCCCTTAAACTGGCCTCAGTTTTTCATATTGGTCGGCACTCTATGTCCCCATTCTACAGCCTATTGTGAAAAAACCTGTCCAAACTAGTTTGCCGATCACAGATTCCAAGGTTGGCCTGATGGTGCCAAAACCGCATGGAGGAAGGAAGTCTGTCATATTCAGACCCTCCTCTTGCCAAAAAAAAAAAAATCCACCCATTAAAGATAGCAATACTTCGGAAGTGCCTTAGATTAAGATAATTGTAAACGACCTTTCGTTAAATATCTCTTAAACTATTAGAGATTTCGTAGAACAGTAAACATATTTTTATTTCTTTCTTAAGTAGTTTTCGAACAAGTAAAAATCTTTTCGATATGCTTATATCTGCGAAAGTTATACGTACCAATAGGTTTAATATACAAGAGGCGCTCAACATTGGCCCACTGTAGATGACATGGAGGACATAGATGTTTTTAAAAATTGGTCTAAGCTCGTAACTACCCGTTTGCCGGTTTCTGGACATTGGGCTACACAATCCGCCCAGTAGTTTAAAAGTTATTGAATCAAACTAATAAAGAACAAAAATGTTATGCTTCAAAACTTTCCCACATTTTATTAAATAAAGATTTTTTGTTGCTTACGATCAATATTTTTGCCGTCTTTTGCGATCATTTTATTCTAAGGGCTCGATATATTCCCCATATTCTTCCTAATTTTTGTCTTTACCTAAAAGTACAAATAATGGACCCTTTCTTTCAAAACCTAACGAAATGTTTTAACTTTTCCTACCAAGTAAGAATTTGCATGTCTGTCGATAGTTAATTTAGATTTTAGACAAAAAATGACCCAACCTAAAGTAAGTGTATAGAGTTGACGGACTAACCGAAAGCCAGACAAACTTTATATCTAAGTTTAAGCTGCACCAGAGAGCAGGCAACAAAATATACTATACATTTAACTACATACAAACAAAAAAGAAAAAAAAACGTAAAAAACCAGCCACAAAATTGTACTATACTTTCACTTCTTGTCTTACAGAGATTTAAGTGTGTAGTAGTGGTGCAGAAACAACAGTAGTAGTCATATAATTGTTGCTACTGCTGCTGCTGCTGGTGGAAGAAGTGATATTTATTGTTGGTATTATTGTTGCTGTTGTTTTAGTAGTCAAAAATGTATGGATTTAGCATTCAGGAGGAGAAGGTAAAAAACAAGCTCGCTTACTGTTTGTGCTCATTTGATATTTTACTTGTTCTCATACAATATGAAAAATGTAGATACTAAAATTTTTCAATGCGCTGCTCTGCGCTACATAAAATAAAATAATAATAATAATAACAGCAATAGCACCAAATTTTATACACAAATACTACACACATAATAATAAGAAGACGAAATAGCAATACCCAGCAGTTCCAAAACCAGTGGAATTGCTAGCGATTTTAATATCTACTGGTCATTGGAGTAGAATAATTAAGTTTGCCCTTTGTTGTACAAAAACGTGTAAAATCTTTTCTATCAAGAAAGCATCGCAATGGACCTTATATAAAGGTGCATATACTTTCTTGTCATGTACTCTCTTTTCTATCAAGAAAGGGTCGTAATGGACCTTAAGGGTCTGCGAGTGAAGATGTCATTCTTGACAAGGCCTTTCAAGATGGTTGTGTCCTGGGGGGTTACTGCGTATTTCGATCCGAAAGAAATCATTTTCGAAACTCAATGCTTTAAGCATACAAATTCGAACAGTTTTATTTTCGAATCGAGATACACAGTAACGCCCCTGTACTTATTCTAACATGGTTTACAGAATGGAACTAAATCAATGTTGGGCAAAATACAAATTAAGAGGGAATCGGAGAGACTTTGCCCAACATTGAACTAAATCATTAGAGAGCTATCTGAGAGTCAAATTCTCAAACACGAAATTTGTATTTTCCAGAAAACAAATTTTTATATACCTTAGCTGACCTTTTCCTGGAACCTTAAGTACCAAATCTAAGGTCTTAAGGCATCAATTTTGACTTAGTAGTCGGTTTAACCTAACCTAGAGCTATCTTTCAGATATACAAAATTATTGCTCTACTAAAGAAATAATAAAGAAATGTGAATAGTTTAACGTGGAATGATTTTTGCTATCTTTTGTGGTAATATCGTTATAGACTTCATAGTCTAAGTCAATTAACCCATATATTAAAACTGCTGGGTAATAACATCGAAGAAAAATACATATTAAAAATAATCATGCAAAGCTTTAATGACCATTTAGTTTGGTCGTAATGCTCAGATAGAGTGTGTTGTCGTCTTTAATGTAGACATCTCTTCTATATCTTTTTAGATTATTATTATGGTTGTAGTAGTAGTAGGTAGGTACGTTTGTAGAAATTTGTATATTTATGTTTTGTTAATTTATTTTAGAATTTTATTATATTTTTCTTCTTATTAAATGTTGAGTTATTCTTATTGTTATTTAAATAAACACTGTTACAGATTTAATGTACCATGCACAATGGGATGAAAGTGAAAATAAATGTTTTTTTGTATAAAAAGCTGAAACTAAAATTGATTAATTTGAACTAAAAATATTTCTGTTTTTTAGTTGTGAATAAAAATGTTTAAAAGAAAAGTTTATTGTAGACATTCGAATCCAGAACTACACGGGTTCGACTTAGTTTTTTCGAATTCGATTACGTTCGAATCTCATATCAGGACCTCAGACGAAAATGACATAAATCTCGATATTTTGAAAAAATACCAAACATATCGATATTATCGATATTAAATAATCGTAAGCGACATTTCGTTAAATATCTCTTAAACTATTAGAGATAGCGTAGTACAGTAAGCACATTTTTCCTTCTTTCTTAAGAAGTTTTCGATAGGTTTATATTCACAAAAGTTATACGGACCAATAGGTTTTACATACAATGGTGCTAAACTTTGGCTTAGTGTAGAGGCCACTGTGTTAAAAATAGACATGTTTTTAAAAATTGGTCTAAAACTCCAACTATCCATTGGCCGATTTCTGCGCCACAATCCACCCAGTAGCTTAAAAGTTATTGAAGTAAAACCAAAAACTTCACATACAATACTTTGCACCATAACTTCTAAACCATTTGAAAAAAATTTAATTAGTTTGTCGAAAGTGGCAAACAAAGAACAAAAATGTTATGCACGAAAGCATTCATCATTTCTGTTTAATTAAGATTTTTGTCGCTTACGATCAATATTTTTCCCGTCATTGCGATCATTTTAATCTATGGGCTCGATATGTATGTCTCTAGGTTAAGTTAGGTTTGAAAGGAGACCATTGCGTCCATTGCGATCCTTCCGACTTAATAGAAGGGAAAGAGATAGCAGAAAAATCTAAAGAAAAGACTGTTGTGATATAGATAGTGGTAGAGAGACAGTGAGAGAGTAGTAGAGAAGATATAGCTATGACGCTGCCATAGGGAAAGAGATCTTTGCCCAACACTGATTTAAACCCACAACATCACTCATCAATGTACCTGGAATAACGACCTCTGGTACGGAGCTGAACAAAAGATTCTTGAGTAAATAGTTAGATGTAGGTGACCCCGACCCGAAGTCAGGAACATTCGTTCCGTTCAGTATTCTAATATGTCCTACCTGCCTGTGACTAAGTATACCTGACTCACTACCGCCTTGATAAATATCTAGTGGCTGCTTCTCTATAAACAAAGTAAATAGGGACTGCATCAAGTCTAAGGCCGCCTGAGGAGTGCTTTTTATGACCAGACACTGGCCTTAAGGTAAACTTGTTAAATTATTGTTCCTTGTTAAATTATTGTTCATATAGACGGGCTTGAATTTACTATTATACTTAAAGCGTTCCGTCAAGGTATAATTTGGTACAGAAAATGTTTGCGGATGACACTTGTCATTGCCTCGTAACTCGCAAATTCCATAGAAGCTTGCAAAATACAAAGTTGGTTTTGTGTAACTGTTTTAACACATAGTCAAATATATAACCGAACTTCTTCGAAAACACAAGACATTCTAGTTGCTTCCCCCTCCTATATGACCTCAAATTATTTATTTTTCTTTCTTCATTATTTCTACTTGATAAATTACGACCATGTTCAATAACTTAACTCTTATTTTAGAGAGATGGGGCTATATCACGACGTTGATCAACGTGATGAGAGCAAAAATCAAAAAGGCAATTAAACTAACTCACACTAATACCATAAAAGTAATACCGTTTAGTGATTTCGAGTTAATGGCTGGTTGGCGCTGGCAGTCTGATACATATATTAATGTTAAGTTGAAAGAAATAAACAAAAAAAACTTAAATTATTTAATCCAACAAGTTTTCGTGTCGAGGAAGTTAAACTTAAAAATGGTGGCTGCAGAGAAAACAATGAAATATACCTATATATTTTATAGCTTTAATATTTTCTATTGAATGAAAACTACATTAAAACATAACAGGATTTTTGTAGAACGAATCTCTCTTTACTTTCAACACATAATATATGTATGTATGTGGCAATATAAAGAAAACAACAACGTTAACTCAAAATCTATTGTAAAAAGTGAATTGTTACATAAATTTAAAATATTGTGTTTTTTAGTAAAAGAAAATATAAAACAGTCCATGTAAACAGATTTGTGGAAAAGAGTATAATAGAAAAAAAAAACTAGGATTATGACTAACAAGAGATCGATCAAACATCTTAGGGTCAATCTGAACTCTTAAACTGTCCAGTAGCATTAAACCTCAATTTGGGTGTCTAAAATATGATTTGTACTCTACTCATATAGAAGAGCATAAGGACTACATGACCAACCAGGTACTTTTGCTATAATTCTCAGATCATCTAAGCTAATGACTACTGGTGTCAATACGCTATGCTAAACTGGCTCCCGGTTAAATAAAATGTTCAACTATAGCCCTTAATTTGGTAATACGTTTAAGTGCTATCGAACACTTTGTGACCACACGGGAGCAGCATAATTTGCCACGGATCGACCAATTGCTTTTTAAATCGCAAGTAGGGTTTCTTTATCTTTTCCCCAAGTGCTGCCGTTTAGCGACTTGTTGACCTTATTCCTACCGCAAGTTGCGGTGGCATGTTCTGACGGGGAGTATAGGCTGTCGAATGTCACTCCCAATATTTTGGGGCGGGTTTAGATATTGATTTATTTTATCGAATAGCTCGTAAATGTTATTGCCTCTTGCCATTGTATTATGAAGATAATAAAAAGGGTTAAACGAATGACTAATTTTTGTATCGGGGGTTCGCTCTCGCATCACCAAATAATGCTTGGGGTCACAGTATATTTAACAAGAATCGCTTTTCCTATGCTCTGGTCGTTCCAATGTTTGGTAAGAAGTATAATTTAACTATACCAGATAGAGATCACTTCCTTCTCTTAAAAAATTAATCTTGACTGCCCCGAAAGTAGGCGTTGTCTCTATATTTAATATATAATTCCTTGACATGTTATCTTATATTCTACTTTAAATCCATGTCATATCATACACACCTTAGACAAATTATAATTTATACACCTGTCCCCGAATAACGCTTCTTCTGTTATCCTTGACTCCCTGTGGATGATAGGGCCTCACGAATAATGCGTACCAATGTTTGGCAAGAAGTATCATGCAACTATACCAGATAGATTTCACGACTTGACTTCCCGGAAAGTAGGCGTTGTCTTTATTGTAAATATAACTCCTTAACATATTATCTTATATTCTACTTTAAATCCATGTCATATCATAAACACTTTAAAACAAATTATAAATTATACACCTGTCCTACTTAACAAAATAGTATAAAACCTTATTATTCCAAAGAAAGAAACCCAACATCTGTTTTCTGTTCCAAAGTATTAATGATTAGAACAAAATCTTAAGGAAATTTTTCTATAGAAGAATACCAACTACATGGAATTTTCTATTGGTTTCTGGGATTTTCCGACATTCGTAAATAACTTAAGCGCTCTCGTGTAAGAAAGAGAAAAATGTAAATAGCATAAAATATATGACGAAAAAAATAACAAATACTCAACAAACCAGAGACAAGAAAAAGAAGAAAAAAAAATACAGCAGAAATGAACTGAAATGAAACTAAAAGATGTGTGAAGGCAAAGAGGAATGAGTAATTATAAAATAGGGGAACATATGGCAAAATATTAGCAACAATTATTGGTTTTATTTTTTTATATTTGTAATACACTTTTATAAAAAATGTTTGTTGATTAAATGTTTCATTTAAATTAAAAACATAAAAAATAGGGAAAGAAGGAGGTTATGGCGAATAAAATCATAATAAAAACCAAATTATTTAAACCAAGGTTGTTTCGTATACTTGGCCAATATCCTCAAGTATGTAGTGTGTTTTTTTTACAATGGCTGGCTGCAGATTTTTTGTTTCATATTTTTTTTCTTTACACGATTGACGTTTGGTCTGCCGTTTTGGTACAGTGGTTGGTCGGGTCGCTTGATGTTGCTTTAATTTTTATAAATTTTTTGCTTACTGTGACTGACTGACGACACTATATACAATAATTCAACTTAGTTGATACTCATATTTTGTTATTTTTGTTGTTAGGTTGGAAGGTTCATTTATTTTGTTGGTATATTAAATGAGAACGAAAGAGAAAGAACGAACGAGATATGAGAGGTGTTGGTGGTGGTATTGGTGATAAAGGTGGTTGCTGTTGTTTTTGTTGGTGTAAATTTTGGTGACTGATGAAATTTTTCTTTATCATTCCATTATAGGTAAATTTTTTCTTAATTCGCTTTATTTAGCATATTTTTTTATTATGATTTTAAAATAGTATATAAATTTGCAGCAAAATGTTTCTCACAAAAACTTTTTTTATTTGCAAAATACATTTATTTCAGAAATTTGAAAGAAAAATAAAATTCAATTGAACTTCGCTTAAAACACGACGATTTTTTTCTTTTGATTACACGGGCGACTTTTGTAACTACAAATGTAAAATTGTTGTATAAAGCGAGAAAGAAACGAGACGACGACGTATTGAAAAAATTTTATTAAACTCAAGATAATTACATTAATTATATTCAATTCAATATTGTTTTGCTTTCGACACAAATATTAGGGAAATTAATTTTCAAAAATATTAACACATTTCATATATTTTGTTTTCATTTTCAGTGTGCAAAAAAAATTTTCACTTTTAAAAACTGAAACTAAATTTATCAATAATTACGCACTTGATTTCTTAGTAATGAAGATTTTTCTTTTACAATCTTGTTCCGGCACTTTTACTCTTTTTTTCCTTATACAAAAAAATATGATTTCGTTGTTTTTTTATAATTATACAACACGTTTTCGAGTTTATTGCAAGGCAATAATTTCTTGGAATCAATATTTCTTCTATAACTTAATTAAATATTTTTTATTTATTATAATTCTAAGTTTTATGTTCATTCAAAGTCAAAAAATCACGTCATGGCTGCCACGTCCAAGCAACAATGAATCGTTGTTTCTCATTGCATTCCTCAACTTTAGGCAAAAGAAATACAAAGAAAATCTTAAAGTGAAACCATTTGGCAAAAGAAACATCATTCGTCGTTCGTTTCATGTATGAAAGAGATGCCATATTGTTTACCTATAATGTAATGCAAAATTTAACCTTTATCTCCATGTACGAGTGAGTGAAACGGCTAGTGTGAATTCGTGTATAGAAAAAAATGGCTAAAAGTATTTGCAAAGTTTCTTCTATTTTGTTTTACGCTGAAGTAACACAGTTGTATTATTATTGTGATACGGTTTGATAAATGAAACACATATATATTCAGTAGATAGGAAACTTTTGCAAAACTTATTTGAGCTACGGATAGAAAAAAACATCATTGTCAAATTGTTTCTACATTTTTTATTTTTATTTGGACGGACGCAAATACTTCTAAATAAGTATTAAAATTATAAAACGCTATCAAATCTAGGAAAAAAAGCGCGTTTAATTAACTTTCATTATAAGGTAGTCATATCCACTTCTATTTACTGACTTCTTTCCTATTATTAAAGCAGCGTTGCCAGAAAATATTTTATGGCACATTACTATTATGCAGACGGCAAAAGCTATCCCATGAAAACTTCTGAACATTTTTGGTTTAAGTCCAGTAGTTCAAGTACAGCTTTAAAACTTTTCATAACTTAAGATTGTCATAGCTTAAGGCCCTATGTCCTTGCGGCATCCATTTTTAATAAATAAATATAAATTTATTATCAAAGATTTGGTGTGGGGAATATAGAGCTTTAAGGCTCTGAAATACAAACCGATATGATGTAGGACTTATACTTTCACTAGACTTAAGACTAGTCCAAGTCCAGCTATAAAATTTTGTTTTAAACTTAATGATATATAAAATTAAAATTACTACTAAATTAGCTTTAAGTTATCAATATACAAAACTCATTAAGCAGTTTTGGAGTTATTGCAATTTTCCATGAAAATTCATGTTCTGGACGACATGCCTAAGCATATGCAGGAACAAATTTACGCTTTGACGCGTGGCGTTCATTATAATGTAAAAATGTATAAAATGTATATCTTCAAAATCAACTTAGAATAAAAATTTGTTCTCATAACTTTTTACACATGTTATTTGAAGCCTTTTTATGCTATAGAAACCATAAACATTTCACAATGGCCAGAATTAATTCCCGTGTCAAAGGGTTAAGAATGAACTTCAAAATACTAAATGATTTACAATTCTATGGTCTCTAAGTAAATACTGAATTGTATCTCATGTCGGTTTTAAAAATCATTTTTTTTTTAATTTTGTTCAACCGATTTTAAAAATTATAATTTTTTTGCAGTGTTATAAAATAGACTAAATTAAAAATAAAAGTCAAAAAAATTGAGGTCGATATTTAGAACCATTTCGCCGTATTTGTAATTTGAAATGGTAGATTTTCGCGAAAATGTAAATTATAATTATTAGTAATAAAAACAGAAAAAATATTCAAAGCAATATATTACATAGGTTTTTATAGATAAAAATGCTAAGGGGTAGTATAGTTATTATTATCTTTAATATTTATTACTTGTAAACAATATTATACAAAATATAATTTCAAATTGAATGGTTAAATTCGAAAAGATCACATCTCCACAAACTAAAAGTTTTCAGGAAATGAAAAAAAGACTAATTACTTTCTAAAGAAGTAAAATAAATTTAATTTTCATTTTGTAAACCTGTGTAATTTTCATAAAATACCCTGCAGAAATTATTGCACTACATGATACGTTTTAAGTAAAAAGTAGTAGTTCCAACAATGTACTATGTACAAGTACTTATTTCAAAAATGATATTTAACATTACTCGCAACCCACTATTAAAATAAGAAATATGGCTATGGTAACACTGTTGTCAAGAATATTGTATTTCGAAAGTGCGATTTTGTAAGGTGATAACAGTTTGGCAGAAAAAAAGTGGTATGGAATAGTATTGATACTAACCTTTTGTTTATAGTGCAAGGAATAATGACAACTAGTTTTGGGATTACTCAAATGTATTACAAATGTACACATTTTTCATATTTAGAAAATTTCTTAATAAAATTCTTAAATATTATTGAAAATGGCTTACACTACAAAGTTTTTTTTTTAAATATTAGCTGTGTTTTATTCGAAATTTAAATCTATAACTATTTCGAATAAAACGATATCGCTGCTTAGCTTTTAAAATTTGATATCACCATCTAAAGCCAAACAATTGTGAAATATTAAAAGATCGTCAAGAAGTTTTTCTTAACCCTTAGAGACAAACAGGTGTTACAAGGCGTGTTAAAAATTCTTAGAAATATAAAATGGAAAAATTACACTATCCCTGCTTATTTTTTAAGTTATAACCACTTATGAAATTTATACAAGCTTAAATTTTTACTGAAAGTCTATAAAAAATTTCGAAAATTATATAGACGTATCAAATTACACAACAGGACAAAATTATGCGGCTTGATATTTTCGAGATATATAAAAACATAGCTTTTTCACGACTTATGTTAATGTAATTTAAAAAACGCAATTTTAAAATGCAGTTTTACATTTTTTTATAATATTTATTGGTACATTAAGGTAAGACAATTTTTTGTATGAAAGAAAATGTTTTTTCGAATTTTATAACTTTTTCAACGGAATATTGTAACAATAGGTCTAAAAGTTAGTTAGTTAGTTCTGAAAGTTTGAGCCAAATCGGACAACGTTCTATGGGCGCGCATCGGGTCCAAAGTTTTAGAGCCCATTTGTATGGTGAAAATGGTATTTTTTTATTTTTAGAAATGTTAACCAAAAATAAACAATTTTTACGAGAAAATGGAATAATGAAATATTAAAGAAAACTAACACAGCTTTATTTCAAATAGTTAAAAATAAAAATCCATTAAGTAGTTTTGGAGTTACTCCATTTTTCCCCTGAAAATTTGTGTCCTTGAAAACGCGCCAAAGGATATGTACCAAAAATTTGATGTTGTAAAAAAAGAAATTTAAAAATTAGACATAATTTATCATTAAATGACTTGTTAGTATTTAATAGTTCAGTTTTGTTCAAATATAATCGAAATTACTTAGTTTTTTCCATCTTGGAGATGGTAAATTTTTCTCAGGTTGGCTTAAAAAATCAATTTTTGTATTAAAACAGACAAATGGGACAATTTTTTTTTTTGAGCTTAAATTTTAGGTCGATATCTTGTACCTGCGACTTAAAATTAAAGAATTTCGCAAAAAAAATAAATTTAGTTAGTTTATGGAAAACATATGATGAAAGATTTTTTAATATTGGACGAGATTAGCCCTTTCTTCACCGGGGTCAAATGTCAAAATTTAGATTTCCTTAAAATTTTCATACAAAATAACAAGTAATAATTAGCGAAAGCATGAATATAATTGTTTTTGGCAAGATTAAGTGTTTTTGTGGAGAGTAAATTCTAAATTTGTAATATTTGTTTTAGACCTAGTGTCATTATATTCCGTTGAAAAACATTTAAAATCAAAGAAAAAATTTCCTGTCACCCTAATGTAAATTCTGAAACATATTTACAAAATTCTTAAATAGAACTGAATATTGCATAGATTGCAAAGTCCATTAACGATTAATAAGTGATGTTTTCATTGTCCTGAATTGTGTGAAAACATACTTTAAGTATTATAACGATGTATATAAATATCAAATTGATATCAAATTTTACTAAATATGACAAACCGTTTCTGAATTATATTAATATATGTACCCATGTAATGGAAAATTATTTTTATTAAATATACCTCGAGTCGAGTACTAGTACTCTAATACTCGGCCAACACAGAAAGAATGATTTCATAAATGATTTGATGCTTAAAATTTGTTAATTCTTATATATAGTTAAACATAGTAACAGAATCTTATATTTTAATTCTTAAATCTATTTATTTATTTAATAACATAAATTTAGTACATACTTACCGATAAACTTTTTTTGCTGTAAATTTTATCTGTTCATTAGGTTTTAAGTTTTTAATTATATTATATAAGTTTAAAATAATTCACCCGCCAATCTGGTGAATGTAATACAAAAAATTTTTTGAAGTTATAAACATGACTCAAAAAAATCCATTCACCATCAAAAATTTTCGTAAATCGACTGAAAAGTTCGTAGCATGACACATACATACAGTTAGGGACAAAACTGTTCACGTAATAAAATTGTGAATTTTTTTAACATTTTTATGTTCGAGTGTGCACAGTTTTCTCCCTAATGCAAATATTCACCCTTTATGGCCTCTAGTACTTTGTATAACCTCCATGAAATTTTTCCACAGCTTTGGACCTCTAAGGTATACTTTTTAGGATATTATTAAGAATTTCTAGATCAATACTTCCTCATGTTTCAATACAACGGCACCAAAAACCACGTTTAGGGTTTTTTTTTAATCTTCCTTTTTAAGATAGACCACAGATGCTCAATAGGATCTTAATCTGGAGACCAGGATGGTCCATATCGTTCGATCTCGCAATAGAGTTCGATATAAAAGGATGGTTCAGGTCCTATGCTCCACTGGGAGTCAAGGATAACAGAAAAAGGATGGTCCATGTGAAAGTTTAGTAATATATTCTTCAAATCATACCTTTGTTATTTTAACTATATGATTTGAGTGGTTATTTTATATGAAAATGTATTTTTGAATATGTAAATTTTTTAAACCTTAAATTCTTTAACAAAAATCGGAATATTGAAGTTTTTATTACCAGCCCGCGATGTTTTCTATTGAATTTTGAAGTTTTTAGACCTCTAGTACCCTTGGAACAGAAGCCTTTTGTTTTCAGGGAAAAAAAACCATTAAGCTCTTTTTAAAGTGGCTGTAGGAGCCTACAATCGACCAAAACCAGCAACGAAATTATATTTCTGAATATGCAGCAATAAATAAAACATGGATTCATCATTTTACATCGAAGTCCAATCGATATCTCAGTGTAGACTGCAAGTGACAAAACATGGAAAGTAAAGCACACAGTATAATATATAATATTCATCGATTGTCTTGAAAAGGCAAACACCTTCCACATCGACTATTACATAAAGTTATTACAGCACTTAAAAGGTGACATCGCACAAATACGGTACATTTCAAAAATAAAGAAAGTCTCTTTCATAATGTACTGTCTTACAAATCAATAAAAAATGTCAAAGTTGAATTATTGAACTATGCTTCGAATTACATTTATGCACTTTATTATTTAGATCTGGCCTATAGCGGTGAAGGCAAAAGACAAATTGTACTATAAAAATAGTATCGGAAAATTCTAAGAACGCTATACTCGTAATCGTAAACATTTTCTATGTTTTGCTACTAACTTTTCAGCCCAACTGTTATGTATTGGAAAAAAAATGTTTTTAGAACTAAATTTCAATATAAGAACTTAAATGTTTCCTCCTTAAGTATATATAAAATAATGTTATAGGTTTAAATCTTTTGATAGACATTCAAATTTATTTAATATTTTAAAGTACATACAATTTTGTTTTTTGTTTTGTGGTGTTGAATTTTTTTTTTTTATAAAAATTAGGTTTCGTGATCCAGATCACAGTGGTTTAGAAACAAATCTATTCTTTACCTAATTCGATATCCTTTGAACCATAATTATGTAAATTAAGTAAGATTTAAATAAAACATTTGTATGTTTTTCGGTTGTCAATAAATTCTTTTTATTAGGAAGGCCAGGAAACATTTCAATTACAAATTTCCAGAAGATGCTGACCAACCTATGGGTTTGGAACTTTCGCTTATAAGGCAAGAACACGAGGCAAATTTAAGATAATAAACTTAATTTGATAGTACCTCTAACACGCCGCACAGTGGTTCAGAATCGTTCTTTATTGGCCAAAACCCTGTAACTTTTTAACTAATAAAGATTTTGTAGAAGTTCTTAGTCAATAGATATGTAAAATCTTAAGCTTTAATCGAGCTTAGGTTTTATTAAGATCTGTATAGCGGTTGTAAAGAAGTTTAAGCTTAAAGTTCAATTTTCGATCTGTAATTCCGTTTCAAATGTGCTAACTCATTTTAACCCACTTCCATTTAACCGAATTTAGGTCATAAGCCAATCTTGGATGACAATATAATATTTTGTTATCCTCTACTTTTATTTATTTTCCGTATTTTCATTAGGATGGCCCAAATGGAACAAAAATTTAAAATTTTAATTTTTGAAGTCAAATATCTTTAAAACTATAAGAGATAGGATATGCATGTCCTATTTATAGAGCTTGGCCTACGTATTTGTTGGGAAATGACAATTCGATAGCGTTTTAATTATTTTATGAGCCTGAGGTGCACTAATTTGTGGAACCTCAGAAGATTGCGCTGCCGCAATAAAATCTAGGCTTTACAGGTTCAAAACTTAAGCTCTTCAACACTTCTGCTATACATATGCACATAAAATTGTTTTAAAATCCATCTAACGGCTTAAAAGTTGTGGACTTATTTTCATTATATTTTCCACTATCCCACTGTGCTACGTTTTCCTATCTGCAATTTGTATTTATAGCAATTCTGATAGAATTTGTTTGTAAAGTTTTAAGTTATTTCATTAAAAGAACAAAAAATGTTCTACGGGCAGGTCCGGGCGGTTGCAAAAGTATATATAGGCCAAAAGGAAACACTTTTGCCTTTCTATGGTTGATTTCGATTTCTATTCCTTTTTTGTCCTTTAAAAGTTATGCACTATTAAACTTCAAAGTTGATAAATATATGGTGGTTTCAAATTTAGTCATAATACCCTAACTACCATTTGTTAAAAACAACAGTTTTCCCAGCATATAAAAAAACACCTAGCTCATTATCAATAAGTTTTCAAGAAGTCGTAATTAATATGAGATCAAATATTACAATTTGTTTATATGTATTTCTAAATTAATTAACGAATTAAGCCTTTATGAGCATGTCAAGCCTACTACTGTGTATATTTTGACAAATTTTTTTCGACTTCCTTATTTTTGATCTGTTTTCTTTATTTAAGAATATATATCAAGAAAATATTCAGTTTTTGGCCAATGAAAATTGATTTTGAGCCACCGTGCGCCGCCGACTTCGCAACTTGATCTCAAACATTACTAGGCACTGTCCTTTTTGCTTGCACGCCCTAATCTTTAGGACATTGACTACAACGTAGTTGTCATAATATCGAGTAGAAAGAGACAGTTACCCACCACCTTTGTCACTGAACCGCTCTAGCAAATCTAAGGACTCTTCATCTGGATGTGTATTTTTTTGCACGATTTATCAAGTATAAATATTCGCAAAATTGACACATTTATTGTAGCAAAATAGACTCATTTATTGTAGCTTCTAATCTTTTCCTTGCAGAAACTACAAAAGTCAATATATATATATAATTCCCCGACAACATTCCAATTGGAACAAGGGGTACTTCTCTCAGACAATGAGCTGCATCCGATTCTATTTTTAAACTCATTGAAAGGGACCTACGTTTTAACGCCGGCTCCGAACGGCGAATGCATTAGTTAGAGAAGTTTTTCATAGCCTAATACTCAATAACCAGTGGCTAGCTGAGTTATGAGGTGAACCGCCGCTTTTTTGAAAATTTATTTTTTTCAAGTGAATCTGGCCGCGGATTGAACTTGGGCCTCTGGTATGCTAGGCGGATGTCTTACCTGCTATACCACGGCGGTTCAAAAGTCAAGCTCTTGACATTATTTTGCTTTCATTCCCTTAGGATCTTTTTACAAATTCAGAAAGATAGGAAATAACAATATCGTTTCCACGGCAGTCGGTTCTTCGCACCGAAACGAGTCGGAATCTTAGGATTTCGACCAACGACTGTCACTTTTGCGATATTAACATTAATATCACAGTTACAACAGCACTCCAGTATACATGGGTTCCTGGATATTGCGAGTTCGATCGAAGACAGGACTCGATCCAAAGCCTAGGACCTTTTGAGAAAATACCCTAAAATTTAGGTTTATATAAAATAAATAAAAAATTATATACGTAAACAATGTACACATCAGGACACATCCAAATTGGCCGAAAATATCATCAGTTGTGAAAAATTTCTTCAAATTAGCTTATTAATACCGACATGCACTTCGATTTACAAGCTTTGTATGTAAGCCGTCCAGACGGACGGACATCATAAAATCGATTTAGAAAGTATTATCTAGGCAATCGGTATACTTTATTTATTTAGTTCTTTAGTTCTCCTTTTGCAATAATAAAAAAAAAAACATTATCAATTTGGTTCAAAGGTATCAAATTATGTCAAATAATATTTAATTTATTTCTTTTCACTGTGCAGTGTAAATAGAATATAAACCTAAAAATTGTTTCTTTCCAATTGTATTACTTTTGGCAATCATACTTGCATTTACTACATAATATTACAACTCTTCAAGTTTCATTCCACATATAGAACAAAACAAAAAGAGCAAAAACACATATAGTTCTCTCACCGCTCTCCTTAAATAGCACAAGAGAAAACGAGATAGAAAATAGGAATGCGGGAAATTACAAGAAATTGCGAAAAAAAGCAAATGAAAAATATATTTGCTTATTTTGTTTTTTTATTTATTACAATAAATAAAATAGAAATAATACTAATAAGGAATGATTTAGTTCAGATTTTAATAAACAAAAGCCACATGAATATATTATAATAATTTCTAACGATAGTTTCAAGTTTTGTTTTGATAATTAACATATTACGACAAAGCCACCAAATACCGCTGGCTCTTTCTTCGTCGTGACATGACCCAACACAAACCGACGTGCTTTTCAAGTTTTTTTTTTCCTTCTTCATTTGAGGCACCAAAACTTTGGCTTGCATTTTTAAACAAAAAATTTCCACACTTACCTTGAAAAGTCTCCTCATTTTCTTCGTCCGAAGCCATTGTCAGTAGTTTAATTAACTTTTTATATGAAAACTATTAAAAACACGTTAAAATTTGCACTGAATTTTTATGCACAATTTTTTATTTTCAACACACAATCACAAATTCGAGTTCTTTTTTTCACAAAAGCGGCTTCAATAAATATGGCGTAGGCAAATGGCAAACGAATGAGAATACAACAGAAATTGCAGCAGTAGTGGTAATTTATATATTTTCATTTTATTTGTAGCGATTTTTAAAGAAGTTAGAAATAAAAATCGCGCGTTAAAACTTTAATGTTTTTTATATACAAAAAAAAAAACAATTTTTGTTTTAGGAATAAAATGTAAGATAATTAGCCATGTCTCAGAACTCATTCCGTTCAAAAGTGGAATGAATTCTGTATTTTATTATTTGTGAATTTATTATTTAGTTTAAATTAACTAAAGATTTAATTAAAAACGAAAATAGTTTGAAAATTCTTCTTAAAGAAAAGTGGACAATATACCGATATATATCCATATATTTTTTTAAATGTGAAATTCAGGCCGATTTTTTAAAATAATTCGTTTTTAAATACTTTATGATGTATAAATCGGATAATTTTTTAAGGATGCATTTTCGAAATCTATTAATGAAATAAAAAGCATTTTGATACACTTTCGCTTATCACAGTTGAAAGATGAAAAATGGTCATGAAGAAAAAAATACCTATTTATACAAGAAATTAAAAAAAAAATAAAATGCTCTAAAATTTCATTAAAAAAATAATTGTTTTAAAAGTTATGTCTTAAATTGTTGCATAATTTGGCTCTTCGAACTCCAAAGTTTTTAAGATGGTTTAAAGCCCTTCAAATTCAATCTGCTTAAAACTGGTCTAATAGAATAATCACTGTTCCACGTTGGAATATATTCATATTTGACCATAGCTCATATACAAGAGCTAGAGTAAGAAGTCACATAAATCACAAAAACGATCGTAATTTTTATATAAACTAAAATCAAATTGTTTAATTTCAAATCAATATTTGACTGCCGGAAAATTTTGGTGAAAAATCGGCTTATTTTTCCAAAAATTGTCAAAAAAATAAAATCGGAAGTGCTGAAATATTTAAAAATGTATCGAGAGCCTATATAACCAACTACGAACTAAATAAAATATTTTCAAGGAGAGACAAAAAAACAACAATATTCAAAATACTTTAATATAAGTCAATTGTTCTTCTACAATATATTTAAGCTGATAAGTTCTTAAATAGATTTCTTTCCTCTGATTTTTATTAAAGGAGATGTATTTTTATAAAAAAGCAGTTCTCAATAAAAAGTGTTAAAAAAATGGTTCATAGACGGTATTGAATATAGGCGGTCGATGTGATGATTTTTTATGAAATTTGGATTTATTTATTGAATATGAATTAAATTATATAGTGATTTTTTAAAAACTTTACCACCATATGTAAAATAAGGATACATCAATACTCTGACATCAATCTTTTAGGACGGAAAACTATTTAAAATCACTTTCTTGAAGCACAAAATTTCCCTAAACTGGATCAATACTTCAAAATGATTTGATTTTGCTGGAACTGGCTCATATTTGATCATACTTCATATATAAATAGGACTAGCTTACAAAAGTTATTAGAAATTAAAATCTTACTCACTGAAAATGGTAAACATTGCGGAAAATTAAACAAAGGAGAAAAGAGATCTTGCGTACATTTAAAATACATATATTGAGATTTTCGCTTTTCTTGTTTGGTCTTCGAGTCAAACTATAAGGTGATTTTAGCCTTGAGATATTTGAAAAATTAATGAGTTTAGAAATGATATGGATGTTTTAAGTGAAATTTCCATGTAAATGTTATGACCTCTTTTTAATTGGCATGTTTCAATTTGCTATTGTGTGATGTAGGGGATGTTGGATAAAAAGCAACTGTTTTAACTTTGTAAGCCCATTCTTATATTGGTTATCCTTCATCTCAAATGTGAACAAATGTGGACACTAACCTCGTGGTATTACCCGAGGAACTACGATAACACCCGTTTATGAAGCCAGCTAGGTTAGGTTAAGCAGGAGGCAGACCATAAAGTCCACGTTACTTGGGTCCATAATGAGGTCCCTTTGTAAGAAGAAGAAAGAAAAATAAAATTTCTAGTTTATCGTATATAAGAGGTTTAGTTAAAGCCAGCCGGATGCACCAATAATAGAGCCTATTTTACGAATGTTGATGTTCGAGATGGAGGGTCCTTCTTCCACCTCAACGTGACGGTTTCTTCCTTCTTAACGTTGTGACAACTTCTGCAGTAATCGTTGCTTTAAATATTGAGTCTTGTATCATGTAAATCTATTATACAGTGTCCTGTTAGTACTGAGATAAGGGTGCGAAGTCTATGGCGCGGAAGGTAACCGAGATTGCAGAGCGCTTACTATCGTAAGTTGGCAATGTAAGTCAAGAGATCGAACAGGTCATTTCTGTTGAATGAAGTCACCTAACATGTGCCAAAAATTCTCCCATTAAAAATGGGTTAGGACGTCAGGCTAGTAACCCACTCTTGGTATTTTGATTTTTCGAAAACATCTAAAAACTTATAATGTAAATGGGGTATTTGATTTAAGAAAATCAAAAAAAAAAACAAAGTTTTACATTTCGAATAAAACAACAAATATCATACTTGATTTGTATTGATATTTTATACCCACAGACCCTTCAGGGTTAATATTTTTGATATGGTTGATAACATTTACAGAGTTGCACTTCAATTGTAGTAAATATTATATCCCATATATATCGATAACATGTGATAATATTTTTGACATTTTCTTTTGATCCATGTAAACGTTTGCAGCAGCATTTTTGTTTTTGACAAAAAATCTACTGATAATTTCTGCATTTTTATGAAAAATTCTTCATGGTTTTAATTGGTAAATACGTTTATGATTAATTAACAGACCATAATAATTGTGAAATTATGTCCTATTATACGCGCAAGGAGATTGACGATTTACACGATGAAATTGCTTCCCTGGCTGCCAAAGCTACGACGGATGACGATGAGAAGCGTTCTGTTATAACTTCTATAGAGTTTTCGCTTCACAATGGATACGATCGTCGACACTTGTGTGAAAAGTTGGAAAAATATTTGGATGGCAAACAAAGTTCGCGTCTGGTAGAGAAATTGCAAGACCGTTTGGATGAGTATAGAAGAAAAACTCGCAAACGTAATGGTGGTACTGAGGATATCTCTGGGGTCAGAACTGATGGTTCAGCGCCTGAAGCTGCTAAAAAATCCCGTTTCGATGTTGTCATACCAAAAAGCAATGGAGACAAGTCTGCTCCGGCTGTTTCCTCCTTATCTGTACTTTCTCTACCCGTTGCTCCACCCACTTTAACTACAGCTTCTTCCGCTTTAAGTAATACTCAGATTAAACTAATGATGGTAAATGCTCAACGAGAAATTGAGGAGCGCAAAAGAGCTTTAACACAGTTGAAAGCCAAAGATCCTTTGCTAGCTTCCGTACCACAAATTGGTTTGCCGGTAGCAATGGCTAGTCAGGCTTTAGCCAAGCAGCCGCAACCTGAAGACATGGATAAAGCCAAAAAAATTGCCGAACTACAGGCGCAAATACGGGCCAAACTTTCGGGTTCTTTGGCAAACCTGATACAGCAGCCAACAGCTCCGACCACAGATCGACCCAAACCTTTAATACTGGACGAAGATGGCCGTACAATAGACAAAAGTGGACGTACTGTTAACATACCCACATTGACACCCACCCTTAAAGCCAATATTCGGGCGCAAAAACGTGAAGTTTTTAGTAAATCCCAAACATACGCTGATAAATCATCGACGCAGGAGGATGCTGTAAAATTTTTTGATGATCGTATTGCCCAAAAGCCGGGAAATCGCAATAGAAGAGCTTTGCGTTTTCATGAACCCGGTAAATTTCAACAGATGGCGGAAAGAATGCGCATGAAAGCACAACTGGAACGTTTACAAAATGAAATTTCTCAAATTGCTCGCAAAACCGGAATAAGTTCGGCTACGAAATTGGCACTTATAGCTCCTAAGCAGGATACACCCGATGA
Organism: Stomorhina lunata; assembly: GCA_933228675.1. Classification (NCBI taxonomy): domain Eukaryota; kingdom Metazoa; phylum Arthropoda; class Insecta; order Diptera; family Rhiniidae; genus Stomorhina; species Stomorhina lunata. The sequence continues at coordinate 101,190,351 of OW121742.1, read as the reverse complement.
TGTGCCATCCATGGAATGGTGGGATTCAGTTATTTTGACTAATGATTTAAATACATTAGATGAAGATGGAAAAATTAGCATTAGGCAATCGGCTATAACAAATCTGATTGAACATCCAACCCAAATGAAGCCTCCAAGTAAGTTGTTTGTTTTTTTAAGATATGTTTTTCTATAAACTTAAAAATAAATTTGAAAAACGGAAAAAAGTTATAGGTCAAGGATTTTATTTCGTTTGAAAACAACGATAATAAAAGACTGAAATTTTTTGACTTTAGTATACCCGTTGCTACCATAGGTGGAAAGTGTATATTAGTTTAGTGCTGATGTTTGTGACCTTTAAATCAAATCACTTTCTGAGTGTATTAAACAATGTTCATCTGGCTAGAAGTCCTTGTAAGCTTCTTATCAAGGTAAAAGTTTCAATTTTAAAGATAATAAAAGCTATTGAACATTTTCACAAATATTTCCCATTATTATAGGATGTTCTCCGTAGATTTTGTACTTCCAATAGGACACGCTTTCCGAAATTTATATTTTTGGCCTTTACAGTTCAATTTTTTTTTGTATTTGAATGAAGTTCCAAATTTTGTTGTAATCAACTTTCAAAAGTTACTCCCGAAAATTACAAAAACACTGACATTTGTTTTCTGTCAAAAGTAAAATTAAAGTGGATAACGAACTAAGGAAAACACATAAACGCACAAACAAACATACATTTCATGGACACGTGTGTGCCTTAGTTTTCTCGAATTGGATAATCGTCTCGATTAGTTGTTTCAGAATGCGGTAAACTTTTTTTATGGGACTTATCAAAAAGACCATACGGCAACAATGTATGAAAGTGCAACATCTTTATATTATAGAGCCTTTGTCAATTTTTTCAACTGTAGCCAGTAAATCTATCTTTTTTTTTTCATTCCGAAAAAAAAATCGTTTTACTTTTTGTATAGAAGCAAGATACGGAATTTATTCCACTTCCGAACGGAATTTTGTTCTGTGACATGGCTAATAATACAATTTTTCTTTAATTTAGCATTTCAGAAATTTTAATATTTTTGTTTAACACTTTCAGATGAGCCCTTAAAACCTGTATATCTACCAGTATTCCTTACTAAAAAGGAACGAAAAAAATTGCGTCGTCAAAATAGACGTGAAGCTTGGAAAGAAGAACAGGAAAAGATACGTCTAGGTCTTGTACAACCACCAGAACCTAAACTTCGTATATCAAATTTAATGCGTGTACTAGGAACTGAAGCTGTACAAGATCCAACGAAAATCGAAGCTCATGTACGAGAACAAATGGCGAAAAGACAAAAGGCCCACGAAGATGCCAACAATGCTAGAAAATTAACGGCCGAACAGAAAAGCGAAAAGAAAATACGTAAAATCAAGGAAGATACCTCTTGTGGTGTACACGTCAGTGTTTACCGCATACGAGATTTACAGGATAATGCCAGTAAGAAGTTTAAAGTTGAAACAAATGCAAAACAGCTGCACATGACCGGAACCGTAGTATTGTTCCGAGACTGTTGTGTAGTTGTTGTTGAAGGTGGACCAAAGCAACAGAAGAAATACAGACGTCTTATGTTGCATCGCATCAAGTGGGAGGAGGATATGGTTAAAGGTCCCGATGGCCAAGAAGTTCCTAATTCCTGTGTACTAGTATGGGAAGGTACTAGTCAGAGACGACATTTCGGTGAAATCAAATTCAAAATTTTTCCCATGGAAAAAATGGCTCGAGAATTTTTCCAAAAGCATCAGGTTGAACAGTACTGGGATCTGTCATACTCTGGTGCTGTTTTGGAAGCTTCAACAGATGAATAAATGATGTTAAAATATTTCAAAAATCTAAATTCTTATGTTTAGGCCTAAATTCAGAAAAAAACATATTTCTTTACAAAAATAAAATCGTTAAAATTTTGGAAAATCCAATTCAACGAATTTTTATTTGTTTATTAGCTAATCTCTAAATCATTATTACTACTTTCTTCTTGCAGGGCTAAATAATTTTTAACTTTATTGACCAGCACATGTCGGACTGTATCCAACATTTTCTGATTAATGACCAGCGAGTGGTCACACAAACGTTCTAATGTCTCGGGCAAAACATATCCTTTTTGAAAGCATTCCGACACTTGACCTACTGCTGATAAGCTAGCTGTCACTACTATACCATGTTCCTGAACTTCAGCATTTTTTTCATCGCCTTCTGCGAGACTTAGCAATAAATCTTCAACATCGGCTAAAAAAAAAGAAATTAATTACTCACAGTTTTTTCATATGATTAATTAGAAAACAAATATTTTTAATACCTGTGGGATTAACAAATTCGATCTGTTTCAAAAAACATACGGTTGATGAGGTTATTAAATCATAAGTAGGTATTCCACCCTCTATTAATGCAACACCACAGCAATTGATTGCCGTACTCAAGGCACAGCCATCATCATCTATTATCAAAACTTTGATTTCCAATTGAAAGTTAGCAAATTCATGGCGACATATTACAGGCTCCAAAGCCTTTTTTAAAGCAACGCTCATAAAACTTTCTTTGCGTGCTATAACTTCGTTGTCCATGTTCGAAAAAGGGGCATATTTAACGCTACAAATAACAACACCCAAAGTACCACTGTACCACAAAAAAATCAAGACAACATTTAAAGGTTATCCAAGGCAATATTGTTCTATTACTTACCATCTGTTGTTTAGCTTGCTGATTTCTTTTGGTGGCTCAACCTGGGCCATAACTTTTGTGTTGCCATATTCCATATAAGCTGACCCTTTAACGTTCGACACCGCTCCAACTTTTAAAACTGGAAATGTGGGTAAAAATAAATTTTTGATTAATAGATGAAACGCCAGCTCGTTAGTTTTGGTTTAAAACATGAATACAATTTTTTGTTAAAAAGTTAATTTATTATTTTACTTTTCCTACTATAGAACCTTGCTCTGAACTGTATTTGCTTAAAGGTAAGTGTAAAGTTGCCGCAGTTGGAATGTACACACAGGGACATCTTTTAGAGCCCTCCTCACTACGACGATCTATTTTAACTGAATGTCTTTAAGTTTCCCGTGAACTCTGCACTAGAAACCAAACCCCTTTGATTTTAGAGTATAAGGCAGTGAAAAAGGAAATGTTTCACCGATTCGGACCTAGAGCTTTTTTTTAAATTTGACCAACACTCAGGGGATGACACCTACGTATGAATTGCATTGTGATTGGACTAGGAAAAAAGGTTGTGGGAAGGCAGAAAGAGGGAGTAGTGTTTGTGGACATTTGTTTTAAACTCATAGATGAGTGGACAGATTTTTGAGGGAAGTTTATTCCAACAAATTGCTATTGGGCGGTAATTTTCAGGGTTACTAGCCTCACCCTTTTTTGGGATTGGCGTTACATTAGCCACCTCCCAGCACATAGGAAATTCACCAGCATGGTATAGTGACGAGATAACTTCGAAGAGAGCTGCTTCAAGACCAGTGCTGGAATGCCATCCGGCCCAGGAGACTTATTTGTGTTGAGATCCGCTAAAATCTTTTTAACAAATTGATGCATTTATACATATTTTAGAGTCTAAAATAACCCCAACCTCTACCAATTTAGGGAGTTTAATGGATTCTATAGTCTAAAGGGGTCTGTTAACTCACCTGATTAAATGTTTATACAATATTCACTACTAATTGAGGAGTACAGATGTTATTAGCAAAATGATATGGTTTTCAATAGAAAACATTTCTACTTACATGTTGGTCTTGATTCCAATTCTAAAGTCTTTGGTTTTGCTAATCTATCGAATAATTCAAGGGGATCCTCCTTGATTTTGTAAACGCCAAATTTTATTTGTGATTCGTTACCCAAGGAATACATTTTTCATAAAATTTTTATTAACAAAATACAAAATTTGTTAAATTAAACCAGCGTGTGGAAAATGTTGTTTATTTACAAAAAAGCTATTCAAGTTTTTCTTTACTCTGACATTTCGTGCAGTAATAACAACTCCATAAATTGTAAAACTCATAAAAGAAAAGATAAAACGTTTGATTTCATTGATAAAAAACGCTGAATAGACATTACCAAAATTCACGTCATTCTTTATGGAATAATTTTATTTTTAAACCCACTGTAAAGCAAAACACGGGAATTTGTGCTCATAACAAAAATAAAATTAATTGTGTAAGAATTTCAAGATTACTTTCGAAAAGAAAAATAAATAATAAAGAAATTGTAATGCAGAAATCCCAACTGTTAGCTGAATACAATACAGTCGAAAGAATGAGTGAGCCATGGCCAGAAAATGCTACACTTTACCAGCCCTACGAGGCTGAACAAATTCTTTTGCCTGAAAATGCCAGCTGTTTGGCCGTGAAAGCCTATCTAAAAATGTGTAACCTGCCGTGTGAAGTGCGTTCGTGTGCCAATGCTGAATTTATGTCTCCCGGTGGCAGAATGACCAAGTTGCCCGTATTGAATGCTGGAGCCTATGTATTTGCAGAATTCGAACCGATAGTAAATTTTGTTGAGCACAAAAGTGAAGCTATTGGTCAGTGGCTCGATGAGGATGAAAAAGATGAAATGCGAACATATGTTTCGTTGACGGAAAACATTTTCACCATGGCCGAATTGTATGTAAGTTTTGTCTTGGATCGAGTGTACGATGACATCACCGCTCCCCGTAATGGCTGTGTCTTTCCATGGCCTCTAAATAAAATGCAAAACTTTAAAAAGCGACGTCACGCAAATAAACTACTTAAGGTATATCAATGGGATGACATGACCATAGAAGACGTTATAGACAAAGTGAAAAAATGTTGTGAAAATCTGCAAATGAAGTTGGAAGAGACCGAGGGACCGTATTTTTATGGCGAAGAGCCCTGTGAATTGGATGCTATTGTTTTTGGTCATTTATTTTCTGTTCTTACGATAAATCTACCCAATATGGCTTTGGCTCAAACAGTGCAACAATTTAAATCATTAGTACAATTTTGTCGTTTTATAGATGAGCAATATTTTCAAATGAAATCTTTGTAACTTTATTATTTTTAATATATACATAATATATTGGCTATACATACGAGACAAATACTTGGTTTACAGTTGTTAAATAGTTAAGAATAATTAATATTATTTAGTAGTCGACTATGAAAATTGATAGCTTAAGTTACCTATTTTCATAGTCCACTACCAAATTGTTCCCAGGGATTTTAAAATATTTTTTTTTAACCCTTCACCAATAGTTTAAAGAGTAATATCAGTTTATCATTCAGTTTGTTATTAATCATTATTCGTCACATAAATCGACTCAGAATACCGAGGAGAGTTGAGTTAGCAGTGTTCATAAATACCTAAGATATCTAAAAACATCCAAAAACCATTCTCCTGTGGGACGATCCTAATTAAATTATATATTAGGTTTAGGAAATCTAGGAAATGCTATAAAATTTATTCAAATTCGCTTCATAAACACCTAAGATATCGACAAAACGCTAATTTAAGGTACCACAAATACGAATTTTGGAAGCTTTGTTTTAAAAATGAAGTTTAAACATTAGAAAAACCATCTCCTTGGAGAGCAGCCATCGGTCCATAAACATCTAGGGCATACAACTAGAGGGCTCTTCTCATTATGGCCGGACGAAAAAAGATATCTAAAAACATCAAAAAAGAAATACCATTCTCCTGTGGGACGAGCCTACTTAAATTATATATTAGGTTTAGGAAATCTAGGAAATGCTATAAAATTTCTTCAAAATCGCTTCATAAACACCTAAGATATCGACAAAACGCTAAATTTAAGGTACCACAAATACGAATTTTGAAAGTTTTGTTTTAAAAATGAAGTTTAAACATTAGAAAGACCAAATTCTTGGAGGACATCCATCGGTCCATAAACATCTAGGGCATTAGAGTGCTCTTCCCATTATGGCCGGACGAAAATAGTCTTGCGGTACATCCAAAAAAGACTGAATTACTTCAATTCACTAGAAGCTACAAAATTCCTCGGGGGCATTTGCTGAGCTAAAAAGGCCATAGTTACGGCTCAGTAGTTCATTAACATCTTTTGGTACTGGGCCACAGAAATATAGCAGGAGGAGACCAATAAGAAATTGTAATTAATTGATTTGAACATTTTTTTCTCTATGAGCGCAAAATACCCTTAGGTCCCTTTTCCTATGCACTGTCACATATGTGGAGCCGCGGAACAAAAGGTTCTTTTTGCATCATTCAAAATTTTTGGGAAATTAAATTTTTTGTTATTTCGCACTTTAAAAAATAAATGAACCGCGAAATATATTTAAGTTAGCTACTTACCAGTAGGCGAATCTTTGTGCTCTAAATCAACACATTAAATCTTAAAAGTCTCTTTAAATAAGCACTTTTATTTTGGAAAAAGAACCTTTTGTTAAAAAAAGTGAAAAAGTACCTTTTGATACAAAAAAAAAATAAAAATATGAAAAAATAATTTTTTTTTTTTAATAATAATACTCCCTTTTTTTCCTATTACAAAAAGTTTACAACTTTGTGGGCGGAAAAAATTTGTGTAGCATGTTTCTGTATTACTTACAACATTTCTAGGGGGGGGAGTAAAGGTCCAATTGCGCACTTTCATAAAATAAAGTGTACCCTAAACTACACGAATAAGGGAAAAAATATGTAACTTACTTACTATGGAAAAAGAACCTTTTGTTTAAAAAAAAGTAGAAAAGAACCTTTTGTTTAGTAACTTTTTTAATGTCCATTTAATTAATAAATAAAAAAAAATTATTATGGTTTCTCAATTGTATTTGAAAGATTTCAACCTAAATATTACAAAAATAACAAAAAACCAAAAAGTAAAAAGTATGCAAAAAGAACCTTTTGCTCCGCGGCTCCACATATGTATATTGTTAAGTTCTCTAACCTAACCTAAGTTCTTGTATTAAAAAATTGAAAAATTTATGATTTTCCTTTTGTGTTAATAACTGTTTAAAACTTATGAATTCAATAAAATTTTGGGTCAAAATTTGTGTACTGATTTTTTTCGAATGCACTAGTATTTTTCTTACAATATACTGATATTTTCAATTTTAAAAATGGCAGCCCTAGCTATTTACATTAACCCGGTTGATACCACGAGGAGGTCAGTGTCTACAGTTGAGATAAAGGATAAGGTAAGTCTGGACTTACCAAGTTAAGACCAATCAGAACCGTTGCTTCGTATCAAACATCCCCTACATTACCCTTTTCCAGATGGTGGCTAAAATGTTAGCGACCCTAGCTCCTTTTATTCGAGCGCTATTGTTCTTGCAATAGACATGCGAAGTTAGGTAGACATCTTTACTCGGGGACCTTTGGGTCCATTGTGATTATTTCTGAAAGTATAGAACGATAGCGGAAATAGAAGGAAGAGAAGAGTGAAGGGTGAAGTATCTAGATAGTGTTAGAGATAAAGTAAGGGAGTCGTAGTGCTACCCTAGTCGGAGAGATCTGTCTATCTAAGCCATCTGAGTCCAAATATAAAACCTACAACGTCAGTCAGTTCTCACTGTCGCCCAGTTCCTCATGGAATCTATTACCTAGAAATTTAAGTCTCTGGTCTTGGAGCGTAGGACAATGGTAGAGGATGTGCTCGACCGTTTCGGACGAATCGGCGTCCGAGCATATTCTGCAAATGTCCTGAATTGCTCCTAGAACTCAGGGCGCAATGGCCAGTTAGAAAACCTATGCATTTCCTAAGACTGGATCTGCTAAGACCTAGCAAGAACTTGGTCGGGCCATAAGGTCCTAGATATTGTGCAAGTGGCTAAGTAAAGCCAGTTCTTAGATGTTTCCTCACCGATCCAAGATTTAATGCCCAAAAAAAGGTGACATATAGGTGGTGCTATCCCTGTCACCGCTAGCATCAGTTCCTGGCTCTAGCCATGTCTTGCGACTTCGTCAGTAGTTTCATTGCCTTCGATGTCACAATGACCAGGAACACAGCAAAGTCATACCCTATATTTAGCTGACAAGCTGATGATAGCTAATCTATACGACTTGACTAGTTTTAAGTTGATACTACATCCTTCCAGGGCTTTTAGAGCAGCCTGGCTGTCAACGTAGATTGTCATTTCGCTATATTCAGGAATGTTGTGAAAAATAAGCTCAGTGGCTTTCAGAATGGCAAAGATTTCTGCCTGAAATACACATCATTTATATCTAAGTCTAATACCAGCACCAGTGCCGATTTTCATTTTATAGCCGTCTGTGATGATCGAGTTCCCCTTAAAGAGCAATTAACGATTATTCCAGCTGGTCCTCTTTTACGGAACCGAACAAAAGTTCCTTGACTAAGTAGTCAGATACAGGTGAACCTGACTCGAAGAAAGGGACATTCGTTCGGTTCAGTATGCTGGTGTGCTCTGCCTGCCTGTGATTAAGTATGCCTGACTCATGCAGCCTTAAAAGATACCTAGTTGCTGCTCCCTTTATGTATAGATCCAAAAGGGAATAGAGACAGCATGACATCTAAGGCCGCCTGAGAAGTGCTCCTTAGGGCACCAGTGATACCTATGCTACTACATCTTTGAACTTTGCTCAAGAGACTAAGAATGGAGACTTTATTTACAACTTCCCACCATACTGCGCACCTGTACGTTAGAACTGGTCTTACAATGGTCGTGTATACACGGAGTTAGCTCATAGATCATCATAAGGATCCAGATTATATACTGTATAGGGTATTAACCCCTTTACGGACATAACGATCACAATAGGATAAATAAAATCCAGTTTTCATTTGGGGTTACTATTGATGACTAAAACATAAAAGAAAACAAAAATTTGATTTTTTTGCTTTTGATTGGTGGTAAAAATATTCCCTTTGTCTCCGTCGCGAAAAGCAATTATATATGCCTTAAATCTAATAAATGTAAAATATTATCCTCATCGTCTTCGGACTGGTAAGAATCTGATGGTAATGTAATAACACATCTAGCACTAACTTTATTTTTCATATTCTTTTAGAACTTTCTTGCTCATTTTCGGACAATCTGTAATATAGAAACAGTCATACTAAGGGTTAGAGGGAAAATTCTTCCCACCAAAAAAATCGTTGAAGGAAGAACAATGTGCAAGATAAGTTTAAAATATGTCTCACTCCTAAGATATTAAATATATATCTTTAAAACGTTAAAGGGCATACCATATATCACCACGATAGTTCAAAGATATATACCGATTTCGTTGTAAAAACGCCAGTTTTTAATTTACACAATGCTCGTTTCGAAAAAAATCATGTATAATTTGGCAATACAATTACAAGAAAAGATAATTTATTCCTTTCAATTATTGTTTCCAAATCGAAAAATTAACTGCAATTGATGAGCTTACCTGACCTTACCAATGAAGAAAAAGTTGGTGGGAAAATTATTCCCTCTAACTGTAAAAGGGTTAAGACATTATTTTGGGAATAACAAACAAATGACAATTTGAATCTAACCACATTCCTCATAATGGAAAAAGCTCTAAAAACATCTATTAAAGCACTAAATGGCAGCAGTGTCTTATCGATAATAACAAACTCAACGAAAACACTGAACGTACCAAACGTCAAAAACTTGACGAAGAAAAAATCAAAATAATGCGAAGTTGGCTGCAAAACTCTCTTCTTTCTTTCCGGTTGTCAAAAAGGTAGGGGAGCAATGAAATATTTTTCTGCGGCCGATAAAAAATATTTACAATTATAATAAACATCTTTAAATTAACAATGGAAATCTTTTACAATTTCAGTGCAAGGACGACAAATACATATAAATATGGCTGACGTTGATGTGTAAGTGTAAAAAATAAACATTTAAAAGAAAAACGAAACTCAGAATTGAAATGCTAAAACAAACTTAAAGAAAAATGAATGAATGAAATCAAAAACATTGTTATGGTAAATAAAGTAGCATTTGTTTCAAGGTTTCGTCTTATGCTAAGTAACAAACAATAAATTAAAAATACTTATTTTTTGCGTATTTTTACAGAGATGTACCCTCCGCTGCTCCCGCCGTAGGTGGTCCCATGGATATTAACCAAGCTTTGCAAGAAGTCTTGAAGAAATCTTTAATTGCCGATGGTCTTGTTCATGGTATTCACCAAGCTTGCAAGGCCTTGGACAAGTAAGTACAATTTTATTTCTCCTCTTTTTTAAAAAATATTAACCTCATGTTATTTTTTTTTGTTTATCTTTCGTTATCTAGACGTCAAGCTGTTTTGTGTATCTTGGCTGAGTCTTTTGACGAACCCAACTACAAGAAGCTCGTTACTGCCCTCTGTCACGAACATCAAATCCCCTTGATCCGTGTCGACTCTCACAAGAAGCTCGGTGAATGGTCCGGTTTGTGCAAGATCGACAAAGAAGGCAAGCCCCGTAAGGTTTGCGGCTGTTCCGTTGTTGTCATCAAGGACTTCGGTGAGGAAACCCAAGCTTTGGATGTCGTCAAGGAGCACCTCAGACAAAACAGCTAAACTGCAATATTCCCACTAATGTTGTAGTCTAGTATATGGGGTTCATCTTTAAGATGATAACGATGCATCTTGTTTTTGCTTTTATCAAAAACACACCATAGATGTTAAAAACAAAAAAAAATATTTTTTTTTTAAAGTTGAGTCAATAAATTTTATTAAAAAAACTAATATTTAAAAAGTGTGTTACAAATAAGTTAAATCATAATTAATATGGTGAAGACAGCAAAGGTTATTTAGGCGAATAAACGCCTTGTGATAGTAGCATTTAAAGCCTCATCAAAAATCAGTTTACTGGCTATTCCGCTTTAATACACGTCTCTTTGTGTTGGTTCCAATCATCAAGTTGGCATTTTCTGTGAAATATAAAATGTTAAAAATATTTTAATCGAGTTTGGAGTATTTGATTAAACAAAAGTACAAATTGTTTATGAGACAGCTCCTACGTTTTGATTTTGGGGCTAAATTCAGTTGTTTTGAAATTATAGAGATTTTGCTTTATATGTTAATTCAAATGAAGACATTTTCGAAATACAATGCATTTTAGCATTTTAAGCACCACTATTCCATTAAAAAGATAAAATTATAATATTCTTAAAAACTAATCCTCTAATTCTTATTATAATATCCTTAAAAACTAATCCCCTAATCCATTCATAAACGAAAAATATACCTAGTTATGACAAGCTTTTTTAAATTTTTCATACAAAATTCCGAATTTTTGGGGGTAAAAGTAGCGAAAGATGTTAACAAAAGTCTACTATAACAGGTCAATAAGAGACACTTTACAATGGCATATTTTTTAAGAGCCACAATAGTAAAGAGTTGGATATGAACAAGGTATAAACCCAAAAAGGATGAAACCGATTTTTTTTTAGCTTTTTTTACCTTTTGAAGGAAAATCAATGATGACATTATGATCAAGGAAAGGGAGTAAATGATCGGTCTGGATCAAATGTATAGGATAGTATAAACAAGTAAGAGTGTTATATTCGGCTGCGCCGAATTTTATATACCCACCATCAGGTAGTGTTAAATTTAGAAATATCTCTCATATATCTACGAGGGTGCAGCTAATTCAAAATGTGGATCAAATTCGAAAAAAGTTGTTACGCTAGTTGGTATTGTTAGCAAAATATTTGGACTAAATTCGGTTGCAGGAGCTTTATAGTTCAACATTTAAAAGTATGTAAGTGGTTTCCCTAGTATTTACTTTGCACAAAATTTAATCTCATAACCTGGTATAGTTTAGCAATTATAGTCTGTTAAATCTGTTAAATACTTTTCGTTTAGCTAAATATTTAGTTAGGATAAACATGTTGATAGTAATACGGCAGGTCCATATATTTTGTTAGGAGTTCCTAATACCGTATATAAAGTCTGGATATTGGTGCAATTTTAATATGCTACTTGTACCTCCGAATCTTTTTGATTGTAGATATTTTTTATTATTGCAATTGGTTTTTGTTTATCGAAAACTAGACAATAAAAAATCATTCGAAATGGGAAAAGTGTGTCATAAAAAATTGAATTTAAATTTTTTATTGAAACAAAATATTTGAATTACATTTAAAGCATTATCATAACGCGTTTTATTGACAATTTGTTATATAGAATTTATATAAAAGGGCACTTTCACTTAATTGTTTTGAAATTTTGTATAATTTGAGTTGTTTTATATTGAATTTTAAAAAATATTTAAAGAATATAGTTTTAATGTAAATGAATCCATCTGATATATTTAACAAATAATATGGAATAATTATTTATATTCAAATTATTTTTTTCCTTGAATTGTAAATGCAATTACAGTTCTTTGTTGAGTATAATTTAAGTTTTATTAAAATTTAGAATATATTTTTGAAAAAATTATCAATGTTTTTACCATTCATAAAATTATATATATATATATATATATATATATATATATATATATATATATATATATATATATATATATATATATATATATATAGCCAAATATTGACCGATTGTAACAAAATTTTACTCACTGGCTGGTATTTGTATAAATCTTATTTTTGCAAAATTTAGTGGCCATAGCTGTCATAATTTCTAATTTAAAAGCTTTTAACTGGCCTTTGGTACATTTATTTTTGGTTTCCGGGAGTGTTTTTTACATGAAAGCTATATGGACCGATTCCTATAAAATTTGATATACTGACCAATAGTTGCATAAAACTTCTCTATTCTAAATTTAGTCGTCATAGCTATTTCAATTGTATTCAATCAGCATTCATGTGTTTCCCGGGGCGGGGTTATATGGGAGCTCTAACTAAATGTGAACCGGTTTGGCTCATTTTCAGTACACAACTTCTGTTACATATCAAAAATACTTTTGTACAATTTTGTCTCTCTAGCTCTTGTAGTTAAGGAGCTATCGCACTTTTATCTGACAGACAGGCGTCATTTTTGTTGCTGTAGTTCTTTTCATTAAGGCGCTATCGCGATTTTATCTGACGGACATAAACCCCATTTTCTTTTTGTATTTTTGTGTTTCCGTAAGTTTTTTATATGGGAGCTATGGTCAAATGTTGACCGATTGTGCCAGCACACTGGCTGGCATTGACATAAGACTTCCATGTGCTTAATTTAGTCTTACTAGCTCTTGTAGTTAAGCTATCACGATTTTATCTGACGGACATAAATCCCCTTTTCTTTTTGAATTTTTGTGTTTTCGTAAGTTTTTTATATGGGAGCTAGGTCAAATGGTGACCGATTGCACACTAGCTGGCATTGATGTAAGACTTTCTTGTGCCAAATTTAGTGGTTATATCTGTTATACTTTTTTATTTATTGGCATTTAAGTGTATATTAGGTGAAATTTGGGCTGTTTTCGTAAGTTTTTGTATGGGAGCTATAGTTAAATGTGAACCGATTTCGATGAAATTTTATATGCTGCCTAGTGCTTATGTAAAACTTCTAGATACCAAATTTTATCATCATAACTGTTATAATTTGTCATTTATTAGCAAATAAGCGATTAGCCTAGACGAGGTTATACGGGAGCTATGGTCAAATGTGATGAAATTTTATATGCTGCCTAGTGCTTATGTAAAATTTCTAGATGCCAAATTTTGTCATCATAACTGTTATAATTTGTCATTTATTAGCAAATAAGCGATTAGCCTAGACGAGGTTATACGGGAGCTATGGTCAAATGTGAACCGATTTTGCCTGATTTTAATACCAAAATTTTCCAAGAAATTAAGAATATTTGTGCCAAATTTCAGTGACCTATACCCTTTCGTTAAGGTTTTATCGTGCCGACAACAGACAGACGGACATCGCTCAATCGTCTTAGAATTTCATAAGGATTCAGAACATACTTCAATTTTGGTCTTTTAAGCCAATATTGAGGAAGTTACAAACGGAATGACAATATGCCCCCATTCTTTTTGATGGTGGGTGTAAAAAGTGAACCTATTCTGGTGACCGTGAGTGTATGTACATCAATTAAGAAAATATTAAGGACGTTACAAACAGAATACAACCCCATTCAATCTTTTTAATGGTGGCTATAAAAATAGTTTAATTTAATAGTAATTTTTGGTGTTGAGTAGTGTAATAATTCCCATAAATCCCGAATTAAATAAAATTACCCGAATTTACGTATCTACCTATTAACAATGCAGAAGGATATAAATACGAGACACCCTGTTGCTGTCACAATAACGGTATTGTTGAGGTCCTGTCTGTCTGTATGTAGTTGTTGTTTTTTCTTTTTACCTTGATTATATTTAAAGAAATATTCTTCTCAGTATTTTATAAAAGTTTTAATTAATCATGCCAAAGGGTAAAACTGCCAGTTTAAGACGGCCAATTATTAACATCACAAACATATCCGCCGCGATAGAAGATATAGAAAAGGGCATGACCATAGAAACGGCGGCCAAAAAGCATGCAATTGCCAAAACAACCTTGTGGAGACATTACAAAAGACACCAACAGTCTGGGCAGCAAGTGTCAGCTTATGGTCAGGTTGGCATACCCGAAATCAACATTAACAAGAAGCAAATTTTTACAGACGAGGAGGAAATATTTTTAACAGAATACATTAAGACACTGGCAAAACTACAATATGAACTCGATAGGAATGACATAAGAAAATTTGTCTATCTCATTGCCCAGAAAAACAACAAACATATGCCGCAAACCTGGTTGGACAATCAATTGGCCGATACCGATTGGTTAATAGGTTTTGTTAAAAGGCATCCCACAATACCCCTGGAACACTCAAATAACCCTAAGAACTTAAGTTCTACAGGATCTAAGACCCAACCTAAAATGGATTTCAATGTCATACCAAATAATTTAAACGATTCTATATCATTATATCTGTTTACCCAAATCTATCATCTGATGAAAGTAACAAATGCCGCTGCAATCGAAAACAAAAATAGTTAAATCAAGCATCAAACATTTTGAATCAAAATTAAAAAAAAGTTAAAACCAACCGAAGGTTATACATAGGAATTAGAACAACAGACAAAAAAGGCTTTAGGAAAATTACATTTCGCCAAAAAATGTGTACAAAATTTTGAACAAAACTGTCTGAGGTAAAATCAGTTACTAAAACTCACCCGAAAGGTATATTTTGGAATGATGATATCTTAACAGTTATTAAGAAAAAGAAAATAAAACTTTAATTATTAAGATACATTCATAAAAGATCATACAAATTATTTTTAAAATGTTTGGATTTATGTTAACAATAAATATTTATTCAGTAGAAAATATATATCCGAGAAGAAGCCATCTTTTTTTATTGGTAAAAAGTAAAATTTTTGTGAAAATTTTCACAAAAATTTTAAAAAATAAAAAAGTTATTTTTTAGGCCACAACATTATGGAATTGTGGTATGTATTTAAAGATTTTCCGAGAATGTTATGATCTAGTGGTCGAGCCGTAAATTCTTTCGAATTTAGCTACGCTCTGCCTATGCTTTTTGAGCTCCCTCCTCTCGTTTATGTAGAGCGCCATAGGATTCTTATCAGCCATCTTTTTGACGAGGGATCCCGCTTTAACTTGACTCGGAGTCGAGATCGCATCGATTGCGCTCTCCAAGTCAGAGTTCAGCATGATGTCTGAGTGCCGTCATTGGTAAAGGTAGAGTTAGCCTGATCTGAGGCTGCCGGAAGCAGGTCGATCTGGTTCACCTTCTTTATGGAAGCTAAAGACCTCGGAGAGGATCCCGCTTTAACTTGTCTCAGAGTTGAGATCACAGTGATCACACTCTCCGAGTCGGAGTCTAGCAATATAGCCGCTGAACCAATTTTGTCCATTTTCAATACACAACTTTTTCAAGATATCCAAAATACTTTTGTAAAATTTTGTCCCTCTAGCTCTTTTCTTTTAGGCGCTATCGCACTTTTATCTGACGGACAGACGGAAATAAACCCACTTTTCTTTTTGTATTTTTGTGTTTCCGTAAGTTTTTTATATGGGAGCTATGGTCAAGTGGTGACCGATTGCAACAAAAATTGCACACTGGTTGGAATTGACATGAGACTTCGTTGTGCTAAATTTAGTGGCAATTATAGTTTATCATTTATTGGCATTTAGATGTACTTTAGGTGGAATTTAGGCTGTTCCCGTAAGTTTTTTGTATGGAGGCTATGGCTAAATGTGAACCGATTTCGATCATAGCTGTTATAATTTGTCATTTATTAGCAAATAAGCGATTAGCCTAGACGAGGTTATACGGGAGCTATGGTCAAATGTAAACCGATTTTGCCCGATTTCAATACCAAAATTTTCCAAGAAATGAAGAATATTTATGCCAAACTTCAGTGACCTATATCCTTTCGTTAAGGTTTTACCGTGCCAAAAACGGACAGACAGACATACGGACAGACAGACGAACGGACAGACAGACAGACAGACAGACAGACAGACACACAGACAGACAGACAGACAGACAAACAGACGGAAATTGCTCAATCGTCCTTGAATTTCATAAGGTATATTTTTGCCAAATTAAATGGCATACTTCCTGCAGTTCAGACCCTATTGTGACGACAACAGACAGAAAGTCGGACATCGCTCGATCGTCTTACAATTTCATAAGGAAGTTACAACCGGAATGATAATCTCAATATTATCTCAAAAACAATCTCAATATTATCTTAAAATGAAGACCACCTTCCTAGTATAAAAGTGAAAGTAAATTACCTTGAACAATAGTAAACCACTTTACAGCTGGAACATTTCTTTTCCGCATCTCCAGAACATTTAGCACAATGGTGAATTTTGTCTGTAGTACTTGACTTCACTTCCTCCTTTTCCTCAGATTTAGCTTCCAATTCCGCTAACAGATCCGTATTGTAAGCTGCATTTAAACGTTGTGCTGTACTCAAAATTTTCTCTTTATCATTACTTAGAAATATGTCTTCTTGTAGTTGGGCTATAGCTAAATAACCACCAGATTTTTCCGCTTCTATAATAAGTTTTTCTTTGATTTCCGGAAGTTCCTCTAAAACCAAATTCGATTTTTTACTACTATTCGTTGTTGTCGGGGACATTGACAGCTGACAAAGTAATTGCTTTAGATCTATTAGAGGTGGTAATTGATCTAAGAGGCATTCGTGCAAAAGACCCTGACACTAAATTTTGAAATTAAGAAATATTCAGATTTGCTAAAAATATGTAAATATTTAATTTAATACTTACTTTACCGAATTGCTTGCGTCTTTCGTCATTTATTTCATATGACTGCATAAGATTTGAATTGAAAAGAATTTGTCTCAAACAAAACCAGGTTTGAGCTTCATATTTCAGAACTTTAGATGCTGCCTCACCCTTGACTACAGTCCACTTTTCATCAATATATTTCTCAATTCCCTTTTTAGTTTTTCTTTGCCAAGGTCGAAAATTTAAAAGATCCGCCATTAACCATGGTATATCATGGGTGACTACCAAACGTCTGGTGGCACTTATGGGCAATGAATTGGCATTATCCGACAAATAACTAAGTATCGATATACAACGTAAACCGTTTTTAAAGATTAAATCACGTTTTTGACGTTCTAGCTCGGTAAGTATGGACTCGTCGACATCAAGGTTAGTATCATTTTCAAGATAACCCATGCTGAAAAGATGAACGAATTTTTTAAAATTCTTTTTAAATCTATTTATATACAAAACTAGATGTGGAGATCTGGAGATGCCCGTGTTTGGAATTTCACATCTTAGCATTTAAGTGATTTTCGGCGAGTGTTTACTTCACTGAGATCGTAAATGTTATTGTCAAGATCTACAGAATAACAAAATACATACCTAAATTACAACTCTTACCTTGTTAAACCAATAACTTGTGCTACTCCTTGAGCACAGTAGTCAATCAAATCAATGGCCGAGTCCTGTAAAGCCTGACAGCCACTTTCGTGATACAGTCCCATATCTAATAGTGATATAACGGCTCCCTCATGAAATAAAACAGTATAAATCAAAAACGTAGCTGCGGGATTTGGATCGATGTCTAAGAGATGCGGCAAAACTTTAGTCTTCCACAGAAATACACAATAGGCCTCGTGTATTAAAACCTTAAGTTTATCGCGTGCTATTAACATTTCCTTAACTTCTTCTTCACGATGTTCCGATGCCTCCAGTAGAGCTTGTTGGCTAAGTTTAATAACCATTTCATGGACATCTAACCATTTAGAAGAACCCACATCCTTGATTTCGAAAGGACGAATGCTTTCAATAAAAAATGTCAATTCTTCTGGATATACAAAATTGGACATTTTGGAAAAAAATTGATGGAGGTTACTTTTTCGTTAGAAATGAAGTGAAATTTATTTTAGTATTTTTTTTATTTTTCAAAATAATAAATTTTCGGTTACTATGGTTTTGTTATTCGAATCTAGTTTATTGATTCGTAGTAGTTTTGTCCTAAAATATTTGCTTAGACACCGTTTAAAGATCTTATTTCTTTGACGATTTATAGCATAAGGTTGAGCAGGTGTCAGAAAACAAAGTTAGAGTCACTTTGGTCCAATAGCTGGTCCCGTTAGAGCTACCTCATGCTTCAATGAATGGGTCTATCTTGCAAACGTTAATGTTCTAAAGATCTTACAGATCTTGCAGGAAAGAGTTCCCCAGAAAAACTTAATTTTTCTAAAGAAAAACTTAATTTTTCTAAAGAAAAACTTAATTTTTCTAAGAAAAAACTTAATTTTTCTAAAAAAAACCTTAATTTTTCTAAAAAAAAACTTAATTTTTCTAAAGAAAAACTTAATTTTTCTATAGAAAAACTTAATTTTTCTATAGAAAAACTTAATTTTTCTATAGCAAAACTTAATTCTTCTACAGAAAAACTTAATTTTTCTATAGAAAAACTTAATTTTTCTATAGAAAAACTTAATTTTTCTATAGAAAAACTTAATTTTTCTATAGAAAAACTTAATTTTTCTATAGAAAAACTTAATTTTTCTATAGAAAAACTTAATTTTTCTATAGAAAAACTTAATTTTTCTATAGAAAAACTTAATTTTTCTATAGAAAAACTTAATTTTTCTATAGTAAAACTTAATTTTTCTATAGAAAAACTTAATTTGTCTATAGTAAAACTTAATTTTTCTATAGAAAAACTTAATTTTTCTATAGAAAAACTTAATTTTTCTATAGAAAAACTTAATTTTTCTACAGAAAAACTTAATTTTTCTACAGAAAAACTTAATTTTTCTATAGAAAAACTTAAATTTTCTATAGAAAAACTTAATTTTTCTATGGAAAAACTTAATTTTTCTATAGAAAAACTTAATTTTTCTATAGAAAAACTTAATTTTTCTATAGTAAAACTTAATTTTTCTATAGAAAAACTTAATTTGTCTATAGTAAAACTTAATTTTTCTATAGTAAAACTTAATTTTTCTATAGAAAAACTTAATTTTTCTATAGAAAAACTTAATTTTTCTATAGCAAAACTTAATTTTTCTACAGAAAAACTTAATTTTTCTATAGAAAAACTTAATTTTTCTATAGAAAAACTTAATTTTTCTATAGAAAAACTTAATTTTTCTATAGAAAAACTTAATTTTTCTATAGAAAAACTTAATTTTTCTATAGAAAAACTTAATTTTTCTATAGAAAAACTTAATTTTTCTATAGAAAAACTTAATTTTTCTATAGAAAAACTTAATTTTTCTATAGAAAAACTTAATTTTTCTATAGAAAAACTTTATTTGTCTATAGTAAAACTTAATTTTTCTATAGTAAAACTTAATTTTTCTATAGAAAAACTTAATTTTTCTATAGAAAAACTTAATTTTTCTATAGAAAAACTTAATTTTTCTATAGAAAAACTTAATTTTTCTATAGAAAAACTTAATTTTTCTATAGAAAAACTTAATTTTTCTATAGAAAAACTTAATTTTTCTATAGAAAAACTTAATTTTTCTATAGAAAAACTTAATTTTTCTATAGAAAAACTTAATTTTTCTATAGAAAAACTTAATTTTTCTATAGAAAAACTTAATTTTTCTATAGAAAAACTTAATTTGTCTATAGTAAAACTTAATTTTTCTATAGTAAAACTTAATTTTTCTATAGAAAAACTTAATTTTTCTATAGAAAAACTTAATTTTTCTATAGTAAAACTTAATTTTTCTATAGAAAAACTTAATTTTTCTATAGTAAAACTTAATTTTTCTATAGTAAAACTTAATTTTTCTATAGAAAAACTTAATTTTTCTATAGAAAAACTTAATTTTTCTATAGCAAAACTTAATTTTTCTACAGAAAAACTTAATTTTTCTATAGAAAAACTTAATTTTTCTATAGAAAAACTTAATTTTTCTATAGAAAAACTTAATTTTTCTATAGAAAAACTTAATTTTTCTATAGAAAAACTTAATTTTTCTATAGAAAAACTTAATTTTTCTATAGAAAAACTTAATTTGTCTATAGTAAAACTTAATTTTTCTATAGTAAAACTTAATTTTTCTATAGAAAAACTTAATTTTTCTACAGAAAAACTTAATTTTTCTATAGAAAAACTTAATTTTTCTATAGAAAAACTTAATTTTTCTATAGAAAAACTTAATTTTTCTATAGAAAAACTTAATTTTTCCATAGAAAAACTTAATTTTTCTATAGAAAAACTTAATTTTTCTATAGTAAAACTTAATTTTTCTATAGAAAAACTTAATTTTTCTATAGTAAAACTTAATTTTTCTATAGAAAAACTTAATTTTTCTATAGAAAAACTTAATTTTTCTATAGAAAAACTTAATTTTTCTATAGAAAAACTTAATTTTTCTATAGAAAAACTTAATTTTTCTATAGAAAAACTTAATTTTTCTATAGAAAAACTTAATTTTTCTATAGAAAAACTTAATTTTTCTATAGAAAAACTTAATTTTTCTATAGAAAAACTTAATTTTTCTATAGAAAAACTTAATTTTTCTATAGAAAAACTTAATTTTTCTATAGAAAAACTTAATTTTTCTATAGAAAAATTAAGTTTTTTCATAAGTTTTTTCTATAGAAAAAATAAGTTTTTTCTTATAATTTTTCTTTTAATTTTTCTATAGAAAAATTAAGTTTTTTCTATAAAAAAAATAAGTTTTTTCTATAGAAAAAATAAGTTTTTTCTATAGAAAAAATAAGTTTTTTCTATAGAAAAAATAAGTTTTTTCTATAGAAAAAATAAGTTTTTTCTATAGAAAAAATAAGTTTTTTCTATAGAAAAAATAAGTTTTTTCTATAGAAAAAATAAGTTTTTTCTATAGAAAAAATAAGTTTTTTTCTATAGAAAAAATAAGTTTTTTCTATAGAAAAAATAAGTTTTTTCTATAGAAAAAATAAGTTTTTTCTATAGAAAAAATAAGTTTTTTCTATAGAAAAAATAAGTTTTTTCTATAGAAAAAATAAGTTTTTTCTATAGAAAAAATAAGTTTTTTCTATAGAAAAAATAAGTTTTTTCTATAGAAAAAATAAGTTTTTTCTATAGAAAAAATAAGTTTTTTCTATAGAAAAAATAAGTTTTTTCTATAGAAAAAATAAGTTTTTTCTATAGAAAAAATAAGTTTTTTCTATAGAAAAAATAAGTTTTTTCTATAGAAAAAATAAGTTTTTTCTATAGAAAAAATAAGTTTTTTCTATAGAAAAAAATAAGTTTTTTCTATAGAAAAAATAAGTTTTTTCTATAGAAAAAATAAGTTTTTCTATAGAAAAAATAAGTTTTTTCTATAGAAAAAATAAGTTTTTTCTATAGAAAAAATAAGTTTTTTCTATAGAAAAAATAAGTTTTTTCTATAGAAAAAATAAGTTTTTTCTATAGAAAAAATAAGTTTTTTCTATAGAAAAAATAAGTTTTTTCTATAGAAAAAATAAGTTTTTTTCTATAGAAAAAATAAGTTTTTTCTATAGAAAAAAAAATAAGTTTTTTCTATAGAAAAAAATAAGTTTTTTCTATAGAAAAAAATAAGTTTTTTCTATAGAAAAAATAAGTTTTTTCTATAGAAAAAATAAGTTTTTTCTATAGAAAAAATAAGTTTTTTCTATAGAAAAAATAAGTTTTTTCTATAGAAAAAATAAGTTTTTTCTATAGAAAAAATAAGTTTTTTCTATAGAAAAAATAAGTTTTTTCTATAGAAAAAATAAGTTTTTTCTATAGAAAAAATAATTTTTTTTTCTATAGAAAAAATAAGTTTTTTCTATAGAAAAAATAAGTTTTTTCTATAGAAAAAATAAGTTTTTTCTATAGAAAAAATAAGTTTTTTCTATAGAAAAAATAAGTTTTTTCTATAGAAAAAATAAGTTTTTTCTATTGAAAAAATAAGTTTTTTCTATAGAAAAAATAAGTTTTTTCTATTGAAAAAATAAGTTTTTTCTATAGAAAAAATAAGTTTTTTCTATAGAAAAAATAAGTTTTTTCTATAGAAAAAATAAGTTTTTTCTATAGAAAAAATAAGTTTTTTCTATAGAAAAAATAAGTTTTTTCTATAGAAAAAATACGTATTTTCTATAAAAAAAATAAGTTTTTTCTATAGAAAAAATAAGTTTTTTCTATAGAAAAAATAAGTTTTTTCTATAGAAAAAATAAGTTTTTTCTATAGAAAAAATAAGTTTTTTCTATAGAAAAAATAAGTTTTTTCTATAGAAAAAATAAGTTTTTTCTATAGAAAAAATAAGTTTTTTCTATAGAAAAAATAAGTTTTTTCTATAGAAAAAATAAGTTTTTTCTATAGAAAAAATAAGTTTTTTCTATAGAAAAAATAAGTTTTTTCTATAGAAAAAATAAGTTTTTTCTATAGAAAAAATAAGTTTTTTCTATAGAAAAAATAAGTTTTTTCTATAGAAAAAATAAGTTTTTCTATAGAAAAAATAAGTTTTTTCTATAGAAAAAATAAGTTTTTTCTATAGAAAAAATAAGTTTTTTCTATAGAAAAAATAAGTTTTTTCTATAGAAAAAATAAGTTTTTTCTATAGAAAAAATAAGTTTTTTCTATAGAAAAAATAAGTTTTTTCTATAGAAAAAATAAGTTTTTTCTATAGAAAAAATAAGTTTTTTTCTATAGAAAAAATAAGTTTTTTCTATAGAAAAAAAAATAAGTTTTTTCTATAGAAAAAAATAAGTTTTTTCTATAGAAAAAAATAAGTTTTTTCTATAGAAAAAATAAGTTTTTTCTATAGAAAAAATAAGTTTTTTCTATAGAAAAAATAAGTTTTTTCTATAGAAAAAATAAGTTTTTTCTATAGAAAAAATAAGTTTTTTCTATAGAAAAAATAAGTTTTTTCTATAGAAAAAATAAGTTTTTTCTATAGAAAAAATAAGTTTTTTCTATAGAAAAAATAATTTTTTTTTCTATAGAAAAAATAAGTTTTTTCTATAGAAAAAATAAGTTTTTTCTATAGAAAAAATAAGTTTTTTCTATAGAAAAAATAAGTTTTTTCTATAGAAAAAATAAGTTTTTTCTATAGAAAAAATAAGTTTTTTCTATTGAAAAAATAAGTTTTTTCTATAGAAAAAATAAGTTTTTTCTATTGAAAAAATAAGTTTTTTCTATAGAAAAAATAAGTTTTTTCTATAGAAAAAATAAGTTTTTTCTATAGAAAAAATAAGTTTTTTCTATAGAAAAAATAAGTTTTTTCTATAGAAAAAATAAGTTTTTTCTATAGAAAAAATACGTATTTTCTATAAAAAAAATAAGTTTTTTCTATAGAAAAAATAAGTTTTTTCTATAGAAAAAATAAGTTTTTTCTATAGAAAAAATAAGTTTTTTCTATAGAAAAAATAAGTTTTTTCTATAGAAAAAATAAGTTTTTTCTATAGAAAAAATAAGTTTTTTCTATAGAAAAAATAAGTTTTTTCTATAGAAAAAATAAGTTTTTTCTATAGAAAAAATAAGTTTTTTCTACAGAAAAAATAAGTTTTTTCTATAGAAAAAATAAGTTTTTTCTATAATAAAAATAAGTTTTTTCTATAGAAAAAATAAGTTTTTTCTATAGAAAAAATAAGTTTTTTCTATAGAAAAAATAAGTTTTTTCTATAGAAAAAATAAGTTTTTTCTATAGAAAAAATAAGTTTTTTCTATAGAAAAAATAAGTTTTTTCTATAGAAAAAATAAGTTTTTTCTCTAGAAAAAATAAGTTTTTTCTATAGAAAAATAAGTTTTTTCTATAGAAAAAATAAGTTTTTTCTATAGAAAAAATAAGTTTTTTCTATAGAAAAAATAAGTTTTTTCTATAGAAAAAATAAGTTTTTTCTATAGAAAAAATAAATTATTTCTATAGAAAAAATAAGTTCTTTCTCTAGAAAGAATAAGTTTTTTCTATAGAAAAAATAAGTTTTTTCTATAGAAAAAATAATTTTTTTCTATAGAAAAAATAATTTTTTTCTATAGAAAAAATAATTTTTTTCTATAGAAAAAATAATTTTTTTCTATAGAAAAAATAATTTTTTTCTATAGAAAAAATAATTTTTTTCTATAGAAAAAATAATTTTTTTCTATAGAAAAAATAATTTTTTTGTATAGAAAAAATAAGTTTTTTCTATAGAAAAAATAAGTTTTTTGTATAGAAAAAATAAGTTTTTTTGTATAGAAAAAATAAGTTTTTTCTATAGAAAAAAAATAAGTTTTTTCTATAGAAAAAAAATAAGTTTTTTCTATAGAAAAAAAATAAGTTTTTACTATAGAAAAAATAAGTTTTTTCTATAGAAAAAATAAGTTTTTTCTATAGAAAAAAACTAAGTTTTTCTTATAGAAAAAAACTAAGTTTTTCCTATAGAAAAAAACTAAGTTTTTCCTATAGAAAAAATAAGTTTTATATATAGAATAAATTTGTTTTATATATAGAACTTAAAAATAAACTTGTACTATGTAATTGTTAAGTCTATCAGCCATGTCACAGAACTCAATTCCGTTCGGAAGTGGAGTGAATTCCATAATTTCAAAAGGACACTAAGGGGTATTCGGTGTTTACATGGTACAACATGTCGGTAAGATGTTGTTGTTTTTCTTTTTTTGAAGAAGTCTAGTCGTTCCAGAACGGCTTGGAATATTAAAATTACACTCTGCGATGTTATCAAAAATATCGCAATTTATGACGACAGCAGCAAGACAAACTATGGATCAACACTAATGCCTTGTGTATAATTTCACAGTCCCCTGTGATGCGCTCTTAACTAAATACATTCAATTGATGGATAGTTAAAGTTCAACCTTGATGGTTTTAAATAAAACTAGTAATAAGTATTTTTTTCTTGTTGTGACTTGTTTTTATCTAAGTATATATAATAATTATTAATAGCAGTACATACAGTTGAAGTAGTACAAATGTTTGTAATATGTAATTGTTATTATTTATAAAGTGTACATACATATATAAATTTATTTTAATAATAATTGCAATAAAAATTTATATTTAAAACGATATTATTTATTTTCTTGTTATATTAATAAAAGGTTTTTATCTAATTTTTTTTTAAATTATAAAACAATAAGGCAAAAATAATAATAATAATAAGAAAACACAATTTATAATAATAATTGAGCTGTTTTGCAACTGCCTAGATCGACTTAAGACATTTTAATCGCAATTACTAAGCAACTCATTCAATAGTCATTTTTGTGTGAGAGAGAGAAGTATTAAACTTTTTTTTAAAGATAGGAAATTATTAAGATCGAGTGAAAATAATGGAATTTAGGGTTGTTTGTTATCAACAAATTCAAACAAATATAAACATAAAATGATTAATTTAATTTGTAATATATAACTTAATTATTAAATGCTGAAGAAGTAGAGACTGGAGCAGGAGGGTTGAAGGGATTCATAGACGATGTTGATGGTGGTGGTGGCATAACTGGAGATGTTGTAGTTGGGGCCATAATGGGAACTAATGGCGTTGCCTGTTGGGTTTGTTGCTGTTGCTGATAGGCAGCCATTTGTGGTGGCATGGGAGTAGTTTGTGTTGGATATAAACCACCCATAGATGGTTGAATTTGTGGATAACTAGCTATGGTTTGAGCGGCAGGATAAGATAAAGCCGCTGGTGAGGACATATATTGCTGTATGCCAGTCGAATACATAGGTATAGCGTTAGTGTTCATTTGTGGTGGAGCAGTAGCTTGAGGATAGGGTAGCTGTGTTGGTGGTTGTATAGGTGGCATATTGCCGCCTATACTGTTGGTCGCATCTATGACACCTGGTATATAAAGATTTGTAGGTGGTGGCAGGCTAGTAGTTACTGTTGCTGCATTAGTACCATAATTAACATCATTAGTAGGTATCTGTGGTGGCGCATTAACATTTTCGTTTACAGATATTGGTGCCGTTTGTAAAGTCTCATTAGAAGGTAATTGTTCAATTGGCTGCTTGGGCGTTTCTTCATTTTGTGTCATAGTATTTGCTTCGGTAGTTATTAGTTCTGGTGTATTATCATCAGGATTAAAATAGGTCTTAAACACACTTTGTGTGGGTGGAGGGTTTATGTTACTATCCTGTTGTGGAGTAGTTATGCTAGCAGATGCTGCATTAGTTGTGGTAGCCGAGGAAAATGTATTGCTCAAAGGAGGCACATAAGGCAATGAAGGAGCTATAATTGTACTAGTAGCTGTTGCCGGTATAACGGGAGTTGGTATCGAAGTGGGCATTGGTGATGCAACACTTGTGGACGATGGTATAGTGGTAGGTGGTTGAGCCACGGCTGCATTGCCCGCTTGTATGGGTATACGATGTAAGTAACCATAACCAATACCGCAGCCCAAAGCCCCTTCTCCACCCCAATGTGAATTGGGTTTAATTGTTACCTCGCGACAGGCGTCGTCATCAATATTGTAAACATACATTTTTAATGGCTGCAACTCATGCGTTTCTATTAAAGTAAACAAGTCATCATTTTCATGTCTAATGGCATCCGCTCCTATAACGTAGTCTGAATAAGCTCTAAGACCAGCCGCTTCCGCTGGTGAGTTAGGATGTACTTCCAAAATATGCCATACATGTTCATTGGCCCCCTCAAAAGAACAGAAACGTATGCTAACACCTAAAAGCCCTTGTCCACCCCAGCCCGAATTGGGTGTCAGCGTAAGTTCTCTTACCGTTTGGGTTTTACTTGAGTAAACAATCACCTTAATCGGCTTATCAATATTTTGTTTTAGTAATTCTTTAAGCATATCATTGTCTTGATCAAGACGTGTTCCTGCTATTGCTATAATAAAATCAAAGAAGGCCTCCAGACCAGCCTTTTGTCCCGGAGAATTATCTTGTACCTATAGTAAGTACATGTATACAAAATTTTTAAGTGTGTCATTGTTTTGAAAATATTTAGTTCAACAACATTCATTACCTTTAATACGTGGTAGCCCTCGGTACCTCCACCGGGAATTTCAACACTATGACTTGAACCCATTTTCTTTGCTGTCCTTTTAAACTTGACTTTTTTATTCTAATAATATTTTTGCTTACGAATATACAATTTTTTGTATTATGGAATACACTTTTGTTCAGTTTTTTATCCCACTGAAGAAAAATCAACAAAATTATATTAAAAATTGCGTGGCACTGTCAGAAAAAACCAAATAATTCTAAAAGTTCTCTCCCCTCTCTTTTGATTAAATGACATTTAGTGTGTTGTCAACTTAGTAAATATCTCCGAGTTTTAAGCGTGCTTTTGCAAAGTACTTTTTTTTTATAATATCTGAGAAGCAAATATAAAGACAATCGTGATACCGAATGTGGGTCTAATAATGGAATCAGGTCATATATGTACAGAATATTTATTTTTACCCTTCACCACCATAGGTCGAAAGGGTATTATAAGTTTGTGCTGATGTATGTGACGCATAGAAATATTTGTCTTAGACCCATATTTTAGTATACCAATAGGCTTAGAATCACTTTCTGAGTCGATTTAGCGTTGTCAGTCTGTCCGTCTGGCTGGCCCCAATGAAAACCATGTAATCAAAGTACAGATCATTTTTTTGATCATGGGACCATGGCTAATTAAATTCGTCAAAATCGGTTCATTATTTTTTATGGTACCTTCCATAGGTCTCACTTCCCGAAACTGATATATTAGATACAAATATTAATATTTTTCATGAAATTTGAAACAAGCACTGCTTATGTAAACCAAAATTACTGTACCAAATTTCGTTGAAATCGGTCCATATTTGACCATAGCTCCCATACAAACTCTTTTGTCAAAACGCACCAAATGAGACAAAAATCACTAAAACGCTCGTAAGAGCGATAATGAGAATTTTGAGTTAATTTTTTACGTACATATTTTTGTAAAAACTGCAATCAATTTGCCAAATTTCGAGATAATCGGTCAACATTTGTCCCTAGCTCTCATATAAGTCTAAACGACGGAAATAGCTTAAATATATAAGTTTTTAGCAAATATTTGTCTTTATACAGGAAAAAGAACACCTTTGACCTTAGTGGTGAAGGGTATCGTATGGTCGGGCTAGACCGACTATAGCACTTTCTTACTTGTTTTTGATTTCTTTTAAGTAATTCGGATTACTTTTCCATTATTAGTAACCGTAAACAATTACAAATCGCGCGAATCTGAATATAAATCGTTACTTAACAGCTATGGTCAAATATGGGAATCAGATCATATATACATTGTCACATTTTTTTTATTTAGGGCCAGCACTCAGGGAATGACCACTAGCTATGCTATGCATTGTGCTGAAACTAGGAAAACAGGTTGTGGGAAGGAGGAAAAAGGGAGTGACATTAGATTTAAACTGTCCTATAAAAATTTCTGCTGGAAGTGAGTTCCACATACGTACTGTACGGCTAAAGAACGAATTTTCTCTATAGTGTCTTCTTCGGTCCATTACACAATCAACCACAAATGCATGTGATCTAACGGATTGACGTGTGTTGTGTGAGAATCTTTGGGTTTCGGAAATGAGGCCCATAATATTGTTAGAACACATGCCTAAGCAGTACCGATAGAACTGTGTTATACAACCCACATTGCGGCGGTGCTGCAGTGAGTCAATAGAGTTGGATACCCTACTGTCACCAACAAGCACATTCGCAAGCCCCTGAACGAGGTCGAAAAGCTCAAAAATAGACTTTGAAGCATCGGCCCATACATGAGAGTTGTATTCCATTTTTGTTCGGATTTAGATGGTGTAAATTTTAAGGAGATCAGTTGGAGTGATGTGTCTCTTATACCGTTTAAGAAAACCTAGACACTTGAATGCTTCTTTCAACACTTAAAAGATGTGCTTTGTCCAGACTTTACATCGGCTGCCTGCCTGCCTATAGACACAGATGAAGAAATATGATCTGCCGTGCGTTTATGCGTAAGCATACAACACTGAGTCTTGCGTGCATTAAAGTCGACTCTATTTACGCTACCCCATTTGGAAATGGTTTCGAGATCGTGATTTAATGATTCATTCATGTTTTGTCTCATAGCCACAATCTGTGGCTAAAATAGATTAGGAGAAAGAACAAAGCGATACCCCTGAATTGATTTTGAACTCGTTTGGTGAGATCCCATCTACAACAACTCTTGGTCGGTAATATTTTGGGTTGTTAGCCTCACCTTTTTAGGGATTGGCGTTATATTAGCAACCTTCCGACACATAGGAAATTCACCGGCATGGTATAAGGCAAGATATATACACACGGTAGTTCCATTGTCAATATTAAATTTAAAAATCACTATCTGACACATATAAGGATTTTGACATTTGTGTAAAAATGAAGCTACCATACATTTTTGAATTTGAAAATTTGTGTATTTTTTATTTGTCATTTGGAAAATTTGTTGAAATTTTTGTTTTTTGTATTTTATATAAAAAAGAATATACAATTTTAATTTAAATAAATTGAAATAAAATGCAGTTATAATCTTGACTGGATTTCTAGATAATCGGATACCAACAGATACCAAAAACTCTTCTGACGTATTGGCTGACGAAGAACAACATCAAAATACCAGAGACGAATTTCATTATTCATTTACTTGTTGAATATGGAAATAGAAAGGGCTTGTTCTCCAGATATTTTAGCTGTTAAAAATACAAATGTCACATTGGCCGATTCAGTTATTGTTGCAACTGCGATATTATTAATCCTAAGATTTTCGAGTCGTTCCGGTACGAAGAACCGACTGCTGATTCAGTAGATTTACGTGCTATTTTGTCTATTCTATACACTATCAATGAGCTATTTGCAATAAAAGTGACAGCGAAGTCTACCGATAGGTAGCTGAACCAAGTCATAAAAAGTTATCTTTTAGATGGAGAACTTTTATAGGTGAAGCTTCTTGAAATGATAACTCGCTTCTGTAACATCTCATTTCCATATAAGGAAAGTTGTTTTAATGCTTTGGTATATATCCCTGGTGGGTTTAGGTGGAATGAATATTCTAAAGAATCTCAAAAACTATCAAAGCAGGCTTAGAGCCGATTTTAGAAGAGACCCACGAAGTTACTAAATGAAGATGAGATGACTATAATAGACCTTTTAAAGATCCCTCCTCGAAAACACCTGGCCATGCCAGCTTTTTTTTACGAAACTAAACTATAGAGTATAATGAAAATACCTTCCTCATTGGTCCAAGATACCCATTTTATACTTCAATAAAAACATTTTGAATTTTCTAGCTTTTAAAATTAACGAAAGTTGAAATAAATAAGACATTCATATAATTATGGCTTTCCTTTATTTCTGATATAGTATTCTGTGGTATGTTATTTAAATTAACCAAAATATATTATTCGTCAATATCCATTACACATTAAAAACAAATCCTCATATAGAAAAAATCTGGCAACGATTTTGAAATTTATACATAAAATTCAAACTTCAAAAATCCTTATTAAAAATTTAGTAAAGCAAATGGAATTACCTTATACTTATATCATGCCTTATACCATGATATAAGTATAAGGTAATTCCATTTGCTTTACTAAATTTTTAATAAGGATTTTTGAAGTTTGAATTTTATGTATAAATTTCAAAATCGTTGCCAGATTTTTTCTATATGAGGATTTGTTTTTAATGTGTAATGGATATTGACGAATAATATATTTTGGTTAATTTAAATAACATACCACAGAATACTATATCAGAAATAAAGGAAAGCCATAATTATATGAATGTCTTATTTATTTCAACTTTCGTTAATTTTAAAAGCTAGAAAATTCAAAATGTTTTTATTGAAGTATAAAATGGGTATCTTGGACCAATGAGGAAGGTATTTTCATTATACTCTATAGTTTAGTTTCGTAAAAAAAAGCTGGCAGTGCCAGGTGTTTTCGAGGAGGGATCTTTAAAAGGTCTATTATAGTCATCTCATCTTCATTTAGTAACTTCGTGGGTCTCTTCTAAAATCGGCTCTAAGCCTGCTTTGATAGTTTTTGAGATTCTTTAGAATATTCATTCCACCTAAACCCACCAGGGATATATACCAAAGCATTAAAACAACTTTCCTTATATGGAAATGAGATGTTACAGAAGCGAGTTATCATTTCAAGAAGCTTCACCTATAAAAGTTCTCCATCTAAAAGATAACTTTTTATGACTTGGTTCAGCTACCTATCGGTAGACTTCGCTGTCACTTTTATTGCAAATAGCTCATTGATAGTGTATAGAATAGACAAAATAGCACGTAAATCTACTGAATCAGCAGTCGGTTCTTCGTACCGGAACGACTCGAAAATCTTAGGATTAATAATATCGCAGTTGCAACAATAACTGAATCGGCCAATGTGACATTTGTATTTTTAACAGCTAAAATATCTGGAGAACAAGCCCTTTCTATTTCCATATTCAACAAGTAAATGAATAATGAAATTCGTCTCTGGTATTTTGATGTTGTTCTTCGTCAGCCAATACGTCAGAAGAGTTTTTGGTATCTGTTGGTATCCGATTATCTAGAAATCCAGTCAAGATTATAACCGCATTTTATTTCAATTTATTTCAATTAAAATTGTATATTCTTTTTTATATAAAATACAAAAAACAAAAATTTCAACAAATTTTCCAAATGACAAATAAAAAATACACAAATTTTAAAATTCAAAAATGTATGGTAGCTTCATTTTTACACAAATGTCAAAATCCTTATATGTGTCAGATAGTGATTTTTAAATTTAATATTGACAATGGAACTACCAAGATATATGTACACGGTAGTTCCATTGTCATTATTATTATTAAAAATCACTATCTGACACATTTAAGGATTTTGACATTTGTGTAAAAATGAAGCTGCCATATATTTGAATTTGTTTGAAATTTTGTGTATTTTTGATTTGTCATTTCATTATTAATTTGTTGAAAAAAAATTTTGTTATTTAAATTAAATATAAAAACGAAATTAAATTTGAATTTAAATAAATAAAAATAAAAGTCTAAAAGATTTACGGTAACAGCAGAAGATGCCATAAACCCTTCTGAAGCCCTACGTAGCCCAAGGATGTTGGGCTGAAGTACAGCCTGAAGAAGAACAACGTCAAAATACCAGAGGCAATATCATTGACCTCTATGAACTGGGTATATTTTCATCACTCTATAACTTGAATATGGAAATAAAAAGCACTTGTACAGGTATCGTAGCTGTTAAAATTACAAATATCACATTTGCTGATTAAATTGATTTACATGTTATTTTGTCTGTTCTATGCACTATCACCGAAACTATTCGCAATAAACAGGAGAGAAAAGACTACCAAAAGTTTGCTGAATCATTTGTTTAAGTCTAAAGTAGCCTTCATCTAGATGGAGAACTTTTATCGGTGACGCTCGCTACTGCAGCGGTGCAGCACCTCATTTCCATATGAA
The DNA here is from genome assembly GCA_933228675.1 of Stomorhina lunata. NCBI lineage: Eukaryota > Metazoa > Arthropoda > Insecta > Diptera > Rhiniidae > Stomorhina > Stomorhina lunata. The sequence goes on along the minus strand of OW121742.1, from coordinate 101,157,596 downwards.
GAAAGTTTGTTTACTGCTTTGGAAAAAATCCTTGATTTAGGGTTTATGTGGAATGGATGTTCTAAAAAACTTCAAAAACGAATATAGGATCAAAGCAAAAAAAAACACCTCGAAGATACTGCTCTGACTACTTGGACAATCAAAATCTAACTCTTTAAGTGATTTCTAATGAAAATATCTTCCTCGTTGGTCCAAGTAACCTTTTTTATATGTTGATGAAATTAAAGTTAAAATAAATAAGATATTCATATAGTCTAGCTTTATTTCTGATATATTATTCTGTGGTATATTATTTTATTATAATTTACCGAAGTAAATTATTATTCAATATCCATTACACATTATGAAAAAAAACCCTCAAATACTTTGTAAAAATGTGGCAACGATTTTTCAAATATATACACAAAATTCAAACTTCAAAAATCCTTATTAAAAATTTAGTAAAGCCAATGGAATTACCTTATACTTATATCATGGGAACTACCGTGTATATATATCTTGGTATAAGGTACTAAAAAGGTTTGCTAATGGACGAGCTAGCGTCAAAGAGCACTGGTTTAAGACCAGCGCTAAAAAAACCATCCGGTCCTGAAGACTTGTCGAAAAAATATGTTCCTGCAAGCGCAAATAATTCAGCTAAAAGGTTGGCTTTATCAGTAGGGTTGGTAAATACTTGGCCGTCCTTTAAAAGAGTAGGAATTGAAGAACTAGCACTCTTAACTCTTTTAAGGAATTACCAAAAGCTCATGCTGCTCATACTTTAGCACACAAACTTCTCGCCTGTTTGCGTTAAAATCATTAACTTTACTTTTTAAGTGAAAATGTGTGCTTTTTTTAATATTCATAAAAAATTGTATACAATCAATTTTTAGAATATAGTTTTTCCAAAAACATTTTCTCTTAAAATATGTTCTATATTTAAATGTTCTTTAGAAAATATGTTTCACAAAGAAACTTTAAAAAATATTCCGGTGTGTGGTGGAAATCGATTATTTTCAGATATATTTTTGAGATAATTTTCCCCCTTTCCACAAAAAATTTAAGCCAAATGAAAGAAAAGAAATCAGTGGTCTGTTACAATGCACCGAACATATGGTCTTCCTCACCCTGTTCCGGAAAAATTAGAATATAAACAAGTAAGAAAAGCTAAAGTCGGTCAAGCCCGGCTATATGATACCCAGAAAATCGTTTTTGTGCTTTTCTGGGTATTAAAAAGACTTGGGAAAGACCATACTTTTGGGAGGTATGGTCAAATATGGTCCGACTCCTACAAAATAAGGTACACTGTTTTCGGTTACCACAAGCCATATTTGTACTGAATATTATTTAAATACAATTAAATTTGTGTCTGTAAAGGACCAAAAACTTTATTCCGGGAGGGAATATCTGTAGGAGGTACCGGTCTTTGAGAATTTTTTAAAGTCAAGCTTGGGTCTAAAAGGTTAACTAAACTTTCATTTTATTCAGAAATTTAGTTTTTCTCTTTCCAAAATATAATTTTTATTCATTTTAGCGTTTTTTTAAATATGTAAATTGACAAGTCTGATTCATTTTTCCAAAATAACAGGGTGCCACAAAGATTACGAAATTTATTCATATCGTCATATCAAATGCATTATAACAAAGATCTGTTAATTTTTGTATCCATATAAATTCAAAGATAGGTTATTTGCGAATTTTTACTTTTGTCTCTGATCGACTTCTAATAAACTATGTATATATCATCGTCTGCCATAATTTGAAAACTCCAAGCTCGATCTAAAGAAACTAAATTGAACTAAATAATTAATATAATTTAACATTTATTGCACAATACGCTAAGAACATTCATATCTAGATAAATAATACATTAAAACTATAATTACTATTTCTATATATTAAGGTACATGGTTTGCAATAAAATTTTACATGATAAATAAAATGAAACAAAAAAAAAAAAAAAAAAACTGAGTAACATATCTATTTGGTGGTTCTTGGTTTTGTTATTTTTAATTAAAAACTATTTGTAAGTTACACTAACGATATAAAGATAGTTGAGCATTTAATTCCGATTCATCAATTTCCTTCATGTTAAGCTCGGCCTCTTGTTTCTTCAGAAGCTCAAATATGGCGGCCAGTTGTTCGCGTTCAATTCTGAAAGAGAAATTAATTTAAAAAAACTATCATTTTAGAATATGTATCCTAAATGAAAAAGATCCAATAGGGTAGCACTTAATATTTATATTTAAATATTTGATAAACTTAACTCTTATCTGAGCTAACCTTTCTTATCACGTCAATAACTTGTCGAGATTTAAGTATATTTATGTCATGTCGACAAGTTAAAAAAGGTATGGTTCAGTTTCAAACATTACCCATAAGAATCTAAGTACAAAAGTAATCAGATATTGCATTAGCGCGCAAACCACTAAAGTCTGAAGAAGTAATAGTCTCTCAAAAGTTCGTGACCTACCATAAAAAACATTAGGATTTGTCTTTAATTCAAAACTGGCCTCATTTTCGGCGATGGCCTTAAATCCTATTAGTTTCCATAGTTTTCCGATCAATTTGCTATTGGTCGGTAATTTTGTCTAATATCTGGAGTTTAATAAGTTACTAAGCAAGTGATACGAAATCCATACTTCCGTTCGCTTAGTAACTTATTAAACTCTAAATATTAGACCAAATGGTAGTAAAAAATACTTTCATTTGGTTGTATCGTTCCCACGACAGTCGTTTCTAATAATAATATCGCAGTTACAACAACAATATGGATTTCGAGCTACAGTACGAGGGGCTTACTAACTTTCCTTTCGTGAAAACTATCCTTCTATCCACCGATTTGACAAAAAAAAGCTGTAATATCTAAAGCAATTTCCACGGTCTTTAATATAGTACATCTATCAAAACTTATTTCTTGATTTATATTCAGTCTCCTCTAAGATCGCTCTATTTAAGTAGTTATAAATAAGAAAATATCCAACGAAGCTTCGTTCGTTCTCCTTTATGTTTGTATATGGCCTTTTAGGTCAAACTTCCACTCCTATCTACTCTTTTCCATCATCATACAAAGCAATGGGATCATCCCCTGAATGTTGGCTATTATAATAAAAACAAGTAAGAAAAGCTAAAGTCGGTCAAGCCCGACTATATAATACCCTTAACTACTAAGGTGCCCGAAATTGTAAACCGATTTTGCCCAAAAAGTATAGGGATCGTCCTTGGACCAAAATATTAGCCTGTGCTTATCTTTAAAGTTACGACCTGTATATTGGTAACAAGCTTACATGGATAACCAGCCAGCCACGGACATCCTTAAAACAACTCAGGGAGTAATTCTGAGTGGATTGGTATACTAAAAGGTTGGTCACAGACCAATATTTCTATGCGTTACAAACATCAGCATAAACCCAATATACCCTTTCCACCTATGGTGGTGAAGGGTATACATATCCTTTCATCGAGCCTTCTCTTGAGGTCCTGGGAATAGGATATCTGCCTCCTCTTTTTGTAACTTTGATATAGGTAATATCGCAGAAGTGGCAGTCTTTGATCATAGTCCTAAGATTTTCGAGTCGTTCCGGTACGAAGAGCCGACTGCCGTGGGAACGTCTGCCTACCGTAAAACTTTTTGGTTGTTAGAAAAAACATCAGATATAACATCGAAATTGCCGTCAAACCAACATTTTAATAACTTTATCATGTCAAAATTTTTAAGGCTAGAAAGTTTAAGCTTGTTTAACATATTACCTTTTTTCCTCTTCCAGTTGATCTCTGGTTAATTGGGCTTCCAGCTCCTTAACTCTTTTCGATTTCAGTTTGCTAACTAAACCATCGACCTGTATTTCATCCGTATCATAATCATCATCGGAAATTTCATTGCTAGAGGCTGAATTTCGTTTGATATAAACGTTTTTATAACCATTATTGTCCTCACTATCAAATTCATCTTGTTTCAAACGTTTTTTTATTTCTTGCTTTAATTGGTAATGATTTTCTAGTTTAGTTGTAGTGTCATTGAGATAATCATCCTGTTCTGCCAATGCTTCTTCCTCCTCCTCGTCTTCCATCTCCTCTTCATCTATTTCATTTAAGACTTGGTTTAATTGTTTTTCCTACAATTTATGTGTAAAATTGATGTCAATTAAAATTCAAAGGATTCTCAAATAACAACAACAATAACAAACTTACACTTTCGTCCTTGAGAAAATTACTGCAGTAAAATGCTATAATAACCGCTAAAAATGCAGTTGCAATGCTCACCAGATAAATATTGGAAACACCATCAAATATTGAATCGGTTGCAGCATATTTGTACATTTTTTCCTTTTATTAGTTTTTTTTATATTAATAATTGCTTTTTTTTGCTAAGAAATAAAAATTAACTTGGAGTCCAGGATTTTTTCAACATAAACAAATAAATAAAAACTTTTAGTTAATGCTCACAGTTGTAAACAATAGTAGCAAAAAACTACCACTGAACTAAAGAGCAGACAGTGGGTCGATACCTACTTTTTGTTATCACATTTTTTGGTCGAGACTTGTGATTTAAAAACTTTGTTAGTTATTTTTGGTTCGCGAAAACTAAATCTCCCTTCGTATGCCTGAGCGGCAGTAATCAAATTGCAATTTTAGGACTTCTCTAATTTAAGATTTTGACCGTTGACATCTAGAATATTTTGTTCAGAATAATTGTTATACAGGTGGACAATGGAAGCGAATTGGCTGCCAAATAATGTAATGTTAAGTATTGACATGTCATCCTATGACATTTATTAAGTAAAAAGTCGAAAAATTTGAACCATGGAACGCTATTTGGGTCAAACCTTTGTGAATTCGATGTTTGAAAACAATGCATTTTTCAACAAAATCATCTTTACTAATGAGACTCATTTTCAATTAGGCAGTTATGTAACAAAGTCCTAGAGAATCATTACATTAAAAGAAAGTCACATTTGCCCGAAGTCATAATAATATTTTATAATAATAATTTCCACGACAACATTCCAAGTGGTACTTCTCTCAGACAATGAGCTGCATTCGATTCTATTTTTAGACTCATTAGAGAAGTTTTATATAGCCTAATAATCAAAAACCAGTGGCTACCTGACTTATGAGTTGAACCGCCGATTTTTTTCTGAAAATAATTTTTTTCAAGTGAGTCGGACCGGGTATTGAACCTGGGACCTCTGGTATGCTAGGCGGATGGCTAACCTGCTATACCACGGCGGTTCACTTTTCCCTAAGTCATATTTAATTATTAATTCCCATATGTTTAAGCAAATTTACACAATTTAGTATCGGACTATAATGCTTACGTGATCAAAAAATTATTATTTGTTGTTTAGTTTTACCTATGTGATGTAGGGGATGTTGGATACCAAGCAACGGTTCTGATTGTTCTTAACCTAGTAAACCCTGACTTATCTTTGTTATCCTTCATCTCAACTGTGGACACTGACCTCATGGTATCACCCGGGAAACTACTGTTGGCAAATTCAGAATTCACAGCGAAATGTCTGACAATGGTATGAGGTTGATCTCATTTGCGCCGGCGCGCAATGTGGTAGTGAGCAGCACAAGGTTTCCACGCCTTAAAACCCATAAAGCGACAATGGTGCCTCCTGATAAAAAAACAGAAGATAAAATGGAATGGTTAAGGTGTCTCCAAGTCACTAAAAGGTGACCTTCATTATAGCTGCCATAAAAGTAAACAATAGAAAGCGAAATCTGGTTTTCATGTCCACACCAGTAAGTGAAAGGTTATCGACAATACGCGTCAAATCTAGATTCTTTAATATGAGCTGATTTGTGCTCACGCATCCACAGAGGAAAAATATGACATTAAATAAGCCTTTTATGAACAACTTGATGAACCATTACGTTAAAATAATACTGGGTAATTTTAACCCATAAAGCTACATGGGTGTATCCCGATCAAAAAACAAAAAATCAGATTAATCATATTGTAGTTAACGAAAGACACTCTTCAAGTGTATTAGATGTGCGCTCAATTCGATGAGTTAAAATGGATTCCGATCATTAATTTGTTGCAGCCAAGGGATATACAGATGGAAACGCAAAGAAAGTTTGACGACACAAAGCTAAAATCTCATCAAATTGCTAACGATTACAAGCAACGAACAGGTTAATTGCTCAGAGAAAACATTTCTAATTCCAACGACATCTGCGCGCAATGGCAACATATTGTCAATTCCATTAAAGCTGCTGAAAAGTCTGTAATAGGATTCCAAAACTCTCTCCCGAAAAACTCTTGGTATATAAAGGAGTGCCACATTTCTTACAAAAATTAAGCCTACAGGGCAACTCTGCTATCAGTAATTACGCGTCGAACTTTAGAAAGATATGGAGAGAAAAGGAGGGAAAAGAAACGCCTATTCCGAAGAAAAAAGAAAGAAATGGAGAGACGTGTGTTTGAGGAAATTGAGATGTATAAGAGTCGTAATGAAGTGCGAAAAATTCTACCAAAAATATGGTTTTGCCAATGGTATCTTCTTCTGTAAGGACGACCAAGCAAACTTGGTGACAGATACGGAAAGCGTAAGCTTATATCTAATGTAACCGACCAAGATGTCCACCAGCCAACCAAAATGATTTAAGAATTTGCAGTAACTTGTCTAAAAAATAACAAAGTTGCGGGTGACGTTGCAGAACTTTTGAAGGCCGGAGGTGATGAGTTGATAAGGTGCATGTCCCACTTTATAAAAACCATACGGTTAGAAGTACGTATGTCCGATGTTTTAGCCTCACAGTTCTTTGTCCAATGGACAAAAAAGGACATAAAACTGTATGTGCCAATTATAGAAGTATAACCCTCCTCTCGATTGCACAAAAGATTCTATCGACCATACTGTGTGAAAGGCAAAAGCCCAAAGTAAATGAAAATACCAATGTGATTTTAGACCAGGTAAATCTACCACTGACCATATCTTCACGCTACGTCAAATCCTGGAGAAGATACAAGTGAAACAAAAAGACACATATCAGCCGCCCGAACGAAGGTGTTTGGAGTAATGTCTGAGTTTGGCCTGAGCCTATCGAAATTCTTCATAACTAAACGGGTATTCAGGCAATATTCAATACTGTTCTAGAGAAAATCCCCAGATATTCTGCAGTTAATACAACTGTAGCAATTTTTAACAGATAACAGAAACTCGTGTTTGTCGATGACATTGATATCATGGGACTCACATCGCGCGATGTGACTGCCATTTTTGCAAGTATCGGGAAGGAATCTAATAAAATGGGTTATAGTACGGGAACAAACATTAAAAAGATTTGGATTCTGATATATATAATAATAAAAATATAAATAAATAGAAAAGAAAATAAAAGTTTTTCTGAAATGGACTCAAATATATTTATGTTTTTTAAAAATCTTATCTAATATTAAAGTATTTATTTCAAGATTTATGTGGGGTTCATATAACTCAAGCGTCTGACGATTGAGTGAAATTTACATGTATTTTGTTTTTGTTACAATAACAAAACACATGTAAATTTCACTCAATCGTCAGGCGCTTGAGTTATATAAACCCTACATTAATTTAAAATAAAGGCATGTCACAAATTCCGTTCGGAATTGAAATTATTCCGCATTTGAATTTAAAATAAAGGCATGTCACAAATTCCGTTCGGAATTGAAATTATTCCGTATTTGAATTCCGATAGAAATGGTTTTAGGTTCTATAGATTCCGAAAAATTTTTAATGCTCTAAAACATTACAAAACACAATTTTATTAATTGAAATCGGTAACTCATATCTTTGTTTCAAAAAATAACAAGGATTAATTGAAGAATTGAATAATTTCTTATATATTGAAGAAAAACAAGGAAAAACATACAAATTCAATTCCACTTAGAAAAAAGAAGGTGGTTTCATTTCGAAAAAAAAAAATATTCGTTTTACTTTTTCTATAGAAGCAAAATACGGATATCATACCACTTCCGAGCGGAATTGAATTCTGTGACATGGGTCATAAAATCTATTGTATTAATTAATGTGCGAGAAAACAATTAAAATAGGGTATAATATATCGATGACATAATAAAGAAAGTAGTGTATCTCTATTTTTTATTCGCATTTAAAGATATTTTTTAATTAAAAATCGTGCAGATTATAAGTTTTCGCTTTGTATGAGAAAACTTAAGTGTTCAATATTGTTTTGAGAAAAAAACTTATAATTAGTTTTTAAGTGAAATTACATTATTTTTCTTGTAGTTATACTTCCCGTGTTAATATGTGGTAATTTAGCACTTGCATTGGCAGATGAAGCTATTCTTGGAGATTTTGAGAGGAAGATTCTACGAAAAATTTTTGGACCAGTTTGTGTCAACAATGAATATCGACATCGAATGAACCATGAGCTGTATGAGTTATATCGACATAGTAAAACGCGTTAAACAGTAGCGGATGCGTTGGCTAGGGACATGTTGTGCAAATAGAAGAAAATACTCCAGCAAGGAAAGTTTGCGTCAACAAAGAATATTGACATCGAATGACCATGAGCTGCATGAGTTATACGCGGACATCGACATAGTAAACCGCGTTAAACAGTACCGGATGCGTTGGCTAGGACATGTTGTGCGAATAGAGGAAAATACTCCAGCAAGAAAAGTGTTCGAAAATGATCCAGGAATGCATAGAACAGGAAGTAAGAAACTTCGATGGAAAGACCAAGTTGAGAAAAATCTTTCAAAACTTGGCCTTGGAAATTGGAAAATTGAAGTAAATTGAATTAAATAAGTAATTCTTTCTATATTAAGACATCGATATAGTATTAAGTTTTTTCTTTTTCGTATTATTTATTGCACGGTGATAAAATGCGACCAAAAATCTTTAAATTGATTTTTTTTTATATTTTTTACTGGAATTTAACCCTCTTCGACTGACCTGAAATTTTTTTACTATTCCATTGACGTGATATATATTTTCTAAAATCCGATTTGTAAAACTAATAAAACCCTTTTGGTTTATTGTTTAGGAGCACAAATTATTATTTTAATTGTTATTTCAAAGCTAAAAGCCGCGTTATGTGTTTATTTATGGGCATGGTTTTTCCAGAAAATTCATTTCAGAGCAAAACTTAGTATAGTTGGTATCTGCTAGACAATCACGTCAGTCGCAGAGGGTTAATAACTGAACAGCCCAATTATAAAGATTCCCATGAGCTCATTTTTCATGCTAAAGTAATCAATTGTCTTATTATAAACTAACGGGTAGAATATTTTTATGTGAAAGTGAATTTCAGTTGAAAATTTTAAACCTTAAACTTGACTGATTAATTTATATGTCAGCATATGTGAGAAGGGTAAAGGGTATACAAACCTGCTAACTAACTTTCAGCAAATTTTACAGGAGAAAAAAAAGCTTATATTTCAAAATGATCTATATGTGACGGCGCATAGACAAAGGGACCTACTACACAAAACAAGAGGAATGGACGATCTACGCTCGTTTTCAAGGTTGACCAATACGTTCCTGGCGTCATGAGATGTATCACTTTCAAATGAGACCAATACCAACACGCTTAGTGATGGTACACCAAAGATGCACGTATTTAATTCTTAAAAATGGCTCTCCTGAACAAAATCCTTAGGTCACTTTCCATTTTGGGCGTCACATATATATAAAAATCTATATAAATACAAATGATTGTTTGTCTGTATGTCCTTTATAGAATAGTAAACTATGCATTTGGTCATGTTATGATCTAAAGAAAATTTGTTGCGTATGAGCCGGCGAATATTACTAGTATGACGAAGTTCCGACAAGTGGCGCCACTTAAAGTTAATTAAATTGTAAACTGTTCATTTGATTATGCTATGATCTTTAGCAAAGTTGTGGCGCATAAGCCGACGAAGGTTTCTAAGTTAGCATGACCAATTTATGATAGGTGGCGCCACTGAAAATTGATCAAAATGAATTGAATCTTAAACTGTACATTTGATCGTGTTATGATCTTTAGCAAAGTTATAGCGTATGAGCAGACGAAGGTTTCTAAGTTAGTATGACCAATTTCCAAGTGAAGAGACTAAAAATTATTTAAAATTACGTAAAATGTGTATTAAAAATGATATAATCTTGATCAAAATTATAGCGCATGAGCCGACGAAGGTTTCGAAGTTGGTATGACCAATTTCCGACAGGTGGCGCTACTGAAAATTGCTTAAAGTTAATTAAATCGGAAGCTGTTTATTTGATTATGCTATGATCTTTAGCAAAGTTGTGGCGCATAAGCCGACGAAGGTTTCTAAGTAGGTATGACCAATTTCCGACAGGTGGAGCTAATGACAATTATTCAAAATGAGTTGAATCGTAAACTGTGCATTTGATAATGCTATGATCTTTAGCAAAGTTTTTGTGCATGAGCCGACGAAGGTTTATAATTTGGTACTACTAGTTTTTGTTAGATGGCGCCACTGAAATCAATCAAAATAAATTGAATCTTGTGTTGACCGGACAAAACTATTCAAAATTAATTGGATATTTGAGTGATGTCTTTTCTTAAAACTTATTTTAGTTGGTGGAACAGCAACGCTCGCATGATACAGCTAGTAATTTATATTTTTCATATTTCAAAAACAAAAGTATAGTACGTTGTAGTATGTAGTTGCAGTTTTTCTTACAAGCATTTTCTAGTAGTGGATTAAGCAGTTTTTGTTATCGAACCTTTTCACACATTTCAAAACTCAAACTAAAGAAAACTTCTGGTATCTTTCTTTACCATATGGCATCAAAATCTGAATTTACTAAAAAGTTGTTTGTATAGAATTATTAGAATATGCTGGGAATAACATTATATAGAATAAAGCTTTATGGAGAGCAACTGAACAGATACCAATAAGTAACGAAATAAAAGAATGTAAATAAACATAAGTAGACCATATTTTAAGAAAGCCTAGAGTCTAGATTGCCCGAAAGGCATTAGAATGGAATCCGCAGAAGAGGTCGACTTTCAAACACCTGGAAAAGGTATGTGAATGCAAAGGGAGCACGAATGGCTCGAAAATGGAGTAAATGAATAGAATAATTTTGTTGTGGATCCAAGCTTCTCTTAGGAGTTGAAAGGCAAATATTATAAAAAATTGCCATACAAATTTTATCAATATAAAAAAATTTGACCACATTTTATCACCGTGCAATTATTATCAAAAGTTATAAATAATCTTAAGCTTATAATTTATAAGTTATAAACAAAAAATAAATTCTTATAAGAACTTAGCATCTAAGAAGCCTTAATTATTGATAAAGATATTTCTAAATAAATTCAAGTTAAAAATTTTTTGTGATTATTTTATAGCATTCACATTCTTATACTAAATAAAACTTTCCTTAAAAAAGAAAAACAAAAAAAAATACTTATTCCTTATAATTTGAAAACTCTAATTCTAAATTTAGTTTATCCTTCCAATTGCCATTTGGTTGTATATGCTCGTAGCCAGCTCGACTGTGAGGATGTAGTTGTTGACCTACCTGAAAGTTATCGTTGCTATCACAAAATGTTTGTGAAAATTTATCACATTGTTTATAGAAGTTTTTAAGCATATATTCGTGCAGTAAATGATCATAAAGTTTTAATTGGAAAGCCACCTTTTTGGCAATTTTCATAAGTTGTCCTTTGGTTAAGGGTCGATGGTAGGAATTTTTAACATTCTATGGAGTTAAAAAGGAGTTTTAAAAGATCTTAAATTTATGTGCAATTTTGTTTTTAAACTTACCTCTTTATCTAAATCATTTTCGAAATATATATCCGATATACAAAATATCTTTTGTATGACTTCTTCCAATTTAATGTTAGTCTTTTCTCCTGTCACCACACAATAGGCTAAAAATGTATCAAATATTCCTTTAAGACAAACATTATGGCGATATTTCAAATGATCCGCTAGCTTGTGACTAAAATGTACTGCTTTTCTTGGTCTTTCGGCTTCCAAAATTAAACGTAACTCTTTGAATATTTTACCCAGAGCTAACATATCAAAGATATAAATGTTCTGAGGCGTTGAAAAAGCCATCAAAGATGTCTTGCAATTTCTGGCCAGTTCAATGGGATCGATTAGCAGAGCGATTACAGACTGTGACTTAATATCATTTAAAGCCTTATGATATTTATGATCGGTTTGTGTTATTAAGATCATGCTATCGAGTTGTGTTTGCAACAGCTTTAGGTCTAAGTCCGATAGTTGTATGTTTAGCCCCTCATTTTGTTCTTTGCTGCTATTTGAAAGATCCATATTAGACATCGATGAGTTACAGCTTTTTAATTTTTCTTCTACACTCTCAGTGTCATGGGTTTCAGTGGTGCTTGTACCATAATTATTGGTTGTATCATTTTCATTTAACATTAGTTTTATGTTTTTCATTTGTGTATATGCCAACAGTTGTGAACATTGATATGTATAGTTTGTTTTAATATCTCGAACATTATCCAATTCGACCATTAGATATTTGATATTAATGCTTTTTAAGGTACCAACTAGTAGCTCCCCTGCATTTGTTTCCACTAAAAGTAGTTGGCCTACTTTTAGAGACATCAGCTTTTCTACTGGTGTAGACATTTTTTTTTTCAATTTTTGAAACTGAAATAGATTAAGTTAGATCACACATTTAAAAAAATATACATGAAGATACCTGTGGCTTAGAGCTAAAAGGGCCTGATTTGATTTCAGTTAATAATTGCATTACATTCTTTACCTCCTTTTATTTAACTCCAACAACTAAACTCTAACTTAACTCAGAACAGATTTATAAGGGCTTTTTGTGGCAATATTACTATGAGTTTATATGGAAAATAAAAACTTTAAATCTAATTTTCTCAAAACTATTTTTTTTTGCATTGGCCCTTTTAGCACCAAGTTACAGATATTTGCTAGATTTACTACTTCATATCAGAATATTCTAATTATTAATTGAAATTTCGTAGTATAGTTAGAATATTTGAGAACGTTTCTTATCTAAATTTGCGGCCGGTTCTTCCTAATATTAGTATTCCGACCAAGGACTGTCACTTCTGCAATATTACTAATAAAATCGAGTTACAACAACAACATGACTGTAATAATTTTATTTTTAATAATTGGACCAACACACAGGTGATAACTTCTACTTGTGTATAGGGAAGGAAGATAGAGGAAATAGTTTGTATGTGGTGTGTTTTGCGATCTACTGCTCAATCGAATACAAATAGATGGTTCCCAGAAGACATACGATCGCTGGCTTATTTAAGGCAGCTAGTAGCTTCGATAAATGTGTCTATTTTACGGACATTTATGTTCGATAGATCAGATAAATAATGCATCTTTTCTGCATTATTTATCTGATCTCCCAAATGAAGAGCCTTTAGATTTGCAATAACGGGATAGTGACATAGGAGGTGAGTGACTGTCTTCCCTCATTAATGTTATTTTAAAAACTAAATCTCTGACATGCAACCCAAAAATCCAGTTCCCAGTGAGGGTTGAAATCAAGTTGTGAAGTCGGTTGCGTGGTAAAGAATTTTGAACGACTGTTGTCGTAGATGTGCCATGTTTTCTTTGAAAATGAATAAGTGGTTTTAGTGGACCAAGTTTTCTGGGCTGACCCGTAAGGATTTGTCAAAGAGGGGAGTTGATATGAAGTAGTCCACATTGTTAGGGATAACTTTATCCAGAATGTTGACATGGACTATGGGAAGAAAAAGTGAAGGAGGAAGAATTTACCTTAAAATCAATTTTAATAGAAGTGCAACATGTCAGTCATAACTTTACTTTAAAAAAAAAAACTGAAGAAAAAGAGAAATTTTTTCGATAGAAAAGCTAAGTCTCACGTATAGCCCCTACAAAATCTATACCGCTGCTTAGTAAATTTAAATACTTGAGATATTTTTATTAGTAAACCGTACTTTCCATTACATTAGCTGTGTTCCAGAACTACCAATACTGTACAAGTTTTAATCAGAAACTACAGGAAAGTGTTCCTGTACTGAAAAAATATGACTTAATTGTAATTTCTGGTTAAAAATTGTACAATATTGTACAGTATTGGTAGTTCTGGAACACAGCTATTGAAAATGTAGAACAAATTGCTATTGCGCAATTTTCAGGCTTATTATGTTATTTGGTATTGTCGTTAGATTAAAGCTTTTCACCAGTCTGCCATCCGGCGCAGGAGACTTATTAATGTTGAGATCCGCTAAAATCCTTTTAAAGTACGAGATTGAAAGAAAATGTTAGGCGTGGGTGCTTTTCGGCAAGTGTGAATTCAGCCAAGATGAAAGCTTTATAAACCGGGTCAGTGATTGATTGGTTATTCTTTAAAGTAAGAATTGATGAACTAGCATTATTCTTGACTCTATGAACGAATGAACGGAAGCTTTTAGTAGAAGATTTTTCGCGTCTTAGCAAAAGAAAAAAATGTTTTTTTTTTGTTATAACGACAGATTCCGAATGCTTTCTCTATGGATCTGACAAAATTTTTTCACATCAAATTATCCAAGATCAAATTATCTGAGCTTAATCTTTGGAGTGTTGTGGTGCTTTTCTAAAGGTACAACATAACCACACTTTTGTTTCCGTCTTATCTGAGATGTTTTTATACGATATCCACATCAACATGGATGTAAGAAAGAGATGCGAAAATATTTAAGCTTTTTAGAAATAGGTAATGAAAAAGACGCGCGCGTCTTAATTAAAGTCTGCATACAGGTTATTTTCCCCCGCGACAACTCACAGTAAAACAAAATGAATTGGGTTTTACAACGAATATTTTAATACTGAATTCTTTATCTTCTGCAATAAATCCGTTTCTGAAATATATAACGGAACCCTACAGTGTCGAACAAAAGTATTGCCCTTTTCTGCTTTACAATCAATCGTAAAGCAACGAATATTTTAATACAGAATTCTTCTATAATAAATCCGTTTCTAAAAATATAACGGAATCCTACAGTGTTGAACGAAAGTATTTTCATGCGTACTTTTCAGCTTTACGATTGATTTTATAGCAACATTTAATCGATTAAAAAATAGTATTAATTATACTTTGATCCTATAAATTTTTGTAACTACATTTAGGATAAGCATATCACCAGACATACTTACATTTCCACACAAGCTCGTTCTTTATTTATTTATTATTATAACTGAACCAACTGAGCCTTAAAGGCCTTATATATATTAATGAAGGCAACAACTTTATACAAATCCAATTAATTTTACATCACGATATTTTAAAACTTGATTTTTTGTTATTTGATCGGGAGACACTCATGTAGCTTTGTGTATTTCACGGTGTTGAAACCTGGCGCTACTCACTAACATATTGCGAGCCGCCGCAAATGAGATCAATCTTTGTCAGATGTTACGTTGTGGAAGCTGAATTTACCTGATTTTTTTCATAAAAAATTGTACTTCTTGTAATGGTGCAAATTAGAATTATCTAAGATTTTTTAAAACTCAATTGTAACTCAAAATAATGCATTCTAAATTAATTTTTCACGGATTATAAATATAATCCTTTTCACAAATAAAGCAATAAAAATAAATTTATCAATATTTTAGAAAGCAAATAACCTTTATCTGATGGCAACTGCTGTTTAACTAAATTATGTCATTCTTGCATATAAATATTGTTGAAAAATATCAATTGATTTAACGGCATTTTCACTTCGAACTCGGAGAGTAAAGAATATATGAAGATGAAATTCAAACACAATATAAAAAACGATTATTCAGAGCATTGGATTTTCTGCGCTTCAAAATCATTGCTTATGCAGATGATGTTGCTGTTGCAGTTTCGGGTAAATTCCGAACACTAAATCGCAAAGACTGGAAGTTGCTCTCGTTTTCAATGGCTTGGATGTTAATCCAGGCAAAACTAAACTTGTGTTATATACTATAAAATATAACATTGCTCTGTACACTCTCTCGGTGTAAGATGGGATTGAACTGGTGCTCACTGACCATGCCAAATACTTGAGGGTCTAAACTTGTGTTATATACTATAAAATATAACATTGCTCTGTACACTCTCTCGGTGTTAGATGGGATTGAACTGGTGCTCACTGACCATGCCAAATACTTGAGGGTCATTGCCCTAGAGCTTAAACACCCACTCGATTCGTGCAGAAGGGTCTTAGGCAACACATGAGGAATTTCCCCTGCTAATACTGCTTGCCTCTTTGAGATGGTTGCAAAACCTATACACATCTACGCTGCTATTGTTTGGTGGCCTGCTTTATGTAAGGCTAATCAGCGAGGATCATTTGTTAAAATCATTAGATCCTTTGCCTTAATGATTACTGGTGCCATTTGTACTACGCCTCAATGCCAAAACGTAGCCATAAGGTTAAGCATTACTGGAGAATGGAATTCCTCATCTATAGGTCACTCCACTATTATGAATAAACTCAGAACTTTGTTGAAAAGACAAAATAAAGGAAAATCTTTTAAAGCTTGGGCTAAGAAATTGGAGATTTTTAAAACAAGCTTGGTCTTTGACATTAACAGGTTGTAAATATAGGCCATTCAAGTTAAGTATAACAGGTTAGTCATCCGCCTAGCATACCAGAGGCCGCAAGTTCGATCCCAAGCCAGACCCACTTGAAAAAAAAATAAATTTTCAAAAAAGCGGCGGTTCACCTCATAACTAAGCTCGCCACTGGTTATTGAGTATTAGGCTATGTAAAACTTCTTAGCCCAAGCTAACTAATGCACTTGCCGTTCGCCGCCGGAGTTAAAACGTAGGTCTCTTTCAATGGGTCTAAAAATAGAATCGGATGCAGCTCATTGTCTGAGAGAAGTAACCCTTGTTCCAATTGGAATGTTGTGTGGGAGCTATGTATATAAATTTCCGCCCTATAGGGCAATATGTGAAGAAGACGGACAGGCTACTCATGTTAACCGCCTTTTGTTTTTGCGCTTGGAGGTCTTAGAACTAGCATTTCTATTTATAATCTTTTGGACTAAGTACAAAACAATTTAAGTTTTTATACAAAATAGTAATTTTAGCATTTAGAATATTGTTTCGGCTTACAATAATTATTTTTTAAGCGTTTTATTTCAAATATATCACAGTTTTCTTTGAAAACCCACAGCACAAATAGTTTAATTTCGGCAATGTAAACAAATGTAAAGACGAATTTATGGCAATTCGCTCTGAAAACAACTGTTGCCGTGCAGAGATGCATTTTTAGTTATTGGTAGTCAGGGTTGCATTTTTTAAGTACATATTTTTAACGACAATGTTTTTATTGGTTGTTGTATGTGATAAATAAGATAAAATTCGTTAATTCTTGATAAAAAATAACAGATGGCAGTTGTATTCAATTAAATTACATTAAGGGCGAATGAATTAAGTCAAAGTTTATTTGTAGACGTTCGCAACAAAACGTAACAATTCTATTTATTAAAAAATTGAGCCAATTTGTTCAAAATACTGGTTTCTCCAATTATATTAAATGTAATAGTAAAAACACAAATCAAAAACTTTTTAAAAACTGACTTTCTTTACCAATTTAAATTAAAAAAATATTTTTTTTTAATATTCTCAAAATAATGTTTGTTCCTTTACTTTAACGAAACAACCCAAACTTACTCGAATGTGTTCCCGTACCAAATTTTCAATACAAATTGTTGCTTTTTGAGTAATTTCTGACAACGTTGGACTGTTTTGGGTAGTTTCGTTACAATTTCTAATGGAATTATTACGTTTTGTAAGAGCGTCTACATTTATTTTTTTTAAATAAACACTTTCCTCCTAATTCACAAACCAAAAATTTACTTACGACAAATTTATAAATCAAACTTTTCATACAAAATTCTTATAATAAGCCTTTGATAATTTTGTAATTCATTTATAAATTAGGGGGTTCGCTTTTATCTTAATCGCTGGAAGGTTTGCGTTGTTCCAAATTAATTCTTGGGTCTTCCACTAACTTCAGGGATATATTATTCTCAACTTTTAAATCTGAATACTTAAAATCTGTAGTAAATTTATAGGCCCTTATTAATTTTATCAAGGCAATCTTAACCGACAATGTGGCATATTTCCAACCTATTTGTCAAAGAAAAATAATGTAAGGCCATAATTAAAGTAATATTTCATAGAAGTACTACTTACCTATGCAATATCTCGAACCTTTGGTAAATGGTATAAATGAATATGGATGCCTTGTGGCCACATTTTCCTTAAGAAAGTTATCTGGATTAAAATTTTCAGCATTCGGGCCCCAAACATCTTTACTCCTATGCAAATGATAAATATCAATAGCAATACATTGTCCAACTGGCAAAATTAAGCCATTGCTAAGTTTCAGATCATCTTTGGAGACCTTGCGAAATATCATTGGTATTACAGGTAAAACCCGCATGGTCTCATTTAAAATCATATCCAAATAGAGCAACTGATTCAAATGCTGCCACGTAATGTCATTGTCTTCAGTATCTGGTATAACGTTCATTATTTCTTCGTAAGCCCGCTCCTGGCATTTGGTATGCATGGCTAGCAAAAAAACTGCAAAATATATAACACCAGATGTGGTTTCAGAGGCCTATGGAAGTATTGATAAACCTTTTTTTTTTAAATCATAAAATATTTATTTTGACTCACTCCCAAAAATAGATGTCCTACATGGTCTTGCATCGTTGAATTATCCACAGTTATGTTAAAGTCTTCACAATTGTTGGGATCTTTCGTCTTGGATAAAATATCAAATGGTTTATCCATAAGTTTTTGAAAAGTATATACAGATTCTTTGATACTTTTGTCCATAAAGTTTTCGGTTATTTTTCGAAACCAACTAAAAATCATAATTGGTTGAAAAGTTATGTTGGCCACATACTCCAGAATTCTGGAAAAGAAGGTGAAACTATAAGTTAGCAAAATTGCTTTTTCAAGGAGTGGGTTTCTAGACCGACGTCCTAACCCATATTTTTATAGTTCTTATCGGAGAACTCGCGGCACATGTTAACTCACTACATTAACGGGTGTTAACGTAGTTCCCCGGGTGATACCACGAGGAGGTCAGTGTCCACAGTTGAGATGAAGGATAGCCAAAGTTAGTGGGGACTTACAAGACCAATCAGAATAGTTGCTTGGTATCCAACATCCCCTACATCACGTAAAAGTCTACGTACCGCAAAATACCAGAAAGGGCCCAGTAAATGATAAGCTTGTATATCACGGGTGCGATTCTTTCCACTTTATCATGTTATATACTTAAATATAACATATTCTTTGACAGACAAATAGTATTTTATATTTCTGAATTCCAGATGGAATTGGGATGTAATGAGATGCAGTTGTTGCCTGGCATCTCCAGCAACCAGATAAGAACTGTATCCAATTCCTACTCTAACCTCATCGTGGTACATACTGGTAACCTGAGCAACCTAGTTGAAGATGCGGTAAACAACCCGTGTGGGATTCTAGGTTAGGGCTAATATGAGAGGAAGTTATCTCAAAACCATTCCAACGTATTTGGTCTAACGGTCTAAGATAATTGTACTTGGAACAGTATGAAAATGCAGCTTATGTTCAACATGTTAGCTGTGGCTGCAAGCGGGCGTTGGTCTAGAATCAAACGGCTCGCTATACAAAAGTGGCTCGTGTCTTTGGTCTCGTCACCCATCGACTTAGCACTTACGATGTTAAAAGCTTGGAAAAAAATCATTACACAACATACTACTCCAAGGGGTAATCATGCGAGAAATCCTCATGCTACGGTAACTGGCAGCAGCGACAATTACTGACGGACTTAGGCGAAGGTTCTACTGAATTCCTCTCTCTCCACCTGTGCCACTCAGTCCCTGGCGGATGACACTCTCAAGTCTAAGTTGGAATTGAGATCATGGTGATCTCAGCTTTTGACCAGCCCCAAGCGGGATCTCTCCCAGGATCGTGGGAGACGGTGGATAGGGCTACCCCGATGGAACGACCGGATGCCAACTATACCACTGAGACCAAACAGGCCTTGGATTCTGCGCTTAGCGAGATTGTAGAGATCTCGACTCTCAGCCAGAATCTAGCTAGATCAACTTCGAGGTCTCTGAATTCAGAGGGGAAGGTGAATCGGGACGAATCGTCTGAGATAGAAAGAGAATATCAGTCGCCTCAACCTGAACCCATCATCATTACTGAGACCAAACAAACATTGGAGGTGGTTCCGTTGGTCTCTGACAGGGTTGTCGACTTCCAGAGATCTCGACTTCCAGCCAGAATCTATCTATATCAACTTCGAGGTCTCTGAATTCAGAGGGGAAAGTGAATCGGGTCGAATCGCCTGAGGTAGAAAGAGAATATTAGTCGATTCAACCTGATCCCATCATCATCACTGAGACCAAACAAACATTTGAGGGAGCCCAGTCGGTCTATGACAGCGTTGTCGAAGTGGCTAAGATTTCGGCTTCCTGTAAGTAAGTAGCATCAGGTTGACCCGCCTCTTGAAGTCGCAATATCCCCAAAAGGACAGCTTGTTCGGCAGGATGCTGTAGTGGCTTTACCGAGACAGTCATCTAAAGTCTACCGATCTAAATTTGAGAAGGCGAAGAGTGGAACTCTTAAAAAGATGGCCAATAGAGATGCTACGCTGATCAAACCTAAGGAGACGAAGATGATGTGATAACTCTATCCATGATAAAGATTATGCCTGGAGGCTATGGCGCAAACCATAATGTGTGAGGTTGTTGGATGTGTTATCTTGGAAGTTTGGTATATATAAAAAGTAGCGCCGACGAGGATATTGAATAGCGTATTAATAAGTTAAAATCTGAATTTGGCATTCTCAGAGTTATTTGGAAATCAGAAAAATATAAACAACAACTGGGTTACGAATATACAACTCGAATGTCAAGTTCGTCCTGTATTATGGCTAGGAAACTTGGAAATCCACAAACGCCATCGATAAGGGCCTGCAAATCTTTGCAAACACGAAGATCTACTAAACGCGGAGTTACAAGCTGCAAAGTATTCATTCTGTATTACGGCTGCTAATCTTGGAAACGCATAAGAGCCATCGGTAAGCGATTGTAAACACGGCAAATCGTTAATATATGGTGACCGAATCGATGAAGACCTTGTATAACATATCAAGGGGTTTGTGTGGCAAACCTTCTTACAGTAACAGTCCTATCTTGAGTAGTAGTGGCACACTCCTTTCAACTGCGGATGACCAACTAATACGCTGGATGGAGCATTTCAAGTCAACACTTAACAACCCTATTGGATTAACACCACTGGCTGAAGTGCATAATGAAACCAACCATGATAGTATATTCAGAGGAATTTCCGACAGTTCGCCAACAATACAAGAAGTGAAGAACGCTATTAAAATCCTTAAACGCAACAAGGCCCCGGGCAATGACAATATTTCAGCGGAGATGCTTTTATGTGATGTTGAAGGATCGTCGAGATTGTGGCACCCATTCGTGCGTAAAATATGGGAAGAAGAAGCTCTGCCAACCTCTTGGAATGAAGGTATACTAGTCAAAATACCAAAAAAGGTTGACCCTAAAGACTGCAATAACTACAGGGGTATAACACTTCTCCCAATACCTAGCAAAATACTAAGTCGTGTAATTTTGATCAGAATATCCGACGCAGTTTCCTCTACACTCCGCGAAAATCAGTTTGGGTTTAGAGAAAACCGTTCTTGTGTTGATCTAATCAACATAGTAAGAATAGTATTAGAGCAATCCTATTTACCTAGCGTTTATCGACTTTATGAAGGCCTTCGACAGTGTCAATAGAAGCTATCTATGGAGAATTTTAGAAAATGGTAACATGCCGACGAAAATTCTCAACTTAATCCGGGCAATGTACGTTGATTTTAAAAGTCGAGTCCTACACAAGGGTAAACTATCAGATCCGTTCGATGTTACTACTGGAGTAAGACAAGGATGCATATTATCACCTATACTTTTTATCCTCGTCATCGACAATATAATGCGTACGGCTCTAAATGGTAGACACGGTATCCAATGGACACCCTTTAAACAACTTGAGGACTTGGAATATGCCGATGACGTATGTCTTCTAAGCCAAAGCTCTGGTCACCTTCAAGAGAATACTAACGCTATTACTGCTGAATCTCGTATAGCTGGTCTTGAAATTAATATTTCCAAGACAAAGATTATGAATGGAGGCTATGGCGCAAACCCGTTGACACACATCAATGTGAATAACGAGGTTATTGGGGGTGTAGATACCTTCAATTACCTGGGAAGTTTAGTAACTACAAAAGGTGGTGCAGACGAGGATATTAAATCGCGTATTAATAAGGCAAAATCTGTATTCGGCATTCTTCGAGCAATTTGGAAATCTCGGCAAATATCAACAACAACTAAGTTACGAATATATAACTCGAATGTCAAGTCCATCCTGTATTATGACTGCGAAACATGGAAACGCACAAATGCCATCGATAAACGACTGGAAACCTTTACAAACAAATGCTTAAGACAAATTCTTAATATATGGTGGCCGAATCGCATAAGAAATGAAGATCTACTTAATGCAACAACCCTGCTTCCACAGAGGTATGTCAACGGAAATGGCGATGGATAGGCCACACACTTCGAAGGCCAAATACCAACATTGCTCGACAAGCGCTTCGTTGGAATCCACAAGGAAGCGGCCGTCGTGTTGGTGCACCTGCTAGAACGTGGAGAAGATCAATTGATGCGGAGCTACAAGCAGCAAACTATTCATGGAATGATGTATGCCTAACATCTCGCAATAGAGTCCGATATTAAAAGGATGGTTGAGGCCCTATGCTCCACTGGGAGTCAAGGATAACAGAAGAAGAAGAACCGATTAACAAATTAAGCTCTATTAAACGTGACAAACCAAATCCCAGCTTGTATATAGGTATGACAATGGAAATGGCGGTGGATAGGACACACGCAGAGTAGAACGCGGAGTTACAAGTTGCAAACTATTTATCCTGTGTTACGGTTGGGAAACTTGAAAACGCAGAAATTCCATCGATAAGTGCCTGCAAACACGACAAATCCGATGGTAGCCGAATCGTGTAAGAAATGGAGATCTACTAAATGCGATAAATCATATCCCTGCTTCTATAGAGGTATATCAATGTAAATGGGGTTGGATATCAACATTGCTCGACAAGCGCTTCGTTGGAACATACAGTGTTTCTGAGTCGATCGGCCTACTTTCTACCTATGAAGGTCAAACAAGTGTTTGTTTTAACATACCTCTGAATATGCTCCGAGAGTTTGGTCGAATTAAATTCGGTTTTCTCTAAGTTTCGTTTTAGAAGTGTCTCTGAAAAATAACAATAATGCAACATTAACGGTAGACCTTTGTTTTGGGTATATTCCCATAGAACTTACTAGTAGCATTTCTTACTGTTAGTTCACGAAATAATGTTAGCAAATCAATTGCCTTTCCCTGATCCAAAGTTTTCTGTAGTTTTTCGATTAAACTATCAGTTTCTTCATTAAAGATGTGAAGGAATGACATTAAATTATGCTGCGAGAATACTTTGTTCAAAATCTTACGATGTTGAATCCAAGTGGAATCTAGAGAGTTCAAACAGGGGGATATAAGATAAATATCTATATAAATATATATATAATACATAAATCTATATTCAACCTACCACTGTCAGTTATAATACCTTCCCCGGCTACTGCCGTAAACCCATTATATAAAATCAAAGGTTTATTTATACAATTTTTGGATGTTAAAATTTCCTTAAGTATTTGTGGTTCTGTTGTGAGAAATAACGGCAAAGGGCCCATCCAATAAACACAATTTCGACCATATTGTTTGGCATAACCGAACAGATATGAAAGGATTTCTGAAATTTCATTTGATAAAGTGAAACTTATCTTAAAATAAATTTGAAGTTTTACTCCTACCGTGCCTCTTTAATAGTTTACCTAAGCCCATAAATGTTTGCCATCTATTCGATGATGCTTTATGGGCCAGTTTTATATATTTTCGGCTATATAAGCGACCCGCAAACCACACAACAAAAATAGCGGTTATTATATAGAGAAGTGATCCCATTTTAAAATAAACTACCTAAAACAACAAGAATAGAATGACTGACTGAAAAATGTTGTATGTAGAAATATTTTGTTTAATTAAGAAAATGAATAATTTTTGCTTTTGGGAAGGATACCTTAGAATTATTTATGTGTTATCTTAAAGGCAAATGATCCATACATTTTCCTAATTTAGTTTCATTATCATGACCATCACTCTGGCTTAGAAAGCATTAGAATACTATATATACTGATGTCTTAATATTAAAATATCAATACTGGTTGGTGGCTTCCTTCCTCCGAAGTTAAATAAAACTTAATGTTCTACTTCCCAAAATAAATTATAATGAGTATGTCATTTAAAAAGCACTGGTCAATTGCTTTTTCAATTTTGAACAGTTAAGAAAGTATTAAAGTCGGTCAAGTCCGTTTGAATGATACCCTACACCAATGATGTCCAGTTTATATGCTGAATTTATGCAAGCAAGTAATATTACAGCAAGCAGAGCAGATATTATGGAGAATAGAAACCAAAAGTGACCAAGTAGGGACCGATTGTCAACAGATTTATAGAATGAATGCTTTCGACCTACGATAGTGAGTGTAGGGTATAAAAAGAAGCTTGCGAAATTTTATTAACCAAACTAAATTGTTTGTGCTGCATAGGTATACATTTAAAGGTAATTAACTTTTTTTTATGCATTTCAATTAAACAGGTCAGTAACCCAACACTAGAGTGTCCCGATCCATGTATATGGGCAAATCCGAAAAACATTAAACTAAGGAAAAAATTTTTAAACTGTCAAAATCACGTATTTGTGTTTATGGAAAAATTTACCATATATTGATCCTTTAGAATATATAATGGATACAATTTTTGATTGCTCTCCTCGTAAATGGCAGGGGTTTATTTGCACCCATCTCGAATTTTTATAAATTTTTTAAAATAATAGGTTTTTTAAAAGCTCTTAAAAATCCCAAAAGTATGGGCTCAAAGTCTACTTAATTTTATACAATTAGATGTAAAAGACCCCATCAAAAGTAATTGGAGTGATATAAATAATGTCAAGTAAAAAAGGGCTCACAGTGTATAGCGTCCGTCACAGAAATAGAGGTTTTTTTTTTTAATTTGACTAGTGCAATTTTTCTTTTTTCTCCAATTGAACATGGTTCGTAAAGAGAACTTATAGTATGCTTTACATTAGGCTAAAAATATATAGATGTTAATATAGCATTTTACAGAATAATATGAATCGAAAAGTGTGTAGCGTCCGTCACAGTATATACTTTTTACAAAATTATATTTATTAAATACAAAATTTAACGAACACATGTCTATCTTATTCATAAAGCAATAACACTGTCTATATCCACAGATTAAATTTGAGATATCAGTGTGAGAAACATATACAGTGGGGCAAAGTTAATGCTTTTGAAATTCGATTTTTTTTTTATTTTTGGGACACTCTAAAATCTAGCTGCAGCATTCTTTCGACGAAAAATAAGACGTAAAAAGTGAAAAACTTTTAAAAAATATATGTATTTAGCCGTTTTGTGAAATATTAAATTGTGCCCAAAAATCTCATTTTAACCGCGAACATGAAAAGAAAGTAGATGTAATTCGGGAACAAATAAAACCATTATTTTCACTGATTAACGAATCCTTTAAAAAAATATGAAATATGAATTTTTTCCTAATAAAAAACATTCAAGTAAAAACTGTATTGTCCATCACGTAGCGTCCGCAACAGTGGATTTTTGATAAAACTGGAAACTTGAAAATATTTTATAAAAGCTGTTTAGTAATCCTCTGATTTTTCTCTATCTTTAATGTTTTTACAATTTTTTTTATTACTATGACCGTTTTTAAGAAAATTACAGAAACACGTGTTGATAAAAAGTCACTTAGATTTTTTGTAGCGTCCGTCACAGCACTTTAAAAGCGAATATCTTTTTCCTTTAAAGCAATTATGTAAATTAACAAATGCCATTCGAGAGCACAATTGATGGCCTAATATTCTCCAAAATCTGTGCAAAGATATCTAATGTAGAACGACAATGGGATACATTTAAGTACAACAAAATCCGTACAAATGTATCGTCCGTCACGCAGGATTTGCCCATATGGGAAACAACAAACATGGATTTATAATTACAAAAACGGATTTATGTTTACAAAAAAGATAATAGAATCTAATAAAGAACTAAAGCAGCTTACTCCAAAGTCTTAAAATTCAAAAATCCATGGAATAGTTTTGGAATAGTTTTCAAGTTTCGCAGCCGTAATACAAAATGGACTTGACATCCGAGTTATATATTAGTAACTTAGTTGTTGTTGATATTTGCCAAGATTTCCAAATAGCTCGGAGAATGCCGAATGCAGATTCTGCCTTGTTAATACGCGATTCAATTTCCTTGTCGGCGCCACCTTTTTTATACCCACCATCAAAAAGAATGGGGGGTATATTGAGATTGTCATTCCGTTTGTAATTTCCTTAATATTAGCTCAAAAACCAAAACTATATTGAGGCCCTATGCTCCACTGGGAGTCAAGGATAACAGAAGAAGAAACTGAAAAACCAAAATTGATGTATATTCTGAATCCTTATTCCAAGATGATTGAGCGATGTCAGTCTGTCTGTTCGTCTGTCTGTCCGTATGTCTGTCTGTTGTCGGCACGATAAAACCTCAACAAAAGGATATAGGTCACTGAAATTTAGCATAAATATTCTTCATTTCTTGGAAAATTTTGTATTGAAATCGGGCAAAATCGGTTAACATTTAACCATAGCTTCCATACAAAAAACATACGGAAACAGCCTAAATTCCACCTGAAATACACTTAAATGCCAATAAATGATAAACTGTAATAGCTTTGGCCACTAAATTTAGCACAAGGAAGTCTTATGCGAATACCAGCCAGTGTGCAAAATTTGGTTACAATCGTTCACCATTTGACCATAGCTCCCATATAAAAAACTTCCGGAAACACAAAAATACAAAAAGAAAAGGGGGTTTATGTCCGTCAGATAAAATCGCGACAGCTCCTTAACTACAAAAGCTAGAGAGACAAAATTTTACAAAAGTATTTTTAATATGTAACAAAAGTTGGGTACTGAAAATGGGCGAAATCGGTTCACATTTAGTTAGAGCTCCCGTATAACCCCGCCCCGGGAAACACAAGAATGCTGATAAATTTTGTAATAGCTATGACGACTAAATTTAGAATAGACAAGTTTTATGCAACTATTAGTTAGTATATGAAATTTTATAAGAATCAGTCCATATTTGGCTATAGTTCCATGTAAAAAACACTCCCGGAAACCAAAAAAAATGTAGCAAAGGCCAGTTAAAAGTTATTAAATTAGAATTTATGACAGATATGGGCACTAAATTTTACAAGAACAAGCTCTATATAAATTCCAGCCAGTGAGAAAAAAAAATTAATATATAATTTTCAAAAAAAGTTTTGCAATAGAAAATTTTCAATGAAGTTTTTTAATATTTGTGATATATTTTTGATATTTCAGATTTTTGGCCGATTTCTAAAAATTTACTGCCGATAATGATGATTTTTTTTTTGGAAAAATATGTCGATTTTTCACGAAAAATTTCTACCAGCCCTGGATCTAAGTGAAATTATGGTTTTCAGGCTGACCTTTACCTCAAACTTTGGCGTCAAAACAACACGGTAACCGTTATCCGATTGCAATAATATTTCATATTTCGATTATTTTAACTAAAAGGAAAACAAAAACTGGAAGGTATGCTTATCTGAATTCGAAAAAAGAAAAATCCCCATGCAAGTGTGGGACCAAAGTCTCTATAAAATAAAGATGTTGCACTTCTATACATTGGTTTATCGTATGGTTCATTCGATAAGTCCCATAAAAAGAGAGTATACCGCTTTTACTCGAATTTGGAAACAACTAATGTAGACGATTATCCAATGAGAGAAAGCTAAGGCACACACATGTGCTCACGAAATTTATGTTTCTTTGTGCGTTTATGTGTTTTTCATTGTTCTCTATCCAATTTTATTTAACTTTTGGTACAAAAAAAATGTATGAAGCGCAATATCTTTATATTATAGGGTCTTTGGTGGGACAGTCTAATGCAGGGACTAGTACCATCTGATGGCAAAAAATGGTCAACTTATTTCAAGTTTGGCCAATAGATGTTACTCCTTTGACGTTTCAAATTTAAATTATTCCTTGAATTTATTTTTAAGGGTTTCAGGACTTAGCAAAGCTATTTAATATGTTTTTCCAAAGTCCCTTAAAAATTTTCCAATGGTTGCTATTGTTTTGTATGTTTGACAACTGTAATGTGGAAAAATATCTGTTTTTCCGAGTTGTGAACAACAAGAAGGGAATGTATAAAAGAGTTTTAATACTTTGTGAAGCTGTTGCCTTGGCTTTTCCTTTACTAACTGGTATTTTATTGTGTAAACGTGACTGAAATGGAATGAAGGCAAAAGAAAGGCGAAAGTAGCTGCTTTTAAAATGGGGGAAGCTTTCGCAACCACAAATACATAAAAACATTCAAAAATTCATATAAAGCAGAAATATTTAAAAGAAAAACGTTAGCAAAATATGAACAAGGGCTTAAATAAATATTTACGTGGGTATTTAACAAAATAAAATACTTATATAAAATTTAAAAAATTATATTGTTTACAAAATAAAGTTTTTGGGGTAACAATTTTTATTTTAGGGGAAAATTATAAATACTATTCAATTAATTTTGTGTTTATGTTGGCGAAAATTATTAATTGATTTCTTAATATTTTTTTTGAATAAGTATTTTCTTATTTTCTTTTATCAAAATTTTCTTTTTAGGTTAAATTAAGTGTAAATTTCAAAGTATATAGTGACATTTTTGCTTTGTTAATTATGTTTCATTATTTTTCTATATTCTTTAGATGATAACAGCATTTTTCATATAATTAATTTTAAATTGACATCAGCTTCAGCTAAAAAAGACAACGAAAAAATTGGACAAAGTATCATCACCAAAGGCAAACGCATTTTGCAAACACCTTTATTATGACCTGCAGATGAATCTTATATTAAAGCATTTTTATACTTTCTCTTAGGAACTACCTAGGTTTAGGTGGTATTTTAAGTTTTTTGAACTACTTGACAAACTCCGTTTCTTCCGTATTCACATCGAAAATTTTTCTATAAAAAAATATTTCTATCGGAAATTTTTCTATAGAAAAATATTTCTATCGAAAATTTTTCTATAGAAAAATATTTCTATCGAAAATTTTTCTATAGAAAAATATTTCTAGCGAAAATTTTTCTATAGAAAAATATTCCTAGCGAAAATTTTTCTATAGAAATATATTTCTAGCGAAAATTTTTCTATAGAAAATATTTCTAGCGAAAATTTTTCTATAGAAAAATATTTCTAGCGAAAATTTTTCTATAGAAATATATTTCTAGCGAAAATTTTTCTATAGAAAATATTTCTAGCGAAAATTTTTCTATAGAAAAATATTTCTAGCGAAAATTTTTCTATAGAAAAATATTTCTAGCGAAAATTTTTCTATAGAAAAATATTTCTAGCTAAAATTTTTCTATAGAAAAATATTTCTAGCGAAAATTTTTCTATAGAAAAATATTTCTAGCGAAAATTTTTCTATAGAAAAATATTTCTAGCGAAAATTTTTCTATAGAAAAATATTTCTAGCGAAAATTTTTCTATAGAAAAATATTTCTAGCGAAAATTTTTCTATAGAAAAATATTTCTAGCGAAAATTTTTCTATAGAAAAATATTTCTAGCGAAAATTTTTCTATAGAAAAATATTTCTAGCGAAAATTTTTCTATAGAAAAATATTTCTAGCGAAAATTTTTCTATAGAAAAATATTTCTAGCGAAAATTTTTCTATAGAAAAATATTTCTAGCGAAAATTTTTCTATAGAAAAATATTTCTAGCGAAAATTTTTCTATAGAAAAATATTTCTATCGAAAATTTTTCTGTAGAAAAATATTTCTATCGAAAATTTTTCTATAGAAAAATATTTCTATCGAAAATTTTTCTATAGAAAAATATTTCTATCGAAAATTTTTCTATAGAAAAATATTTCTATCGAAAATTTTTCTATAGAAAAATATTTCTATCGAAAATTTTTCTATAGGAAAATATTTCTATCGAAAATTTTTCTATAGAAAAATATTTCTAGCGAAAATTTTTCTATAGAAAAATATTTCTAGCGAAAATTTTTCTATAGAAAAATATTTCTAGCGAAAATTTTTCTATAGAAAAATATTTCTAGCGAAAATTTTTCTATAGAAAAATATTTCTAGCGAAAATTTTTCTATAGAAAAATATTTCTAGCGAAAATTTTTCTATAGAAAAATATTTCTAGCGAAAATTTTTCTATAGAAAAATATTTCTAGCGAAAATTTTTCTATAGAAAAATATTTCTAGCGAAAATTTTTCTATAGAAAAATATTTCTAGCGAAAATTTTTCTATAGAAAAATATTTCTAGCGAAAATTTTTCTATAGAAAAATATTTCTAGCGAAAATTTTTCTATAGAAAAATATTTCTAGCGAAAATTTTTCTATAGAAAAATATTTCTAGCGAAAATTTTTCTATAGAAAAATATTTCTAGCGAAAATTTTTCTATAGAAAAATATTTCTAGCGAAAATTTTTCTATAGAAAAATATTTCTATCGAAAATTTTTCTGTAGAAAAATATTTCTATCGAAAATTTTTCTATAGAAAAATATTTCTATCGAAAATTTTTCTATAGAAAAATATTTCTATCGAAAATTTTTCTATAGAAAAATATTTCTATCGAAAATTTTTCTATAGAAAAATATTTCTATCGAAAATTTTTCTATAGGAAAATATTTCTATCGAAAATTTTTCTATAGAAAAATATTTCTAGCGAAAATTTTTCTATAGAAAAATATTTCTAGCGAAAATTTTTCTATAGAAAAATATTTCTAGCGAAAATTTTTCTATAGAAAAATATTTGTATTGAAAATTTTTCTATAGAAAAATATTTCTATTGAAAATTTTTCTATAGAAAAATATTTCTATTGAAAATTTTTCTATAGAAAAATATTTCTATTGAAAATTTTTCTATAGAAAAATATTTCTATTGAAAATTTTTCTATAGAAAAATATTTCTATTGAAAATTTTTCTATAGAAAAGTATTTCTATTGAAAATTTTTCTATAGAAAAATATTTCTATTGAAAATTTTTCTATAGAAAAATATTTCTATTGAAAATTTTTCTATAGAAAAATATTTCTATGGAAAATTTTTCTATAGAAAAATATTTCTATCGAAAATTTTTCTATTGGAAAATATTTCTATAGCAAATTTTTCTGTCCGTAAAAAAAGTTGTCGTCATCGAGCACAGTAAAACTATTCTTAATTTGTTGGCAATCAGTTCACAAGATCCCTAAAATATGCTATAAAATATTTGAAAAAAAGTTTGATCGTAATCGAATATATAATTCACAAATTGTTAAGTAGCCAAAATTCACTATAGCCGAATGTAGCTCGTTTTTATTTTATTTTCTTTACTTTTAAATTAAAGTGGAAAAAAATTTAACTTTATTCATGACAAAATAAAATTGTTATAAAATAAAACCAACTTGATAAAAGGTTCATTAGTGTCTTTTTGAGCTAAAGTTAAAGACAGGTATGACAGAATAATAGAAAAAAAAAAAATTTGAAAAATATAAAAAGGAATTTACAGAAAATCTGCAACATAAGATTCAGCTAAAAAATATTACGCTTAATTAAGGAAGAACTATTTTCTGTTTTTTACTTATTTTGCTGAACTAAAGAAGTATCACTGACAGTTTGAATATGCAAAAAAAATCTCTAAAAATAATTTTTCTTCTTTGGTTTTATTCAAATTAAAAGGAGCAGAAAAGTGAAACAAAAAGTATTTTTGGAAGATGTGAAATTTGTTTGTTAGGAGTTACAAATGTGACAGGTTCTTATAGGAAATTTTTCAAAAATTTTCAATTTTTATAGGAAATTTTTCAGACATTTTCAATTTTTATAAACAAATTTTCAAAATTTTTAAATTTTTATAGGAAATTTTTCAAAAATTTTTATAGGCAATTTTTCAAAAATTTACTATTTTTATAGGAAATTTTTAAAAAAATTTATTACTTTTATGGAAAATTTTTCAAAAATTTATTATTTGTATAGGAAATTTTTCAAAAATTTACTATTTTTTTAGGAAATTTTTCAAAAATTTACTATTTTTATAGCAAATTTTTCAAGAATTTACAATTTTTATTTTTTGGAAGAAATTTGTTTGCTAGGGGTTACAAATGTGACAGGTTCTTATAGGAAATTTTTCAAAAATTTTCTATTTTTATAGAAAACTTTTCAAAAATTTTTTAGAGAATATTTTTATAGGAAATTTTTCAAAAATTTACTATTTTAATAGGCAATTTTTCAAAAAAATACTATTTTTATAGGAAATTTAAAAAAATATTACTTTTATTTATTATTTTTATAGAAAATTTTCCAAAAATTTACAATTTTTATAGGAAACTTTTCAAAAATTTACTCTTTTTATAGGAAATTTTTCAAAAATTTACTATTTTTATAGGAAATTTTTCAAAAATTTACTATTTTTATAGAAAATTTTTCAAAAATTTACTATTTTTATAGGAAATTTTTCAAAAATTTACTATTTTTATAAAAAATTTTTCAATATTTTTCTGCTTTTATAGAAAATTTTTCAAAAATTTTCTATTTTTATAGAAAATTTTTCAAAAATTTTCTATTTTTATAGAAAATTTTTCAAAAATTTTCTATTTTTATAGAAAATTTTTCAAAAATTTTCTATTTTTATAGAAAATTTTTCAAAAATTTTCTATTTTTATAGAAAATTTTTCAAAAATTTTCTATTTTTATAGAAAATTTTTCAAAAATTTTTTATTTTTATAGAAAATTTTTCAAAAATTTTCTATTTTTATAGAAAATTTTTCAAAAATTTTCTATTTTTATAGAAAATTTTTCAAAAATTTTCTATTTTTATAGAAAATTTTTCAAAAATTTTCTATTTTTATAGAAAATTTTTCAAAAATTTTCTATTTTTATAGAAAATTTTTCAAAAATTTTCTATTTTTATAGAAAATTTTTCAAAAATTTTCTATTTTTATAGAAAATTTTTCAAAAATTTTCTATTTTTATAGAAAATTTTTCAGAAATTTTCTATTTTTATAGAAAATTTTTCAAAAATTTTCTATTTTTATAGAAAATTTTTCAAAAATTTTCTATTTTTATAGAAATTTTTTCAAAAATTTTCTATTTTTATAGAAAATTTTTCAAAAATTTTCTATTTTTATAGAAAATTTTTCAAAAATTTTCTATTTTTATAGAAAATTTTTCAAAAATTTTCTATTTTTATAGAAAATTTTTCAAAAATTTTCTATTTTTATAGAAAATTTTTCAAAAATTTTCTATTTTTATAGAAAATTTTTCAAAAATTTTCTATTTTTATAGAAAATTTTTCAAAAATTTTCTATTTTTATAGAAAATTTTTCAAAAATTTTCTATTTTTATAGAAAATTTTTCAAAAATTTTCTATTTTTATAGAAAATTTTTCAAAAATTTTCTATTTTTATAGAAAATTTTTCAAAAATTTTCTATTTTTATAGAAAATTTTTCAAAAATTTTCTATTTTTATAGAAAATTTTTCAAAAATTTTCTATTTTTATAGAAAATTTTTCAAAAATTTTCTATTTTTATAGAAAATTTTTCAAAAATTTTCTATTTTTATAGAAAATTTTTCAAAAATTTTCTATTTTTATAGAAAATTTTTCAAAAATTTTCTATTTTTATAGAAAATTTTTCAAAAATTTTCTATTTTTATAGAAAATTTTTCAAAAATTTTCTATTTTTATAGAAAATTTTTCAAAAATTTTCTATTTTTATAGAAAATTTTTCAAAAATTTTCTATTTTTATAGAAAATTTTTCAAAAATTTTCTATTTTTATAGAAAATTTTTCAAAAATTTTCTATTTTTATAGAAAATTTTCTATTTTTATAGAAAATTTTTCAAAAATTTTCTATTTTTATAGAAAATTTTTCAAAAATTTTCTATTTTTATAGAAAATTTTTCAAAAATTTTCTATTTTTATAGAAAATTTTTCAAAAATTTTCTATTTTTATAGAAAATTTTTCAAAAATTTTCTATTTTTATAGAAAATTTTTCAAAAATTTTCTATTTTTATAGAAAATTTTTCAAAAATTTTCTATTTTTATAGAAAATTTTTCAAAAATTTTCTATTTTTATAGAAAATTTTTCAAAAATTTTCTATTTTTATAGAAAATTTTTCAAAAATTTTCTATTTTTATAGAAAATTTTTCAAAAATTTTCTATTTTTATAGAAAATTTTTCAAAAATTTTCTATTTTTATAGAAAATTTTTCAAAAATTTTCTATTTTTATAGAAAATTTTTCAAAAATTTTCTATTTTTATAGAAAATTTTTCAAAAATTTTCTATTTTTATAGAAAATTTTTCAAAAATTTTCTATTTTTATAGAAAATTTTTCAAAAATTTTCTATTTTTATAGAAAATTTTTCAAAAATTTTCTATTTTTATAGAAAATTTTTCAAAAATTTTCTATTTTTATAGAAAATTTTTCAAAAATTTTCTATTTTTATAGAAAATTTTTCAAAAATTTTCTATTTTTATAGAAAATTTTTCAAAAATTTTCTATTTTTATAGAAAATTTTTCAAAAATTTTCTATTTTAATAGAAAATTTTTTAAAAATTTTCTATTTTTATAGAAAATTTTTCAAAAATTTTCTATTTTTATAGAAAATTTTTCAAAAATTTCCTATTTTTATAGAAAATTTTTCAAAAATTTTCTATTTTTATAGAAAATTTTTCAAAAATTTTCTATTTTTATAGAAAATTTTTCAAAAATTTCCTATTTTTATAGAAAATTTTTCAAAAATTTTCTATTTTTATAGAAAATTTTTCAAAAATTTTCTATTTTTATAGAAAATTTTTCAAAAATTTTCTATTTTTATAGAAAATTTTTCAAAAATTTTCTATTTTTATAGGAAATTTTTCAAAAATTTACTATTTTCATAGAAAATTTTTCAAAAATTTTCTACTTTTATAGGAAATTTTTCAAAAATTTACTATTTTCATAGAAAAATTTTCAGAAATTTCCTATTTTTATAGAAAATTTTTCAAAAATTTTCTATTTTTATAGAAAATTTTCAAAAGTTTTCTATTTTTATAGAAAATTTTTCAAAATTTTTTTATTTTTATAGAAAATTTTTCAAAAATTTTCTATTTTTATAGAAAATTTTTCAAAAAGTTTCTATTTTTATAGAAAATTTTTCAAAAAGTTTCTATTTTTATAGAAAATTTTTCAAAAATTTTCTATTTTTATAGAAAATTTTTCAAAAATTTTCTATTTTTATAGAAAATTTTTCAAAAATTTTCTATTTTTATAGAAAATTTTTCAAAAATTTTCTATTTTTATAGAAAATTTTTAAAAAATTTTCTATTTTTATAGAAAATTTTTCAAAAATTTTCTATTTTTATAGAAAATTTTTCAAAAATTTTCTATTTTTATAGAAAATTTTTCAAAAATTTTCTATTTTTATAGAAAATTTTTTAAACATTTTCTATTTTTATAGAAAATTTTTCAAAAATTTTCTATTTTTATAGAAAATTTTTTAAAAATTTTCTATTTTTATAGAAAATTTTTCAAAAATTTTCTCTTTTTACAAGAAATTTTTCAAAAATTTCCTATTTTTATAAGAAATTTTTCAAAAATTTCCTATTTTTATAAGAAAATTTTCAAAAATTTCCTATTTTTATAAGAAATTTTTAAAAAAATTCCTATTTTTATAAGAAATTTTTAAAAAATTTTCTATTTTTATGGGAAATTTTTCATAAATTTCCTATTTTTATAGGAAAATTTTCATAAATTTCCTATTTTTATAGGAAAATTTTCAAAAATTTACAATTTTATAGGAAATTTTTCAAAAAATTTATATTTTTTAAGGATCTTCTCAGTAATTTATGGTGTCGTATAGTCGAACCTTACCGACTTTAATACTTTCTTTTTTGTTTTGTTTTTGCAAAATTTACTCAACATTTAAGATTTTAGTCCGATTACTGTATCAGGGTTATATTGACCTAAAATATTAAGAAAATTGCTTCTAATATTTGAACTACAAACTACTATTAATTTATTTTTAAAATTCACTTAAATCTGCTTCATTTACTTTTAATTTATTTATTTGAATAAAAAGCATTTACAGTTTTTGTTTAATTCTATTTTATAATGTTTCAATGCGAGGGATGATTTTTATGTTTCGAAGTTAGAAAAAACAAATAAATTATTATTATAGAAAATGGCTTTATTACTTTCCAAAATTAGAGGACTCTCTTTTTAATGCGAGGGATGATTTTTATGTTTCGAAGTTAGAAAAAACAAATAAATTATTATTATAGAAAATGGCTTTATTACTTTCCAAAATTAGAGGACTCTCTTTTTTATGGGACTTATTGAAAAGACCAAACATTTCATGAGTATGTGTGTGTGCCTTAGCTTCCTCTCATTAGATAATTGTCTCCATTAGTTGTTTCCGAGTAAAAGCGGTATACTCCCTTTTTTTATGGGATTTTTCAAAACGACCATACAGCAAAACAATGTATGGAAGTGCAATATCTTTATATTATAGAGTATTTGATAATACCTTAGCATAGAGGCGTCTGCTCGCAGATGTCAACTTTTGTATTGCCCATTCCTAAAGCATAACAGGCATTCCTCGCATTTAAAAAGTTTCAATTGTTGATACGTGCTCCGGTGCTCTCCAGCATGAATTAAATAGACCAAAAAAAGTAATTTCAAAAATTTAAGCATTTGTATGCATGAATTTTAAAAGGTTATTTAAACAATGTTTCGTTTTTAATCCCAATTTAAATAATTAATGATTATTGTTGCAAATTAAACTGCAAC
Source organism: Stomorhina lunata (assembly GCA_933228675.1). Lineage (NCBI taxonomy): Eukaryota > Metazoa > Arthropoda > Insecta > Diptera > Rhiniidae > Stomorhina > Stomorhina lunata. The sequence continues at coordinate 101,120,615 of OW121742.1, read as the reverse complement.
AGAAAAGTTATAAATAAAGTTATGTACATTGTGCAATTTGTGGCACTATAATCTGAGTGACTTAATTGTACGTTTGCACTGGCAACATTTTCAAACTATTAATGAAATGTGAAAAAGTTGTGTAGAGGGTTAAGTATTTCGAGGTGTTAATTGGAATAAAAATTTACAAATGGGCAGAAAGAATTTAAATTAAATTTTAAATTAAACCATAACCAAATGTCGATAGAAATCTTAGATATTTTCAAAACATTTGTATAGCTTACTTTAAGGATAATGAAAATTATTTAAAAGATGAACAGTATACTATATTTTTTTGAAGTTATTTGCTAAAAGATGAACAATAGTAAAAGAGTTTTAATTGAACTCTATATGTTTTTAAAAACTAATCAAAATGGATACCAAAATTGCATCGAAGTAACTTTCAACATCCCTAAAGTATACTTCACATTATTCGCTTTAAAGTCTGAGTTTTCGATCGATACCGAATGCGGTAATTTTGCCCCAACTCTGTCCAAATACTTTTACGTAAACCTTATGTACTTTCCATACCTATGGGGGATTAAAAAGATTTGGAAGAAGAAACAGATCTGAAAGAAAGAAAACGAGCAATTTTTCCAAATGGGATCTCACAAGGAATTTCTTGCAACTAAGATATATACCCTGTTCCTATATATATACATATGTATGTGTATAGAGTAAAAAAGTATCAGATGTGTTAAACCACAAAATGTTTAACATTCAAATGTGGTATATAAAGAAAACCTAAATTCAACAAAATAACACTTGTAACATACATCCACATACAAGAGTTAATATAAATACGACTTCAAATGGGTGTAGGGGAAAAGGTCTACAAATTAAATAGTTAACCCAAAGAGTGAAAGTAAAAAAGATATTTTGATAACTTATTTCGAATTTTATTATAATCAGGAGCCAAATTGCCTCATTCTAAATCGATCGACATGAAAGATTTTTCAGAAAAATTTGTGTAGCATACTTTTAGGATAAAATCAATAATATATAACATATTCGATCGATAACAGATGCGACAATTTGGCCCAGATTTATCAGATTGAAAACAAAAACCTTGTTTTGGCTCTTTAAAGTCTCTTATCTTTAAAGTCTTCTATCTAAGATTGACATAATTTTTAATATGAATTGGATATGTAAAATTTTTCTCATATACAATCTTTAACTACACCATCAGAAGTGCTTAAAGTAGTTTTACAAAATTTTAACAATGGCAACCAAGTGAACATTTAAATCTGTATTCGAATAATTATACAAATACTAAATATTAGTAGTATAGTGTTAAAATTAGTTTTATTACTACTTTAGTTTTAGAAATTTCAGAAATAGTTTTAGTATTAATTTCAAATCGTCGCATTCGTTTTCGGTCGAAATGTTAGATATTTGAGAAACATTTGTATGATATATTTTTGGGATAATGTAAACAATACATTGTAACTTATTTGTCTAAAGTTCTCTGATAGTAAAAGAATTTCATTTAAACTAAACATTTTGACAAACAAATGGATATGCTTATTTACTTTTAATAAACTTTTTGCAAAATAGATTTTTTTGAAAATCCTTAAGGTATGTTACACAATATTTGCTGCCTGAGTTTTCGATCGAATGCGGCGATTTAGCTCCAGTTTTAATACTAGTTTTAGTTCTGTACTGGTATTAGTTTTAGTATTGGTTAGAATATAAGTTGCAGTATTTGTATTTATTTTAGTATTATTTACGCTATTAGTAGTTTTAGTACTAGATTCAATATTAGTACTTAGTTTTAAAAGATTTTTAAAATTAAATACAAGTAAGATTTATAAAGCGAAGAATTCTAATGGCATATACGGCGAAACGGTTCAATATATCGACCTCATTTTTGTTTTAGTTTTATTCTCTTATTTAACTATTCTAATACACTGATAAAAGAAATTCGAATTTGTAATATATATTAAACAAAATTTTTAAAAAATTAAAAAATGAGCTTTAAAATCGGCTTGGGAAAAATTACCAATTTTTGTATATGAAAAAAACTAAGTAAATGTTTCAAAACTTTAACAAAATTAAACTATCCAGTTTTACTTTCTTAGTTTTTTTTTTTTAAGTAATTTGTTTTGGCTGTATCGGCAAGGTTATGAATTTTCGGGTAGAAATCGCAATAACTCCAAAACTATTTAATGGATTTTTAATGTTTATGACTTCAAAGAAAGCTGCATTGGTTCACTTTTATATTCCACTTTATTTCATTACATAAACCTCAAATGGACGAAATATAGCAAAAACTGAAAATACCCTCATTTTTCGTATCATAAAAATAAATCAATAATATTTTGAACACTTTCGATTGACTTAATTTGACCATATAATTTCAGTATTAGAAGTCGATCAGAGTCAAAAGTGAAAAACGACCCACTCTAATGAACACGCCGTTGGTGTAAAAGAAATAAGATTGGCTGTAGAAGAAAAAGCTTAAATAATGAGTGAAGCTTACAACAGATGGCGCAACTTTACTGTCTAAACACTTTTTCACAACCTTTCACCTCGTATATATACCAATGAAAACTGAGTATTCCTCCGAAATTGTTACTTGAGAATCGGGTCTTTAAAGATAAGAATTCAGAAAAGTAACGGCAAAATTAAATCTTAGTTATTGATAGATTTGATAAAGAAGATTCTAAAAATAGCGTTTTAATGATACTACACTTTTTTTTTTGGGAAAGATGCCTACATCAAGCTGGCTTTGATAAGACCTACATCAACTTTCGTTTAAATAATAGATTTTGCCCTTTTTAGTGCAAGTGAATTATCACTCCTAATGAAAATGTAGAACACGTAACTGATCTGTATCAATATAGGCTCATAGCCTTTTAAAATAAAACAGAACGAGGAATGCAAAATCTTCAGGCTTTCTATTAGAACTCTTTTATATTATTTAACACTGAAATTGCATGTCATGAAGTGAAGTTGCGCCATTTGTTGTTAAATAGTTGCATTGTTTAAGCTTTTTTGTTCTTTGGTCATTTCTTTTTATTTTATATCCAAAGCGTCCTAGAGCACCTAGGTTTATCACCTATGGAGAATGCTTTGATAACTTATAATTTGAATATAAATTAATAATAACAGAAATTAAATGTTGCCGTGACCGGGGATCGAACCCAGGCTCAGTGTAATATGTTATGCTTAGCAGTCGACATCTTCTAACGAAATTGAACCTGAGAAAAGACAAAAACAAAATAGGCAAGAAACAATTTATAGTAACAAAATGCATGGTTCGGGAGAACAAAGTAATATAATCTCGAATATTGTTGCCACGATACTATTATTTTTGTAAACATTGGGAATATTTTTGTAAATATTGGGAATATTTTTTAAAACAGATAAATTCTAATATTAAATAATTTGAGATTTTTATATTTTTTTTAGATATTTTCGATCCAAAAATTTTTTTATAGAAACATTTTTAATAAAAATAATTCTCTTTGGAAAATTGTTCGATAAAAATTATGTTTTATAGAAAATTTTTCCATAAAAATATTTCTCTGTAAAAATTATCGATAAAAATATTTTTATATCAAAAAATTTTCAAATCTTCTATAGAATAAATTGATAAAAAAATTTTCTATGGAAATATTTTTGATACAAAAATTTTCTATAGAAAAATTTCTGATAAAAAAATTTTCTATAGAAATATTTTTGATAAAAAAAATTTTCTATAGAAATATTTTTGATAAAAAAATTTTGTACTGAAAATTTTTGAAAAAAAAAACTTTTCTTGAAAGAAATTAATTTTTTCACGACCATCAACAAAAAAATTTTCTATAGAAAAATTTTTAATGAAAAAATTTTCTATAGACAATTTTTTTGATAAAGAAATTTTCTATAGAAAATTTTTTTGATAAAAATTGGAGTAGAAAACTTTTTTTTTACTTTTAAACTACACATTGAAAAAATACCTATTTTAGTTAAAAGTATAAAAAACGGCAACTCTGCCGACTATTTTTTGTTCTTTTCTCTTTGCTCCGACCCGTGATGATCACCTTATCAAGCTGGCTTTGATAACATCTATAAAGATCATCAGAAAATTGTAACTATTTTTTTTAGTTTTCTCACAAGTAAACGGAATATTGTCTTATTCAGAAATACTCTCACCCCATTTCAGAGTCGCTATGTCTTAAGTAGAGTGGGAGAGATATAGGCTTTTAGTTTTAAGATGATAAAGAAATTTTCTATAGAAAATTTTTTTGATAAAAATTGGAGTAGAAAACTTTTTTTTTACTTTTAAACTACACATTGAAAAAATACCTATTTTAGTTAAAAGTATAAAAAACGGCAACTCTGCCGACTATTTTTTGTTCTTTTCTCTTTGCTCCGACCCGTGATGATCACCTTATCAAGCTGGCTTTGATAACATCTATAAAGATCATCAGAAAATTGTAACTATTTTTTTTAGTTTTCTCACAAGTAAACGGAATATTCTCTTATTCAGAAATACTCTCACCCCATTTCAGAGTTGCTATGTCTTAAGTAGAGTGGGAGAGATATAGGCTTTTAGTTTTAAGATGATTAGTTTTAAGATGATTCTAGGGACAGCCTTTATATTTTTAGCTAAGGTATAACAACAGCCAGATGTAATGAAATAGGGTCAATACAAATGGACAATGGTATCTTGATATCCTCTGACTCTCAATGTGTTCTATTAAATTAAAAGCTCAGAATATTCCGCCTAAAAGTATACTACACAATTTCTTATGCAATTTTATTAATTTCTATTTAAATCAAATTGCTGCTTTCGATATCGATCGAAAACTCAATTGCTAAATCGCCTCATTCGATATCGATCGAAAACTTAGACTTTTCAGCAAATATTTTGTAGTATACCTAAGGTCTAAGCTATTTCCGTCTTAGGCCTTATATGAGAGCTAGGGTTAAATGTGGATTGATTGATTCGAAATTTGGTAATTTTAATATATTTTAAACAAAAATTAAGAAAATGTTTATACGATGACAAAATTTAGCAAATATGCCTGAAAAAAAGACATTTGAACTCAGTGGTGAAGGTTATCATCTGATCGGGCTTGGCCGACTTCCTTACTTTTTAGTAGAATTGTTTATGGGCTTTAAAGCTTTGTTGTTTTTTGTTCAAATAAATTTGTATTTGCTCTTATGTTAATTTGTATGCTCTTCAATTCTTTGGTTAAACTTAAATGCATTTTTTTTTTTAATTTTTTTCTCTTCGCTTTGTTGCTAATGTTGTTACCAATATGTTGCTGGTAGCTGAAAGAAAGCAACAAAAAAAAAAAACAAATTATATATAGATTTATGTAGAAAAGTATAGCTGAACTTTAATCAAAAGTGACCCAATTAAAATACATATAACTCTCGATTTGCGAATAGTTTCACAAAAATCTGGAAAATCGCTAAAAAATAACCTTTTTTTGTGATGTAGTAAATGGAACTACCTTCGAAAATGTTTTCTGAAAATAACAGTTTATCAGAAAATTTTTAAATAAAATGACTATTAACATCGAGGGATTACTGTGCAATTACATACACTCACACATTGTAATTAGTACAATTTTATAAACTAACACAAATCTAAATACATAGAGGCCAAAGCAAACGTACAAATAACAAACGTAAATACATACAAATTCTAAATTTATACTCACATACTAATGCAAATGTGTTCTTAATTCCCAGCTGTTCGAAGCTGAAGAAAAATCTTTGATTCACACATTCTTAAAATATATATGTCAAATGAAGTAGACATTTTGAATACCCTAGAGTGAGATGACTTTAAAATGTTTTCATTGCAAAAAATGTATTCCCCACCGGTAAAATTAGATAAATATGCCTTAAAACCAGAATAAGAATATCCAGATATTGACAGGAATCTACTTTATGAAACCAGGGGACAAATAACCGCATTCGATATCGATCGAAAACTCAGACTTTTAAGCGAATATTGTGAAGTATACTTTAGGGATGTTCAAAGTCATTTCGATGCAAAAAGTTTATTGAAATTTGGTATCCATATTGATTCGTTTTAAAAAATATTTATTGTTCAATTAAAACTAGTTTACTATTGTTAACTTTTTTTGCAAATAACTTAAAAAAAAATATAGTAAACTGTGCATCTTTTAAATAATTTTGATTATCCTTAAAGTATGCTATACAAATGCTTTGAAAATATCTAAGATTTTGATCGATATCGAATGCCGTAATTAAGCCCCAGGGGACGAATCGCCTCATTCGATATCAATCGAAATATAAGATTTTTCAGAAACATTTGTGTAGCATACTTTTAGGATAATCTAAGTAATATATAACATATAAGTGTTATTACATTGTAACTAGTTTTTTCATTTAAACTAAATGTTTTGACAAACAATCGAAAAATTTTATTATACTTTTTGCAAAATAAATAATTTTGAAAATCCCTAAAGTATGTTACACAACATTTGCTTAAAAGTCTGAGTTTGTATATGTAGCATACTTTTATGATAATCTAAATAATATACGAAATAAGTTTTCGATCAATATCGAATGTGGCGATTTGGCCCGAAAAATGGCTCCGTGATACAAACAATCTCCTTTTTATCCCCCTACCAATCCAATATCATATTAAAATTACCATAAATTTGATAAGTTTTCTTAAAAATTCTTTCTCTTTGAACTGCTGGGCTTCCATGCTTTCACTCATACACGCACAGTTTCAGATGTTTATGTCCTGCCAACTAACCTAACTATGTCGTACTAATGTTTGCCCTCTTTTTGGCCAGAAAAAATCTACTACATGTGGCAAATTTAAATTCAAATGGATTTCATTGTGTAAATTTTGAAAACTTTTTAAAATGTTTACCAACTTGTTAATGGATTAAGTTGTTTTTAATCGAATAATGAAATATTTTTGGTTGGAATGTCAAATATTTATTTTCAAGGAAAATGCAAAAAATGTATGTGAATCCAAACGAGATTTTTGGTTAGAAAATTGTTTAATGGTTAAGAAAAGTTGAATAATGAAATTATAAAAATTTTAATTTTTTGAGAATGTTTATTGAACGATTTCTTAAGTTACGTAAATCGTTTTCAAGTATTACTATATAGGGTAGCTTATGGAACTGTTGTATTAGGATATAGTGGGACAGCTAAAATGTAAAACAAGTAAGAGTGTTATATTCGTCTGTGCCGAATCTTATATACCCACCATCAAGTTGTGTTAAATTTAAAAATATCTCTCATATATCTACGAGGGTGCAGCTAATTCAAAATGTGGACCAAATTCGAAAAAAATGTTACGCTAGTTGGTACTTTTAGTAAAATATTTGGACTAAATTCGGTTGCAGGAGCTTTATAGTTCAACAATTAAAAGTATGTAAGTGGTTTCACTAGAATTTGCTTTGCACAAAATTTAGTCTCATAACCTGGTGTAGTTAAGCATTAATAGTCTGATAAATACTTTTCGTTTAGCTTAATATTTTGTTAGGATAAACTACTATTACTATCAACAGTAATACGACAGGTCCATATATTTTGTTGGGAGTTCCTAATACCGTATATAATGTCTGGACATTGCACAGTAGGAAATTATGGATAAAACCCCCAAAGTTGCTTTTAATTTTTTTTAACAAATTTTGATGTCAGATTGGAGCTGACATTTCAAAACATGTAATCCGAAATTTACCATTCTGCATTGTTTACTAAGACTGTAATAATTCTTCAAAGTTTGAATATTTATTTTTATGTTCTTAATAAAATTTACTGTATATTTGAACCTATAAATAAAATTCGGATAATATTGGAAAAAGTGTAAAATTTTAAGTTATTTTCTCTTTTGGATTAAAAAGTAGATACCTTGTGCTAATTAACCGCGCCAGTTTCGATATTTTTTGACCTATGCTTTATGTAGAATTCTGGCAGTTAAAACAACTATAAATTTTTTTTTGTTTTAATTTTAAATACAAAGTTTAACAGACCGCCAATTTTTTTTAGAGATTTTTAGAGGTTGGAGCACAACTGCTTCGAATAGCTGAATTGAATCAGTAATAAGCTCTATGAATTTTAAGAATTATAACGTTTTTAGTGACACCCCTCTTTCGCAATTTTATGCAATTTATCGCGAAAAAATCACTACTTGAAGTGAAATTTTTGCATGATGTAATATTTTTATGCCATTTCTTTAGCTTTCTTTCTAATTCAATGCAAAATTTATATAAACATAAAAAAACAACAAAATTTTCAATTTTGAGTGACCTTTATATAGTCTATTTAAGTATACAGGTAGTGGTCACATAATTGTGGACGCAATAAAAATTTTTAAATCCACAAATTTTATATTATTCAAGGACTAGTAATTATTTGTATAAGAATGTTAAATGTTTAGAGTTTTTCTGTAGATTTATTAAAAGCATACAAAATCTGGTTATAAGCTCATATTATGAGGTCAATATCTTTAAAAGGATATGTCCGATTTTGACAAGACGTATGTCGTAGGATACGTATTATTTTCATAAATTATCCCATTAAAGTAAATAATTTTTAAAATCGCCAGCAAAGATTTTTCAGCATGTTTAGTAGTCCAGTTTTAAGTGACCACAGCCTTTATATTTTCTTAAAAAAACTATTTCAGTTTAGCTAAAGGTATATTATTTACATGCACAGAAAATTTCAAGAAAAAAAGTTAAGAAATGACCAAGTTATTGAGTTTTGGCCGTATTTTCCCACTGTGCATTGGTGCAATTTTAACATGCTGCTTGCACCTCCGAACCGACTGTGACAAAATTTTATACACTGGCTGGCATTTATATAGAGCTTATTCTTTGAAAATTTAGTGGACATAGCTGTCATAGTTTCTAATTTAATGGCTTTTAACTGGCCTTTGCTAGATTTTTTTGGTTTCCGGGAGTGTTTTTTATATGAAAGCTATAGTCAAATATGGACCGATTCCTATAAAATTTGATATACTGACCAATAGTTGCATAAAACTTCTCCATTCTAAATTTAGTCGTCATAGCTATTACAATAGTATTCAATTTATCAGCATTCATGTATTTCCCGGGGCGGGGTTATATGGGAGCTCTAACTAAATGTAACCCGATTTCGCTTATTTTCAGTACACAACTTTTGTTATATATCAAAAATACTTCTGTACAATTTTGTCTCTCTAGCTCTTGTACTTAAGGTGCTAGCGCACTTTTATCTGACAGACAGACGGATAAAAACCGTCTTTTCTTTTTGTATTTTTGTGTTTCCGTAAGTTTTTTATATGGGAGCTATGGTCAAATGGTGATCGATTGTGACAAAATGTTGCACACTGGTTAACATTCACATAAGACTTCATCGTGCTAAATTTAGTGCCTATATCTGTTATAGTTTTAGAATTATTGGCATTTTTCCGTAAGTAAGTATGGAAGCTATGACTAAATGTGAACCGATGTCAATGAAATTGTATATGTTATGCTTATGTGAAACATTTATGTACCAAATTTTGTTATCATAGCTATTACAATTTGTCATTAGCAAATAAGCGATTAGCCTAGACGGGGTTATACGGGAGCTATGGGAGCTGTAACTAAATGTGAACCGATTTCGCCCATTTTCAGTACACAACTTCTGTTACATAACAAAAATATTTTTGTAAAATTTTGTCTCTCTAGCTCTTGTACTTAAGGAACTGTCGCGCTTTTATATGACGGACAGACGACATAAACCCCCCTTTCTTTTTGTATTTTTGTGTTTCTGTAAGTTTTTTATATGGGAGCTATGGTCAAATAGTGGCCGATTGTGATAAAATTTTGCACAGTGGCTGGCATTCGCATAAGACTTCCTTTTGTAAAATTTTGTTGCTGTAGCCCTTTTCGTTAAGGCACTATCATGCTTTTATCTGACGGACAAACGGAGATAACCCCCCTTTTCTTTTTCTAGTTTTGTGTTTCTTTCTTTCTTGCTAGGGTCAAATATTGACCGATTGTGACAAAATTTTGCACACTAGCTGGTATTCACATACTTTCTTGTGCTAAATTTAGTGGCCAAAGCTATTACAGTTTATTATTTATTGGCATTTAAGTGTATTTCAGGTGGAATTTAGGCTGTTTCCGTAAGTTTTTTGTATGGGAGCTATGGTAAAATGTGAACCGATTTCGATGAAATTTTATATGCTGCCTAGTGCTTATGTAAAACTTCTAGATACCAAATTTTTAACATAGCTGTTATAATTATTTATTAGTAAATAAGCGATTAGCCTAGACGAGGTTATACGGGAGCTATTGTCAAATGTTAACCAATTTTGCTCGATTTTAATACCAAAATTTTCTAAGAAATGATGAATATTTATGCCAAATTTCAATGACCTATATCCATTCGTTAAGGTTTTATCTTGTCGACAACAGACAGACAGATGAACATGGCTCAATCGTCTTAGAATTTCATAAGAATTCAGAATAAATAATAATCAATAATTTTGGTTTTTGAGTTAATATTAAGGAAATTACAAACGGAATGACATTCTCAATATACCCCCCATTCTTTTTGATAGTGGGTATAATGACCTTTTCGAATTCTTTACGTTCGGAAGTCCCTATTCGAAGACCCATTATTTGACATTCCAAAAGTGAATATGCGATCACCTTTTTATATGATTATCATAAACCTCGCGGCAGAGTGTGGCGTATTATAGTTAGTACCTGGGCGACCGAGCCTTGCTCGGAACTTTATGATAAGTATTTCGAGGCGAATTTTAAAGTTTTCGTACTAACCAATTAAAATAAATTTAGAGAAAAGACGGTACACAAATATCCAATTAATTTTTAATCATTTTATTCATTTTGTGTTATCAACACATGATCAAATGCATAGTTTAATATGAATAATTTTGGAAATTGGTCATACAGAGTTAGAAACCTTCGTCGACTTGAGCAAGAACTTTGCTAAAGATCATAGCCTGATAAAAGGCACAATTTACGATTTAATTAATTTTGAGTAATTTTCAGTGGCTCCACCTATCTGAAATTGTTCATACCAACTAAGAAACCTTCGTCGACTCATGTGCAACAACTTTGCTTAAGATTATTGCCTGATCAAATGCACGGTTTACGATTTAATTCAATTTGAGTAATTTCCAGTGGCGCCACCTATCGGAAATTTTGCATACCAATTAAAAAAACTTTGCCGGCTCATTTGCAACAACTTCACTAAAGATCATAGCATGATCAAATGCACAGTTTACGATTTAATTCAATTTGAGTAATTTTCAGTGGCGCCACCTATCGGAAATTTTCATACCAATTAAAAAAACTTTGCCGGCTCATTTGCAACAACTTCACTAAAGATCATAGCATGATCAAATGCACAGTCTACTATTTAATTCATATCGGAAATTAGTGATACCAACTTAAAAACCTTCGTTGTCTCATGCGCAACAACTTTAGCTAAATATTATTGCATATGCATAACATGGTTAAATGCATAGTTTACTATTCTATAAAGGACATACAGACAGAAAAACATTCATTTATTTAAAAGTTATAACATTACCAATTTTTTCCCTTTTGTCCCCTAATTTCTAAAAAGTTACATATGCATATTTGGTACCAATTGATTTCGGTACTTTTTATAAAAACGCAGTTAATATATTGTTCCTATTCATATTACTTCATGAGGTGTTAAGTTATCATTTTATCCCTTTTTTACCCATTTTGGCCCCCGGAATCAAAAAAAGTACCAAATACGTGTTCATTATTTTTCTCACAGTTGTTGATTGCATTACAAAATTTTTTTCTATATTGTTTGGTTTAAAAGATAAGAGTGACTTAAAAATGGTACCAAAAAAACTATTTTCGCCCTTTTTACCCCCTATCGGACATAGATTGAAAAAGTCCACTTATTTTAACAGCTATTCAAAACATAATTTCAATTTTGTTGCTATGCCTATTACTTTAGTAGATATAGCATTTTCGATTTTTCCCCTTTTACCTACTGTACAAATTTTATCAAAATCGTTAGAGCCGTTTTCGAGATGGCAATTCTATATTATTGCTCGTTTAAGAATATAAGATAAGATACGTCCAGATAATCTATACCAAAATTGTATTTTAAGATAATTACATGAGCATTTTCTGACATATTTTGTACTATAAAGAAATTCTTTAATTTCCATCTATATATGATAATATAATTTAATATTTATTTATCCCTTCAATTGTAATAAAGAGAAAGTTAAAACATTCTTTTTAACATAAAATTTCATAAATTTTTATTTTTGTTTAATATTTAATTGATAGCGTAATGGTCAACAATTGCTAATTGTAAAATGGAAGTGTAAATATATATTGTAAATGCACGTGTTTTTGAAGGTGTGTATGTTTTAGTGTAAGTGTATGTAATAAACTCATGTGCAGACAAATGCAGATTATCTCTGTTACCGTTGGCAATATTTGTTTAGTGTTACATGCTGACGTATCTTCATTTTAAACCTGATGAAAACATTCATATGAATATATGCAATTTACTTACATATTCATACATCTGCATATAAATACATATGTATGTATATGTATATTTGATGATCGCTTTACTAAAGTGTGAAAAGTTGGGACTGGGTGGCAGGTGTGTAAACGAGCACTTTATTATTTTAGTATGAGTTTTAAATATTTAAAATTGTAAATTTGCATAGTATTTTATACTAAAATAAATACAAATATTTATTTTTTAAGAGCCATTCCCAACCAATTGCAGTCAGTTATTTTCCAAACGAATGTATGTATAAAGTCTGTGTACAATATTTTACTATGACATAACCCTAATGGTATTTATCATACCCATTTTAAGAATTCACTCAACACCAGCTGTTGGAGATGTGCCAAAAATTTCTATAAAATATTTTTGCAGGAAAACTAAATGCAATATCAAATCGTAGAACAGGAGTTAAATTTGTTTTGAAAAATATAGGAGGGTTATTTTGAAACATTTTTAATTGATGGCCTATGTATGAAACAGATGTATATCCACCCTCGCTTTATACCTTATCTCTTATGTTTATTTTACATATTCAAACAATTGTCAGCAATACTTTATATGTATGTTTTTACTTTTAGATATTTTTTATATCCCTCACCACCATAGCACAGTGGGAAAATACGGCCAAAACTCAATAACTTGGTCATTTCTTAACTTTTTTTCTTGAAATTTTCTGTGCATGTAAATAATATACCTTTAGCTAAACTGAAATAGTTTTTTTAAGAAAATATAAAGGCTGTGGTCACTTAAAACTGGACTACTAAACATGCTGAAAAATCTTTGCTGGCGATTTTAAAAATTATTTACTTTAATGGGATAATTTATGAAAATAATACGTATCCTACGACATACGTCTTGTCAAAATCGGACATATCCTTTTAAAGATATTGGCCTCATAATATGAGCTTATAACTAGATTTTGTATGCTTTTAATAAATCAACAGAAAAACTCTAAACATTTAACATTCTTATAAAAATAATTACTAGTCCTTGAATAATATAAAATTTGTGGATTTAAAAATGTTTATTGCGTCCACAATTATGTGACCACTACCTGTATACTTAAATAGACTATATAAAGGTCACTCAAAATTGAAAATTTTGTTGTTTTTTTATGTTTATATATAAATTTTTGCATTGAATTAGAAAGAAAGCTGAAGAAATGGCATAAAAATATTACATCATGCAAAAATTTCACTTCAAGTAGTGATTTTTTTCGCGATAAATTGCATAAAATTGCGAAAGAGGGGTGTCACTAAAAACGTTATAATTCTTAAAATTCATAGAGCTTATTACTGATTCAATTCAGCTATTCGAAGCAGTTGTGCTCCAACCTCTAAAAATCTCTAAAAAAAATTGGCGGTCTGTTAAACTTTGTATTAGAAATTAAAAAAAAAAATTTTATAGTTGTTTTAACTGCCAGAATTCTATATAAAGCATAGGTCAAAAAATATCGAAACTGGCGCGGTTAATTAGCACAAGGTATCTACTTTTTAATCCAAAAGAGAAAATAACTTAAAATTTTACACTTTTTCCAATATTATCCGAATTTTATTTATAGGTTCAAATATACAGTAAATTTTATTAAGAACATAAAAATAAATATTCAAACTTTGAAGAATTATTACAGTCTTAGTAGACAATGCAGAATGGTAAAAATTTCGGATTACATGTTTTGAAATGTCAGCTCTAATCTGACATCAAAATTTGTTAAAAAAAATTAAAAGCAACTTTGGGGGTTTTGGCCATAATTTCCTACTGTGCATAAGTGGAAAGGGTATTATAAGTTTGTGATGATGTATGTAACGCATAGAAATATTTGTCATAGATCCACCTTTTAGTATACTAATAGGCTTATAATCACTTTCTGAGTCGATTTAGCGATGTCAGTCCGTCCGTCCGTCTGGCTGGACCCCCATGCAAACCTTGTAATCAAACTGCAGGTCAGAATTCTAAAGATAAGATGAAATTCGACACAGATTATTTTTTTGATAAAGGGACCATGGCTATTGAAATTCGTCAAAATCGGTCCAATATTTATGGTACCTCCCATAGGTCCCATTTCCCGAAATTGATATATTGGCCACAAAAATCAATATTTTTTCATGAAATTTAAAACAAATACTGCTATATTTAAACTAAAATCACTGTACCAAATTTCGTTGAAATCGGTCGACATTTGACCATAGCTCCCATACAAACTCTCCTAAAAAACGCACTATATGAGAAAAAAAAATCACTACAACGCTCGTAAATCTGAAGATAATGCGAATTTTGAATTGTTTTTTTGCATACATAATTTTTCCAAGAACTGTAATCAATTTGCCAAACTTCTAGATAATCGGTCCAACTACCTCTCAAATAAGTCCAAATGACGGAAACAGCTTAAATATTTAAGTTTTGAGAAAATGTTTGTATGAGTCAAAATTTAGCAAATATTTGTCTTTATACGGCAAAAATAACACCTTTGACCTTATTGGTGAAGGGTATCGTATGGTCGGGCTTGACCGACTATAACACTTTCTTACTTGTTTTTTGTAAATTTTTAAATCCTTCATATATATAAAAGCTGCTCATGTTTTTGTTTTCGCTTAAAAAAGACATACATACATGTAATGACATTGAAAAAAATACTTTTAAGATAAATGTAAAAATGTTTTAATATACGTATGTATTTAAAATTGAATATTGAACATCAACTTGGCGTCGGTCTATACATATTTTATTGAGAATGAGGCTTGTCAAGAAGCAAAAGTGTTCCTCAAAATCGCGGCATGTTTTAATTGAATTACGTGATAAACAAATATAGCACAGAGAAGTTTTATATGAATATCAATAATTGTGTGAATTTTTTGAGATTTTTATACCCACCATCAAAAAGAATGGGGGTATATTGAGATTGTCATTCCGTTTGTAATTTCCTTAATATTGGCTCGCAAACCAAAATTGATGTTTATTCTGATTCCTTATGAATTTCTAAGACGATTGAGGGATGTCTGTCTGCTGTCGGCACGATAAAACATTAGCGAAAGGGTATGGGTCACTGAAATTTGTCATAAATATTTTTCATATCTTGGAAAATTTTGGTATTGAAATCGGGCAAAATCGGTTCACATTTGACCATAGCTCCCGTATAACCTCCTCTAGGCTAATTGCTTATTTGCTAAAAAATGACAAATTATAATATCTATGATAATAAAATTTGGTATATATAAGTTTTACATAAGTACTACGCAAGATATAAAATTTCACCGAAATTGGTTCACATTTAACCATAGCTCCCATACAAAAAACTTACGGAAACAGCCTAAATTCCATCTAAAAAACTCTTAAATGACAATGATAAACTGTAACAGCTTTGGCCACTAAATTTAGCACAAGGAAGACTTATGTAAATGCCAGCCAGTGTGCAAAATTTTGTTACAATCGGTTACTATTTGACCATAGCTCCCATATAAAAAACTTGCGGAAACACAAAAATACAATTATGTCCGTCTGTCCGTCAGATAAAAGCTCGATAACTCCTT
This sequence comes from Stomorhina lunata, assembly GCA_933228675.1. Lineage (NCBI taxonomy): Eukaryota > Metazoa > Arthropoda > Insecta > Diptera > Rhiniidae > Stomorhina > Stomorhina lunata. Next base: position 101,104,566 of record OW121742.1, on the reverse strand, counting down.
AACTACAAGAGCTAGAGAGACAAAATTGTACAAAAATATTTTTGATATTTAGCAGAAGTTGTGTACTGAAAATAAGCGAAATCGGTTCACATTTAGTTAGAGCTCCCATGTAACTCCGCCCCGGGAAATACATGAATGCTGATAAATTGAATACAATTGTAATAGCTATGACGACTAAATTTAGAATGGAAAAGTTCTATGCAACTCTTGGTCAGTATATCAAATTTTATAGGAATCGGTCCATATTTGAATATAGCTTTCATATAAAAACCACTCCCGAGATCTACTATTATGTCACAAACGACACTTGAATGCTGGCAAATTTTAAGCTATGACAGCTGTGGTCACTAAATTTTGCATTAACAGGCCTTACATAAATACCAGCCAGTGTACAAAATTTTGTGTAAATAGGATTAAACATTAAAAAAAAGCGGTTCTATTTTTTCTAGGTTCTAGTTATTAAGAGTACAATAGTATTAAAAATGATTAAAATGTATGAATCTTAAATTTTAGAAGGTCAACTAAAAGCAAATATGCATATGAATGGCGATTATCTCGGTGCGAAGTATATTTGGTAAATGAGTGAGCAATTGCGCTACAGACAATATGATAAGAGAGATGAATTGGAAAGTTCTTAAAATATATTCAAATTGCACATTTCATTATATTCGATTTTATACTATTTATTTCACGAACTACTTTTTATAAATACATTTCAAAACAAAAATCATCAATATTCTAGAAATATAAAATATAAGTTATAACTATAGTTTAAAGGCTTCTCAATCCTACTAGCATTGCAATATTTAAGCATTTCAAAATTTGTTTTGTTTGTGTGTAATAACACAGATATGGCTAAAGGAACATACAACTGATGATATTCTATACAACTCTATTGTGCTGTAAACAACATCATCATATCATTACTAATAACAATGATAACATGAAAACAAAACATTGCATTGCGAATAACATGCTATGTATTTCAAATGAGAGCCAAATGCGAAAATATATCATTTAAATTATGTTTGAATTAAGGAGCGTGATAAAGCAAAATTATTTACAAATTTATTACAAATAACATTGTTTTCGTATTGTATAAAATTCAGATCATTTTTAATTTTCTCATTTAAATTGGGATAATACTAAGCAGATAATTTACTACAAATAAATAATTTAGACAACAGTGAAGGCTTGTAATGCAGAGATACAAATTTCATTGATACTTTCAACAAAAAGAAGTCAGAATTATTATAAAATATATGTTAACGAAAAAAGCATTTAATAAGCAAATAAATTTACAACAAGCAAGAGTGTTATATTCGGCTGTGCCGAATCTTATATAACCACCATCAAGTTGTGTTAAATTTAGAAATATCTCTCATATATCTACGAGTGTGCAGCTAATTCAAAATGTAGACCGAATGGTTTCCCCAGTATTTACTTTGATCAAAATTCGGTTTCATAACCGGGCATAGTTTTACATTAATAAGCTGTTAAATACTTTTCGTTGGGCTTGATATTTAGTAGGGTTAAATACGTTAATAGTAATACCTCAGGTCCATATATTTCGTTAGGAGTTCCTAATGCATCCATCATACATAAAATCTGGGCTGAACATTGATTAATGCCTATCTAATTTCATAGGTGCAATCCTAATATAATGAATGTACCTCCAAATCTTTTTGATTGTTGATATAAAAAGGGGATGTTATATATATAAGAATTATAGCCAAATGTTGACCGATTTTTACACACTGGCTGGTATTTATATAAAGCTTTTTTTTTTGCAAAATTTAGTGCCCATAGCTGTCATAGTTTCTAATTTAATAGCTTTTAAGTGGCCTTTGCTACTTTTTTTTGGTTTCCATGAGTGTTTTTTATATGAAAGCTATAGTTAAATATGGACCGATTCTTATAAAATTTGATATACTGACCAATAGATGCATAAAACTTCTCTATTTTAAATTTAATCGTCATAGCTATTACAACTGTATTCAATTTATCAGCATTCATGTGTTTCCCGGGGCGGGGTTATATGGAAGCTCTAACTAAATATGAACCGATTTCGCCCATTTTCAGTACACAACTTTTGTTATATATCAAAAATACTTTTGTACAATTTTGTCTCTCTAGTACTTGTAGTCAAGAAGCTATCGCGCTTTTATCTGACGGACAGACGGACGTAAGTTTTTTATATAGGTAACCGATTGTAATAAAATTTTGCACACTGGCTAGCATTCACATAAGACTTCCTTTTTGTAAAATTTTGTTGCTGTAGCCCTTTTCGGTTAGGCGCTATCGCGATTTTATCTGAAGGACAGACGGATATAAACCCCCTTTTTATACCCTTCACCACCATAGGTGGAAAGGGTATTATAAGTATGTGCTGATGTTTGTAACGCATAGAAATATTTGTCTTAGACCCACCTTTTAGTATACCAATAGGCTTAGAATCACTTTCTGAGTCGATTTAGCGATGTCCGTCCGTCCGTCCGTCTGGCTGGCTGGACGGCTTGCTGTAAAAATTTTAATCAAACTACAGGTCGCAATTTTAAAGATAATTTGATGAAATTTGGCACAGATAATTTTTTTGATAATAGGACCATGGCTATTGAAAGTGGTCAAAATCGATCCATTATTTATGGTACCTCCCATAGGCCCCACTTCGGAATTGATATATTGGCCACAAATATCAATATTTTTTCAAGAAATTTAAAACAAACACTGCTTATGTACTTAAAAAAATACTGCTTATGTACTTAAATCACTATATCAAATTTCGTTGAAATCGGTCTACATTTGACCATAGCTCCCATACAAACTCTTCTTTAAAAACGCACTAAATGAGACAAAAAAAACACTAAATCTAAATCTAAAGATAATGAAACTTTTGAGTTTATTTTTTGCATACATAATTTTTTTAATAACTGTTATCAATTTGCAAAATTTCGAGATAATCGGTCCACATTTGATCCTAGCTCTCATATAAGTCCAAATGACGGAAACAGGTTGAGTATATAAGTTTTGAGAAAATGTTTGTATAATGGCAAAATTTAGCAAATATTTGTCTTTATACAGGAAAAATAACACCTTTGACCTTGATGAAGTGTATCGTATGGTCGGCTTGACCGACTATATCGCTTTCTTACTTGTTTTGTATTTTTTTGTTTCCGTAAGGTTTTTATATGGGAGCTATGCTGACATGGTGACCGATTGTGACAAAATTTTACACATTGGTTGGCATTGACATAGAACTTCTTTGTGCTAAAGCTATTACTGTTTATCATTAATTGTCATTAAAGTATATTATAGGCGAAATTTAGGCTGTTTTCGTAAGTTTTTTGTATGGGAACTATGGTTAACTACAAATGCATTGAAATCGGTTCACGCATTTGTATGTGCTGCCTAGTGCTTATGTAAAACTTTTAGATAACAAATTTTGTCATCATAGCTGTTGTAATTTGTCATTTATTAGCATATAAGCAATTGGCCTAGATGAAGTTATACGGGAGCTATGGTCAAATGTTAATCCATTTTACCCGATTTCAATAACATAGTTTTCCAAGAAATGAATAATATTTGTACCAGATTTCAAATTTCCTATATCCTTTCGTTAAGGTTTTATCGTGCCGACAACAGACAGACAGACAAACAGACAGACAGAAACACAAACGGACATCACTCAATCGTCTTCGAATTTTATAAGGATTTAGAATATACCTCAACTTTGGTTTTTGAGCTAATATTAAGGGACTTACAAACGGAATGACAATCTCAATAGACCCCCATTTTTTTGATGGTGGGTATGAAAAGGGTAGGCAACAAAAGTTTAATTGCATAAATAACCATTATATAGTTAATAATGTATTAACTGCATTAATAGAGGAGAAAATTTCAAAACAATCCATTCCCTGGTTATGTGCTTATACAATTAACGAAATTTTGTTAAATACTTGTCATATGTGGCGAATGATTGATATTTAATTCATTGGAGTAATTTCATATTAAGCATACGTCCCGTACACAATTTTAACAAAGCAAGGTTACAATCATAGATTAAAATCATAGACAAAATGTTAACATTGTTTGGTGCCTTAGAATTCTTAGTATGTTTGTATGCATCTAGTATTGGGCTAGAATGCCTCAAATTCACATTTTAGGTATCTGCTCTAGTTTTCGAGACATTATTTTTTTAAGAAAAGTACATAGTTATGCGATTTGTAGTAACGTAACTAATAAATGAAATTGAAATGCATTTTTGAATGCATTAATATTATTTTAATTTCATTTAATACTTTCGGAGATATTGCTCTACTTTAGATGGACAAATTTTTTAAATAATATTTTTTCTTCATATATTCGGTTTGTCAACAAATTTATAACTTTGAGAGGTTTTTTTTTATCACAGTAAAACTTTTTCGATATAGGTACAATTTGTGATGTAAAATATTAAGAGATTATTTTTTGATAATTTCCCGTCATGTTTTGAAAAGTCTTATCTGTGCAAAACTTTCCCATAATCAATAGCAAATCTTTTTGATTTTCTAAATATTTGCAATTTTCTTAAAAACAAATATCTTTTAATTTAAAATGCAAATATTTTATATTGCTCTTAACTTTCTCTAAGAAATCTGAAGTAAAATTATATTGGTACATGCATACGTTAGCATCAAAAGTGTCAATTTAATATGTTCGAGCATGTACGTTAAGTGTTTCTGATTTACCTTGAACCAATGTTTTCCCAGAAAAGTTGTAGCAAAAAGTAAACAAAAATCTTTTGAATACTTTACAACTTTATCATATCTTATGTAGAAGTGTAGGAAAACATTAAAATGTATACATTATGAAAGAATGAAAAATAGATACAAATTTAACAGTACCCAGCAGTAGCAAAACGGGGGGACTGAGGTTGTTAGGAAAATTTTAGTTTTAAATTTCATAAAGGGGAAATATGTTCAAATTTATTCTCTAAGTAGCTCAAAATATCTTCAGAACTGCTGGGAATTTTTATAAATCACAACTAAAAGACATGTTTTTGTAAAGTGATTTTAATGCGACATACATTCGCTTGTGTATTTTACATGAGCACTTGTATGATATTGAAACTATAAACTTTAGTTGGTACATGTATATTTTCTTTTACTTTTTCCATTTACATAAGATAGGATGTAATATGAATGAATTAGTAGATGCATATAGACATATATAACGTCAACTGAAAGGCAAACTTTATCTGCTTACTTAAACTATAATAAAAAAATAAGAATTTTTCAAAAATTTACAACTTTTAAAGAAAAATTTTCAAAAATTTCTTATTTTTATAGGAAATTTTTCAAAAATTTCCTATTTTTATAGGAAATTTTTCAATAATTTTCTATTTTTATAGAAAATTTTTTTATAGGAAATTTTTCAAAAATTTCCTATTTTTATAGGAAATTTTTCAAAAATTTCCTATTTTTATAGGAAATGTTTCAAAAATTTCCTATTTTTATAGGAAATTTTTCAAAAATTTCCTACTTTTATAGGAAATTTTTCAAAAATTTCCTATTTTTATAGGAAATTTTTCAAAAATTTCCTATTTTTATAGGAAATTTTTCAAAAATTTCCTATTTTTATAGGAAATTTTTCAAAAATTTCCTATTTTTATAGGAAATTTTTCAAAAATTTCCTATTTTTATAGGAAATTTTTCAAAAATTTCCTATTTTTATAGGAAATTTTTCAAAAATTTCCTATTTTTATCGGAAATTTTCAAAAATTTTTATAGGAAATTTTTCAAAAATTTAATATTTTTATAGGAAATTTTTCAAAAATTTCCTATTTTTATAGGAAATTTTTCAAAAATTTCCTATTTTTATAGGAAATTTTTCAAAAATTTCCTATTTTTATAGGAAATTTTTCAAAAATTTCCTATTTTTATGGAAATTTTTCAAATATTTCCTATTTTTATAGGAAATTTTCCAAAAATTTCCTATTTTTATAGGAAATTTTTTTTCAAAAATTTCCTATTTTTATAGGAAATTTTTCAAAAATTTCCTACTTTTATAGGAAATTTTTCAAAAATTTCCAATTTTTATAGGAAATTTTTCAAAAATTTCCTATTTTTATAGGAAATTTTTCAAAAATTTCCTATTTTTATAGGAAATTTTTCAAAAATTTCCTATTTTTATAGGAAATTTTTCAAAAATTTCCTATTTTTATAGGAAATTTTTCAAAAATTTCCTATTTTTATAGGAAATTTTTCAAAAATTTCCTATTTTTATAGGAAATTTTTCAAAAATTTCCTATTTTTATAGGAAATTTTTCAAAAATTTCCTATTTTTATAGGAAATTTTTCAAAAATTTCCTATTTTTATAGGAAATTTTTCAAAAATTTCCTATTTTTATAGGAAATTTTTCAAAAATTTCCTATTTTTATAGGAAATTTTTCAAAAATTTCCTATTTTTATAGGAAATTTTTCAAAAATTTCCTATTTTTATAGGAAATTTTTCAAAAATTTCCTATTTTTATAGGAAATTTTTCAAAAATTTCCTATTTTTATAGGAAATTTTTCAAAAATTTCCTATTTTTATAGGAAATTTTTCAAAAATTTCCTATTTTTATAGGAAATTTTTCAAAAATTTCCTATTTTTATAGGAAATTTTTCAAAAATTTCCTATTTTTATAGGAAATTTTTCAAAAATTTCCTATTTTTATAGGAAATTTTTCAAAAATTTCCTATTTTTATAGGAAATTTTTCAAAAATTTCCTATTTTTATAGGAAATTTTTCAAAAATTTCCTATTTTTATAGGAAATTTTTCAAAAATTTCCTATTTTTATAGGAAATTTTTCAAAAATTTCCTATTTTTATAGGAAATTTTTCAAAAATTTCCTATTTTTATAGGAAATTTTTCAAAAATTTCCTATTTTTATAGGAAATTTTTCAAAAATTTCCTATTTTTATAGGAATTTTTTCAAAAATTTCCTATTTTTATAGGAAATTTTAAAAAAATTTCCTATTTTTATAGGAAATTTTTCAAAAATTTCCTATTTTTATAGGAAATTTTTCAAAAATTTCCTATTTTTATATAGGAAACTTTTCAAAAATTTCCTATTTTTATAGGAAATTTTTCAAAAATTTCCTATTTTTATAGGAAACTTTTCAAAAGTTTCCTATTTTTATATAGGAAACTTTTCAAAAATTTCCTATTTTTATAGGAAATTTTTCAAAAATTTCCTATTTTTATAAAAATATTTCCAAAAAATTCCTATTTTTATAAGACTGGTATTTCAGAAATTTATTATTTATAAAAAGAATCTAACATTTACTGTTGCATTTTTGCTGACGATAGGCCTGTAAATTCGTTTGAGAACATATGACACTATTGTATATAAAGCATTTGTCAAGGTGCTTACAAATACTGCCAACACTTGTTGCCAGTTGCAAGGAAACGGAAATGCATTATAAGAAAATCCAGAATCTTTGTGCTAATTTACACTAAGAGCTCAATAGTCACTTTTAATACAAAAATAATAATATAAATGTAAAAATGAATTAAATTAATTTGTATGATATTAAATAATTTTTCCCCTTTTTGGTTTGATTTTCCAATTTTAAAGTTTATTTGTGCATTTTAGTAAATTCGACGACTTTTGTCTATCACTATAGCAAATCTTTATTCCAGTTTTAGTAAAAATGTTGTGCTTTTTGTTTTAATTTGTTTCTTATATCTCAAATTATGTATTCTAAATAAAATATACGTTTACTATTTATTAAGCCAAGCCAAGTGAATCTCATATTAAAAGTCTAATTTTTATGCATGGACAGTTCATACCAAAGATGGGAAGGATATGTTGGAAATAAAAGAGTCTAAAAAACGCTTAAATTATTTTTAGGAACACAATTAATTTAATTGTAATTATTTCAGTATTTTGTAGTAAAAGTTTAGCTTTTAAAGACTTTTTCGTTCTAACTGAAGCTATTTTCTTTATAACATAAATAATTTTACTCTTTGACTTTCCAATTTTTTTGAAATGTATTTTTCTATAAGATCCTGTTCCTTATAATTAAATTTTTATAATAACAAGATGTTGAGTTCTTGTTCATATTTTTGATAATTCTTTTTTCTCAGCATTTTCCTTTTTAACAAGAAGAAAATTTATAACTTTTGTTGTCTTTTTCATTTGTAATTCCATAACAAATATCTAGTTTCTACTCTTGTTTTTCATTTTATAAGTTTTTGTTCATAAGTTTTTGTGTTTTCATTTTGTTCAAAATAAATTTTTATTTTTATAGGAAAAACAAAAATCCAGATATAAAATTAGTTGAATATTTTGTTGGTACACTACAACTATAGCAGAACTATAACCAGACTATGACAAGACAATGACTAGACTATGACTAGACTATGACTAGGCTATGACTAAACTATGACTAGACTATGACTAGACTAGACTATGACTAGACTATGACTAGACTATGACTAGACTATGACTAGACTATGACTAGACTATGACTAGACTATGACTAGACTATGACTAGACTATGACTAGACTATGACTAGACTATGACTAGACTATGACTAGACTATGACTAGACTATGACTAGACTATGACTAGACTATGACTAGACTATGACTAGACTATGACTAGACTATGACTAGACTATGACTAGACTATGACTAGACTATGACTAGACTATGACTAGACTATGACTAGACTATGACTAGACTATGACTAGACTATGACTAGACTATGACTAGACTATGACTAGACTATGACTAGACTATGACTAGACTATGACTAGACTATGACTAGACTATGACTAGACTATGACTAGACTATGACTAGACTATGACTAGACTATGACTAGACTATGACTAGACTATGACTAGACTATGACTAGACTATGACTAGACTATGACTAGACTATGACTAGACTATGACTAGACTATGACTAGACTATGACTAGACTATGACTAGACTATGACTAGACTATGACTAGACTATGACTAGACTATGACTATGACTAGACTATGACTAGACTATGACTAGACTATGACTAGACTATGACTAGACTATGACTAGACTATGACTAGACTATGACTAGACTATGACTAGACTATGACTAGACTATGACTAGACTATGACTAGACTATGACTAGACTATGACTAGACTATGACTAGACTATGACTAGACTATGACTAGACTATGACTAGACTATGACTAGACTATGACTAGACTATGACTAGACTATGACTAGACTATGACTAGACTATGACTAGACTATGACTAGACTATGACTAGACTATGACTAGACTATGACTAGACTATGACTAGACTATGACTAGACTATGACTAGACTATGACTAGACTATGACTAGACTATGACTAGACTATGACTAGACTATGACTAGACTATGACTAGACTATGACTAGACTATGACTAGACTATGACTAGACTATGACTAGACTATGACTAGACTATGACTAGACTATGACTAGACTATGACTAGACTATGACTAGACTATGACTAGACTATGACTAGACTATGACTAGACTATGACTAGACTATGACTAGACTATGACTAGACTATGACTAGACTATGACTAGACTATGACTAGACTATGACTAGACTATGACTAGACTATGACTAGACTATGACTAGACTATGACTAGACTATGACTAGACTATGACTAGACTATGACTAGACTATGACTAGACTATGACTAGACTATGACTAGACTATGACTAGACTATGACTAGACTATGACTAGACTATGACTAGACTATGACTAGACTATGACTAGACTATGACTAGACTATGACTAGACTATGACTAGACTATGACTAGACTATGACTGGAATATGATTTGTAGATTTACTTTTCGTTAGAAACGCCTTTAATAAGCTGCCTTAGCTTTATTCCTTCCTTATATTCCATAAATAAATAATATATCTTTGGTAACTGCTTTGGCAGTGATGAACGAAAAAATTAGGCCAACAAAAAGTTATAATACCAGCAGCTGACAACAAAAGTTTTCCGTTTCTTTTAGTAGCAAAAAAAAAATGTAAAAAATTATAAAATAATTTTCTTTTTCGCCACCAAAAATAATGAACACGAAAACAAAGAAAATTTTGTTACGGAAGAAAAACATAACATTATTTTTGCGTATTTTCGCCAGATTTTCATTTTTATAAAGATATTGCGAAACAAATTTTTATGGAAAAATATGTGTCATTTAAGGCTAATGGGGTTAATAGTGAAATTTCTTTTTCTATTTATGACGATATTAAATGACTTTTTTATGGTTAGTTTATTTTAATTTTGCAATGATAGAGATTTTCGGTATAAATTGGCTTTTTGTATGTTTTGAGCTTTTTTTATTTTCTTTATAAAGTTTGAAAAACGCTTGATTTTTTTTTTTAATAATGACATAATTAGTTCCTGTTATAGGAAAATAAAATTTAATAAAATTTATGTTATGGCAAAATTAGATCATTATATCGATTAATATATTTAAAGCTAACTACTAGGGAACAACTTAATAATAACTAAATTAAGATTCATCATTATTAATACATCCTAGTTCTAGGGATAGCCTAGTCATTATCTGACCATAGTTTAGTAATTGTATAGTTATAGTCCAGTTATTATCTAGTTATAGTCAATTCGTAGTTAAGTTATAACTAATTTATACATAGTTTATAAATAATACCTATACGTAATAGTTCAGTTATAGTTATAAGCAATAGTTTAGTTATAGTTTAGTTTTAGGTTAGTCTTATATTTGTTATAGTTTAGTTACAGTTTAATCATAGTATAGTTATAGGTAATGATATTAAGGTTTTTTCATATTAAAGTTAGAATATTTAAGACTCCTTTTATATAAAAGTTATACTTCAAATATTCTATAAAACGAATATTTTTTAAAATTTTGTTTACATGAAATCTCCAATATATCATTCCAAGTGCATCGAATAGCAATTATTGCTTTTAAAGGATAGTTTATTTGTTTCTGGACACAAAACAGTTTTCTATAACGACTATGTTTCCCATTTTTTTCAAAAGCTTTTCTGCTTCAACAATTTTGTACATCTTTATACAATTTCCGTCTATAAATACCATTAAAATACTTAAAACGTTTTCGATGTAACACTTTTGTCGATATGTTGTTTTTATGCTATTAATTTAAAATTCTCTTTAACAAAATTATTCGTTTCAGATTGCCAATTTGTCGTAAACCCAATTGTAAAAAAAAAAAAAAAAATATTGATGTTCAACCAGGTAGTGTTTCCAATATTTCCACTATCAATTAAATGGTATTGATGGCGGAACATAGCAAATTTTAAATATTTTTATATATGCGCAGCTTGTTGCATTCAATAAACATTTTCAATGTTACTACAAAAACAGGAAATTTTTGAAAAGTTTCCTATAAAAATAGAAAATTTTTGAAAAATTTCCTATTAAAATAGGAAATTTTTGAAAAATTTCCTATGAAAATAGGAAATTTTTGAAAAATTTCCTATGAAAATAGGAAATTTTTGAAAAATTTCCTATAAAAATAGGAAATTTTTGAAAAATTTCCTATAAAAATAGGAAATTTTTGAAAAATTTCCTATAAAAATAGGAAATTTTTGAAAAATTTCCTATAAAAATAGGAAATTTTTGAAAAATTTCCTATAAAAATAGGAAATTTTTGAAAAATTTCCTATAAAAAGAGGAAATTTTTGAAAAATTTCCTATAAAAATAGGAAATTTTTGAAAAATTTCCTATAAAAATAGGAAATTTTTGAAAAATTTCCTATAAAAATAGGAAATTTTTGAAAAATTTCCTATAAAAATAGGAAATTTTTGAAAAATTTCCTATAAAAATAGGAAATTTTTGAAAAATTTCCTATAAAAATAGGAAATTTTTGAAAAATTTCCTATAAAAATAGGAAATTTTTGAAAAATTTCCTATAAAAATAGGAAATTTTTGAAAAATTTCCTATAAAAATAGGAAATTTTTGAAAAATTTCCTATAAAAATAGGAAATTTTTGAAAAATTTCCTATAAAAATAGGAAATTTTTGAAAAATTTCCTATAAAAATAGGAAATTTTTGAAAAATTTCCTATAAAAATAGGAAATTTTTGAAAAATTTCCTATAAAAATAGGAAATTTTTGAAAAATTTCCTATAAAAATAGGAAATTTTTGAAAAATTTCCTATAAAAATAGGAAATTTTTGAAAAATTTCCTATAAAAATAGGAAATTTTTGAAAAATTTCCTATAAAAATAGGAAATTTTTGAAAAATTTCCTATAAAAATAGGAAATTTTTGAAAAATTTCCTATAAAAATAGGAAATTTTTGAAAAATTTCCTATAAAAATAGGAAATTTTTGAAAAATTTCCTATAAAAATAGGAAATTTTTGAAAAATTTCCTATAAAAATAGGAAATTTTTGAAAAATTTCCTATAAAAATAGGAAATTTTTGAAAAATTTCCTATAAAAATAGGAAATTTTTGAAAAATTTCCTATAAAAATAGGAAATTTTTGAAAAATTTCCTATAAAAATAGGAAATTTTTGACAAATTTCCTATAAAAATAGGAAATTTTTGAAAAATTTCCTATAAAAATAGGAAATTTTTGAAAAATTTCCTATAAAAATAGGAAATTTTTGAAAAATTTCCTATAAAAATAGGAAATTTTTGAAAAATTTCCTATAAAAATAGGAAATTTTTGAAAAATTTCCTATAAAAATAGGAAATTTTTGAAAAATTTCCTATAAAAATAGGAAATTTTTTTAAAATTTCCTATAAAAATAGGAAATTTTTGAAAAATTTCCTATAAAAATAGGAAATTTTTGAAAAATTTCCTATAAAAATAGGAAATTTTTGAAAAATTTCCTATAAAAATAGGAAATTTTTGAAAAATTTCCTATAAAAATAGGAAATTTTTGAAAAATTTCCTATAAAAATAGGAAATTTTTGAAAAATTTCCTATAAAAATAGGAAATTTTTGAAAAATTTCCTATAAAAATAGGAAATTTTTGAAAAATTTCCTATAAAAATAGGAAATTTTTGAAAAATTTCCTATAAAAATAGGAAATTTTTGAAAAATTTCCTATAAAAATAGGAAATTTTTGAAAAATTTCCTATAAAAATAGGAAATTTTTGAAAAATTTCCTATAAAAATAGGAAATTTTTGAAAAATTTCCTATAAAAATAGGAAATTTTTGAAAAATTTCCTATAAAAATAGGAAATTTTTGAAAAATTTCCTATAAAAATAGGAAATTTTTGAAAAATTTCCTATAAAAATAGGAAATTTTTGAAAAATTTCCTATAAAAATAGGAAATTTTTGAAAAATTTCCTATAAAAATAGGAAATTTTTGAAAAATTTCCTATAAAAATAGGAAATTTTTGAAAAATTTCCTATAAAAATAGGAAATTTTTGAAAAATTTCCTATAAAAATAGGAAATTTTTGAAAAATTTCCTATAAAAATAGGAAATTTTTGAAAAATTTCCTATAAAAATGATAATGTTTTTAAAATTTCCTATAAAAATAGAAAACTTTTGATAAATTTTCTCTAAAAATAGGAAATTTTTGAAAAATTTCCTATAAAAATAGTAAATGTATACGTTTTAGTTAACAGAGATAAATTTATTCTTGGTTATAAATTATATTTTGTAATATTTAAATATTATTTGTTAAAATAAATATATTTCTACTTTAATATTTTGATAGTTCTAAGAAATTGCTTATCAGTGTATTAGTTCCCCTCAAGATAAACCAGACAAATGTTTTACTTTAATGTTTTTGATGTGGATAATAATCATTGTATGAATTTAAATTACATACTTAGAAGTTAACTAAAAGTTTTCTATGAGTTTCTTATATTGCTTATTTGCTATGACATCGTCATAATCCAAAATAAATAAATTTTAAATTTGATATAATTTTATTTCCATTAGTTTTAGCATAAGGAGAATTTTTGCTAGAACAACAAAACTACATTTGATTGGGAGTTGTTTTATAAAAAGGTTAATGTCTTGATATTTTTAAAACTATTTTTTATAAAATTAAATTTTTTAGAATATGACATTGTTGCAGTAATACATATGTTTTGGTATAAAGGTGATAGAGGAAAATATGATATATACTCCCACAGTTTAGAAGAGTTGAAATTGAAAATAAATGGTTGGTTTTCGAAGAAAGTTTTGTAAAGTAGTAAATAACATTAGTTTACAAAAATATATTTCTGGGTATTGTGGGGAAAAAGGTTATAGCCCATTAAGATAATAAAGAATGGGGGTTATTGAGATTGTCATTCCGTTTGTAATTTCCTTAGTATTGGCTTAAAAACCTAAATGAATCCTTATGAAATTCTAAAACGATTGAGCGAAGTCTGTTTGTCTGTCTGTCTGTCTCTCTATATATATATCATATCTTGGAAAATTTTGGTATTGAAATCAGGCAAAATCTGTTCACATTTCTGTCCGAATGTCTGTCGGTCTGTCTGTTGTCGGATCGATAAAACATCAACGAGGATATAGGACACTGTAATTTGGCATATATATTTTTATCCCTTCGAAAATTTTGGTATTGAAATCGGGAAAAATCAGTTCACATTTGACTATAACTCCCGTATAACCACGTCTAATCTTATAAAGCTCCTGCAATCGAATTTAGTACAAATATTTTACTAACAATACCAACTAGCGTAACATTTTTTTCGAATTTGGTCCAAATTTTGAATTAGCTGCTCCCTCGTAGACAAGAAAGAAAGATTCGGCACAGCCGAATATAACACTCTTACTTTTTATATCTACAATTAAAAAGATTTGGAGGTACATTCAGTGTATTAAGATTGCACCAAGGAAGTTAGATAGCTATCAATCAATAACCAGACTTTACAGATGCCTTAGGAACTATTAACAAAATATATAGATCTGTCGTATTACTATCAACATGTTTATCCTAACTACACATTAAACGAAAAGTATTTAGCAGCTTATTAATGTTAAACTCTATCCGGTTATGAGATTGAATTTTCAGCAAAGTTAATACTAGGGAAACCACTTAGATATTTATACCCTTCACCACCATAGGTGGAAAGGGTATTATAAGTTAGTGCTGATGTATGTAACGCATGGAAATATTTGTCGTAGACCCACCTTTTAGTATACCAATAGGCTTAGAATCACTTTCTGAGTCGATTTAGCGATGTCCGTCCGTCCGTCTGGCTGGCTGGACCCCCATGTAAACCTTATAATCAAACTACAGGTCGCAATTCTAAAGATAATTTGATGAAATTTGGCACAGATCATTTTTTTGATAATGGGATCATGGCTATTGAAATTCGTCAAAATCGGTGCATTATTTATGGTACCTCCCATAGGTCCCACTTCCCGGAATTGCTATATTGGCCACAAATATCAATACTTTTTCATGAAATTTAAATCAAATATTGCTTATGTCAATTAAAATCTCTGTACCAAATTTCGTTAAAATCGGTCCACATTTGACCATAGCTCCCATACAAATTTTTCTTTAAAAACGCACTAAATGAGACAAAAATCACTAAAAAGCTCGTAAATCTGAAGATAATGGGAATTTTAAGTTTATTTTTTACATACATAATTGTAACAACTGTAAATGTAACAACTGTAATCAATTTGCCAAATTTCGAGAAAATCGGTCCACATTTGACCCTAGCCTAACCCATATAAATCCAAATGTCGGAAGCAGCTTAAAATTTAAGAGTTTTGAGAAAATGTTTGTATAATGGCAAAATTTAGCAAATATTTGTCTTTATACAGAAAAAATAACACTTTTGGCCTTAGTGGTGAAGGGTATCGTATGGTCGGGCTTGACCGACTATAGCACTTTCTTACTTGTTATTATTTAATGTTGAACTATAAAACCACTGCAACCGAATTAAGACCAAATATTTTACTAACAGGACCAAGTCGCGTAACATTTTCTTTCGAATTTGGTCCACATTTTGAATTAGCTGCACCCTCGTAGATATATGAAATACATATATTTTAAATTGAATACAACTTGATGGCATGTATATAAGATTCGGTACAGCCGAATATACGTAACACTCTTACTTGTTTATATTAATGGGTGTTTTTTTTTAGAGGTATAGAACTTCGAATTGAAATAAAACACAAGAAAATCGTTTTAATGTCCATCAATTTGGCTTTATTGGAAGGATAATTTTATGCCATTAATATTTAAATATGATTTCGGGCATGTGGTCGCCGCGGCTGGCTCGAATAAAGCCAATTCTACAGGTCCAATTTTCAACTACTTTTTCGAGGATATGGGGCCGTATGTTGGCAATAACGCCACGAATGTTGGCTTCCAAGTCCCCTTACGTTTCTGGTTTGTTGGCGTATACGAGCGACTTCACATATCCCCAAAGAAAATAATCCAGTGGTGTCAAATCGCACGATCTTGGTGGCCAATTGACAGGTCCATTCCGCGAAATTATGCGCTCATCGAATGTTTCCTTCAATAAATCAATTGTGACGTGCGCTGTGTGGCATGTAGCGCCGTCTTGTTGGAACCACAACTCATCCACATTCATGTCATCCAATTGGGGAACAAAATAGTCGGTTATCATGGCTCTATACCGGTCTCCATTTATGGTAACTGACTCTCCAGCATTATTTCGGAAGACTCCACCAGCCCATAGAGTACACCAAACAGTCTGTTTTTGTGGATGTAATAGCGTCTCAAGGGTCTCATGTGGATTCTCTTCACTCCAAATGCGGCAATTTTGCTTGTTGACGTAGCCATTCAACCAAAAATGAGCCTCATCACTGAACAAAATTTTGCGATGAAAATAAGCATCGAGATCAATCTCATTTTCGGCCCATACACCAAAATCACGACGCATTGCATGGTCTCGCGGCTTTAATTCTTGCACAAGCTGGATCTTGTAAGGTCGCAAGCCAAGATCTTTGCGCAAAATCTTCTATAAAGTTGATGGACAAAGCTCCAATTGCTGTGCACGGTGGCGAATCGATTCATTCGGGTCTTCTTCAACACTTTGCTCTACAGCGGCAATTGTTTCTTCGGTGCGCACTGTTCGACGTCGCTGCGGATGCGTATTATCACATAGAGTAAACGTAGTGCGAAAACGATCCATGGTTAACCGAATTAATTGCTCTGATGGACGATTATGTCGACCATAAAATGGACGGAGCTTGCGGTAAACTTCGCGAACTGAACTATTATTTTCGAAATAAATTTGCACGATTTGCAAGCGTTGTTCTTTTGTCAACCTGTTCATGATGAAATGGCAAACCAAACTAAATATTAATCACTTAACAGCTGACAAAATGGCCGCCAGTTAAAAAAGTGATGCCAACTTAAAGTTCTATACCTCAATAAAAAACACCCGATATTAGTTTAAGTAAAAGTAAAGGTATTACTATTGGTATCAGTATTTAAATCAGTATTATTAATAATAGATATTAGTAATTGTATTAAATATTGTTAGCGCCATTTTTTATTAGAATTTTTTCAGTATCAGTATTAGCATAAGCACTAATATAAGTAACGTTATTATAAGTATTGTCATTGGCATCAACTACGATATTAGTACTAGTAATAATATTACTGTAACTATTGCATTAGCACGCTGAACGCGCGAGAGTATTAGTATCAATATCAAATAGTATACCCAATACTATTGCATATATTATTTAATATATTTAGTAGTAGTTATACTTCTTCTTGGAAGAAGTCCAAAATAATAAAATTATATCAATTATGTTATTAATAACGTCTACACTGCACTGTCAAAAATTACTAACACCTTTACTTTATACCGCATTTACAAACTCACAGTAATTGCCTAGAATGTTACTGGTAAACAGAAAAATAAATGAAAAGTTGTCTTGACATGAATATGTTCAGTTCGTTTAGACGATGTTCCCTCCCTCATGTTTTATTACTTTCTCTTGGTTTGAATTATAGAATAACCGAAGAAGCTGCAGAAACACACACACATTTAGAATGACAAAAGATAAAAAATCTTTAAAAAGCAAATCGACAACACAAACTAACCAGTTTTAGAGGAAAGTAAGATAAACAAAGTTATGCTAAAACTCCCACAGAAACTTGGTTAAGTAATCCACCATCCAAAGATGGTTGTAAAAATCAACCTATAGTTAAGTTAAAAACAAGTAAGAAAGTTATATAGTCGGTCAAGCCCGACCATACGATACCCTTCACCACTAAGGTCAAAGGTGTTCTTTTTCCTGTATAAAGACAAATATTTGCTAAATTCTGCCATCATACAAAAATTTTCTTAAAACTTAAATATTTAAGCTGTTTCCGTCATTTGGACTTATATGAGAGCTAGGGTCAAATGTGAACCGATTATCTCGAAATTTCTCAAATTGATTACAGTTGTTTTAAAAATTATGTATGCAAAAAATAAACTTGAAATTCTCATTATCTTTAGAATTAGGAGCGTTTTAGTGATTTTTGTCTCATTTAGTGTGTTTTTAAAGACCAGTTTGTATGAGAGCTATGGTCAAATGTGGACCGATTTCAACGAAATTTGGCAATACAATATTTAATACAATTACTAATATCTATTATTAATAATACTGATTTAAATACTGATACCAATAGTAATACCTTTACTTTTACTTACACTAATAATATAAACAAGTATGAGTGTTACGTACATTCGGCTGTACCGAATCTTATATACATGCCATCAAGTTGTATTCAATTTAAAATATATGTATTTCATATATCTACGAGGGTGCAGCTAATTCAAAATGTGGACCAAATTCGAAAGAAAATGTTACGCGACTTGGTCCTGTTGGTAAAATATTTGGTCTTAATTTGGTTGCAGTGGTTTTATAGTTCAACATTAAATAATAACAAGTAAGAAAGTGCTATAGTCGGTCAAGCCCGACCATACGATACCCTTCACCACTAAGGTCAAAAGTGTTATTTTTTCTGTATAAAGACAAATATTTGCTAAATTTTGCCATTATACAAACATTTTCTCAAAACTTATATATTTAAGCTGTTTCCGTCATTTGGACTTATATGAGAGCTAGGGTCAAATGTGGACCGATTATCTCGAAATTTGGCAAATTGATTACAGTTGTTACAAAAATTATGTATGTAAAAAATAAACTTAAAATTCCCATTATCTTCAGATTTACGAGCTTTTTAGTGATTTTTGTCTCATTTAGTGCGTTTTTAAAGAAAAGTTTGTATGGGAGCTATGGTCAAATGTGGACCGATTTTAACGAAATTTGGTACAAAGATTTTAGTTGACAGCATTTGATTTAAATTTCATGAACAAATATTGATATTTGTGGCCAATATATCAATTCCGGGAAGTGGGACCTATGGGAGGTACCATAAATAATGCACCGATTTTGACGAATTTCAATAGCCATAGCCCCATTATCAAAAAAATGATCTGTGCCAAATTTCATCAAATTATCTTTAAAATTGCGACCTGTAGTTTGATTACAAGGTTTACATGGGGGTCCAGCCAGACGGACGGACATCGCTAAATCGACTCAGAAAGTGATTCTAAGCCTATTGGTATACTAAAAGATGGGTCTAAGACAAATATTTCTATGCGTTACATACATCAGCACAAACTTATAATACCCATTCCACTTATGGTGGTGAAGGGTATAATAAACTTAAATGACTTTAAACAACCAGCGTGGGAGTACTGAAACAAAATAGGGAAATTTAATAAAATGGCAAAGTTTGTTTAAAGTTCTTTAAGTAAATAGTTTCAAAGTGAATTTAATATTAGACGAATACTTATATAAAAAAGGAAAAGGCACAATTTTTTATAATATGTATAAGTAAATCTCTTTAAATAAAAACAGGAATGTTATATTCGGCTGTGCCGAATCTTATATACCCACTATCAAGTTGTGTTAAATTTAGAAATATCTCTCATATATCTACGAGGAAGCAGCTAATTCAAAATGTGGACCAAATTGGAAAAAAATTGTTACGCTAGTTGTTATTGTTGGTAAAATATTTGGAATAAATTCGGTTGCAGTAGCTTTATAGTTCAACATTTAAAAATATTTTAGTGGTTTCCCCAGTATTTACTTTGATCAAAATTCCGTCTCATAACCGGGTATAGTTTTACATTAATAAGTTGTAAAATACTTTTCGTTGTACTTAATATGTAGTTAGGCTAAACACGTTAATAGTAATACGGCAGGTCCATATATTTCGTTAGGAGATCCTAATGCATTCATCATATATAAAGTCTGGGCTGAACATTGATTGATGCCTATCTAATTTCATAGGTACAATCTTAATATAATGAATGTACCTCCAAATCTTTTTGATTGCAGATATAAAAAGGGGATGTTATATATATAAGAATTATAGCCAAAGTTGACCGATTGTTACAAAATTTTACACACTGGCTGGTATATATATAGAGCTTATTCTTGCATTTAAATTTAGTGGCCATAGCTATCATAGTTTCTAATTTGTGGAGCCGCGGAACAAAAGGTTCTTTTTGCATCATTCAAAATTTTTGGGAAATAAAGTTTTTTGTTATTTCACACTTTAAAAAATCAATGAACCGCGAAATATATTTAAGTTAGCTACTTACCAGTAGGTGAATCTTTGTGCTCTAAATCACCACATTAAACCTTAAAAGTCTCCTTAAATAAGAACTTTTATTTTGGAAAAAGAACCTTTTGTTAAAAAAAAGTGAAAAAGTACCTTTTGAAAAAAAAAAACAAAATTAAAAATAAGAAAAAATAATTTTTGTTACGCAACGAAATTAAACCATAGCTCCCCCCAGAAGTAATCTACGTAACATAAAAACATGCAGTATTTTATATTTTTGCATTTTGAACAAAATTTGGTAATAAATTCTTAATATTCTGTCATTTTTCAATTGAAAATGAAAAAACTCTATATTATGACATTTGACCCCGGGAAAGAAAGTGTTCAACTTTTACAATAATAAAATAACAATGGCGTTAACATTATAAATAGTCTTAGGAAAAATATTCACTATTACTTTTATTATGAACATTGAACATTAGTACAGTTTTCGCGGAACTCTTCGATTTGAAATCACAGGTACGGCAAAACGGTTAATGATATGGGCCTCATTTTTTTGGTTTTTATTCTGCCATTTGTTTTTTTGTGATACTGAGAAGCAAATGTATTATTTGTTATATTTTTTAAACAAAATTTTCAAAAAATTAAAAACTGATTTAAATAATTTTTTTAGCTGCATATCCTTAGGCGAGTCGTTAAGGACACGCATTTTCTAGGAAAAATTGCAATATCTTTGAAACTACTTCTGGGATATGCAATATTGATGACCTAAAATAAAGCTTCTTAAGCTTCCCTTTTATATTCCAGTAAAAAATTTAATTTGGGCAAAACCGAAAATACTCCCTTTTTTCCTATTCCAAAAAGTTTACCACTTTGTGGGCGGAAAAAATTTGTGTAGCATGTTTCTGTATTACTTAGAACATTTCTAGGGGGAGCAAAGGTTCAATTACGCACTTTCATAAAATAAGGTGCACCCTAAACTACACGAATAAGGGGAAAAATATGTAACTTACTTACTATGGAAAAAGAACCTTTTGTTCCAAAAAAAGTAGAAAATAACCTTTTGTTTAGTAAAACTTTTTTAATGTCCATTTAATTACTAAATGAAAAAAAATTATTATGGTTTATCAATTGTATTTGAAAGATTTCAACCTAAATATTACTAAAATAACAAAAAACCAAAATGTAAAAAGTACCTTTTGTTCCGCGGCTCCACATTTAATAGCTTTTAACTGGCCTTTGCTAAGATTTTTGGTTTCCGTGAGTGTTTTTCATATGAAAGCTAAAGTCAAATATGGACTGATTCCTATAAAATTTGATAAACTGATAAAAAATTGCATAAAACTTCCCTATTTTAAATTTAATCGTCATAGCTATTACAACTGTATTCAATTTATCAGCATTAATGTGTTTCCCGGGGCGGGGTTATATGGGAGCTCTAACTAAATTTGAACCGATTTTGTCCATTTTCAACACACATCTTTTTCAAGATATTCAAAATACTTTTGTAAAATTTTGTCTCTGTAGCTCTTTTCATTAAGGCTCTATCGTGCTTTTATCTGACTGACAGACGGACATAAACAACCTTTTCTTTATGTATTTTTGTGTTTCCATAAGTTTTTTATATGGGAGCTATGGTCAAATGGTGACCGATTGTGACAAAATTTTGCACACTGGCTGGCATTGACATAAGACTTTCTTGTGCTTAATTTAGTCTCACTAATTCTTGTAGTTAGGGAGCTATCACGACGGACAGACGGACATAAACCCCCTTTTCTGAATTTTTGTGTTTTCGTAAGTTTTTTATATGGGAGCTATGGTCAAATGGTGACCAATTGTGACAAAATTTTGCACAATGGCTGGCATTGATATAAGACTTTCTTGTGCCAATTTTAGTGGTTATATCTGTTATACTTTTAGATTTATTGGCATTTAAGTGTATTTTAGGTGAAATTTAGGCTGTTTTCGTATGTTTTTTGTATGGGAGCTATGGCTAAATGTGAACCGATTTCGATGAAATTTTATATGCTGCCTAGTGCTTATGTAAAACTTTGTGATCATAACTATTATAATTTATCATTTATTAGCAAATAAGCGATTAGCCTTGACGAGGTTATACGGGAGCTATGGTCAAATACTAACCGATTTTGCCGATTTCAATACCAAAATTTTCCTAGAAATGAAGAATATTTATGCCAAATTTCAGTGAACTATATCCTTTCGTTAAGGTTTTATCGTGCCGACAACAGACAGACAGACATACGGACAGACAGACGAACATCGCTCAATCGTCTAAGAATTTCATAAGAATATATATCCCTTTTGGGTTTTGAGTCAATATTAAGGAAATTCAACCGGAATTACAATCTCAATATACCCCTCATTCTTTTTGATGGTGGGTATAGAAAATTCCTTTCGTTTATATTATTTCGAATGCTTCAAAAGGTTCCCCTAACTACTTCCGTAAGAATTGAATTTATAAGATTTATTATTTTAAAATGTTTTCTTTTGTTTTTAAGAGGTTTAAAACTTTTTTTGTTGTATTATGTTTTTTTTAGGATTCCGGCTTATTGGTTTTGTTATTCTATTTCAATTGAATTTAATTGTTTTGTTTATATTTTTTAAGCAGATTTTAAAACTTTTTATTGTTTGCTTTTGTTGAAGCCATGGGCTATTAGTCCATTTGCTAATATGCTTTATTTATTTTTAAATATTTTATTATACTTATGTAAGTAAATATAGAATTTACTACAATGTTTTCTTAGAAAATATCAATATTTGCTTTAGATGAGTACATTTGTTCATAATTAGGTATTACTTACAAATTAATTTGTTTATTTAAGAAGTAAAATATCATTAGGTTTATAAATAAATAATTTAGTTGATTTTGTTAAGGATTTCAATGATTTCGAAAATTTTTCTATAGAAAAATATTTCTAACGAAAATTTTTCTATAGAAAAATATTTCTAACGAAAATTTTTCTATAGAAAAATATTTCTAACGAAAATTTTTCTATAGAAAAATATTTCTAACGAAAATTTTTCTATAGAAAAATATTTCTAACGAAAATTTTTCTATAGAAAAATATTTCTAACGAAAATTTTTCTATAGAAAAATATTTCTAACGAAAATTTTTCTATAGAAAAATATTTCTAACGAAAATTTTTCTATAGAAAAATATTTCTAACGAAAATTTTTCTATAGAAAAATATTTCTAACGAAAATTTTTCTATAGAAAAATATTTCTAACGAAAATTTTTCTATAGAAAAATATTTCTAACGAAAATTTTTCTATAGAAAAATATTTCTAACGAAAATTTTTCTATAGAAAAATATTTCTAACGAAAATTTTTCTATAGAAAAATATTTCTAACGAAAATTTTTCTATAGAAAAATATTTCTAACGAAAATTTTTCTATAGAAAAATATTTCTAACGAAAATTTTTCTATAGAAAAATATTTCTAACGAAAATTTTTCTATAGAAAAATATTTCTAACGAAAATTTTTCTATAGAAAAATATTTCTAACGAAAATTTTTCTATAGAAAAATATTTCTAACGAAAATTTTTCTATAGAAAAATATTTCTAACGAAAATTTTTCTATAGAAAAATATTTCTAACGAAAATTTTTCTATAGAAAAATATTTCTAACGAAAATTTTTCTATAGAAAAATATTTCTAACGAAAATTTTTCTATAGAAAAATATTTCTAACGAAAATTTTTCTATAGAAAAATATTTCTAACGAAAATTTTTCTATAGAAAAATATTTCTAACGAAAATTTTTCTATAGAAAAATATTTCTAACGAAAATTTTTCTATAGAAAAATATTTCTAACGAAAATTTTTCTATAGAAAAATATTTCTAACGAAAATTTTTCTATTGAAAAATAGTTCTAACGAAAATTTTTCTATAGAAAAATATTTCTAACGAAAATTTTTCTATAGAAAAATATTTCTAACGAAAATTTTTCTATAGAAAAATATTTCTAACGAAAATTTTTCTATAGAAAAATATTTCTAACGAAAATTTTTCTATAGAAAAATATTTCTAACGAAAATTTTTCTATAGAAAAATATTTCTAACGAAAATTTTTCTATAGAAAAATATTTCTAACGAAAATTTTTCTATAGAAAAATATTTCTAACGAAAATTTTTCTATAGAAAAATATTTCTAACGAAAATTTTTCTATAGAAAAATATTTCTAACGAAAATTTTTCTATAGAAAAATATTTCTAACGAAAATTTTTCTATAGAAAAATATTTCTAACGAAAATTTTTCTATAGAAAAATATTTCTAACGAAAATTTTTCTATAGAAAAATATTTCTAACGAAAATTTTTCTATAGAAAAATATTTCTAACGAAAATTTTTCTATAGAAAAATATTTCTAACGAAAATTTTTCTATAGAAAAATATTTCTAACGAAAATTTTTCTATAGAAAAATATTTCTAACGAAAATTTTTCTATAGAAAAATATTTCTAACGAAAATTTTTCTATAGAAAAATATTTCTAACGAAAATTTTTCTATAGAAAAATATTTCTAACGAAAATTTTTCTATAGAAAAATATTTCTAACGAAAATTTTTCTATAGAAAAATATTTCTAACGAAAATTTTTCTATAGAAAAATATTTCTAACGAAAATTTTTCTATTGAAAAATAGTTCTAACGAAAATTTTTCTATAGAAAAATATTTCTAACGAAAATTTTTCTATAGAAAAATATTTCTAACGAAAATTTTTCTATAGAAAAATATTTCTAACGAAAATTTTTCTATAGAAAAATATTTCTAACGAAAATTTTTCTATAGAAAAATATTTCTAACGAAAATTTTTCTATAGAAAAATATTTCTAACGAAAATTTTTCTATAGAAAAATATTTCTAACGAAAATTTTTCTATAGAAAAATATTTCTAACGAAAATTTTTCTATAGAAAAATATTTCTAACGAAAATTTTTCTATAGAAAAATATTTCTAACGAAAATTTTTCTATAGAAAAATATTTCTAACGAAAATTTTTCTATAGAAAAATATTTCTAACGAAAATTTTTCTATAGAAAAATATTTCTAACGAAAATTTTTCTATAGAAAAATATTTCTAACGAAAATTTTTCTATAGAAAAATATTTCTAACGAAAATTTTTCTATAGAAAAATATTTCTAACGAAAATTTTTCAATAGAAAAATATTTCTAACGAAAATTTTTCTATAGAAAAATATTTCTAAACGAAAATTTTTCTATAGAAAAATATTTCTAACGAAAATTTTTCTATAGAAAAATATTTCTAACGAAAATTTTTCTATAGAAAAATATTTCTAACGAAAATTTTTCTATAGAAAAATATTTCTAACGAAAATTTTTCTATAGAAAAATATTTCTAACGAAAATTTTTCTATAGAAAAATATTTCTAACGAAAATTTTTCTATAGAAAAATATTTCTAACGAAAATTTTTCTATAGAAAAATATTTCTAACGAAAATTTTTCTATAGAAAAATATTTCTAACGAAAATTTTTCTATAGAAAAATATTTCTAACGAAAATTTTTCTATAGAAAAATATTTCTAACGAAAATTTTTCTATAGAAAAATATTTCTAACGAAAATTTTTCTATAGAAAAATATTTCTAACGAAAATTTTTCTATAGAAAAATATTTCTAACGAAAATTTTTCTATAGAAAAATATTTGTAACGAAAATTTTTCTATAGAAAAATATTTCTAACGAAAATTTTTCTATAGAAAAATATTTCTAACGAAAATTTTTCTATAGAAAAATATTTCTAACGAAAATTTTTCTATAGAAAAATATTTCTAACGAAAATTTTTCTATAGAAAAATATTTCTAACGAAAATTTTTCTATAGAAAAATATTTCTAACGAAAATTTTTCTATAGAAAAATATTTCTAACGAAAATTTTTCTATAGAAAAATATTTCTAACGAAAATTTTTCTATAGAAAAATATTTCTAACGAAAATTTTTCTATAGAAAAATATTTCTAACGAAAATTTTTCTATAGAAAAATATTTCTAACGAAAATTTTTCTATAGAAAAATATTTCTAACGAAAATTTTTCTATAGAAAAATATTTTTAACGAAAATTTTTCTATAGAAAAATATTTCTAACGAAAATTTTTCTATAGAAAAATATTTCTAACGAAAATTTTTTCTATAGAAAAATATTTCTACCCGAAAATTTTTCTATAGAAAAATATTTCTAACGAAAATTTTTCTATAGAAAAATATTTCTAACGAAAATTTTTCTATAGAAAAATATTTCTAACGAAAATTTTTCTATAGAAAAATATTTCTAACGAAAATTTTTTTATAGAAAAATATTTCTAACGAAAATTTTTCTATAGAAAAATATTTCTAACGAAAATTTTTCTATAGAAAAATATTTCTAACGAAAATTTTTCTATAGAAAAATATTTCTAACGAAAATTTTTCTATAGAAAAATATTTCTAACGAAAATTTTTCTATAGAAAAATATTTCTATAGAAAAATATTTCTAACGAAAATTTTTCTATAGAAAAATATTTCTAACGAAAATTTTTCTATCGAAAAATATTTCTAACGAAAATTTTTCTATCGAAAAATATTTCTAACGAAAATTTTTCTATCGAAAAATATTTCTAACGAAAATTTTTCTATCGAAAAATATTTCTAACGAAAATTTTTCTATAGAAAAATATTTCTAACGAAAATTTTTCTATAGAAAAATATTTCTAACGAAAATTTTTCTATAGAAAAATATTTCTAACGAAAATTTTTCTATAGAAAAATATTTCTAACGAAAATTTTTCTATAGAAAAATATTTCTAACGAAAATTTTTCTATAGAAAAATATTTCTAACGAAAATTTTTCTATAGAAAAATATTTCTAACGAAAATTTTTCTATAGAAAAATATTTCTAACGAAAATTTTTCTATAGAAAAATATTTCTAACGAAAATTTTTCTATAGAAAAATATTTCTAACGAAAATTTTTCTATAGAAAAATATTTCTAACGAAAATTTTTCTATAGAAAAATATTTCTAACGAAAATTTTTCTATAGAAAAATATTTCTAACGAAAATTTTTCTATAGAAAAATATTTCTAACGAAAATTTTTCTATAGAAAAATATTTCTAACGAAAATTTTTCTATAGAAAAATATTTCTAACGAAAATTTTTCTATAGAAAAATATTTCTAACGAAAATTTTTCTATAGAAAAATATTTCTAACGAAAATTTTTCTATAGAAAAATATTTCTAACGAAAATTTTTCTATAGAAAAATATTTCTAACGAAAATTTTTCTATAGAAAAGTATTTCTAACGAAAATTTTTCTATAGAAAAATATTTCTAACGAAAATTTTTCTATAGAAAAATATTTCTAACGAAAATTTTTCTATAGAAAAATATTTCTAACGAAAATTTTTCTATAGAAAAATATTTCTAACGAAAATTTTTCTATAGAAAAATATTTCTAACGAAAATTTTTCTATAGAAAAATATTTCTAACGAAAATTTTTCTATAGAAAAATATTTCTAACGAAAATTTTTCTATAGAAAAATATTTCTAACGAAAATTTTTCTATAGAAAAATATTTCTAACGAAAATTTTTCTATAGAAAAATATTTCTAACGAAAATTTTTCTATAGAAAAATATTTCTAACGAAAATTTTTCTATAGAAAAATATTTCTAACGAAAATTTTTCTATAGAAAAATATTTCTAACGAAAATTTTTCTATAGAAAAATATTTCTAACGAAAATTTTTCTATAGAAAAATATTTCTAACGAAAATTTTTCTATAGAAAAATATTTCTAACGAAAATTTTTCTATAGAAAAATATTTCTAACGAAAATTTTTCTATAGAAAAATATTTCTAACGAAAATTTTTCTATAGAAAAATATTTCTAACGAAAATTTTTCTATAGAAAAATATTTCTAACGAAAATTTTTCTATAGAAAAATATTTCTAACGAAAATTTTTCTATAGAAAAATATTTCTAACGAAAATTTTTCTATAGAAAAATATTTCTAACGAAAATTTTTCTATTGAAAAATAGTTCTAACGAAAATTTTTCTATAGAAAAATATTTCTAACGAAAATTTTTCTGTAGAAAAATATTTCTAACGAAAATTTTTCTATAGAAAAATATTTCTAACGAAAATTTTTCTATAGAAAAATATTTCTAACGAAAATTTTTCTATAGAAAAATATTTCTAACGAAAATTTTTCTATAGAAAAATATTTCTAACGAAAATTTTTCTATAGAAAAATATTTCTAACGAAAATTTTTCTATAGAAAAATATTTCTAACGAAAATTTTTCTATAGAAAAATATTTCTAACGAAAATTTTTCTATAGAAAAATATTTCTAACGAAAATTTTTCTATAGAAAAATATTTCTAACGAAAATTTTTCTATAGAAAAATATTTCTAACGAAAATTTTTCTATAGAAAAATATTTCTAACGAAAATTTTTCTATAGAAAAATATTTCTAACGAAAATTTTTCTATAGAAAAATATTTCTAACGAAAATTTTTCTATAGAAAAATATTTCTAACGAAAATTTTTCTATAGAAAAATATTTCTAACGAAAATTTTTCTATAGAAAAATATTTCTAACGAAAATTTTTCTATAGAAAAATATTTCTAACGAAAATTTTTCTATAGAAAAATATTTCTAACGAAAATTTTTCTATAGAAAAATATTTCTAACGAAAATTTTTCTATAGAAAAATATTTCTAACGAAAATTTTTCTATAGAAAAATATTTCTAACGAAAATTTTTATATAGAAAAATATTTCTAACGAAAATTTTTCTATAGAAAAATATTTCTAACGAAAATTTTTCTATAGAAAAATATTTCTAACGAAAATTTTTCTATAGAAAAATATTTCTAACGAAAATTTTTCTATAGAAAAATAATTCTAACGAAAATTTTTCTATAGAAAAATATTTCTAACGAAAATTTTTCTATAGAAAAATATTTCTAACGAAAATTTTTCTATAGAAAAATATTTCTAACGAAAATTTTTCTATAGATAAATATTTCTAACGAAAATTTTTCTATAGAAAAATATTTCTAACGAAAATTTTTCTATAGAAAAATATTTCTAACGAAAATTTTTCTATAGAAAAATATTTTTAACGAAAATTTTTCTATAGAAAAATATTTCTAACGAAAATTTTTCTATAGAAAAATATTTCTAACGAAAATTTTTCTATAGAAAAATATTTCTAACGAAAATTTTTCTATAGAAAAATATTTCTAACGAAAATTTTTCTATAGAAAAATATTTCTAACGAAAATTTTTCTATAGAAAAATATTTCTAACGAAAATTTTTCTATAGAAAAATATTTCTAACGAAAATTTTTCTATAGAAAAATATTTCTAACGAAAATTTTTCTATAGAAAAATATTTCTAACGAAAATTTTTCTATAGAAAAATATTTCTAACGAAAATTTTTCTATAGAAAAATATTTCTAACGAAAATTTTTCTATAGAAAAATATTTCTATAGAAAAATATTTCTAACGAAAATTTTTCTATAGAAAAATATTTCTAACGAAAATTTTTCTATCGAAAAATATTTCTAACGAAAATTTTTCTATCGAAAAATATTTCTAACGAAAATTTTTCTATAGAAAAATGTTTCTAACGAAAATTTTTCTATAGAAAAATATTTCTAACGAAAATTTTTCTATAGAGAAATATTTCTAACGAAAATTTTTCTATAGAAAAATATTTCTAACGAAAATTTTTCTATAGAAAAATATTTCTAACGAAAATTTTTCTATAGAAAAATATTTCTAACGAAAATTTTTCTATAGAAAAATATTTCTAACGAAAATTTTTCTGTAGAAAAATATTTCTAACGAAAATTTTTCTATAGAAAAATATTTCTAACGAAAATTTTTCTATAGAAAAATATTTCTAACGAAAATTTTTCTATAGAAAAATATTTCTAACGAAAATTTTTCTATAGAAAAATATTTCTAACGAAAATTTTTCTATAGAAAAATATTTCTAACGAAAATTTTTCTATAGAAAAATATTTCTAACGAAAATTTTTCTATAGAAAAATATTTCTAACGAAAATTTTTCTATAGAAAAATATTTCTAACGAAAATTTTTCTATAGAAAAATATTTCTAACGAAAATTTTTCTATAGAAAAATATTTCTAACGAAAATTTTTCTATAGAAAAATATTTCTAACGAAAATTTTTCTATAGAAAAATATTTCTAACGAAAATTTTTCTATAGAAAAATATTTCTAACGAAAATTTTTCTATAGAAAAATATTTCTAACGAAAATTTTTCTATAGAAAAATATTTCTAACGAAAATTTTTCTATAGAAAAATATTTCTAACGAAAATTTTTCTATAGAAAAATTTTCGTTAGAAATATTTCTAACGAAAATTTTTCTATAGAAAAATATTTCTAACGAAAATTTTTCTATAGAAAAATATTTCTAACGAAAATTTTTCTATAGAAAAATATTTCTAACGAAAATTTTTCTATAGAAAAATATTTCTAACGAAAATTTTTCTATAGAAAAATATTTCTAACGAAAATTTTTCTATAGAAAAATATTTCTAACGAAAATTTTTCTATAGAAAAATATTTCTAACGAAAATTTTTCTATAGAAAAATATTTCTAACGAAAATTTTTCTATAGAAAAATATTTCTAACGAAAATTTTTCTATAGAAAAATATTTCTAACGAAAATTTTTCTATAGAAAAATATTTCTAACGAAAATTTTTCTATAGAAAAATATTTCTAACGAAAATTTTTCTATAGAAAAATATTTCTAACGAAAATTTTTCTATAGAAAAATATTTCTAACGAAAATTTTTCTATAGAAAAATATTTCTAACGAAAATTTTTCTATAGAAAAATATTTCTAACGAAAATTTTTCTATAGAAAAATATTTCTAACGAAAATTTTTCTATAGAAAAATATTTCTAACGAAAATTTTTCTATAGAAAAATATTTCTAACGAAAATTTTTCTATAGAAAAATATTTCTAACGAAAATTTTTCTATAGAAAAATATTTCTAACGAAAATTTTTCTATAGAAAAATATTTCTAACGAAAATTTTTCTATAGAAAAATATTTCTAACGAAAATTTTTCTATAGAAAAATATTTCTAACGAAAATTTTTCTATAGAAAAATATTTCTAACGAAAATTTTTCTATAGAAAAATATTTCTAACGAAAATTTTTCTATAGAAAAATATTTCTAACGAAAATTTTTCTATAGAAAAATATTTCTATCGAAAGTTTTTCTATAGAAAAATATTTCTATCGAAAATTTTTTCTATAGAAAAATATTTCTATCGAAAATTTTTTCTATAGAAAAATATTTCTATCGAAAATTTTTCTATAGAAAAATATTTCTATCGAAAATTTTTCTATAGAAAAATATTTCTATCGAAATTTTTTCTATAGAAAAATATTTCTATCGAAATTTTTTCTATAGAAAAATATTTCTAACGAAAATTTTTCTATAGAAAAATATTTCTAACGAAAATTTTTCTATAGAAAAATATTTCTAACGAAAATTTTTCTATAGAAAAATATTTCTAACGAAAATTTTTCTATAGAAAAATATTTCTAACGAAAATTTTTCTATAGAAAAATATTTCTAACGAAAATTTTTCTATAGAAAAATATTTCTAACGAAAATTTTTCTATAGAAAAATATTTCTAACGAAAATTTTTCTATAGAAAAATATTTCTAACGAAAATTTTTCTATAGAAAAATATTTCTAACGAAAATTTTTCTATAGAAAAATATTTCTAACGAAAATTTTTCTATAGAAAAATATTTCTAACGAAAATTTTTCTATAGAAAAATATTTCTAACGAAAATTTTTCTATAGAAAAATATTTCTAACGAAAATTTTTCTATAGAAAAATATTTCTAACGAAAATTTTTCTATAGAAAAATATTTCTAACGAAAATTTTTCTATAGAAAAATATTTCTAACGAAAATTTTTCTATAGAAAAATATTTCTAACGAAAATTTTTCTATAGAAAAATATTTCTAACGAAAATTTTTCTATAGAAAAATATTTCTAACGAAAATTTTTCTATAGAAAAATATTTCTAACGAAAATTTTTCTATAGAAAAATATTTCTAACGAAAATTTTTCTATAGAAAAATATTTCTAACGAAAATTTTTCTATAGAAAAATATTTCTAACGAAAATTTTTCTATAGAAAAATATTTCTAACGAAAATTTTTCTATAGAAAAATATTTCTAACGAAAATTTTTCTATAGAAAAATATTTCTAACGAAAATTTTTCTATAGAAAAATATTTCTAACGAAAATTTTTCTATAGAAAAATATTTCTAACGAAAATTTTTCTATAGAAAAATATTTCTAACGAAAATTTTTCTATAGAAAAATATTTCTAACGAAAATTTTTCTATAGAAAAATATTTCTAACGAAAATTTTTCTATAGAAAAATATTTCTAACGAAAATTTTTCTATAGAAAAATATTTCTATCGAAAGTTTTTCTATAGAAAAATATTTCTATCGAAAATTTTTCTATAGAAAAATATTTCTATCGAAAATTTTTCTATAGAAAAATATTTCTATCGAAATTTTTTCTATAGAAAAATATTTCTATCGAAATTTTTTCTATAGAAAAATATTTCTATCGAAATTTTTTCTATAGAAAAATATTTCTATCGAAATTTTTTCTATAGAAAAATATTTCTATCGAAATTTTTTCTATAGAAAAATATTTCTATCGAAATTTTTTCTATAGAAAAATATTTCTATCGAAATTTTTTCTACAGAAAAATATTTCTATCGAAATTTTTTCTATAGAAAAATATTTCTATCGAAATTTTTTCTATAGAAAAATATTTCTATCGAAATTTTTTCTATAGAAAAATATTTCTATCGAAATTTTTTCTATAGAAAAATATTTCTATCGAAATTTTTTCTATAGAAAAATATTTCTATCGAAATTTTTTCTATAGAAAAATATTTCTATCGAAATTTTTTCTATAGAAAAATATTTCTATCGAAATTTTTTCTATAGAAAAATATTTCTATCGAAATTTTTTCTATAGAAAAATATTTCTATCGAAATTTTTTCTATAGAAAAATATTTCTATCGAAATTTTTTCTATAGAAAAATATTTCTATCGAAATTTTTTCTATAGAAAAATATTTCTATCGAAATTTTTTCTATAGAAAAATATTTCTATCGAAATTTTTTCTATAGAAAAATATTTCTATCGAAATTTTTTCTATAGAAAAATATTTCTATCGAAATTTTTTCTATAGAAAAATATTTCTATCGAAATTTTTTCTATAGAAAAATATTTCTTAAATAGGTTTATCAAAATTTGGGACATCAAACATTTAATTAAAAAGTTTTACTGTAGTGTATTGCACTAAGAATCCCAATTTATTACAATTATTTTTTATTGTAATAAATAGTTTTTTGATAAAACCAAAAAATGTTGGTGGGGAAACCTTTCCTCGACGCGTTTCGATGGTTGGTTAGACCATCTCATCAGGAGGATTATCCCTAATTCTAGACAGAGCGAAAACCTCACATTATGTATAATTTGAGGGACTGAATAAATACGAATTATTATTATTGTGTCCAACAAATGTCAACATAAAGCGCAGATTATCATCCGAACAGAAACACACAAACATTTTTCAGTTTTATCATTTCTTTATTTCCCACACTTTCCCACAAATTTCTATCGAAATTTTTTCTATAGAAAAATATTTCTATCGAAATTTTTTCTATAGAAAAATATTTCTATCGAAATTTTTTCTATAGAAAAATATTTCTATCGAAATTTTTTCTATAGAAAAATATTTCTATCGAAATTTTTTCTATAGAAAAATATTTCTACGAAATTTTTTCTATAGAAAAATATTTCTATCGAAATTTTTTCTATAGAAAAATATTTCTATCGAAATTTTTTCTATAGAAAAATATTTCTACGAAATTTTTTCTATAGAAAAATATTTCTATCGAAATTTTTTCTATAGAAAAATATTTCTATCGAAATTTTGTCTATAGAAAAATATTTCTATCGAAATTTTTTCTATAGAAAAATATTTCTATCGAAATTTTTTCTATAGAAAAATATTTCTATCGAAATTTTTTCTATAGAAAAATATTTCTATCGAAATTTTTTCTATAGAAAAATATTTCTATCGAAATTTTTTCTATAGAAAAATATTTCTATCGAAATTTTTTCTATAGAAAAATATTTCTATCGAAATTTTTTCTATAGAAAAATATTTCTATCGAAATTTTTTCTATAGAAAAATATTTCTATCGAAATTTTTTCTATAGAAAAATATTTCTATCGAAATTTTTTCTATAGAAAAATATTTCTATCGAAATTTTTTCTATAGAAAAATATTTCTATCGAAATTTTTTTCTATAGAAAAATATTTCTATCGAAATTTTTTCTATAGAAAAATATTTCTATCGAAATTTTTTCTATAGAAAAATATTTCTATCGAAATTTTTTCTATAGAAAAATATTTCTATCGAAATTTTTTCTATAGAAAAATATTTCTATCGAAATTTTTTCTATAGAAAAATATTTCTATCGAAATTTTTTCTATAGAAAAATATTTCTACGAAATTTTTTCTATAGAAAAATATTTCTATCGAAATTTTTTCTATAGAATAATATTTCTATCGAAAAAAACCAAATCTATCTATACATCCCCAATTTACAAAATTTTTGGAAAAAGTCTGTTTAAAACTTTACAGTTTTTTGAGTAATTAGAATCCATTTCAAACTTTCCACCTGCTGCTGTACATCCAGTGACATTCTGTGTAAATAGGAAAATTTAAGTTGAAACTACTGGATACAGGTATCGAGTTGATGTTTTGAAATTTAAAAGCATCGAAGCTAATTTCGTGCAAAAAAAAATTTTCTACTTTTCTTGCACATGGAAATTTTTTACATAGCCAAGGATTTTAAGCTTAATGAAGTCCTGTTCATCTCTAGTGAATGTAGTTCTATCATGTGGATATGAATGATGTTGAAATGAAAGAAGGACATGTTGTATTGTAGTTGTAATCAGAGACAATACAGAAGAGAAATCATGGTAACACGTTATGCATTTTTTCCCTTAAACATTTTTTTTTTGCTTATGTACTCGTAAAGTTGAAAGGGTGCTAATGAAGTAGATGAATTTAAATTTTTTGTTATTAATTTAATATTTAATTATAAAGTTAACCCTGGACAATATAAAAGTATACTGAGGAATGTACACACTCCCACAGTTTTGTGATTTCTTGTTTAAAATTTTATCTATTCCAAAAAAGGACTAATGACGACGCGGAACTTCTTCGGGTCAACTTTTGGGTCTACCTCAAAACCTACAGCCAAATTACAAAGGCTACCAGAAAACAGTTCAAAGTATTAGTCATTTGTTTAATCGAAAATTGATCGAGATATACAATGATAATAATCACAGCAGTAGGGATATATTCTATGATGGTCAAGCTCTAACTTCTATTTTCGTGAACTCAACATCAGGGAATGTTGACGGTTGACGAGAAACAAGGAAACATCAGATGATTTAGTGGTTTTAGGCTTACAATTTTCAGATGAACATGATTTCGTTGGCAAACCTTTAACTACTTGCAAATTTCTACAGCGATTTAGTGCATACAATTCAACAACTAAGTGTCAAAATCGCCGCGTTTGATATCAGTGGAGTTGTACGATACTTCAAAAACATTTTGTATACTTTTAGGCTAATCGAAGTAATATATAACAAATAAAGTTCACTAATTACTTACCGATCACAAAACCGAAAATCAGATCCACCACTCTAAGTAGGATGTGGAGGGGGTCATTGCAAGATGTGAGGAACAAGATGGGTACAAATATTGGCAACGATCACCATTTCATTACAGCCGAGGTTTGGCTGAATTTAAAAGCTGTGGCACCTAATCCAAGTATCAGCAGGAGAAGGCAAAAACTAAAATCACCAGAAGTTGCTATGAGGTTCTCTAACGCACTGAGAAATAGAACATATTCTTAGGTTTTTTCTTTAAAAGCGTAGAAGGAATTCTTTTTGCAAACAACCGATAGCAAAATTAAAACATTTCATGTCGATTTAAAAAAATTATACTTTTAATAACATAAGAGTAAATTGCAAACAAACTTGTAGCTTACAAATATTCTTAACCTCACTGTTCTCTTATACGCGTCTCAATTAAAACTGTTCCCACAATATTCGTTTATCGGCGTTATACAGTAGAGAAGAGAGTGAGGGAGAGAGTGAAAGAGGGCGACTTGATCTACTTCAAAGATCAACAGATGGAAATGGGGGAAGGTTACTATCAGTCAATCCGGCTGAGTACTGTACAATATGTGATTTCGATCCTGAGCATAACACAAATAACGATTTTGATATATTAAAACCAACATCTCTAGAAATAACTGCATTAATTTAACGTCTTAAGTCTTGAAAATCTGCAGGTACGGACGGAATACCACCTAAATTCACAAAGCATTTAAAGCGTTAACAAAATATTGGTCTAACGAAAGACTACAAATCTTCTCAGAGAAATTTCCAAAAAAAAAATAAAATTTGCATGACTGGAGAGTTATCACTCTGCTTAACATGGTCAATAAAGTCATAGCCCATATTCAGCACAATCGCATTATCGAACCACAGCTAGGACGCGAACAAGCAGGCTTTAGTCCAAATAAATCATGTATTCATTACATCAATAGCCTAAGGGTTATTGTGGAATAATCGGTTGAATGGCGATCTCCTTTTGCCTACTGTTTATTGATTTTAAACGTCCATTTGGACCACAGCGCTATTTGGGAAGCTTAAATTTGAATCTTTAAGCTTCCCAAATAGCGCGGAGTACCTGAGAAGATTATACGACTCATCAACGAGCTATACAATAATGCGTTCTGCTGTATTCTCAATAAAGGTTGTAAGAGCCAACCAATCAATGTGAGGATAGAGGCTGTTAACATATTAGGTAACGCTCTCGTATTTCTATTAAAATGTGTTAAAAATTTCCGAAAACAGCGTTAGAATGTATTGGAACATACATGAACATTCGTAAGCCGCATTGTTAGTGTAATTGACGACAGCTCTTTGTTTACATTTGCAGAAAATGCTAGAAATTCTCTTCTCTACTATAAAAAGCTGACGAACTGATATCATGGCAGAGTTTTAATTGAGGCGCGTATAAGAGATCAGTGATACTAAGAATATTCGTAAAGCAATTTTGTGAAGTGTGTTTAAGTGATTAACTCTAAAGTTAATAAAAATATGATTTTGTAAAAACGACATAAAGTGCTTAAATTTGCTTGCAAAAAGAATTCCTTCCACGTTTTTAAAGGGAAAACGTAACAATATACTTACTTGAATGGCCTATATTTATAACCTGTTAAGTTCAAAGGCCGAGCATATTTTAGAATTCCATGCACTTCCTCTACTTGGTCTTTTCATCGAAGTATTGGACGTTCTTTTCTAACATTAGGGACGTCGTTTTTATTCAAATTTTTCATGGTAATTGTTTTTTTTCCAGAAGTGGGTTACTAGCCCGATATCCTAACCCATATATTTATAGTTCTTATGGGTGTTAACACAGTTGGAAGGGTGATACTACGATAATTCTAAACTTAACCAGTTAAGAACAATCAGGGTATAAAAATATAGATTAGGACGTCAGGCTAGTAACCCACTCCTGGAAAAAACTATTACCCTTAAAAAGCTAAATTTATACTAAAAACAGTCTCCTTAAATGTTAAAAGGGGACGTCCGAAACTTCGATGGAAAGACCATGAGAGGAAAATTTTTGAAAGCTTGGCCTACGCAATTAACAGGCTGTAAATATAGGCCATTTAAGTAAGTAAGTATTGACTAAGAGTAAAAATGTTTTTTTTCAGTTGTGCCATATGGCAACAAATCTTAGAATACTTTTTGTTTAATTATAGGTCTGTTTCTTTACATTCTGGGTAAGTTTGTACAAATGAGAGTAACGTATGAAAGTGTAGGAACTCTAAACACCAAAATTTTTGTCCACAATTGATTTATCTTACAGAATATTTTCACACATTTTTTTTTAAACTAATAATAATAATAATAATAATTTCCACGACAACATTCCAATTGGAACAAGTGATACTTCTCTCAGACAATGAGCTGTATCTGATTCTAATTTTAGACTCATTGAAAGGGACCTACGTTTTAACTCCGGCTCCGAACGGCAAATGCATTAGTTAGAGAAGTTTTGCGTAGCCTAATAACCAGTGGCTAGCTGAGTTATGAGGTGAACCGCCGCTTTTTTGAAAATTTATTATTTTTATCAAGTTGGTCTCTCCAGGGATCGAACTTGGGTCCTCTGGTATGCTAGGTGGATGACTAACCTGCTATACACGGCGGTTCAGCTATGTATTAGAAATCTTTTGTACTCGTTTTGTTTTATTTTTGATA
Organism: Stomorhina lunata; assembly: GCA_933228675.1. Lineage (NCBI taxonomy): Eukaryota > Metazoa > Arthropoda > Insecta > Diptera > Rhiniidae > Stomorhina > Stomorhina lunata. The sequence continues at coordinate 101,065,484 of OW121742.1, read as the reverse complement.
AAATTTTTTCGAACACATTTTTTGTTTGAAAATATGTTTGTTCCTGTACTTTAACAAAACTACCCCAAACTTACCCAATAGTATTACCGTACAAAATTTTCAACACAAATTGTTGTTTATTTGGGTAATTTGTGACAACTTTGGACTGTTTTGGGTAGATACGTTAGAGTACTGGAACAAACATATTACACAAACTTACTCGAAGAAAAAGTCTGTGTAGTTTGAGTAAGAGGGGATACTAAAATACTCTCACAATTTAGCAAAGACTTCAACCAGTACAGAGTATGGGGATATTATTGGGTGAGTTTTGGGTAAATTTGGATGGTTTAAGTAGTTTCGTTATTGTATGGGAACACAACTTATATATTTTGTGCCTAAATTAATAAGAAACGGTTATAAAAAATATATTTTTCTTTAAAAAGTCCTTTGGTTTTAAAATTATGGATAATTTAAATTATATTGCCGCTTGGCAACAAAATAGTAGAATGGTTGAAAAAGCGATTTTTTGTGCGTCTTTACCAATTAATATTTTTAAATTAACGTTGTAAATATACCAAACACTTTTAACCCTTTTCCTTAAATAGCCCCATTATTAAATTAAACTTCCGTAATCTTCCCTCTAATTGCGGTAAAACAAAAAACCATTAAACAAATATTCCTTTTTCAAAGTTTGCCTCAACTTTTGCGTAATTTATGTACACAAGATGTATCTGCTACTTTTACCATTATTTACCTTGTTTTTTTTTCATTTATAACTCAAAAATTTCCCTCTATCATATTTTCTTCAAATACCTAAAAGCAATACCTTTTTCCCAGCTTTCATCAAAAGCAAACAACCACATAGACTTAAATAGACCCCCAACTTCCTAGCATTTTTATTTTTCATTCCTTTCTTTTTTTCAAATATTTTTCAGTAACAATCACCATCATCATGATTTTATGCTTCGTTTCTGCTCAACAGAACCGTAAAATTTGCTTTCTTTCATTTGGGTATTTTTTTTGCACCCATCCGTTTTAGTTTTTGTGTTGTACCCACATGCCAGATTTAATAAGGGAGATACAAACATTTTCAAATTTACAAACATTCAGAACAAAAACATGATTTGGCTTTAGTAGGGAAACTCTTCCAGATAACTAGTAGAGCTAGTAGTTTTCTGGGAGTTTATTTCTTAAAAACTTTATGTTCTGCCTAAAAAAATAAAGAAGCCTGCCTAAAAGTATACAGCACTTTTTACGGGTATTCTCTATACATATTGGAGTGCAAACCCAAAGATAAAGCAGTAAACAGTAGAATCACAATTATTAAAGAAATTCAATAATTTCTTTAATTTGTATAACTTTTTGCTATTGTATGAACATTTTGATAGCTTTCATATTCTAACTGCCAAAAAGTAATTGAGGCCAAATGCCAATCCTCAATTTCTATCTTTTGGAATCTGGGGAATGCCCTATTCCCTGGACATCGCAACATTCTATTTTCTTGGCTTTGCAGCTGGTGTTATGCTGTTTGGCCTGCCCGCCCTTTTCCATGGCAGTTCCTTGTCCTAATTGTTAGGAACTGCCCCTAAATCTACCCTTACTTAATGATTTAGCTCACTAATCTGGTTGTTTTTGGACTCACTCCATTATGATGACGCTCTGGAGTTTTAAAACGCTTCCTCCATTTAGGGCAAGTTCATTTAGTCCGTCCCGGTCCAATACGTCCAGTACCTCAGTCCTTGGAGTTGATTGTCGAAGATTCATTGCCCTTTCCTAAAACTATCGAGCTATACAACCCTCAACTTAAGTGGTAAGGCCCAAAAAAAAAACTTTTCATCAACCAATCATAAAATTAAATCTCTCTTTTTTTCTTTCCTTCTTCTCTTTTTTTCTTTCCTTCTTCTCTTTTTTTCTTCTTCTTTTTCGGTTCGTTACAGCCTTTTTCAGCCATCTTTTTATACCCATCATCAAAAAGAATGGGGAGTATATTGAGATTGTTTGTAATTTCCTTAATATTAGCTCAAAAACCAAATAGGATATATATATTCTGAATCCTTATGAAATTCTAAGACGATTGAGCGATGTCCGTCTGTCTGTCCGTCTGTCTGTCTGTTGAAATCACTATAACGCCAAAATGAAAGGAGCTAGCTCACTGAAACTAAGTAAAAATATTCTTCATCTCTGAGAAAATTGATACTGAAATTGGGCAAAATCGGTTCACATTTGACCATAGCTCCATAGGTATATAGAAATTTTACATTAGACCTAGGCAGCGTATAATATTTCATCAAAATCGGTTCACATTTAGCCATAGCTCCCATACAGAAAACATACGAAAACATCCTAAATTTCACCTAAAATACACTTAAATGCCAATAAATCTAAAAGAATGACAGATATAACCACTAAATTTGGCACAAGAAAGTCTTATAATAATGCCAACCAGTGTGCAAAATTTTGTCACCATTTGACCACCATTTGACCATAGCTCCCATAAAAAAAACTTACGAAAACACAAAAATTCAAAAAGAATAGGGGATTAATGTCCGTCTGTCCGTCAGATAAAATCGTGATAGCTCCTTAACTACAAGAGCTAGTTAGATTAAATTGAGCACAAGGAAGTCTTGTGTCAATGCCAGCCAGTGTGTAAAATTTTGTCACAATCGCTCACCATTTGACCATAGCTGCCATATAAAAAACTTATGGAAACACAAAAATACATAAGGAAAAGGTTGTTTATGTCCGTCTGTCCGTCAGATAAAAGCACGATAGCGCCTTAACGAAAACAGCTAGAGGGACAAAATTTTACAAAGGTATTTTGGATGTCTTGAAAAAGATGTGTGTTGAAAATGGACAAAATCGGTTCCAAATTAGTTAGAGCTCCCATATAACCCCGCCCCGGGAAACACATTAATGCTGATATTGTAATAGCTATGACGATTATATTTAAAATAGGGAAGTTTTATGCAATTTTTGATCAGTTTATCAAATTTTATAGGAATCAGTCCATATTTGACTTTAGCTTTCATATAAAAAACACTCACGGAAACCAAAAATTTTAGCAAAGGCCAGTTAAAAGCTATAAAATTAGAAACTGTGATAGCTATGTCCACTAAATTTTTACAAGAATAAGCTCTATATATATACGAGCCAGTGTGTAAAATTTTGCAACAATCGGTCAACATTTGGCTATAATTCTTATATATATAATATCCCCTTTTTATATCTGAAATCAAAAAGATTTGGAGGTTCATTCATTATATTAAGATTGCACCTATGAAATTAGATAGGGATCAATCAATGTTCAGCCCAGACTTTATATATGATGAATGCATTAGGATCTCCTAACGAAATATATGGACCTGCCATATTACTATTAACATGTTTAGCCTAACTACATATTAACGAAAAGTATTTAACAACTTATTAATGTAAAACTATACCCGGTTATGAGACCGAATTTTGATCAAAGTAAATACTTGGGAAACCACTAAAATATTTTTAAATGTTGAACTTTAAAGCTACGGCAACCGAATTTAGTCCAAAGGTTTTACCAACAATACCAATTAGCAATTTTTTCAGTTTTGGTCCAGATTTTGAATTAGCTGCACCCTTGTAGATATATGAGATATGTTTCTAAATTTAAGACAACTTGATGGTGGGTATATAAGATTCGGCACAGCCAAATATAACACTCATACTTGTTTTTTTCTAAATTTGAATTTTTTTCCTATCAATGCCCCACCAAATAGCTGTTTTTACAGTTGTACATTTAGGTAATTAAAGTACTTTACAGTGCAACCTAAACTAATCGTTGGGTTATGACAAACCCCCACCATTTCATGTTCATCCGCGAATGTGAAATGGGAGGGGATCTCCTAAATTCACCTCTACTATTTATTTTGCTAACTTCATTTATTCTAAACCTCTTACTCCTGGCAATAACTTTCTTTTCCCCACACTTCAAATTTTTATTAATCTGGCATCCCTAAACACTTATCATCTTTTTCTCTCATATTGGTAAGACTGACTTTTTCATTTCTATTTTAGCATCTCGGACGGACAATACGCAAGTTAAGTGAAGAGTTTTATTTAAAAAAGTGAATAAATGAAAGTAATATAATTTGTTTTAAATTGGAATAAAATAATGAAAAATTGTTGTCATATGTCACTGTCTTTAAAAGCATTTCCATTTCTTTCCTATTTCAGTTCCTTTAATCAAAGCTATTCCATTATTATAAAAATTGTTTTTTTAAACATTTTTATAAAAATATAAACTTAAAGGTTTATATGCCAACGTCCTTTTGTGCACTAACTATCAGGTCCCTACTGTACGATACAGGAGGCTAAATGTATTGCTTTAGTATTATCCAAAGATATATAAACTTGTATCAGGAAATCTTTTGTGTTTTTGCAATTGCATTTCAGATGATTTTTCTTCATTTTGTTTTGTATAACACAGTGGGGTAATTCCTAAAATTACACTACTCCACAAAATGAAACTTTTTGCGTTACAATTGACCACCACTATGTTTTTTTACACCCACCATCAAAAAATATGGGGGGTATATTGAGATTGTCATTCCGTTTGTAATTTTCTTAATATTAGCTCAAAAACCAAAATTGAAGTATATTCTGAATATATGAATATATATTCTGAATTCTAAAACGATTGAGCGATGTCTTTCTGTCTGTCTGTCTGTCCGTATATCTGTCTGTCTGTTGTCGGCACGATAAAACCTTAAGAAAAGGATATAGGTCACTGACATTTGGCATAAATATTTTTCATTTTTTTGGAAAATTTTGGTATTGAAATCGGCCAAAATCGGCTCAGATTTGACCATAGCTCCCGTATAACCTCGTCTAGACTAATCGCTTATTTAGTAATAAATGACAAGTTATAACTGCTATGATGATAAAATGTGGTAAATAGAAGTTAAGAGTAAGCATTAGGCAGCAAATAAAATTTTATCGGTTCAATTGGTTCACATTTGACCATAGCTCCCATACAAAACACTTCCGAAAACAGCCTAGATTTCCGCATAATTACACTTAAATGCAAATAAATGATAAACTGTGATAGCTATGGTCACTACATTTAGCATAATAAAGTCTTATATGAATACTAGCCAGTGTGCCCAATTTTGTTAGAATCGGTCACCATTTGACCATAGCTCCCGTATAAAGCACTTACGGAATTACAAAAATACAAAAAGGAAAGGGGTTTATGTCCGTCTGCCCGTCAGATAAAATCGCAATAGCGCCTTAACGAAGAAAGCTAGAATGACAAAATTTTACAAAAGTATTTCTGATATCTTGAGAAAGTTGTGTATTGAAAATTGGCGAAATCGGCTCACATTTAGTTAGATATAATGTATAACCCCGCCCCGGGAATCACATTAATGCTGATAAATTGAATACAATTGTAATAGCTATGACGACTAAATTTTGAATAGAGAAGTTGTATGCAACTATTGGTCAGTATATTAAATTTTATAGGAAAGGGTCCATATTTGACTATAGCTTTCATATATAAAAACGAGCCAGTGTGTAAAATTTTGTTACAATTGGTCTACAGTTGGCTATAATTCTTATATATAGGTACAAGCAGCATATAATGATTGCACCAATGTCCCGACTTTATATACAGTAGATGCATAAGAACTCCTAACAAAATATATGGACCTGTCGTATTATTATCAGCATGTTTATCCTAACTAAATATTAAGCTAAACGAAAAGCATTTAACAACTTTTTAATGTAAAACCATACCAGGTTACGATACCGAATTTGGTTCAAAGTAAATACTAGGGAAGCCAATTACATACTTTTAAATGTTGAACTATAATGATCCTGCAACCGAATTTAGTCCAAATATTTTACTAACAATACCAACTAGCGTAACAAATTTTTTTCGAATTTGGTCCACATATTGAATTAGCTGCACCCTCGTAGATATTTGAGAGATATTTCTAAACTTAATACAACATGATGGTGGGTATATAAGATTCGACACAGCTGAATATAACACTCTTACTTGTTATTTGTGAAATGACGAGATAAGGCTTTATAGTCTTTAACAATTAGTGACGTTGCGCCATCTGTTATTATGTAGACGCATTATTTAAGCTTCTTGTTATACATCCAATTTTTTTTAAGGTAGACCAAGCCTTGCTCGGAGCTTTATGATAAGCATTTTGAGGAAAATTTTAAAGTTTTTATATATTTTATATTATAAAGTGCTAAAATAAAATTAGAGGAAAGACATTGTAGAAATATTCAGTTAATTTTGAATTATTTGATTTATTTCGTCCGACCAACACATAGTTTGCATAGTTTACAGTTTAACTCATTTTGAATAATTTTGGAAATTATTCATATCAACAGAAACCTCTGTCGACTCATGCGCAACAACTTTGCTAAAGATTATAGTCTGATCAAATGCACAGTTTACGATTTAATTCATTTTGAGTAGTTTTCTGTGGCGCCACCTGTCGGACTTTGCTTATTCCAATTCATAAACCTTCTTCGGCTTATCCGTAACAACTTTGCTGAAGATTATAGCATGATTAAATGTACAGCATACGATTAAATTGACTTTGAGTAAATTTCAGTAGCGCCACCTGTCGAAATTTCTTCATACCAACTAAGAAACCTTCGTCGGCTCATGTGCAACAACTTTGCTAAAGATTGTAGCATGATTAAATGTACAGATTACGATTAAATTGACTTTGAGTAAGTTTCTGTAGCGCCACCTGTCGGAAATTATTCATACCAACTAAAAAGCCTTCGTCGGCTCATGCGCTACAACTTTGCTAAAGATCATAGCATGATCAAATGTACAGTTTACGATTTAATTAATTTTTAGTAATTTTCAATGGCGCCATCTGTCGGAAATTAGTCTTATCAACTTTAAAACCTTCGCCGGCTTATCCGCAACATCTTCTCTAAAGAGCATAACACAATCAAATTCACAGTTTACTATTCTATAAAGAACATACATACAGACAAACATTCATTTGTTTAAAATAATACTAATTGTTCCCCCTTTTTATTCCCTAATTTCTAAAAGTTCCATATGTTCCATATTTGGTACTTTTTTGGTGCCAATTGAATTCGGTACATTTTTTTTAAACGCATTTAACATAATGTATAATTTCCCTATTCATATTACTTTGGAGATGTTAAGTTATCATTTTATCCCTTTTTTACCCATTTTGGCTCCAAAATCAAAAAAGTACCAAATACGTGTTTCATGTTTTTTTACATCTATTGATTGCAGTACCAAGTTTCTTTCTATATTCTTTAGTTTAAAATATAATAGTGGGTTAAAAAGGTGCCAAGAAAACTATTTTCACCCTTTTTTACCCCCTATCGGACATAGTTTCAAAAAAGTACCAAACACATGTCCGCTTATTTTCAAAGCTGTTTAAAACGTAATTTTAATTTTGTTTCTATACCTATTACTTTAGGAGACATAGCGTTTTCGATTTTTCCCCTTTTTACCCGTTTTTACCCTCTTAGAGGTAAAAGTTCCAAAAGTCCCTTCTTCTTCGACCTATACATCAAAAAAGATACCCACTGTCCAAATTTTATCAAAATCGTTAGAGCCGTTTTCGAGATAGCCATTCTATATATATATATATATATATATATATATATATATATATATATATATATATATATATATATATATATATATATATATATATATATATATATATATATATATATATATATATATATAGTGAATTGCGCCATCTGTGGTTCTATAGAAACATTATTGAATCTTTTTGTTCTACTTTTACATCGACGGCGTGTTAATGCTGTTTTAATTGGAAGTTTTAATATAAATTACCAGTCTATCAATTGAGAATAAAGCTATTTCTTAATAGGTCTGCTTAAACCATTATGACAAAAGCAACTATTTTCAGTTTTAAAACAAACAAGGTCCAGTCATGGTAACGCTCCTGTGCCATACACTTTGTAATAAAATTTTAACACTTACAGGTATTGTGTGAGGGTTAAACTTAAACTTCAGAGAAGTGACTGATGAAGAAGGAAGTGACTGTTATCAACATCTTTCGCCTTCGCCCAGGATAAGCGAAACTTAGGATTTATCATCTGAATAATAATCTGAGCTAACGTTCATATGTTAAAATTTTTTGCATAACATTTTCTTTTACATTTCACAAACACTTTTTCTTAAACTCGATCCCATAGTGCAACGGCTTCTTTTATAAATTTGCATATTTCCGTTTTCTTTTTCAGCGCTTAACTTAAAATGGAGTATGAAATTTATGATCAATGTTTGCAAAACTGACCATTTAAGGTCTTCTATACGACCGGTCTAGTGAAGTAACATGGTACCCTATAAATAAGGATTAAATGTATTATTCGTAGAAGTAAAGTGTGGAAATAGCTATTAACTTATAACATTAGCAAAAAAACTCTTGCTATTTTTGGATAATGAATATTTACATTCAAATTGTACTGTTTTAATTTTTGGAGAATTTATTAAAAATTTAAAGCTTTAGGCTATTAATTTTAGTTTTTTTTTATTAATATTACATAGCAATTCTTTAGAATATTTACATGTATGTATTTAAATATATAGAGTACATGGTGTAAGAAACTTAGTTTCTAGAATCCGAAAACAGCAAACATTAGCTAGCAATTTTCTTCCTTTTATACTCGGCACAAGTCATAAATCCTCAAAACATCCGCCGTCATGTAACCAGCGAAAAAAAAAGCCAGAGGATAAAAGAAGTACATAACCAACGATGTTAGGACTACTGACTAAGTTCGATACACAAACAAAATACGTTTCTCCTTAAATTTAATACAAATTGTTCTTTTCAATTTCTTTTTTAAATTTTTTCGCATTTTACTAGAATTTTTTTTGCCAAACCTTTTATTTGGCGCTTTTTTAAGAGTGTGTGCGAAATGATAAATGCATTTTTTTGTGTTTCGTTGTATGCCTTCTTAAATAAGGTTAACTATAAAAAATGATTATTTTAGCCTAAAAATATGCAAGACTACAATAAATTGTTTAGAAAACGCGAGAAAAATGCTTTTTATAAACTTAAGTAGAGTAAAAATACTTGAAAAATCTAAAGAGCTTTTAAATGAAAATAAGTTTAACTTTAAGCAAATTAATTTTAAATTGATTTAAAAACAAGTAAGAGTGTCATATTCGGCTGTGCCAAATCTTGTGTACCCACCAGAGAAGAGATTGAATGGCGGTTTTCTTGCTTTGAATGTATTCACACAAAAATGAAAACTTGTCGTCAATTTACAATATTTAATTGAGACGAAACAATGCATATTCACAAAATAAGAGTATAATGAAATATATTGCATGCATTGCTTGTGTTTATAACTGCAATCAAATACACTAGGAAAACATTCAAACATTCATTTTATAAAAGCGAATGGGTGAGTGTTTACGAAATATTATGAATGATTTCAGTTGCGTTACAAGACAAGTTGTGCACAAGACAAAACTATAGTTGTATAGGTGGGCAAAGACAAAAAGAAAGAAACAAGTTGCCAGATGAAATGGATGCAAAATCGTTAAATTTATAGTTAAAAGTCTTCAAACACTGGGATGGCGGAAAAAGAAATTAACTGTTGCGCGTTAGTGTTGGAGACATCAAGTTTTGAACTTGCAAAACATATGTTTTACTGGGGCGGCACAATCGGACCTCAAAATAGGGCACCTTAGATTTAAAAATCGGTTTTGTATGTAGTTCGTTTAAACATAATTATAAAAAAAAAATTCTATAATACATTTTTTTTTATCAAAAACTTTTTGTATAATTTTTTTTTATTAAAAAAATCTTTTAATACAAAAATATTTTCTATACAAAAATATTTTCTATAGAAAAATATTTTTTTCAAAAATCTTTCTATAGAAAAATATTTTTATCAAAAATTTTTCAAAAGAAATATATATTTTTATCCAAAAATTTTCTATAGAAAAATATTTTTATTGAACATTTTTACTATAGAAAACTATTTTTATCGCAAATTTGTCTATTGAAAAATATTTTTATTTAAAATTGTTCTATAGAAAAATATTTTATTAAAAATGTTTCTATAGAAAAACATTTTATCGAAAATTTTTTTTAAACAAAATATTTCTTAGAAAAATATTTTTATCAAAAATTTTTCTATAGAAAAAATATTTTTCTATAAAAAAAATTTTTTTAATAAAAAAAATTTTGGCCCAATAATTCAGCATGAAAGCGTAGAAAAACATATGGCAGCACTGATAACAACGCAGACATATTATACGAATACTTTGCGAATAGAACGAAAAATGAGAGAGTCGTATGAATTTTTTCTAACTTAAAGTGTGACATCAAACTATTTCGTTGATTAACGTGCAGTGCAATAATAAAATAGTGTGTAAAAAGACAATCAACGAAAATGTGTGAATGAATGAAGGCAACTCATGAAAAGTTATTGCCTTTGTAGGCAATGCAAAAGCAATATGCATACGTTGCTGTCAACATTTGTGAATGTATTCAGTCTCTTCTCTGGTACCCACCATCAAGTTGTATTAAATTTATAAACATATCTCATATATCTACGAGGGTTCAGCTAATTCAAAATGTCGACCAAATGTGGTATTGTTGGTAAAATTATTGGACTAAATTCGTTTGCAAATAGAAACATATCTCATATATCTACGAGGGTGCAGCAAATTCAAAGTGTGGACCAAATTCGAAAAAAAAAATGTTACGCTAGTTGGTATTGTTGGTAAAATATTTGGAAAAAAGTTTTTACGCTAGTTGGTATTGTTGGTAAGATATTTGGAATAACTTTGGTTGCACTAGCTTTATAGTTCAACATTCAAAAGTGTGAAAGTGGTTTCCCTGAAATTTATTAACTTTGAAAAAAATTCGTTATCGTAACCGGGTATGGTTTTACATTAATTAGATGTTAAATACTTTTCGTTTAGCTTAATATTTAGTTAGGATCAGAGACCGAATATTAATACTTTTAAAACAATATTTTCATGTTTTAATCCATACAAAAACAATCATTGAAGTTTAAAAAATAATAAAAATCCCTAAAGATTTTTAATTGTTCGAAAAATTTTGTATCGTTTTTCAATCCGATGAAAATAAAAAATAAAAAAATCGTTTGGATATTTATCAGTTCAAAATAATTTTCATCTTTTTTCATCCGATGAAAAAAATTTTAATAGAAAATATTCAAATTTTATTTCTGTATTTGATTTCATTCATCATAATGTTCTTGCATAGATTAGCAACTCCAAAATCCTTGCGCCAGCTGCCGTAGTAGGGGGATTTCTCGCATGATTACCCCTTGGAGTAATGTTGTTTCTTTCCATGCTTAAAACGTCGTGAGTGCTAAGTCGATGGGTGATGTGTCCAAAGACACAAGCCACGTTTATATTGCGAGTCACACGATCCGAGACTGACGCCCGCTTGCAGCCGCAACTAACATGTTAAACAGACGCTGCATTTTCGTACTTTACCAAGCATAATTATCTTAGACCCTTAGACCACATACGTTGGAATCGCTCTAAGATAACTCCCTTTTATATTAGCCCTGACCTAGAATCCCACACTGGTTGCTTACCGCATCTAAAACTAGGTTACTCAAGTTTACAGGATGTACCACGAGAAGGTTAGAGTGGGAACTGGATACAGTTCTTACCTGGTAGCTAGAGACGCCAGGCAATTGCTGCATCCATCCAAGCCCTATGCTCCACTGGGAATCAAGGATGACAGAAGAAGAAGATTTGTCCTGGTATAAAAAGTCTTTAGGACGTTTAAATAACAATAAATTCAATTATTGTTGCAAATTCTATGTTGAAGTCAAAGAAACCACCAATAGTTCCATTAGGACTATTAGGTTTAACTTCGATGTCCTAAAACATTCCAATTAATTGGAAACATATTCATATATTCATTGTTGAAAATTTTACAATTTCAAAAATATTTTATTTTTTCAAAGTCAAAACAGAAGTTCAAAAATAAAACAATCAATAAAATATTTTTCTGTTCGGATATTTATCGTTAAAGATATTTAAAATTTTCATCATGAGGGATATTTATATTCCAAATATAAATCCCACATTTTTATTCATCGATCGAAATGAAAATAAATTTTCATCTGCAATGATATTTATACTTGATTTAAAAAATAAAACAATATTCGGTTTTTGGTTAGGATAAATAAGTTGATAGTAATACGACAGGTCCACATATTTAGCTAGGAGTTCCTAATGCATCTACCATATACATAATCTTAATATGCTGCTTGTACCTCAGTATCTTTTTGATTGATATTTATTTAAAGCTTATTTTTGCAAAATTTATTGGCAATAGCTGTCACAGTTTCTAATTTAATAACTTTTAACTGGTCCTTGTTAAATATTTTTTGGTTTCCGGGAGTGTTTTTTATATGAAAGCTATAGTCAAATATGGACCAAATCCTATAAAATTTGATATACTGATCAATAGTTGCATAAAAGTTCTTTATTCTAAACTTAGTCGTCATAGCTATTACAATTGTACTCAATTTATGAGCATTCATGTGTTTCCTGGGGCGGGGTTATATGGGAGCTCTAACTAAATGTGAACCGATTTCGCCCATTTTCAAGACACACCTTTTGTTACATATCAAAAATACTTTTGTAAAATTTTGTCTCTCTAGCTTTTGTAGTTAAGGAGCTGTCGCGCTTTTATCTGACGGACAGACGGATATAAATCTCATTTTCTTTTTGTGTTTTTGTGTTTCTGTAAGTTTTTTTATATGGGAGCTATGGTCAAATGGTGACCGATTTTTGCACATTGGCTGGCATTCACAAAACAATTTTGTTGCTGTAGCCCTTTTAGTTAAGGCGCTATCGCGCTTTTATCTAACGGACAGACGGACATAAACCCCCATTTCATTTTGTATTTTTGTGTTTCCTTAAGTTTTTTATATGGGAGCTATGGTCAAATAGTGACCGATTGTCACAAACTTTTGCACACTGGCATTCACATAAGAGATTCCTTGTGCTAAATTAAGTGGCCAAAGTTATTACATTTTGTTATTTATTGGCATTTAAGAAATAGTTCAGGTGGAATTTAGGCTGTTTTCGTAAGTTTTTTATGGTTAAATGTGAACCGATTTCGATGAAATTTTATATGCTAAATAATGCTTATGTAAAACTTCTAGATGCCAAGTTTTGTGATCATAGCTGTTATAATTTGTCATTTATTAGCAAATAAGCAATTAGCCTAGACGAGGTTATACGGGAGCTATGGTCAAATGTGAACCTATTTTGCCCGATTTTTTCCAAGAAATAAAGAATAATTGTGCCAAATTTCAGTGACCTATATCCTTCCGTTTAGGTTTTATCTTGCCGACAACAGACAGACAGACGGACATCGCACAATCGTCTTTGGGTTTCATAAGGATTCAGAATATACTCCAATTTTGATTTTTGAGCCAATATTAAGGAAATTACAAAGGGAATGACAATCTCAATATACAACCAAATTTTTTTTTTGATGGTGGGTATAATAAAATATAATTTAATTTGCTGTAAAGGGCCAAAAACTCTATTCTGGGAAGCCATCCCTATGACGTACTCGAAAAAATAATCCGGAAAAAATAATCCAGAAAAAATAATCCAATTTTCATCCTTGGACCAAAGTAAGGGTCTGTGCCAAATTTCATTAAATTATCTTTAGTGGTTTTAAGTCGATCGGTATACTAAATGTTAGCTCTTAGCTCTATCTAAGACTCGTATAACATAGAGATGTTACACTCCCATACATCGTTTTGTCGTATGGTTCATTTCAAAAGTCCCATAAAAAAGAGAGTATACCGCTTTTACTCTAATTCGGAAAAAAACTAATGGAGACGATTATCCAATGAGAGAAAGGTAAGGCACATACACGGGATCGTGAAGTATATTTTTGTTTGTGTGTTTATGTGCTTTTCATTGGGCTTTATACACTATACCCTTTAAACCTATGGTCGTAAATGGTATAATAAATTTTGCAAATTATTTCAAGTAGAATGCGGTGATACCGCCGTATCTTAAAGGCTTAAATTTAAACAACAAAAGTTTAATTGTACCATGTTTGCCATCCCTGTCGTACATAGAAGACATAACTAGAGTGGCCTCCATAAACACTAATTTCATAAGAATAAAAATTTCAAATTTTTTATGTTTGTTTTAAATGTTAATAAATAAAATAAATAGCTTAATCTATACATTTAGATAACAAAATCAATAAACTATAAATATTACATGAGGCATAGGTCTAGTCATATACTTTTATGTATATCTTAACCTGATCTCTCTCTAATATGTACATAGAACTACAGGAAACATTTACATAAAATTCAAATTCAATTTAACTTAAAATGTAACTCCCATCAATTCTACCTTACTCTAGTAATTCCGTAACATTTAACAGACTTTGAGGCAAATGACCAACAGCAGCAACAAAATCTGAAACTCGACAGGCATACAAGAAACCTTTTTTCAAGTTTTTATTACGCATCCAGCGTAACCAGGCCACCTGGTCGTGAATGTCGTCACAGATTATATATGATAAGTTGATTTCATTTAGAGTTGCATGAGGATTATTAACTCCAACCAGAGCAATGCCGCGTGTGGGATAACGAGAACGATCAATTAGCACACGATAGTATAGCTTGGGAACGGGCAGTATGTCATTGTTATTGCTGTCCTTTGTTAAAAAAAAATCTCGATATTGTGTATTACCACCCTCGCTGCCAACAATACTACCATTACCACCACCAGTATTGTAGGGCAATTGTAAAGTACCAAAAGTGCCCGTATAACAGTCAACCTGCAGCTTAGACTTTGCAACAAACTTACGCACTTCATCCTCAAGGGCTGCCCATTGGCCGCCATTGAATGCCTGCCATTGGGGGGCAACGTTAAAGAAATTAAATGTTGTTCTCTGTTGAATGCCATAGATAAAGTCGGATTTGGCTGCCAAATGGCCGCGAGCCAAAAATAAAGTATTGCTGTCGAAAAGCTGCTCATGATGGCCCTCAAACAAAGCGACTGCTTTCTTACGCTGATACTGCTGTGAATACAGGTGATTCATGTCGAAGCCCTTAAAATGGCCAACTTTGCTAAAATCCAAACGCTTAATGGATTTTTGAAAATGTATGTTGGCAGGCTGCATTGTATGTTGCACGTACAATGTACGCAACACCGTATCATCGAAACAGATACGCATTGTTTCCAGAAAACGACCAGCACCACCGCTAATGTTAAAACCTATACGGTACATTTGTGATGTCACGGATGCCTGGTCATCAGTCATAGCTGGACATTTGTCATGCAGTTGTTCAGCCGTATACTTGGGCGGTTGTTCGCAAATAAATTGTTGAAATTCGTATTTCTCTCCTTGCCACAAGAAGGTTTTATCATGCAAACAACGTGGTCGTATAGTCTTTGTGTTTTTAGCCACTTTAAGGATATTACTAAATTGACCGTTATTGTTTTCTTCCGTTGCATTGGCAAAGGATTTCGTACATTGTAATTCTATAGTTGCTCCACGTGGCACTTGTAGTTGACCCAGCTCATTGGGTAACCAAAATTGATTTGTATCCGGTTTAATGTAGAGAGGCTGTGGAATGTTTTTCTTTGGCAAATCCAATGCGATACTCAATGAACATGGAGGTCCTTAAGACAAAAGTGACAAAAAGATGAACAGAAAACAGCTTTATATATAAAGATGTATTTATACAAATAATATAGGCAATTTTTGAAAAATTTCCTACAAAAATAGTAAATTTTTGAAAAATTTCCTCTAAAAATAGTAAATTTTTGAAAAATTTCCTCTAAAAATAGTAAATTTTTGAAAAATTTCCTATAAAAATAGTAAATTTTTGAAAAATTTCCAATAAAAATAGTAAATTTTTGTAAAATTTCCTGTGAAAATGGTAAATTTTTGAAAAATTTCCTATAAAAATAGTAAATTTTTGAAAAATTTCCTATAAAAATAGTAAATTTTTGAAAAATTTCTTATAAAAATAGTAAATTTTTGAAAAATTTCCTATAAAAATAGTAAATTTTTGAAAAATTTCCTAAAAAAATAGGAAATTTTTGAAAAATTTCCTATAAAAATAGAAAATTTTTAAAAAATTTCCTATATAAATAGTAAATTTTTGAAAAATTTCCTATAAAAATAGTCAATTTTTGAAAAATTCCCTGTATTTTTATAGGAAATTTGTTCAAACATTTACTATTTTTATAGGAAAGTTTTTAAAAATTTACTATTTTTATAGGAAATTTTTCAAAAATTTACTATTTTCATATGAAATTGTCTCTAAAAATATTAAAATTTTGAAAAATTTCCTATCAAAATATAAAGTTTTTGAAAAATTTCCTATAAAAATAGTAAATTTTTGAAAAACTTTGATAGAAAAGTAAATTTTTAAAAATTTTCTATAAAAATAGTAAATTTTTAATAATTTTGCTATAAAAATAGTAAATTTTTGAAAAACTTCATATAAAAATAGTAATTGTTCGAAAATTATTAACATTTTTATGAGATAGTTGTATTATCGTTCATTTTTGTTTAAAATATTCTTACATTTTATATTAATTACCTTCATTATCAACATCATTTAAATTTATATTATTTAATTTCTTTACAATATCTTCAACATCTTCAACAGGTTGAACAGCACGACGACATTCAACATTTACAAAGAACAATTCGATTATTGTCAGTACAATTAACACATTAACGAAGTAATTTTGAAAAACTTTCACTAAAAATCTCGACGAAATCATTTCACCCGCAGCAACCGACCAACTCTTCAATCCAACACTTCAGTGACTGAAATGTTTTTATTTAAAAAAAATCAACAGAAGTTTTAATGAAATTGAATAAATTTTATATAAAATCAGTTTCTTTTAGTAAAAAACTATACAGATACTCATCGTCACTGCTCAAACTCATATCTTAAAAATTTTCTTTGTTTGTTTGAGATTTTTGAATATTTATTGTTATTGTTTTCTCAAACATTTAAGTTTTTGTTTTTGTTCAAAATAAAAAATGATAAAATACATACATTTTTTATGTTAACACCTGTTGTGTTGTTGTTCTTTTCAAAATATCAAAATATTTGTATTCCGCATTATTGTTGTTGTTGTCAAATATACGTCACATTTGATATTTTTACTGTTGTTTGAATAAATTCATTTAAACTTAAATGAGATTGAGAGATTTGGGAACAAAAATATTTGGAAAGGTCATGTACGTGACGTACACAAATTTAACAGTTTTTGGATTTAACTCTCATTTTGTTTTTATACCCTTCACCACCATAGATGGAAAGGGTATTATAAGTTTGTGTTGAAGTTTGTAACACATAGAAATATTTGTCTTAGACCCACCTTTTAGTATACCAATTGGCTTAGAATCACTTTCTGAGTCGATTTAGCGATGTCCGTCCGTCCGTCCGTCCGTCCGTCTGGCTGGCTGGCTGTACCCCCATGTAAACCTTGTAATCAAACTACAGGCCGCAATTCTAAAGATAATTTGATGAAATCTAGCACAGATCATTTTTTTCATAATGGGACCATGGCTATTGAAATTCGTCAATTCGAATTGGTCTATTATTAATGGTACCTCCCATAGGTACCACTTCCCGGAATTGACATATTGGCCACAAATAATAATATTTTTTCATGAAATTTAAATCAAACACTGCTTATGTAAACTAAAATCACTGTACTAAATTTCGTTGAAATCGGTCTACATTTGAACATAGCTCCCATACAAACTTTTCTTTAAAAACGCACTAGATGAGACAAAAACCACTAAAACGCTCGTAAATCTAAAGATAATGAGAATTTTAAGTTTATTTTTGCATACGTAACAAGTGTAATCAATTTGCCAAATTTCGAAATGATCGGCCCACATTTGACCCTAGCTCTCATAGAAGTCCAAATGATGGAAACAGCTTGAATATATAAAAATATCAAAATTTAGAAAATATTTGTCTTTATACAGGAAAAATAACACCTTTGACCTTAGTGGTGAAGGGTATCGTATGTTCGGACTTGACCGACTATAGCACTTTCTTACTTGTTCTTTGCTGATTTTACTCACTCCCATGGTTATTTGCTCACTTTATGTCTAACTTAATATACATATGTATGTGTGTGTATATTAATCTCAAAATTAAAGTAAAATAGTTCTGTGGCTATGTGTTAAAACGGCCAATGTCAAATAAATAGTTCTGAGAAAATTTCAAAAATTATGACCAAAAAATTAAATTTTCGCGAAATTCTAAGATTTTAAATCGTATTTACAGCGAAACCGTTAAAGATATCGATACTATTTTTTCTATGTTTGATTCTCTTATGTGCTTCTTTTATGAACCTGAAACGATAATTGTAAATCATGTCTTACTTCGTAATTTTTATACCCACCATCAAAAAGAATGGGGGGTATATTGAGATTGTCATTCCGTTTGTAATTTCCTTAATATTAGCTCAAAAACCAAAATTGAAGTATAATCTGAATCCTTATAAAATTCTAAGATGAGCGATGTCCGTCTGTCTGTATGTCCGTTGTCGGCACGATAAAACCTTAACGAAAGGATGTAGGTCACATTTCATTTTCACATTTGGCATAAATATTCTTAATTTCTGGGAAAATTTTGATACTGAAATCGGGTAAAATCGGTTCACATTTCACCATAGCTTCAAAGTTACTTCGATGCAAAATGTTTATTGAAATTTGGTATCCATTTTGATTCGTTTTTAAAAATATTAATTGTTCAATTAAAACCCTTTTACTACTGTTCACCTTTTGGCAAATAACTTCAAAAGAATATAGTAAATTGTGCGTCTTTTAAATAATTTTGATTATCCTTAAAGTATGCTATACAAATGTTTGTAAAATATCTAAATTTCGATCGATATCGAATGCCGTAGTTTGGCCCCTGTATCGAATGCGGTAATGCCCCAGGAATGGTCTTAAAACTATTCTTTAATAAAGTTTTACCTTAGATTTGAAGCGCACCAAAATATCATAAGGATTACCGATTTTATGGACCAAATACGAATTGTATATCTTAGAAAGATATGCACCTATTAAAACTTATATTTAAATAAAAAAATCTTTTAAAATTAAATTTGTCCATTAGTCAAGGCAGCAGAATTTCACTAAGACTCACATTTTGTCAAATTTCACGAAAATCGCGGTTAAAAAAATCAAAAAATATTGTTAAAAAATATTTTTTTTTCACTTGCAGAATTGCATTATTTGTTCGTGTTAAGGCATATATAAACTACCATAATACCATGAAACGATAGAACATCTGAAAATATATAAATTGTGTCAAAATCCACATAAAACTAATAAAAATAAAATAGTTTTTAATTTTTTTAAGACATTTTTGTTTTAACCGTCATAACTTCTGCGCGCATCGCGTAAAATCATTAACGCGAACGGATTTTACATTCTCTAAGCTCCCTTAATAGAACCCCAAAAATAATTTAGTGTGCGATCAAAAATGTTTTTTGAATTTTTATACCTTTCACCACCACCATGGGTGGAAAGGGTATTATAAGTTTGTGCTGATGTATGTAACGCATAGAAATATTTGTCTTAGACCCACCTTTTAGTATACCAATAGGCTCAGAATCAATTTCTGGGTCGATTTAGCGATGTCCGTCCGTCCGTCCGTCTGGCTGGCTGGCTGGTCCCCCATGTAAACCTTGTAATCAAACTACAGGTCGCAATTCTAAAGATAATTTGATGGAATTTGGCATAGATCATTTTTTTTTAATAATGGGACCATGGCTATTGAAATTGGTCAAAATCGGTCTATTATTTATGGTACCTCCCATAGGTTCCACTTCCCGGAATTGATATATTGGCCACAAATATCAATATTTTTTCATGAAATTTAAAACAAATACTGCTTATGTAAACTAAAATTACTGTTCAAATCGGTCCACATTTGACCATAGCTCCCATACAAACTCTTCTTTTAAAACGCACTAAATGAGACAAAAAATCACTAAAACGCTCGTAAATCTAAAGATAATGAAAATTTTGAGTTTATTTTTTGCATACATAATTTTTGTAGCAACTGTAATCAATTTGCTAAATCGGTCCACATTTGACCCTACCTCTCATAAAAGTCCAAATGACGGAAACAGCTTAAATATATAAGTTTTGAGAAAATGTTTCTATGATGGCAAAATTTAGCAAATATTTGTCTTTATACAGGAAAAATAACACATTTGACCTTAGTGGTGAAGGGTATAGTATGGTCGGTCTTGACCGACTATAGCGCTTTCTTACTTGTTTTATTTACGAAAATTAAAACTATTTGGTTTTTGTCCATATGTATAATTAAAGCATATTATGTACTTTGGGAGGTCTTAAGTAATTGTTTAAGAAAATTAGATGAAATAACAACGTCAATTAGACCCTCCATTCTGTTTGATGTTGGACATACAAATTAACATTCAACTAAAACCACAATTATAACTTCTAACTATAATTATATATTTTTTTATTAATCAATTATTAAGAAATTGATTTTATAGAAATCGTTTACTAATTTTTAAGTAAATATGTTAAAGCCTTAGGATATGCAACACATTTTATGATACTCGTTAATCAAAAGTTAGTTGGTCACTTAACTAAATTTATTGTTTTGCATAATAATAGTATTAGGTATTAAACATTATTAAGTTTTATAAATCCTTAACAAACAATATCAAATAAATGTTAACTACAACAAACAATGGACATTTGATTATAGTTTTTTAGTATTGAAAAAAGAAACCCATAAGTGAGATTATTATTGAACAATATTATCATTGTTGTGATAACTAAATAGTAATACAATTATTATGAGTTATTTGATAACGAATCAACAGTTATAATAGTTATTAGCATTTTATAGAAAAACTTAACACGTGATAGTCATTAAAGCATAACAGCGATAAAAACGCTATTAATCTACAAATGCACGCGATTTATAATTGGCGTTAAAAATTGCAAATCACCAAAACTAACTAACACTTAAATAATTTGACGGGATCTTTGGGGAACACTGTTTATAATTTACACCACATGAGGAGGTAGATTTTTTGGAACCCACAGAAAATTTGGTTATGTTAACTAAAGTGATTTATTGTTCAAAAATTTTAAAATCTTAATATTATATAACAAATAAATTAAATTAAATCTAGAGAATTTTCCTAAATACTTATAAAGAGATTAAGGAAGATCTTCTTCCGGTAATATATTAATACCCAAAACTCCCGTGGTCTCTAATTCTTCCAAGGGTAAGTCTTTGACTGTTTCTAAAAAGTCGGGTACTGTACAGGCATAAGAATAGCCCTTTAACAGATTTTCTTTGTTCCAACCAATCCAGTCGATGTCATGACCAATATCTTCACAAATTATATATTCTTCCCGAATTTGCTCTAACGAGGCATGAGGATTGTTAACACCTATTAGAACTAAGCCCTTACGAGTATCACGATCGATTACTATACGGAAGTATATCTTGGGTACTGGTATTAGGCCATTGTTGTTTTCATCGAAGGCCAAGAAAAGCTGCTGAGATTGGTTATTGACATCAGGTAGAGTGGCTATACCCCAGGTTCCGGTATAACAGTCCACAGTTAATCTTTCTTCGTGAACATATTTACGCACACCATCCTCTACACGTTCCCAATTGCCACCATTGAAGGAGTGCCATTGAGGTGCTATGTTGACGAATAGGAAAGTGGATCTTTGGGGAGAACCAAATATAAAGTCCGCCTTAGCTGCCATATGACCACGAGCCAGGAAAATATCCAGAAAATCATTGAAATAAGGAGAAGCATCCATTTGTAGAATAGAGCTTATGGTTTTATTTTGCTGGACTTTGGTATAGAGATTGTCTACATTTTTGCCATTATAGAAATCTCCTTCCACAAAACGGGGTCTGGCAACGGAATGCTGATACATGGCATTTGAGGGATGTAGTATATGATGCACATAACGGGTAGCTTCTTCAATTTCATTATGACAAATATCCATGGTCTGTAAGAAGCCTCCTTTAACCTCAAAACCCACTTCCAAAAGATCAGTGCCTCCATTACAGGGTCTTCCGGTGCGTCTGGCCGTGTACAAAGGCCAAGCTGAGCAGCTAAAGTTGGAGAAATTGTGGATTTCTCCATTGACCAAATAATCATAGCCCTTTACGCACTGAGCCGTAAGTTTTGTGTGATTTTTAAAAGGCTTTGCAAAGCTTTCACTGCAATACATATCAAATGATTCCCCGTATTTAAACTCCACCCAGCCATTAACCTGTGGCAGCAACCATTCAAATGTGCCAGCTTTAGTAAATAACGGTGCAGCATCCTTTAAGTCTCCAGTTACCTGGAAAGAGCAACCCACTTCATTTATACCCAAAATTCCCGATGTCTCCAGATCTTCTGTAGGCAGATCTTTGACTACTCGAAGAAAATCAGGTACCGAGCAGGCATAGGAATATCCCTTATGTAAATCTACCTTATTCCACTGCAACCAATCGATTTTATCACCAATATCTTCACAAATTATATAATCCTTTTTAATCTCCTTCAGGGAAGCATGAGGATTATTTACTCCTATCAAGACAATGCCCTGACGTGTTAAGCGATCGATCACAACTCGAAAGTAGATTTTGGGCACTGGAATCAAGCCATTATTGTTGTCATCAAAGGCCAGATATAGTTCCTTTTGAGTTCCATTGATATCGGGCAAACTGGATACTCCCCAGATTCCGGTATAGCAATCCACTGTTAGGTTATGGTTGGCTACATAATTACGCACACCATCCTCCACACGTTCCCAGTTGCCACCATTGAATGACTGCCACTGAGGGGCGACATTAACAAAGAAAAAGGTAGATCTTTGAGGAGAGGCAAATATAAAATCCACCTTAGCCGCCATATGACCTCGAGCCATGTAAATATTTATGGAATCATTGAAATAGGGCGAAGCATCCATACCCAATATAGAACTTATGGTGATATTTTGTTGCACTTTCGTATAGATATTATCCACATTTTTGCCCCCATAAAAATCTCCCTCTATGAATCTGGGTCTGCCCACAGATTTCTGATACTTAACACTGGAAGGATGAAGCACATGGTAAACATAACGCGTCACTTCCTTGTCCTCATTGTGACAGATATCCATAGTTTGCAAAAAGCCTCCTGTTACCTCAAAACCCACTTTTAAAAGATCGGTGCCACCATTGCATTGCCTGCCAGTTCTTCTGGCCGTATAAACAGGCCAAGCTGTACAGCTAAAGTTGCTAAAGGGATAAATAGTACCGTTTACCAAAAAGTACAAGCCCTGTAAACATTGGGCGGTTAAAACAGAAGTCTTGGCAAAGGGTTGGCTAAATGAATCCGAGCAGTACATATCAATATATTGGCCATTTTTGATTTCTACTAAACCTTCTCGATTTGGAAGTAACCACTCAAATCTGCCATGTTCTGCAAATAAAGGAGCGGGATCAGTTAAGTCTCCGTTAACGCGAAAACTGCAATCTCCATGAACTACAACGCCTTCATTTTCTAAGGAAGGACCTTCAGTTACCGGAGGTTTTGAGGTGAAATTAGAAGATTCTTCTGTTGTAAATGTTACAGGGCCTTCTGTTGTAAAGGGTGTAACTGTAGTATTGAGAGGTTTCTGAGAAGGACCCTCTGTTACCGGAGGTTTTGAGGTGAAATTAGAAGATTCTTCTGTAGTAAATGTTACAGGACCTTCGGTTGTTATAGGTAAAGCTGTGGTATTAAGAGGTTTCCGGGAAGGACCTTTAGAGCTAAGTGGTACAGCTGTAGTTTTTGGAGGTTTTAAAGTAAATTTTATTAAACCTTGACGTAAGTCCCTTAAATATCCTTCAGCATTTTCGATTCTGGCAGAACCCTTTTGAGCTTGTATTAAAATTGCCACTAATATCAATAAACTAAATCGATATAGATCCATTTTTTTTCACCGTATAAAGGTACAACGCGTTTTGCCTTCAAAGGCCAACTTTCAACTAATTCAGCTCTTAATAGTAAAAGTTTTAAATAAAACGAATTTAATCGTAATAGTAATTCAATCTTATCACTGATTTCCCCAGATATCAATACAATAAAATTTCTTTTAAATATCTTTAATTTATGAGGCCTACCCTATCTTATTTCCTTTCTTTCGAACTGGTATTAAAATTGGTTACAATCTCGAAAAGATGATAAGCAAACACATAAATAATTCTAACAGTTTTGTTCTTTAAATAATTTTTGAATTATGAATTTTATCAGTTAGTACCTTAAATAGAAGCTAAATAAATTTTCGAGATTTGCTTTTCAAGTGGTTGAAATTAGCTTGTTTTGATTCTTTTATGGATCATCAAGATTTATTTTATTCGCACTTGATCCCAGTCTAATACATTTATTTATTAATGTAACAGACTATTTATTGGTAAAAGTCAACAAATGTTTGTGGGGACAACCAATTCTTCGACACGTTTCGATGCCCATCATCTTCAGGAGAAGTATACCTACTTTTAGACCGATCGAAATCCTCGCATTATTGCCTATTTTACAGACACAATCATTACGAATTATATTTGTGAATCAAAGTTAAAAGCTAAGATTTTATAAATGTAATAGGCTGGGACTAAGTGCGAATAATTTTTCTTTTTAAATAATATTTACATCCAGACAATTTTGTTATTTTTTGATTTAAAATTTATTATAACATTTTTTTTGGAAAAAATATGGTCATGGTATTTTACAGTTCTTTTTTAAAGATTACTACTTATAATTCTTTCCCTAGTTTTCTAGAATGTTTCTGTTGGTGTTGTTTTAGTTCTGTTTGTTTCTATAAGCAGCACAACATTTTTCTTTTAATGTTTTGCTGTAAGAGTTGATCAACATTTGTCTCTTTATCTACACTCTCTCTCTCTGTTGCTGTTAACTTCAGAAAATCCAATTGTACAACGTATGTGTGAGTGTGTTTTTGATCATGTAAGAATTTAGTGTAATCGAAGGCAGCAGCTCTTTGTTTACATCCGCAGAAAATGCTAGAAACTCTCTTCTCTACTATAAAAGGCTGACGAACTGATATCGTGCCAGAGTTTTAATTGAGACGCGTATAAGAGAACAGTGAGACTAAGAATATTTGTAAAGCAATTTTGTGAAGTGTGTTTAAGTGACTAACTTTAAAGCTAATAAAGATATAACTTTGAAAAAACGATAAAAATGTTTTAATTTTTTTTCGTTTGTTTGCAAAAAGAATTCCTTCCACGCATTGAAAGGAAAAACGTAACAATATATAATTCTCACGATATTCCAATTGAAACAAGGGGAATTTCTTTTAGACAATGAGCTGCATGAGATTTTATTTTTAGACTCATTGAAAGATTTTAATGATTAGTTTAGAATGATTTGCCATTCAAGCCATACAACCCCAGAAGACCAATGTATTGAGCCGATCGCAGCTCACAACCATTTGCCGCAACTAGCGAATGAACGGACATGAATTTCATAGGTTCAAAATAATACCCTCGACCTTTTCATCACTTCGCATTTTGAAAAGTATAAAGTTGAGGTTCTACCACCTCTATGTAATTCAAATTTGAATTACCTCCTCTTTTCCGTTCTTCAAACTTCGTAATGCTTCACGACCAGCTAAGAAACGATAAATTTTAATATACGAAAAGGCTCGTTGGGCTGAGATCATTTAGTTTTTCAGACTTTTTGTTTGGAAGCATTATTTTCCCGACAAAAAATGTTAATGCTATGGCTAATGGTCGAAAATATAATTTTGCTGGTAATTAAAACTTTTATTCCAATAAAAAAATCTTCGATCAAATTGAGACAGAAATCTAGCTTTAATCAGAATTGCAAAAAAGCAGTCAGATCTAAGTCAAATCTCATCGAAGTTACCACTGGAGTAAGACAAAGATGTATCCTCGTCATCGACAACATAATGCTCATGACTGTGAATGGTAGACAGGGTATCCAATGGACAACCTTTAAGTAACTCGATGACTTGGAATATGCTAATGACGTATGACTTCTAAGCCATAGCTCAGGTCGCCTTCAAGAAAATACTAACGCTTTCACTGGAAATTAATATTTCCAAGACAAAGATTATGCCTGGAGGCTATGGCGCAAACCCGTCGCCACACATTATCTTGGTAGTTTGGGTGGCGCCGACGAGGATATTGAATCGCGTATTAATAAGGCAAAATCTGCATTCGGCATTCACCGAGCTATTTAAAAATTTCGGCAAATATTAACAATAACTAAGTTACGAATATATAACTCGAATGTCAGGTCCATTTTGTATTACGGTTTGGAAACGCAGAAATGCCATTGATAAGCGCCTACAAACCTTTGCAAACAAATGCTTGCGCTAAATCCTTAATATATGGTGGCCAAATCGCGTAAGAAATAAAGATCTACTAAACGCTACAAACCAAATCCCTTCTTCTACAGACGTATGTCAACGGAAATGGCGGTGGAAAGGCCACACACTACGAAGGCCAAATACCAACATTGCTCGACAAGCGCTTCGTTGGAATCCACAAGGAAGCGGCCTTCGTATTGGTGCACCCGCTAGAACGTGGAGAAGGTCAATTGATGAGGAGTTACAAGCTGCAAACTATTTATGGAATGATGTATGCCTAATATCTCGGAATAGAGTTCAATATAAAAAGATGGTTGAGGCCCTATGCTCCACTGGCAGTCAAGGATAACAGAAGAAGATTTAAAAAAATGTGTTTAGATACCAACCATTTTTTCATTAAATGTTATTAAATGGAAGACCTTTCTTAAAAAATGTTGTGAAATAAATTTAATTGTAAGATGTAAGTCATTCTTATCCAATAAATGCTATGTAGTTATTTTTTTAAATAATTTTAGTTACATTTGTCACATTTAGGAAAATATGACTTATATGACTTATAGGCGGGTCCCTGACAACTACGACAGCTACTCTAAGACTTATTTTAAGTTTTGTGATTTTTGTCGACTCTTAAATATTGAAGTATTTTCGACAAATTTTGTTAAAACTTTACGCACAAATAAACCTATTCGGCATCAAGTTACACACTATATTCATATTGTGATTTTTTTCGATTTTTCCATAATTAAGGATTTATGCATGCTAGGCTTATACTAACGCCGATTTTGTCGAAAGTTTGCAACCAGTTTTACCAATTCTATATTAAATCATGCAAAAAAATTTATTTGTCTAAAGTAACCCATATAGGAGATATTTTTAATTTTGTGAATTCTATTCATTTTTTAATATAAAGAAATATGTGGGCGGTAGGCGTGTCCTTCGAACGATTTTATTAAGATTTTGCACACAAATTTATCTATTTGGTATCACATTACACAACAACTTTTGTTTATATACGACAACTTTTTCATTTTGTGATTTTTGTCGATTCTTCCAGATTTAAGGATTTGTGCATCCTAGGCATATCCTTAGGCCAATTTTGTCAAAATTTTGCAAGCTATTTAACCAAATTTTTACTAAATCATTCAACAAATTTTATTTGTGTAAAGTAACTCAAATAGGAGATATTGTTAGTTTTATGAATTCCTTTTGTTTTGCAATATTAAGAAATATATAGGCGGTAGGCGTGTCCTTCGACCAATTTTGTTAAAATTTCGAACATAATCATATTGAATCCATATCAAGTCACATTCCAAATTCATCTAAAACAACTGCTTCGATTTTTGTCGATTGGTTGTATGGGATGGTAGCACTGTGCGGCGGTGTTTATAGGTAGTGGTAGTATTAATATCGAAGAATCAGAAGGCCTTGATGTTCCGGGCTGGATTCTCATAGTGTGATGTTTTATAGAACAAGCACATTTTTAAGTGTCGAATGAAGCATTTAAGAGCCTACGTTTTTTTAATTATTGTAAAAAATATTTAACTCCATCTGATATCCATACTATTTTCACTACTTATATCCGACCGAAAACGGAATACAAATCTCATGTATGGGCCTGTATTTCAAATCTATTTTGGAGTTTCTCGACCGCGTATAGGAAAGGGGAAGCTTATTAATGACAGGAGGGTATCCAGCTCTATTAACTCGCTAGAACATTTTCGAACTAGTCTATTGCTCCTACAATGGCATGTATTCTGAAGAGATCAGGGTTCTGAACCCTAAAAACCGTATATTTTTACAATAAAACCGCGAAATGTTGGAAGCATTGATTCTTCTGATTTAATTTTCGACCATTTTTTGACATATATTGGGCGATATTTCGCCCGAATGATGGTTTTTAGTGCTCAAGAGTTAAAGGTTTATCTGCATAAACACGGTCTTTCGCGTACCCCCCAAAAAAGTCAAATGGTGTCAAATCGCATGATCTTGGTGGCCAGTTAATATCGCCATGACGAGAAATTACGCAACCAGGAAATATCTCTTGCAATAAAGCCATATTCGCTCCAGTTGTGTGGCATGTGGCACCGTCTTGTTGAAACCAAAAATTCTCTAAGTCGTATTCTTCAATAATGTGTCGTAAGACAGTCCTAATTCTTGAGAACGACGAGGTATCGACACATTCGGGTCTTCAGAAACACTTTCACTTACAGCGTCGATATTTTCCGCGGAACGAGCGAAACGATGATGCACAGGCCTTACAATATTTGTAACCGCTTCCGTCTCTTCAAATTTCTCCACAATTTTGCCAATTGCTTTCGTAGTTGGACAATTATGTAAACCATAATCATATATAATCTCCTCTTAAAGCACGATATGTGGCTGTTGCAGAATAACGATTTTTGTAGTATGTCAGGTTTTCAACTGAAAAGAAAAAACTTGTTTGACAGATGTCGAATACCAGTCCTATACTTTTTAAACCACGAATTGGATAACCCGATATATTTGTTATCTAAACATTTACAAATTTTTTTTTTGTAAAAAATGTTTTTCAGTAAATAACATAATCCTGGGGCCAAATTACGGCATTCGATATCGATCGAAATCTTAGAAACTTTCAAAACATTTGTATAGCATACTTTAAGGATAATCAAAATTATTTAAAAGATGCACAATTTACTATATTTTTTTGAAGTTATTTACCAAAAGATAAACAATAGTAAAAGAGTTTTAATTGAACAATATATGTTTTAAAAAACGAATCAAAATGGATACCAAATTTCAAAAACCTTTTTGCATCGAAGTAACTTTGAACATCCCTAAAGTATACTTCACAATATTCGCTTAAAAGTCTTAGTTTTCGATCGATATCGAATGCGGTAATTTGGCCCCTGGTATTAAGAAATTGCGTTTAAGCATTTTTGTTGAGTTTTTTTACAAATTAATAAAATTCCGTGATTTTACAATGAAAAATTAAAAATACAATTTTTGACCCGGGTTAAATCTATTTAAT
This sequence comes from Stomorhina lunata, assembly GCA_933228675.1. Taxonomy (NCBI): domain Eukaryota; kingdom Metazoa; phylum Arthropoda; class Insecta; order Diptera; family Rhiniidae; genus Stomorhina; species Stomorhina lunata. Next base: position 101,036,051 of record OW121742.1, on the reverse strand, counting down.
TTTGATGTAGATCAACCTTTAATTATTTTTTCACATTTTGTAGAAAAGTACATTATGTTTTTATACTTTTCTTAAAAAATGTCACCAAAAATCTTATACTATTTATAATCACCTTAAACTTAATTTTGTTTCATTTTTTTTCGTAATATCGACTTCATGAAAACAAAAACTTTCTCACAAAGATCCAAAAAGAAATCTTTATTAACAATGACAGCCAGATTAAAAATGGCCTTTCCATGTCTATACGTTTTCATTTATTTTGTGCCAACCCAACCTTTTCTTCATTCATTTATTCAGTCATTCTCTGGCCTGACATGCAATCAACAAACATGTTCCGACACTTCCAAAGAAGAGTCGACAAAATAACTGAAAACTTTGTTCAGAGATGGATAATCCCATGAAGGACGATTATGCTAAACAAGAATAACAAAATGTAATAGATGTAAAAATGAATATCAAGTTTTATTCTTAGAATATGTGTGAAAATTTTTGTGTTTATTTTTTTTTGGTTTGTTTCAAAAGATTTGTAATTACAAAATATTCTCTGGTAGACATGAAAGCTGAATATTTTATGTTGCAAGTTTTTTTCCATGATTTCTTTTTGCTATTGCATGCACGTAAAATTCTGAACTGAAAAAAAATGCTTGACCGGAGAGGACACCTTTGACGTATGCATGTAAGTATCAGTGTAGAAAAAAATTAAATAAAGGTGACATTTGAAAATCCAAAGAGACTTGATTGCTAGGAGAAGAAGTCGCCTGGTATTGTTAGGCTTACAGTGGTTCTGTTTAGGTACTTTTTGTAAATTTGCATACATTAGTACAAATACTATTACAAGTAAATACATTATTTATCTATTAAAACTAAAACTTATTGTACTAATTAGTAGTTTTTAGTACAGAGTATTTCAATAGCTTTCTAAGCCTATAAAACCACTGTGAATAATAAAATTTGCACTTGTTCAACAAAGGGACCAACCAGCAAACATAAATGCAGAAAAACTGAATCCTTAGCAAAATTATGACTTGTAAAAGATTTAGACGACTGAAAATTGCTTTGTCAGAGGATTTCCTACAAGACCAAATGGAACGTGTTTTAAATTTTAAACATTATAAAGACTTAAGCATCGCTCGCCATGAAAACTAATTTATAAATAAAGCGAATACAAATGCCCTACTAACAACAATCTAATACTTGTAAGCACTTGGTAAGTAATCCAGAAAATATTTGTTCTGTTACTTACAAACTATTCGTACTACGGCTTTAAGTTGTGGACGATTTGCCGCCATTAAACTTGAGGATGGGGGGATAAGAGAAAGACAAAATGAAATGCATTATAAAATCCGTTTAGCATTTAGAGGAATATAAAGTTATAAAATATGAATAAATTGCAAAATGTCTTGTGATTACATTTACTCATTTGTTTGTGTTTCTCAAGCATTTATTATTTTTTTGAAATCGAAATTATCATGACAAGGACTACATCAAAAAATAATTCAAGAAAATTTGTATTTAAAACTTAAAATAGGAAATTTTTGAAAAATTTCCTATAAAAAAAGGAAATTTTTGGAAAAATTTCCTATAAAAATAGGAAATTTTTGGAAAAATTTCCTATAAAAATAGGAAATTTTTGGAAAAATTTCCTATAAAAATAGGAAATTTTTGGAAAAATTTCCTATAAAAATAGGAAATTTTGGAAAAATTTCCTATAAAAATAGGAAATTTTTGGAAAAATTTCCTATAAAAATAGGAAATTTTTGGAAAAATTTCCTATAAAAATAGGAAATTTTTGGAAAAATTTCCTATAAAAATAGGAAATTTTTGGAAAAATTTCCTATAAAAATAGGAAATTTTTGGAAAAATTTCCTATAAAAATAGGAAATTTTTGGAAAAATTTACTATAAAAATAGGAAATTTTTGGAAAAATTTCCTATAAAAATAGGGAATTTTTTGAAAAATTTCCTATAAAAATAGGAAATTTTTTGAAAAATTTCCTATAAAAATAGGAAATTTTTTGAAAAATTTCCTATAAAAATAGGAAATTTTTGAAAAATTTCCTATAAAAATAGGAAATTTTTGAAAAATTTCCTATAAAAATAGAAAATTTTTGAAAAATTTCCTATAAAAAATAGGAAATTTTTTAAAAATTTGAAAATTTCCTATATAATAATAGGAAATTTTTGAAAAATTTCCTATATAAAAAAAGGAAATTTTTGAAAAATTTCCTATATAAAAATAGGAAATTTTTGAAAAATTTCCTATATAAAAATAGGAAATTTTTGAAAAATTTCCTATATAAAAATAGGAAATTTTTGAAAAATTTCCTATATAAAAATGGGAAATTTTTGAAAAATTTCCTATATAAAAATATTAAATTTTTGAAAAATTTCCTATATAAAAATAGGAAATTTTTGAAAAATTTCCTATATAAAAATAGGAAATTTTTGAAAAATTTCCTATATAAAAATAGGAAATTTTTGAAAAATTTCCTATATAAAAATAGGAAATTTTTGAAAAATTTCCTATATAAAAATAGGAAATTTTTGAAAAATTTCCTATATAAAAATAGGAAATTTTTTAAAAATTTCCTATATAAAAATAGGAAATTTTTGAAAAATTTCCTATATAAAAATAGGAAATTTTTGAAAAATTTCCTATATAAAAATAGGAAATTTTTGAAAAATTTCCTATATAAAAATAGGAAATTTTTATAAAAAATATCCTATATAAAAATAGGAAATTTTTGAAAAATTTCCTATATAAAAATAGGAAATTTTTGAAAAATTTCCTATATAAAAATAGGAAATTTTTGAAAAATTTCCTATATAAAAATAGGAAATTTTTGAAAAATTTCCTATATAAAAATAGGAAATTTTTGAAAAATTTCCTATATAAAAATAGGAAATTTTTGAAAAATTTCCTATATAAAAATAGGAAATTTTTGAAAAATTTCCTATATAAAAATAGGAAATTTTTGAAAATTTTCCTATATAAAAATAGGAAATTTTTGAAAAATTTCCTATATAAAAATAGAAAATTTTTGAAAAATTTCCTATATAAAAATAGGAAATTTTTGAAAAATTTCCTATATAAAAATAGGAAATTTTTGAAAAATTTCCTATATAAAAATAGGAAATTTTTGAAAAATTTTCTATATAAAAATAGGAAATTTTTGAAAAATTTCCTATATAAAAATAGGAAACTTTTGAAAAATTTCCTATATAAAAATAGGAAATTTTTGAAAAATTTCCTAATTTCCTATTTTTATATAGGAAATTTTTCAAAAATTTCCTATATAAAAATAGGAAATTTTTGAAAAATTTCCTATATAAAAATAGGAAATTTTTGAAAAATTTCCTATATAAAAATAGGAAATTTTTGAAAAATTTCCTATATAAAAATAGGAAATTTTTGAAAAATTTCCTATAAAAATAGAAAATTTTTGAAAAATATGTATATAGATAGGACATTTTAGAAAATTTTTCTATAGAAATAGGAATTTTTTATAAATATCCTATAAAAAAAGGAAATTTTAGAAAAAATATTTAGACGCATGAGTAACATTTTATATAAATTAATAATCATACGTCAAAGTGTTAAATTGAAAGAATGTAGCCAAAGTCTCTGAGGTTGCCTTGGTTGAATAATTTTAATGTTATATTTTTTATTGCGTGGTATCAAAATGAAGCCCTTTGAGCCACTGGGAGTCAAGGTTAACAGAAGATATAAAAATTTGCTTACTTCTTGTGCAAAGATAAAATGTGACGTTTTAAAGCATTTATTACCTTTTATTATAAATAAATAGAAAATACTAATGACACTTGGCTGCTTAACCATTATTTAATAAATTTCCACATGCTTCCTTAATTCATCTTCTTTAGCGTTATCTTAATCAAATTGAAAGCAGCTTCTTAAACGACTTCTTTGAGAAAATTTTCCACTTTACGATTTGTTTTTCAACTTAGATAATTTCCCTCACATTTCCATCTGTTGGTTTGATAGAAAACCACATTTAAATATATAATAAGAACAGTTTTCTTGCATCAGGTAAATGCTGGTAAACATGTCGTGGAAACATCTTTTAAAGTGGATAAATCCTCACGTAATAAAAGAGCAATAAACTTAAATTTTTTTGAAATTTTATACCAAAAGGAATTACGTGTGTAAGAATGAACGACGACGCATTTTATGCTCCTTTTGTTTATTAACAATTATGTCATGGCATTTAAAGACCGACAAAGAACTCAGTGACTGAAATTTTTAAAATGATGGAGAATTCATGTGTTAAAATAATCTGTTGACATGGTTCCCGAGGTTTATTTTAAAACATCTACCTACTGTTTTTTAATAAAAAAAAGAAAATTTTATATATAAATAAGGTGACCAGGTCTAATAAAGAAATAAATTCAAAATATTGGGTTAAGGTTATTGATTTCTGTTGAAATGTTTGAAAATTTATGTAATAGAGGTAGTTTTAATTAATTTAATAAACAATAATTTTTGAACACCTCAAGCTTTATATCTGGTCTCCTTATGCAAAGAAATTTAGTTTTGAGTATGTACTCGTATATCTTTCATATACATTTGTATTGGATGTGAGGCGCAACAAAGGATAACAGGAAGTCAACTGAAATATGTTTATAAATACGCATATAACTTTTTCCATGCGTATGTATGTGGTTGACCTGTTTAACCAACTCAAAACTTCACATATCTCTCATGTGCACAATAGGGCAAGATTAATAAATTAGTAGCTATTTATATACAGGTAGGCCGTGGTATTAGAATAAATCGATTAACAGCTATAACATGATCATTACAAAATTTGAAATTTTAATGAACCTGAAACATCAAAGAAACTGGCCAAGAAAACTTCATCAAATTATTTGCAGGTTTGATATCATTTGTAGTTTGATATCTTTGGAAAGTAATTTTAGAGGAATATTTAGCAACTATCAATTAAGATATATCTAAATTTGAACAAAGTTCCTTATCTTTATACCCACCATCAAAAAGAATGGTGGGGTATATTGAGATTGTCATTCCGTTTGTAGTTTTCTTAATATTGGCTCAAAAACCAAAAACGATATATATTCTGAATCCTTATGAAATTCTAAGACGATTGAGTGATGTCCGTCTGTCTGTCTGTCTGTTGAAATCACGATAACGCCTAAACGAAAGGAGCTAGCTCACTGAAACTTAATAAAAATATTCTTTATCTCTGAGAAAATTTTGGTATTGAAATTGGGCAAAATCGGTTCACATTTGACCATAGCTCCCGTATAACCTCGTCTAGGCTAATCCCTTATTTGTTAATAAATGACAAATTATAGCAGATATGATGATAAAATTTGATATATAGAAGTTTTACATTAGCCCTAGGCAGCGTATAAAATCTCGTCAAAATCCGTTCACATTTAGCCATAGCTCCCATACAATAAACTTACGAAAACAGCCTAAATTTCACTTAAAATACACTTAAATGCCAATAAATCTAAAAGTATAACAAATATAACCACTAAATTTGGCACAAGAAAGTTTTATGTCATATGCCAGCCAGTGTGCAAAATTTTGTCGCAATCGGTCACCATTTGACCTAGTTCCCATATAAAAAACTAACGAAAACACAAAAATTCAAAAAGAAAAGGGGATTTATGTCCGTCTGTCCATCAGATAAAATCGTGATAGCTTCTTAACTACAAAAGCTAGTAAGACTAAATTAAGCACAAGGAAATCTTATGTCAATATCAGTCAGTGTGTAAAATTTTGTCGCAAGCGGTCCCCATTTCACCATAGCTCCCATATAAAAAACTTATGAAAACACAAAAAAACATAAAGAAAAGGTTGTCCGTCATATAAAAGCACGATAGCGCCTTAACGAAAAAAGCTAGAGAGACAAAATTTTACAAAAGTATTTTTGATATCTTGAAAAAGATGTGTGTTGAAAATGGATCAAATCGGTTCAAATTTAGTTAGAGCTCCCATATAACCCCGCCCCGGGAAACACATGAATGCTGATAAATTGAATACAGTTGTAATAGCTATGACGATTAAATTTAAAATAGGGAAGTTTTATGCAATTTTTGATCAGTTTATCAAATTTTATAGGAATTAGTCCATATTTGACTTTAGCTTTCATATAAAAAATACTCACGGAAACCAAAAATTTTATCAAAGGCCAGTTAGAAGCTATTAAGTTAGAAACTATGATAGTTATGGCCGCTAAAGAATAAACTCTATATATATACCAGCCAGTGTGTAAAATTTTGTTATAATCGGTCAACATTTGGCTATAATTCTTATATATAACATTCCCTTTTTATATCTACAATTAAAAAGATTTGGAGGTACATTCATTATATTAAGATTGCACCTATGAAATTAGATAGGCATCAATTAATGTTCAGCCCAGACTTTATATATGATGAATGCATTAGGATCTCCTAACGAAATATATGGACATGCCATACTACTATTAACGTGTTTAGCCTAACTACATATTAAGCACAACGAAAAGTATTTAACAACTTATTAATGTAAAACTATACCCGGTTATGAGACCGAATTTTAATCAAAGTAAGCACTGGGGAAACCACTAAAATATTTTTAAATGTTGAACTATAAAGCTACTTCAACCGAATTTAGTCCGAAGGTTTTACCAACAATACCAATTAGCTTAGCGATTTTTTCAGTTTTGGTCCAGATTTTGAATTAGCTGCACCCTGTTTCAGAATTTAACACAACTTGATGGTGGGTATATAAGATTCGGCACAGCCGAATATAGCACTCTTACTTGTTTTGAATTAAACTGCAAATTTTATTCCTTATAAATAAATTTATTTTTTTATACAATATGAGATAAAATTAAGACATAATTTTATTTTTAAGTCATCAATATAGGTCTTCAATGGTCTGTGCATCCAGCTTTGACGAAAAAATTTCGAATATTCTCTGTATACATAAATGATTTTATCCCATTGTGATGCATTTTTTTTTAATTTCTCTCACCTCTTTAACAGGAAATTAAAATGCAAATTAAGAATATCACAGGAAAAGAAAAATCCTCATACAAAACTGCACGCAACCAAGAATGTAAATGAGTATTTTATGCGCTGCAGTCACATATTTTCCAAAAAGAATTCAGTTTCAACTCCATATGATTCTTGTGGTATAAATATAGTTTGCAAAAAAGATAACCTGTCGCTATTTTTATTGCAGATATGCAATCTCATACGGAAAATAGTTTTTTCGCATCTTCAGAACTAAGCGAACTTAATTATATCAGTTGGAGCTGTTTAAAGTTTATGACATTTGTTCTTTTTTTTCATTTTTAAACAGTTTTCTTTAACTATAATATTATTTCTTATAAGAACTGACATATATTCAAAAAGTGCTATCTACATTTTTGACTAAAATGGTTTTTAATGGAAACGTGTTCCTTGGCTTATTTGTCATATGTTATCCTATATTCTTAAACGAGCAATAATTGTATATATATATATATATATATATATATATATATATATATATATATATATATATATATATATATATATATATATATATATATATATATATATATATATATATATATATATATATATATATATATATATATATATATATATATATATATATATAGAATGGCTATCTCGAAAACGGCTCTAACGATTTTGATAAAATTTGGACAGTGGGTTTCTTTTTTGATGTATGGGTCGAAGAAGAAGGGACTTTTGGAACTTTTACCTCTAAGAGGGTAAAAAGGGGAAAAATCGAAAACGCTATGTCTCCTAAAGTAATAGGTATAGAAACAAAATTAAAATTACGTTTTAAACAGCTTTGAAAATAAGCGGACAGGTGTTTGGTACTTTTTTGAAACTATGTCCGATAGGGGGTAAAAAAGGGTGAAAATAGTTTTTTTGGCACCTTTTTAACCCACTCTTATATTTTAAAGTAAAGAATATAGAAAGAAACTTGGTACTGCAATTAATAGATGTAAAAAAAACATGAAACACGTATTTTGTACTTTTTTGATTTTGGAGCCAAAATGGGTAAAAAAGGGATAAAATGATAACTTAACATCTCCAAAGTAATATGAATAGGAACATTATACATTATGTTAAATGCGTTTTAAAAAAATGTACCGAATTCAATTGGCACCAAAAAAGTACCAAATATACATATGGAACTTTTAGAAATTAGGGAATAAAAAGGGGGAAAAATTAGTATTATTTTAAACAAATGAATGTTTGTCTGTATGTATGTTCTTTATAGAATAGTAAACTGTGAACTTGATTGTGTTATGCTCTTTAGCGAAGATGTTGCGGATAAGCCGGCGAAGGTTTTAAAGTTGATAAGACTAATTTCCGACAGATGGCGCCACTGAAAATTACTAAAAATTAATTAAATCGTAAACTGTACATTTGATCATGCTATGATCTTTAGCAAAGTTGTAGCGCGGAGCCAACGAAAGCTTTTTAGTTGGTATGAATAATTTCCGACAGGTGGCGCTACAGAAACTTACTCAAAGTCAATTTAATCGTAATCTGTACATTTAATCATGCTACAATCTTTAGCAAAGTTGTTGCACAAGAGCCGACGAAGGTTTCTTAGTTGGTATGAAGAAATTTCGACAGGTGGCGCTACTGAAATTTACTCAAAGTCAATTTAATCATATGCTGTACATTTAATCATGCTATAATCTTCAGCAAAGTTGTTACGGATAAGCCGAAGAAGGTTTATGAATTGGAATAAGCAAAGTCCGACAGGTGGCGCCACAGAAAACTACTCAAAATGAATTAAATCGTAAACTGTGCATTTGATCAGACTATAATCTTTAGCAAAGTTGTTGTTGATATGAATAATTTCCAAAATTATTCAAAATGAGTTAAACTGTAAACTATGCAAACTATGTGTTGGTCGGACAAAATAAATCAAATAATTCAAAATTAACTGAATATTTCTACAATGTCTTTCCTCTAAATTTATTTTAGCACTTTATAATATAAAATATATAAAAACTTTAAAATTTTCCTCAAAATGCTTATCATAAAGCTCCGAGCAAGGCTCGGTCTACCAGGTACTATAAATTTTAAGGAAGAAAAATAATTTAAAAACATTTTTTTTTTATAAATTGTGTTTGTGCTATTTACATATAATCAAAAAATAGTGCTATCTACATTAAAAATATTTGTGGAAATAATAACAATTGTTATAAAATATACATTGTAATTTGTGATAAACCAACAAAATGGACCACAATTCCCTGCAACGTACTTTAATAATGGATTTCTAAAATATACTCGACCTTTGACCTTAACGGATTGTAAATAAACGTCATGTAAGAAAGAGAATACATTGAATTCTATTGACATATTTATAATAAATCTTGTTTTATTCAAAAAACTTGTTATTTTAATTAAAATTCGTGATATTTTGATAAAAGCTTCAATTTTCGTTATATTTTATTTTTTTCTTGTTAAAATAATGCTATCTACTTGCTTTAGTACTTGAAACGATAAAATTTTAACTCGTAAAAAGTGCTATCTACTATAGAACCGAAAATATAAGGAGTTAATAAAAAAACTTAATTTGTACAAGATCTTAGCCCCGATTTGTATGGTATTGTAAAACAAAGTTTATTTATTTCTCTTATAGTTAATGACAAAAACAGTTTTTTTCCTCTCCTGTAAAATTGTGAATTTGTAGATAGCACTTTTTGAATATAAACCCTCGATATATTAAGTTCATTTTAACAAATTATTCTAAATAGTTCATTTTTGACTAATGTAGGGTTTATATAACTCAATCGAATGACGATTGAGTGAAATCGTCGTTGTTATTGTAACAAAAACAAAGTACATATAAATTTTACTCAATCGTCAGATGCTTGAGATATATAAACCCCACATAAATTAAATTGGTTCCAATATTGTGACCACTAACTAATGCTATACTTGCAATATGTCTTGACAATATTTCGATTAGAAAGAAATAATGATTACAAATTTTAACTTTTCCATTTGTGAAGCTATCCAATAGCTTTCAAGTGACAAATATTTATTGTAAATGTTTTATATTACATGGCATGTCTTAGCAACAAGATATCGATGTAATGATTTTGTTGTTAAAATAATATTACAATAAATGTATTCTTTTCAAATTTAATAAAATATCGATTCCTGAACATTCTGACATCACAATATTGAAGCTTTTGTTAAAAAATTACAAATAAGTATTTTGTACCCTTTACTAATTGTTAAAAGCTTTTAATGATTTGTCATTATATTCATCATCTAAGACATTGCTTTGTGATTTATAAAAAAATGACAAAAAATAGTTTTTACCCTTTTCCAACTTCTATTCCTCCCAGTTTCAAGAAAATTACCAAACACGTATGAGCCGCCGTGGTATAGCAGGTTAGACAACCGCCTAGCAAACAAGTTCCGGCCAGATCCACTTGAAAAAAAAAAAAAAAATAAAACAAGTAAGAGTGTTATATACCCATCTTATATACCCACCATCAAGTTGTGTTTAATTCTGAAACAGGGTGCAGCTAATTCAAAATCTGGACCAAAACTGAAAAAATCGTTAAGCTAATTGGTATTGTTGGTAAAACCTTTGGACTAAATTCGGTTGAAGTAGCTTTATAGTTCAACATTTAAAAATATTTTAGTGGTTTCCCCAGTGTTTACTTTGATCAAAATTCGGTGTCATAACCGGGTTATACATAAGTTGTTAAATACTTTTCGTTGTGCTTAATATGTAGTTAGGCTAAACACGCTAATAGTAATACGGCAGGTCCATATATTTCGTTAGGAGATCCTAATCCATTCATCATATATAAAGTCTGGGCTGAACATTGATTGATGCATATCTAATTTCATAGGTGCAATCTTAATATAATGAATGTACCTCCAAATCTTTTTAATTGTAGATATAAAAAGGGAATGATATATATAAGAATTATAGCCAAATGTTGACCGATTATAACAAAATTTTACACACTGGCTGGTATATATATATATAGCTTATTCTTGTTTCCGTGAGTATTTTTTATATGAAAGCTAAAGTCAAATATGGACTAATTCCTATAAAATTTGATAAACTGATCAAAAATTGCATAAAACTTCCCTATTTGAAATTTAATTGTCATAGCTATTACAATTGTATTCAATTTATCAGCATTAATGTGTTTCCCGGGGCGGGGTTATATGGGAGCTCTAACTAAATTTGAACCGATTTGGTCCATTTTCAACACACATCTTTTTCAAGACATCCAAAACAACTTTTGTAAAATTTTGTCCCTCTAGCTTTTTTCGTTATCGGCGCTATCGTGCTTTTATCTGACGGACAAACGGACATAAGCAACCTTTTCTTTATATTTTTTTGTGTTTCCATAAGTTTTTTATATGGGAGCTATGGTCAAATGGTGACCGATTGCGACAAAATTTTGCACACTGGCTGATATTGACATAAGACTTCCTTGTGCTTAATTTAGTATATTGTTGTTAAGAAGCTATCACGATTTTATCTGACGGACAGACGGACATAAATCCCCTTTTCTTTTTGAATTTTTGTGTTTTCGTTAGTTTTTTAAATATATGGGAGCTAGGTCAAATGGTGACCGATTGCGACAATTTTGCACACTGGCTGGCATTGACATAAGACTTTCTTGTGCCAAATTTAGTGGTTATATTTGTTATACTTTTAGATTTATTGGCATTTAAGTGTATTTTAGGTGAAATTTAGGCTGTTTTCGTAAGTTTTTTGTATGAGAGCTATAGCTAAATGTGAACCGATTTTGACGAAATTTTATACGCTGCCTAGGGCTAATGTAAAACTTCTATATATAAAATTTATTATTATTTATTTATTTATTAACAAATAAGCGATTAGCCTAGACGAGGTTATACAGGAGCTATGGTCAAATGTGAACCGATTTTGTCCAATTTCAATACCAAAATTTTCTCAGAGATGAAGAATATTTTTACTAAGTTTCAGTGCTAGCTCCTTTCGTTTAGGCGTTATCGTGATTTCAACAGACAGACAGACGGACATCGCACAATCGTCTTAGAATTTCATAAGGATTCAGAATATATATCGTTTTTGGGTTTTGAGCCAATATTAAGAAAATTACAAACGGAATTACAATCTCAATATACCCCCCCCATTCTTTTTGATGGTGGGTATAAAAAAAGCGGTTCACCTCATAACTCAGCTGGCCACTGGTTATTGAGTATTAGGCTATGTAAAACTTCTCTAACTAATTTTTTGTCGTTCGAAGCCGGAGTTAAGACGTAGGTTCCTTTCAATGAGTCTAAAAATAGAATTGTTTCCAGTTGAAATGTCGTGGGAATTATGTACGTATATACCAACCACGTGTCTCTTTTATTCATAGCATTTTCAACTCAAATTTTGTTTTTGCCTCTTTGAGTTTTTTCCCCTTTTTACTCTCTAAATGGCGGAATTCTCAAATATGTCAGTCATTGACGCTAGTTTTATATAAACGAATATAAAATCATCTAAATCTCAGCGCTTGCTTCTCAAAATTGCTAGATGTGCAATTTTGTGGGTGCTGTGGCTTAGTTGGTTAGCACGTCGACTAGTAATCATAACCGGGTTTAACACTCGGTCGCGTCAGCGCAGAGCGAGTGGTCTTCGGAAACCATTAGCTCCATATCTAGGCAAACATGGCCCACCTACAACACTCAACGTTCAAACATCTTGGTAACTTTACCCCGTCACAGACTCCGCAACCTTATTTCAACCCAAACAGGTCATTGCGTTTTTGGCATACATGCCAGAAGACTTAATCTTAAATTTTATGACTACTTCCGTAGTTGTCATAATATAGAAGAGGAGGAGACAGTGACTCTTCTTCTATGTCACTGCCCCGCCCTCTCGACTTCAAGGGCTCTCAATCTGGGGGCACCCTTTCTGCATGATTTATCAGATCTAGCGAGTATTAACATTCGTAAAATCGACTCATTGATGAGGGCTACATGATGGCTTGATTAGCCTCTCATTGATAGCCTGGTGTAATTATTTTTGTTCTTTTCTTCCAGTCTATCCCTTGCAGGTAACACAAAGGGACCGCTTTTTAGGACCCAAGTGACGCTGACCTACATCGGCTGCCTGCCGAACCTAACCTAACCTATCACCGATTCCTTCCCAAAGAAATCGACTGCTTCTCTATGTAAAACGCATCTGAGATGTACAACTTTCCATAACTCAGACGTAGAAATCGCGCTGAATTTGACCAAGTTACAAATCATTACCAATATAACAAATAGTAAGTAGACTTTTAGGACCGTAATAAATTGTCGTAAACATACAAATTATGAAAACTGTTCGTGAAAAATTCTGAAGGAGTCAAAGTGCACGATATTAGAGTTCACTTAACATCAGCTTCATGCAAGATGACCATGAATTTAAATCGGTTTCGTAAGGTATCCAATGTTGCTGTTTAACTGTTTTGACAATCGATTAACATCTGACGTCAGTGCTGTAAATTATCATATAGTTGGGCTTGACCTACTATTGCATTTGCAGATGTCCACACCAAAACGTAACAACTCCATCATAAGTCATTTTGAGTTAATTTTAAAAACGTTTTGAAATGATTTGTTTGGCGGTTTTTAAGATTTTATTAAATATGAGGAGTATGTAGAGAAATATTGTATCATTAACAAAATTTTGTTGAAAAATATAATTGTATTTAAAATCTTTATATTTCATAACAGAAATGACAAAATCATTTTTAAATGTCTAGCCACTTCAAGTATTTATTGCACTATGGGTAAAAAAACACAAATCGCGACAAAAAAAATTGTAATGTAGTAGGATTACAAAGTTTACAATTTAGCGTAAAAATTTGCAAAATCTTACACTCAAGAAATAATGTTGGTAATTTCTTTTGATTTTTGTGTCATTTTGTTCGATAACAATCTACTATTTTGAAGGCTATTCCATTACACCTCTCTCATAGAAACCCTGGTTCTTAGGATCAAAAAAAAAAGTTTAGCAAAATTTTGCAAAACTCTCATCAGCAAAATCGTTTGCATTAGATAAGAAATCATAGTGATCACTGAGCCAGAACTATATGAAGGAAGCTGTCACAGTTAATAATTTAATAGCTTTTAACTGGCGTTTGTGGCATTTTAGTGGTTTTCGGGAGCGATTTTTATATAAAAGCTATGTTTGCCAAATTTAGACAGACTTATGTCCGTCTGTCCAAATTTTCTTTTGAATATTTCTGTTTTTTATATGGGAACTATGGTCAAATGGTCACCGATTGTGACAAATTGCACACTGACTGGCACTGACATAAGACTTTCTTTTGCTAAATTTAGTGGTTATATCTGTTATAGTTTTCGATTTTTTGGAATTTAAGTGTATTTTAGGTGAAATTTATTCTGTTTTCATAAATGTTTTGTTTGGAAGCTACGGCAAAATGTAAACCGATTTTGATGATGTGATTTGATCATCATAGCTATTATAGTTTGTTATTTACAAGCAAATAAGCGATTAGCCTAGACGAAGTTATACGGGAGCTAAGGTCAAATGTTAACCGATATTGTACAATTTCAATGCCAAACTTTTCTCAGAAATGAGGAATGTTTTTACCAAGTTTCAGTGAGCTAGCCTTCGTTTAGACCTTATCGTGATTTCAACAGACAGACGGACATTGCTCAATCGTCTAATGATTTTACAAGGATTCAGAATATATATATACCGCTTTTGGTTTTTGAGCCAATGTTGGAGAAATTACAAACGGAATGACAATCTCAATATACCCCCCATTCTTTTTGATGGTGGTTATAAAAAGGGGATGTTATATATACATAAGAATTATAGCCAAATATTTATATAAATCTTGTTTTTGCAAAATTCAATGGCCATAGCTGTCATAGTTTCTAATTTAACAGCTTTTAACTGGCCTTTGCTATATTTTTTTTTGGTTTTTGGGAGTGTTTTGTAAATGAAAGCTGTAGTCAAATATGCACCGATTGCTATAAAATTTGATATACTGACCAATAGTTGCATAAAACTTCTCTATTCTAAATTTAGTCGTCATAGCTATTACAATTGTATTCAAATTATCAGCATTCATGTGTTTCCCGGGGCGGGTTTATATGGGAGCTCTATCTGAATGTGAACCGATTTCGCCCATTTCCAGTACATAACTTTTACTACATATCAAAAATACTTTTGTAAAATTTTGTCTCTCTAGCTTTCGTAGTTAAGGAGCTGTCGCACTTTTATCTAACGGACAGACGGACATAAATCTCGTTTTCCTTTTGTGTTTTTGTGTTTCTGTAAGTTTTTTATATGGGAGCTATGGTCAAATGGTGACCGATTGTGACAAAATTTTGCACACTGGCTGGTATTCACATAAAACTTCCTTTTGTAAAATTTAGTGGCCAAAGCTATTACAGTTTATCATTTATTGGCATTTAAGTGTATTTCAGGTGGAATTTAGGCTGTTTCCGTAAGTTTTTTGTATGGGAGCTATGGTTAAATGTGAACCGATTTCGATTCACATGCTGCCTTGTTCTTGTCTAAAACTTCTAGATACCAAATTTTGTCATCATAGCTGTTATATTTTGTCATTAGTTAGCAAATAAGCGATTTGTGAGGTTATATGGGAGCTATGGTCAAATGTGATCCGATTTTGCCCGGTTTGAACACCAAAATGTTCCAAGAAATGAAGAATATTTGTGGCAAATTTCAGTGACCTATATCCTTTTGTTACGGTTTTATCTTACCGCCAACAGACAGGCAGACGGATAGACATACGGACGGTCTGACGGACGGACAGACTGACAGACAGACGGACTTCAGGATTCAGAATATACTTCAAATTTGATTTTTGAGCTAATATTAAGGAAATTACACACGGAATGAAACGGCTTTTTTAATTTTTGAAACGAAATATAAGGCTCATTTCAATATGTAAAAATTAATCTTATTGGACAATAACTGAAAGAGGTACACAAATTTTACTGAATCAAGTTTTTGAGTGTATGGATTTACTCGTACAACAAACAACTGCAACAGTTGGATAATTCACTTGTTTTGAGAGAGTAGATTAATGAGTAAATGTGAGCACTTGAAAATCGCTCTCAAAGATACGATAAACATTAGATTCTCTCAAATTCACTGAAATTTAATTTTTTTGATACATTTTTTACCCAACAATTAATATTCAATGTTTAGTCGAGAGCTAACAGAACTTTGGTTTAGTCATCGAAAAAGTTTTAACGGAAAGCTCACTGGGAAAATTAAATAATTTAAACAAAAATAATAAAAAAAGAAATAACAAAAAATATGTCTGAAACTGCAGTGGATACCAGCAATGTACCCAAGTGGGTGGAAGCAAAATTATTTGAAAAAGTTTTGAAAGAAAATGTAGAAAATTTTAAAGAAATAAAAGATTTTAAGGCCTATGCTGGACTGGCACCCGGTGAAAATTATTCCACCATAATGACAAGAATTGAAATTGTTTATGAATTGGAAGGTAATCATGTTTATAGACTAGACATATTTAAAATATCAAAGCTTTTGTCAGATGTTCATATTTCAGATGGTACCACCGACACCAAGTTCTTTATGCTTAAGACAGAACATGAATCGGAACTATATAAAGAGCTTACCCAAGGCATGGATTGTTTTGCTCAGGAACCCGAAGTTTACGAAAAACTAATACCAGCTTTTGAAAAACTTTACGAAAATGCCGGCAAAGACATAAGATTTGGTGCCAAATACTACAAATTACCCATTGACAAGGGACATTTATTATTGGAAGATCTCTGCAGACGTGGCTTTAAGAATGCCAATCGTTTGGAGTGTTTAGACATGAAACATGCCAAAATGGTACTCCAGAAAATGGCTCAGTGGCATGCCGCCTCAGCAGTTTATAAAGAGCAAATAGGAGCTTATGATCAGGTTTACCAAACGGCCACCTATCATGATATTGGACGTAAGTCTATGAGCATATTTTTCGAGGGCATGACTAAATATCTTCTCAAGTGTTTGCATTTATATGATAACCAGGAATTATATAGAGAGAAAATCGAAAAGCTTTTGCCTAAGCTAATGGATCAGATATTTAAAGTTGTAAAAATTGATGAAAATGAGTTTAATGTTCTTAATCATGGCGATTTGTGGACCAATAATATTATGTTTCAATACTCTGAAGAAGGTCAACTTAAGGATACATATTTTGTGGATCTAGCCTTTCCGAAATACAGTTCACCTGCTCAAGATTTAATATACTTTATAATTTCTTCGCTGCAAGTTGATATTAAAATCAAGCAATTTGATCATTTGATACAGTATTACCATGAAAATCTAAAAGAATGTCTGCAGCTGTTGAGGTATCCCAAGAAAGTGCCCACTCTTAAAGATATTCAAATAATATTGCACAAATATGGTATATGGGGTGAGTTTATATATTTCAAAAGAGCTATCTTCTCTAATTCTAAGGATGTAAATACAGATTTTAACATGCGATTGTCATCGAGGGGTCATTAGAAACTTTTTCCGCAGTCAATGCTAATATCGCGGTTGTCTTCGTGATACCTTCTGATCCCTTCTAATGATAAGAATTTTTTAAAATTGATTTAACTTGTATTACAGTCCTTCAATTTCGAACTTCTGAAATTTTACTAAAATTATTAACAAATTGTTAAAAATATTTTAATTTTAGGTTTCAGCACCGCCGTTGGTGTAATGGCTGTGGCTTTGGTCGATTCATCTGAAATGTCAACATTCGATAATTTCTTGGGCGATAGTCAAGAAGGTGACACCTTTAAATTGTTAATGTTTACCAACAAACGTTACCAAAAGCATATGAATGCTATTTTACCCTGGTTACTAGATCGCGGTTGTTTCGACTTTTAGAGTAATAGACTATTAAAAAAATATATATATTAAAAAAATAACGTCTGGTCAAAATCACTAAAGTTTTAATTCAGTTAATCTGAATGCAATTTTTTATCTTATCTTGATTTATGTGCTTCAAAAACTGAGTAAATGAAAAAAGAAAACATTTCTATGCTCACAAGCAATAACATCTTATCTAGAGAATTTAACAAATTTTGTGAATAACTAGATACTACTTAAAAATATGTTTTAATTTAATGTTTGTAATTTTGTTTATAACTCTTGAAATATTGGGTATTTTGATTTTTCATTTTTGATGTGCTATGGTCATAAATACTTACTTTACAATTTCGACAAAAAATATCTCTTCCCAATATATGTAAGAGTAATAAAACAGTTTTTTGCCCCTGCTGAAAATTTGTAAATTATAAGTTAACTCTCGTTAAAGGAACCAATGCGATTTAGATTTCCAAAAATGTTATTAGCGTTTTTTTCTAAAACACAAAACATTATTAAAACTTTCAAAGTAATAGCAAAAAAAAAAAAATTATAAATTTTTAACTTTTGAGTTATATCACTTTTCATAGAAGTGTGCAATTTTGCTCTTAAATTTTTATCGCATTTTCTCTCAATGCCGTATAACACATTACAAAAAAAAATTCAAGAGAGTAATCCAGGGATGATAATTATACTTTTCTCAGTACAATCAAAAAACAAGTAAGAAAGTGCTATAGTCGGTCAAGCCCGACCATACGATACCCTTCACTACTAAGGTCAAAGGTGTTATTTTGTATAAAAACAAATAAAGACAAATATTTGCTTAATTTTGGCACCATACAAACTTATTCTAAAAACTCATACATTTAAGCCGTTTCCGTCATTTGGACTTATATGAGAGCTAGGGTAAAATGTAGACCAATTATCTCGAAATTTGACAAATTGATTACAGTTGTTGCAAAAATTATGTATGCAAAAAATAAACTTTTATGAGCGTTTTAGTGAATTTTATATCATTTAGTGCATTTTGAGAAAAGAGTATGGGAGCTATGGTCAAATGTGGACCGATTTCAACGAAATTTAGTACAGTGATTTAGGTTTACATAGGCAGTATTTGTTTTAAATTTTAAATTTTTGTGGCCAATATATCAATTCCGGGAAGTGGGACCTATGGGAGGTACCATAAATAATAGACCGATTTTGACGAATTTCAACAGCCATGGTCTCATTATCAAAAAAATGATCTGTGCCAAATTTCATTAAATTATGTTAAAAATTGCGACCTGTAGTTTGATTACAAGGTTTACATGGGGGTCCAGCTAGCCAGCCAGACGGACGGACGGACATCGCTAAATCGACTTAGAAAGTGATTTTAAGCCCATTCTAAGCAAGAACAATATGGTCAGGACAAGGGATATACATTATATGTGGCGATCATATTTACTTATTGTACGCTCTATTAAACAGCAAAAACCGATCGAAAAATTTATATAGGAAAATTGGAATTAGAAAGCTTTATTACCTCTATAAGTAATCGGCTTCCAGATATTATAAATAAACAACGATGTTACATAGAGGGATGGTAAAAAAAATAATGGAAATAAATCAGCAACTTCTTAATCGTTGTGCGAATTTTAAACTGTATAACAAATACTAAGGTCAAGATATTAAAAAACATTACGACACACTATGGTATTTCTGCTGCAAAAAAGGCATTTTTTGACTATCACTTTTCAAAAATCTAATAATGCCATTTGATAGAGAAGAATCTGGCAATGAAAAATCTATATTTTTTTCCTAAGATATATATATAGAAAAAATCGGTTGAAGTCAGCAAAATATTGTGAAACAAAAATTTATGGTAAAATTATTGAAATTTAAAGGCTTATGTATCGAAGATATTTCAAGTGGCAAAATGTAGGTGTGAATTTTATTGAAGTCTGAGATCTTGTGTTTGTTTTAAAGAAAAAAAAAGTTTACTGCATACATAGTTTGGGAGATATGAGCGCATCAAGATTGTCCTATAAAATTTAGCATTGGCAGTTTTCGTTGGAGAAAAAGTCAGTTGGCTCGGTTTACCTCCGTGCTCTTAGTATAATGAAATGAAAGACAAAAGGCTTTTCTTTCGAATTAGCTAAAAGAATTTAGCAACTTTTGTCAAACTTTTGAAAAAATCAAAATTTAGTAAAAAAAGTCAGGAATATTGCTTATAATAAAAAACCATTGCATACCTTCAGGCTTAAGTTTTTAATCAAATTGCAGTTATTAATCCTAACATTAGCTCTTTTATAACAACAATTTATTAATAATTTATTGACAGCTATTTGGAAAAAGTACATAAGAAATTAAAAAAAAAAAAACAAAAAAATTCTTAAAAATTAAAATTCTTATACATGGAAAGGACATAATAGATGCAGCAGTACTCCCAATTGGTATGCTCTCCGAGGAAGCAGAAGAAGCTCGAAACAAAGATTATAGGAATTACAGATTAATGTTTTCTAGAAAGTGCAGTAGAACTGCAACAAATACCGATGTTTTTCATCGTTTACTTGAGTCTTCTGATCCATATATAAGTAATTTAAGACGACAACCTTATAAAAATGTTTCGGAATTGGATGATGTAGTTAAGGAAATGATAATTAATGAATAAAATATTTAAATATTGTCTTTAACCGGATTTCAACCGAAATTGGTAGAACTCTTTTTTAGATCAGAAAATAAAAGTGTGCCGAATTTTATCAAATTGTGGGTTATACATTGAGATGTGAAAAAATGGGGGTCCAAGGGAGGTACCTCAAGGAGTCGTCGGATTTCAACCAAAATTAGTAGGGCTTTTTTCAGGATAAAAAAATAGAAGTGTGCCAAATTTTATCAAATTCTATTGAAAATTGGGGTTTATACATTGAGAAGAAAAATAAGTGAAAAAATGGGGGTCCAAGGGAGGTACCTCAAAGAGTCGTCGGATTTCAACCAAAATTAGTAAGGCTTTTTTCTGGATCAAAAAATAGAAGTGTGCCAAATTTTATCGAATTCTATTGAAAATTGGGGTTTATACATTGAGAAGAAAAATAAGTGAAAAAATGGGGGTCCAAGGGCGGTACCTTAAGGAGTCGTCGGATTCCAACCAAAACTAGTGGAGCTCTTTTCTTGGTCAAATAATAGAGTTATGCCGATTTTCATGAAATTCTGTTGAAAATTGCGGGCTATACATTGAGAAGAAAAATAAGTAAAAAAATGGGGGTCCAAGGGAGGTACCTCAAGGAGTCGTCGGATTTCAAAGTTTTTTTGAATTTTTCTTATCTATATAAAACTAAATAAGTGTGCCAAATTTCATCGTTGTAGGATAACTCCTTCTATTTTTTGCAGTTAGATGTATGAAGAAATCTCACTGTGCGACATGCAATCCTATCTCTTACGGTTTTAGAGATATTTGACTTCAAAAATTAAAAATTAAAATTTTCAATTCTTGTCCCATTCTGCACCGATTTCTGACTTATATCAGACCTTGCACTCATTTCACTGTCGTGCAGTGTAATACATTATTTTTTTTTTTCAAGCAAAAAAATCGATATTATTAACTTATGCAGATTTTTTTTCTTCCAAATCATGTTCAATGCAGGTATATTGTGATCGTATTTCTTGATTTTAACCTTAATAGATTAATACTGTTAATATATCATCAATTACTTCATTATGTTTTTTCCAAGGTTACTAGACACATTTTAGATATTTTTTGGATGTGTATGGATTCCAATGTAACTTTCGTTTCTATGGATATGCCTTTAGAACAGTGAAGGCCACAATTACATATGCGAATTGCGACAGCACTGACCAGTAAGAACAGTGTCAAACGTTTGAAATATGATGACTTTTACATTTGATATAAAACGTTTTTTTTTCCAAACCTGAACAGATGTTTGAGATTCACATTCATTTTCAAATGAGGGTTCATTTGAGAATAAACGTTTGAAAAATGATAGTTTCTCAAATTGAGAATAAAGGTTATTCTCAAATCATTATCAAACCCTAAGATGATTTGAGAATAATTTGAAAAATGGTGTTATATAAATTTGATATCAAACCTTATTTCAATTTTTTTTCAAACATTAAAAAAAATAATTTATGTTAAATAAAATTAATGTTTAAGATTTTTTAATGGAATGACATTGCATTTCAAAGAAATTGGTTATTTCTTTTGGATTTTTTAAAATTGATCCATATTTGACCATAAAACCTTGCTTAAAAAATTTTAAGATAAAAAATTCAAAAATAATATGCATAAGTAAATTTTCTTTATTTCTTAAAATTTTTAAGCAAAAAAACAAAATAAACAAACTCAAAAACACAACGCCATTTTATTTATGTTCCACATGTAGATGATATCCACATTTGAAAAACCTTTGAGAATGAGGTTTGATAATGATTTGAGAATAAAGGCATTTCTCAATTTGAGAATAAAGTCCCCTTTTTGTTGAGAACGCTATTATTCTTAAATCAGTATCAAACGTTTGACCTTTGAAAAAAGATTTATTTACAAATCATCCTCAATTTGAGAATAAACCATTTTTCTTACTGGGTGGTAGCGGTAGAGAAAATGATAAAAAAAAACTCCTTTGTGTATTGTCGCTTTATCAAGTGTGTTTCATAGCGAATGATTAAATTTGTTGGGTAGAGTTTGTAAAAAATCTGGAGCGTTAAAATACTTTTATGCTCTTTACAATTGTGTGTCGCGAATGTGCAGGGCTGCCAGATTTGGGGTTTTGGCCCCAAAGTTGGAATATTCAATCTTCAAAAAGGCGAAAAAATTTGGTTTGGGGCTTGGGGATTTTGTTCGGGGTTCACTCAAATTTGTTGGGGATTTTTTGGGGAAAGATAAAGGAAAATAAAGGATGATTCGTTTCTAGATATAAAAATTGCATCCCATATTTAAATTAACAGATAATTTAAATATTTTCAAGCAACTACTAGTTTGACATGCAAAAATGTATAAACCCAATATCTCAACCAACAAATTCAGTTAACGAGAATACTCCCAATTCATGTCTATGAAACTCAATGAAATAAACTTTCTTTTACAAACTGGAATATCATATTCGAAAAAATGCCGTCAATCTAAATTGAATTTTTTCCAAAAGTTTATAAATTTCAAGATGTTGCCTGTATACATCACTATAAAGAACTTGGTCAAGCAGCTTTGAATATGTTAAGCGGTTCCTATAAGCGATGCCTGTGTAGAGCGAGTATTTTCTGTTTTCAGTTTAACAAAAACAAGAAACCCTAATAATATCAAAATTTGTTGACAAGAATTTCAACCGACAACTGAAATATTAATAAATTCAATTCAAAATTTACTGTTATTCTTCATCAGTTTCCATTTTATTTTCCTCAAATTTCATACAAATTTTCAAAATTTTCGTAAGCTTGAATTCCATGAACTTTTTATAATACAAACTTAAGACTCCATGAGTCAAACTTGACTGGTGCTAAACTAGACTTGTACATAAAGGGTGGTTAAATTGTAAGGGCCGATGTTGAATGTGAACCACACCTAAACGCCAAGTTTTTTTCCGAATTTTATTTGACATTTCTCTATTTCAGACTTACTCAATTTGAACCATGGAGAGATACACAACCCAGAAAGGTGTTAAAGTTATCCAGACTTATTATGAAAATGGGCGTTCAAATCAAAATGCATATCGTGCACTTCGTGATTTTTTTGGTCAATTTGATCGTCCAGATGTGCGTTTAATCGCAAAAATCGTGGAAAAATTCGAGCAAACCGGGTCTTTAAAAGATGTAAGAACACCAGTGCATGCTCGTATAGCTCGTACTGTAGAAAATATTGCTGCTGTTCGCGATAGTGTGGCTGAAGAGCAGACCACCTCAACTCGTCATCGTGCCCAACAATTGCACCTCTCACGCTCGTCGTTGATGAACATTATGCATAAAGACTTGCATTTACACGCTTACAAGGTGCAACTAAAGCCTCTTGACCATTCCAAACGTCGTGAATGGGCAGAATGGTAGCAAGAAATGGCAACAGTGGATGATCAATTTTCGAAGAAAATCATCTTCAGTGATGAGGCACATTTTCACCTCAGTGGATTCGTCAATAAACAGAATTGCCGCATTTGGACGAATGAGAATCCAAGAGTAATTGTCGAAAAGCCAATGCACCCACAAAGAGTGACTGTTTAGTGCGGTTTATGGGCTGGCGGCATCATAAGGCCGGTCAGGCAGTTACTGTGAATGGTGTTCGCTATCGTGAGATGATGACGAACTTTTTATGGCCCGAATTGGAAGATATGGATGTGGACGATATGTGGATTCAGCAGGACGGTGCCACTTGCCACACAGCTAACGAAACAATGGCTCTTTTGCGCAACAAATTCAATGGCCGTGTTATCTCACGTAATGGCGATGTTAATTGACCGCCAAGATCATGTGATTTGACACCGTTGGACTTTTTTCTTTGGGGTTATTTGAAAGAAAATGTGTACGTCGATAAGCCAGCAACAATTCAAGAGCTAAAGGATGAGATAATTCGGCACATTAACGGCATAGAACCTCCATTATGCCTCAGGGTCATCGAAAATTTGGACCATCGAATGGAGGTGTGCCGCCATGGACGTGGCGCCCATTTGGCCGATATTTTGTTCCATACATAATTGAGTAATACCAATATATCATAATAAAATAAAATTACAATAATTTCCTAAATAGTTTGTGTTTTATTCAAAATCAACATCGGCCCTTGAAATTTAACCACCCGATATATAGTTTTACTCATCTAATTCTCAAGAATTTGATGATTCTGAAGCTTACGAAATACTAGATTTCTAATATTTTATTATTTAAATTTGTAATGATTGCAAGCATACAAAACTATTTTTATGTTAATAAAATCGATTTTTTGATTTAATTGAATAAAATACGCCTTTTTATGAATTGGGGATTTTTGGGGTTAAACATTTTAAAATTTGGGGATGGTGACCAAAAAGTATCTGGCAGCTCTTATTTGCCTACAACTAGTTTTACCAAATTGAAGGTTTAGAAGATACATTGATTTTGAAAACATACATATCAAAAGATACTTTTAACTTAATCTTAACTATTTATAGATTTTTAAAAGACAAGCTTCGAACAACTTACAACTTTTCTCATGTCTATTTTTAATTTTCTTTAAATGGACAGCATAACCCTAAACAACCTATGTATATAACAATATAAATATACATAACAGCCATTATTTTGTTTTAGGCTATTTTTTCTATGTTAGCTTAGTTATTTTGTTTATGGTACATGTACCTCAAGGAAACTAAAATTAGTGTTCCATTTTAATACTTCACCTGAAACACAATGTTAGCATAACTAACAAACAAAAAGCTACGAGCTTGGACAACATAAATTGTTTATACTACAGAAAAAAATCAAGCAAAAATATAAAAAAGTCGGTAGTAACCGACCGTATAATACTATTCTTCATAAGGTTATAGTACCTGGTTGACCGAGCCTTGCTCGGGGCTTTATGATAAGCATTTTGAGGCAAATTTTAAAGTTTTTATATATTTTATTTTATACAGTAACAGTTTAACTAATTTTAAATAATTTTGAAAATTGGTCATACCAACAGAAACCTCCGTCGACTCATGCGTAACAACTTTGCTAAAGATTATAGTCTGATCAAATGCACAGTTTTACGATTCATTTTGAGTAGTTTTCAGTGACGCCGCCTGAATCGTTCATACCAATTAGAAACCTTCATCTGCTTATGCGTAACAACTTTGCTTATGATCATAACATGATCAAATGCACAGTTTATGATTTAATTCACTTGTAGTCTGATCAAATGCACAGTTTACGATTTAATTCATTTTGAGTAATTTTCAGTGGCGCCACCTGTCGGACTTTGGTCATTCCAATTAATAAACCTTCGTCGGATTATCCGCAATAACTTTGCTAAAAACTATAGCATGATTAAATGTACAGTTTACGACTAAATTGACTTTAAGTTAATTTCAGTGACGCCACCTGTCGAAATTTCTTCATACCAACTAAGAAAGCTTCGTCGGCTCATGTGCAACAACATTGCTAAAGATTATAGCATGATTATATATACAACTTACGATTAAATTGACTTTGAGTAATTTTGAGTAGCGCCACCTGTCGGAAATTATTTACGCCAATTAAAAAGCATTCACCGGCTCATGCGCTACAACTTTGCAAAAGATCATAGTATGATCAAATGTACAGTTTACGATTTAATTAATTTTTAGTAATTTTCAGTGGCGCCACCTGTCGGAAATTCGGTTTACCAACTTAAAAACCTCCGCCGGCTTATCCGCAACATCTTTGCTAAAGAGCATAACATGATCAAATTCACAGTTTACTATTCTAGTACCTGGTAGACCGAGCCTTGCTCGGAGCTTTATGATAAGCATTTTGAGGAAAATTTTTAAAATTTTTTTTGTTTTTATATATTTTATATTATAAAGTGCTAAAATAAATTTAGAGGAAAGACATTGTAGAAATATTCAGTTAATTTTGAATTATTTGATTTATTTTGTCCGACCAACACATAGTTTACAGTTTAACTCATTTTGAATAATTTTGGAAATTATTCATATCAACAGAAACCTCTGTCGACTCATGCGCAACAACTTTGCTAATGATTATAGTCTGATCAAATGCACAGTTTACGATTTAATTCATTTTGAGTAGTTTTCTGTGGCGCCACCTATCGGACTTTGCTTATTCCAATTCATAAACCTTCTTCGGCTTATACGTAACAACTTTGCTGAAGATTATAGCATGATTAAATGTACAGCATACGATTAAATTGACTTTGAGTAAAATTCAGTAGCGCCACCTGTCGAAATTTCTTCATACCAACTAAGAAACCTTCGTCGGCTCATGTGCAACAACTTTGCTAAAGATTGTAGCATGATTAAATGTACAGATTACGATTAAATTGACTTTGAGTAAGTTTCTGTAGCGCCACCTGTCGGAAATTATTCATACCAACTAAAAAGCCTTCGTCGGCTCATGCGCTACAACTTTGCTAAAGATCATAGCATGATCAAATGTACAGTTTACGATTTAATTAATTTTTAGTAATTTTCAGTGGCGCCATCTGTCGGAAATTAGTCTTATCAACTTTAAAACCTTCGCCGGCTTATCCGCAACATCTTCGCTAAAGAGCATAACACAATCAAATTCACAGTTTACTATTCTATAAAGAACATAAATACAGACAAACATTCATTTGTTTAAAATAATACTAATTTTTCCCCCTTTTTATTCCCTAATTTCTAAAAGTTCCATATGTATATTTGGTACTTTTTTGGTGCCAATTGAATTCGGTACATTTTTTTAAAACGCATTTAACATAGTGTATAATGTTCCTATCATATTACTTTGGAGATGTTAAGTTATCATTTTATCACTTTTTTACCCATTTTGGCTCCAAAATCAAAAAAGTACCAAATACGTGTTTCATGTTTTTTTTACATCTATTGATTGCAGTACCAAGTTTCTTTCTATATTCTTTAGTTTAAAATATAAGAGTGGGTTAAAAAGGTGCCAAAAAAACTATTTTCACCCTTTTTTACCCCCTATCAGACATAGTTTCAAAAAAGTACCAAACACCTGTCCGCTTATTTTCAAAGCTGTTTAAAACGTAATTTTAATTTTGTTTCTATACCTATTACTTTAGGAAACATAGCGTTTTCGATTTTTTCCCCTTTTTACCCGTTTTTACCCTCTTAGAGGTAAAAGTTCCAAAAGTCCCTTCTTCTTCGACCTATACATCAAAAAAGATACCCACTGTCCAAATTTTATCAAAATCGTTAGAGCCGTTTTCGAGATAGCCATTCTATATATATATATATATATATATATATATATATATGTGTATATATATATATATATATATATATATATATATATATATATATATATATATATATATATATATACAATTATTGCTCGTTTAAGAATATAAGATAAAGAACATACATACAGACAAACATTCATTTGTTTTAAAGTTATAACATTACTAATTTTTTCCCCTTTTTATCCCTTAATTTCAAAAAATTCCATATACATAATTGGTACTTCTTTGGTACCAATTGAATTCGGTACATTTTATTAGAAAGCAGTTAACATAATTTTCCTATTCATATTACTTTTGTAGATGTTAAGTTATCAGTTTATCCCTTTTTTACACATTTTGGCCACAAAATCAAAAAAGTACCAAATACATGTTCAATATTTCTTTCACATCTATTGATTGCAGTACAAAGTTTCTTTCTATATTCCTTAGTTTAAAATATAAGGGTTTGTTAAAAAGGTACCAAAAAAACTATTTTCACCCTTTTTTACCCCTTATCGGACATAGTTTCAAAAAAGTACCAAACACCTGTCCGTTTATTTTCATAGCTGTTTAAAACGTAATTTAAATTTTGTTTCTATACATATTACTTAAGGAGATATAGCGTTTTCGATTTTTTCCCCTTTTTACCCTCTTAGAGGCAAAGGTTCCAAAAGTCCCTTCTTCTTCGACCTATACATCAAAAAAGATAGATCCGTTTTCGAGATAGTTATTCTAGTTATTATATATATATTATATATATATATTGCTCGTTTAAGAATAAAAGATTTAATAAACGGGTTCAAACTCGTAAAAATAAATTATTTTTTATATTCGAGGGATAAATCAATTGAAAGCAAAGACCGCAGTTATAAAAGCTATATGCACATTTGGAGTGATGGAAGTCAACATTAATAAGACTTATACATAGTTTTTTGCAAATTTGCTGGTAGTCGGTGTCAATTCCCTTTACTAAAGAACCTAGCAGGAAACGATATCCTTTTCTAAAAATAATCTCGGAGGCTTTTGATTCAATAGTCGGTATCTACTCCAAAGACTTACAGCTAAAAAAAACACCAAGACTATCTGTTTTTTAGGCTGAAATTCTGAACATTAAAAAAAATTTTCTTATATTGATATAAATAATTTTCAAAGTTTTTGAGAAAACTAATAAAATAGCCTAAGCGATAAAAAAATATATAAAAATATATAATAAAATATATATCACTCCTAGTAGCTTTATTATTCCACCAAATATTTAAATGACCACAACTTAAAAACTTCAATTATTTTTTGAAATTTTACTATTTTGCCAGATGTCTAATAATACAAAAATTTTAAACTCGATTATCTTGAAATTGCAAAAAAATTATACACTATTTTTTTAAAAAGGGGACAATATATCCTATTAGGTATTGACTCGTATACATTTTTTAAATAATTGAGAAATGTAGAATTTCACGTTCATGGAATTGCTTTAATAAGTTCGGCTTTAGTGGTTAAACATTGTTTCCCAGACTCGCCCTCTTGGTCGACAGACATCCCAAATATTCTCTGTCATATTAAGGACCATTAATTATGGTCTTTACATCAAAAAGGTGACATTTTTGGACTCGATCTACGATTTGACCTTTAAACTATGGGTTTTTTTTAGAACATCCTTATAGGTTTTAGCTTCCATAGTGATACTTAAAACCCCAGCTTATATGTGCCATAATAAGAAATAGCACACTCATAATTACACCGCCGACTTGACTTGTTGTTGAGCCATCAGAGCCCTCTCAATCAAGCTGTGAACTCAAGATAGAATGCATAGTCTTTGTGTTGAATGACGGCTACTTTTTTATTTGTTTCCCCTTAAGAATAAAATGAGTTTTCGGCCCTACTTTTTGGTAGACTTGCCCCTCTATTTTCGAAACTTATGTTAAATTTTTAAAATAATGGACTTTTTAAACAGATTAGTGGCCAAATCAGCGCAGACATCCCAAAACATTTTCTATTTTATTAAGGTCCATTACGTATAGCACACGGATCATTACTCCGCCTACTTCAATGTGTAATCGATCCATCTGTTGAGCCATCAGAGCCCACCCAATTAAACTTTTCTCGTCAAACTGTGAGCTAGCGTAGTCATAGTGTGTCTAATGACGGCTACTTTTTAATTTGTTTCCCCTTTGGAACCAAGTGAGTTTTTGGCCCTACTCTTTGGTAGACTTGTCCCTCGATTTTGGAAACATATGTTAACATTTTTAAAATTATGGACTTTTTAAACAGTTTAGAAGCCAAATAAATAAGCGCAATCGATATCGATATCGATTGAAATATTGTGTAACATACCTTAGGGATTTAAAAAAAATATTTTGCGAAAAGTTTAATAAAATTTAATATTTTAATTATATATATTACTAGCTGTTTGTACCCGGCGTTGCCCGGGTTAATAGTAAAAGATTTTTACTTATTGCTGTGTTAACTATTTCTTTAAAAATTATCATTATAAAATATTTTTTATTAATCTTTTACCTGAATCCCTTATGAATGTATTTGCATATGTATTTAATTGACTTTAGTGATTAGCAGTACTGCAAATTAATGATTGCTTGCAATGGGCCCATAAATGTCAAACCACATACAACACAGACGCGAATATTTTTTTATATTTATAGATTATCAAACAATCGTCAAATAGTAATCAATTAATAATTAATCAGTTAATCGTGAAACAATTATCGAACAATCATAAAAAATCATTGAACAGTAGTCAGTCGTTCATCAATCAACCATCAAACAATCGACAAAAAATCATCAACCTACAGTCATAAAATTGCCAATTAATCGTGAAACAAATATTAAACAATTTTTACAAATCTTCAAACAGTCATCAGTCAATCAATCATTAAACAACTGTCAAACAATCGTAAAACAACCATCAAATAATCATGAAAAATCTTCAAACAATCGGCAGTCAATCAATCATATTTCCAATCCGTGCAGCCGTTTTCCGATTTTAGATAAATGAAAAAAGAGGTCGTAAAAGTGGACATTGTAAATTTTTCTTTATGTAGAATCCTAACTTGGACTAAAGAAAACAAAAAAAAAAATGTCCTGATTGGTCCAGTCGTTCTAAAGTGATGCAATTTTAGAGAAAAAGGGAATTTTATCCCCATTTTTCGATTCCCAGGACCAAATGGACCAAATTTTCAAAAAATTCAAAATGCGAAAAACTATCCTATAGTATGAAAATATCCACATTTAAAACTTTAATTAATTTGGTTAAATCGTTTTGCTCATCCATATTTGTAATTTTTATATTATTATATTGGAGGGGTCACGCCCACCTTAGATAAACCCACTGGGTCGTCCATATTTGTAATTTTTAATATTTGACTTGCATGGGAGGGTCATGCCCACTTGAGATTTCAAAAAAATACCATGCCTATTTTTACCACCGGTCACACTTTACCATACTGTGAAAATTTCGGAAAAATCGGTCTGCAGGGTCGTCCATATTTGTAATTTTTAATATTTAACTTATATGGGAGGGTCATGCCCACTTGAGATTTCAAAAAAAACCCTTGCCTATTTTAACCACCGGTCACACTTTACCATACTGTGAAAATTTCAGAAAAATCGGGCATCTCGGTCATCCATATTTGTCATTTTCAACATTTGACTTATATGGGAGGGGTCACGCCCACTTGAGATGTCAAAAAATAATCTGGCCTATTTTATCCATCACATCTTAACATACTGTAAAAGTTTCGGAAAAATCGGTCTGCAGGGTCGTCCATATTTGTAATTTTTAAAATTTAACTTATATGGGAGGGTCATGCCCACTTGAGATTTCAAAAAAAACCTTGCCTATTTTAACCACCGGTCACACCTTAACATACTATCAACATTTCAGAAAAATCGGTCCGGCCGGTCATCTATATTTTTCATTTTTAATATTTAACTTATATGGGAGGGGTTACGCCCACTTGACAATTAAAAAAAGAACCTTGCCTATTTTAACCACCGGTCACACCTTACCATACTGTGAAAATTTCAGAAAAATCGGGCAGCCTGGTCATCCATATTTGTCGTTTTCAATATTTGACTTATGTGGGAGGGGTGACGCCCACTTGAGATGTCAAAAAATAATCTGGCCTATTTTATCCATCACATCTTAACATACTGTAAAAGTTTCGGAAAAATCGGTCTGCAGGGTCGTCCATATTTGTAATTTTTAAAATTTAACTTATATGGGAGGGTCATGCCCACTTGAGATTTCAAAAAAAACCTTGCCTATTTTAACCACCGGTCACACCTTAACATACTATCAACATTTCAGAAAAATCGGTCCGGCCGGTCATCTATATTTTTCATTTTTAATATTTAACTTATATGGGAGGGGTTACGCCCACTTGACAATTAAAAAAAGAACCTTGCCTATTTTAACCACCGGTCACACCTTACCATACTGTGAAAATTTCAGAAAAATCGGGCAGCCTGGTCATCCATATTTGTCGTTTTCAATATTTGACTTATGTGGGAGGGGTCACGCCCCTTTTTTTTATTTGGCCTATTTTATCCATCCGTCACGCCTTAACATACTGTCAAAATTTCAGAAAAATCGTGCCTCTCGGTCACCTATATTTGTAATTTTTAATTTATGAGTTATTTGGGAGGGGTCACGCCCCTATATAGATTTAGATTATCCCAAAAGTATGCTACACAAATGTTTCTGAATTTTTGCCTTACATTTCGATCGATACTGAATGCGGCGATTTGGCTCCAGTTAGAAATTTTATTTAATACATTCTAGATTTTTTCGAATAATGACTATTAAAATCTATAGAAACGAGTATATTAGACGATTTTGCCTATAAAGAAACAACTATAACATTATTCTAAAAACGCTAACAACATGGATGTCAACCTGATAAACACAGTTTGATGTACTTCCGTATAAAATACATCAAAAAAGTAATTTTTTGTTATCAACTGAATATTATGAGTAAGATTAGCGCAAAAACGCGGTATACCCCCTAACTAGTGTAGGGTATAAAAGCTGTGAAAACATGAGAAAGAAAAACAAAAACGAATTTACTAATGAAATTTACATGTAACACTAAAAGCAGACACAACAACAGCTTTGTAAACAATCGTATATAGAGATGACTTTTGCTAAAGGAAAATACACCGAAGACAATTTTAATTAATTGTATAGTTTTAGGCGTCTTTATTTAAAGAAATTATAAATCTATTTTTAGAAGGAAAATAATTGAATATGCTTATACCCTTCACCACCATAGGTGGGAAGGGTATTATAAGTTTGTGCTGATGTATGTAATGCATAGAAATATTTGTCATAGACCAATCTTTTAGTATACCAATAAGCTTAGAATCACTTTCTGAGTCGATTTAGCGATGTCCGTCCGTCCGTCCGTCTGGCTGGCTGGCTGGCTGGACCCCCATGTAAACCTTGTAATCAAACTACAGGTCGCAATTCTAAAGATAATTTGATTAAATTTGGCACAGATCATTTGTTTGATAATGGGACCATGGCTATGGAATTCATTAATGGTACCTCCCATAGGTCCCACTTCCCGGAATTGATATATTGGCCACAAAAATCAATATTTTTCACGAAATTTGAACCATATACGGCTTATGTACCAAATTTCGTTGAAATAGGTCCACATTTGACCATAGCTCCCATATGAACTCTTTTCTCAAAACGCACTAAATGGGACTAAAAGACTCGTAAATCCGAAGATAATGTTTTTGCATACATAATTTTTGTAACAACCGTAATCAATTCGCCAAATTTCGAGATCATCGGTCTACATTTGGCACTAGCTCTCATATAAGTCCAAATTACGGAAACAGCTTAAATGTGTAAGTTTTGAGAATATGTTTGTATGATGTCAAAATTTAGCAAATATTTTGACTTTAGTGGTAAAGGGTATCGTATGGTCGGGCTTGGACTATAGCACTTTCTTACTTGTTTCATAATAGAAATGAATAGATTTTATAATAGAAATGAATCCCCTATAATCTAATTTATGTGGAATGAAAAAAAATTTAATGAAAAACTAACAATAGTGGGAGCTATAAAAGAACAATGCATTAAAGGGTTAATATAGAAAATATAAAGCAATTGTTTAAATCTTTTTAGTTTTTCTTATTTTCATTGGAACCAGTGTAATTATTTGCTGTTTTAAGTAAAACGTACAAGACAAACAACGTACAACTTTTTTTTTTCCCAGCATGTATGGAGTATCCAGGGCACAGAAAAAAAACATACGTATGGTAAAATTTTTTTTTGGCACGTATTCGAAATAAATGTGTACATGCTACGTGGGTGTACTATTGTCTATAGTTTTGGTGCATCGATGTTGAACATACATATATTTATTGGTTTAAACAAAAAACACCAAAAAGTAACTGGAATTGCGAAAAATTGCTTCATGGAAAAATTTTTATACATCAATATTGGCTACTGCCATTGATTTAGTGAGTGTAAAATATTTTTTGAATTGGCGAAATATTCGTTATCTCAAATTTTTTTGTTTTTGTCTTTAGAGGAACAACATTTGTTCAGGCTTTTATATTGTTGGTGTGTAGTACAAACAAATATCATGGTAAAGCCTACAATTTGGCTTATGTGAATTTAACTGCTCCTAATCTTTGCAGTTTCGGATCTCCTAAAAGTATGCCAGAAAATTTTTTGAGAAACCTTTCTAGTTATAATGGAATGAATCTGGAAATCTTTTAATCTCTTCTGATCAAGCCTTTAAAAATGACATAAGTCAATTTGCTAACCGTTCAATTTGTATGTACATTTTTTTATTTATGCTGACTTTATTTGCTTATTGGCCCATAATTGAAAAAGGTGTTTTTAATTGTCAGAAAAACATGTACCAATAAATTCGTTTTACAATTAACGAAATCTTTAGAAACATCTTGAATTTATTGATACTCAATTTAATAGAAAACTTTATAAAAATCTAATTGGTTTCAAAACCAAAAACGGTAAAATTCTGATTTCACAATATTTGTTCCTTCCATAATTATGGATTTTGCATGCTAGCATACAATATTGATACTGCCCCATTACAAATTTTGGTTAGGCCCTAATACTGGCCATGCTTGACCTACAATTTAAATTTTACGAATGAAGAAAATAATTGAGAAATAGCATATCGTTTATATTTAGTCCCTTAATTCCCGGTGAAACATAGGGCCTTGAAAAAACACTTGTTTACTTGTTTGAAATTCTTTCGTTAAGACGAATGGGGAATAAATAATTTTGGTTATTCACTAACACATTCTTTTGAACCAATATTGGAAAAAATTGCACCGCAATCGATTTATACGTTTTATAATTAGGAAAATTAATTCATTCCGGAAAATTAGAAAAAAAATATTTTTCTCATTGTTTTCGGGATGGTTTAACATTAAATGATATTTTCTTCTACACAAATAAAACTATAAATTATTCTCACAACCAGATGTTAGAGACATTTAAAAACAATAATATACTTTTAATTTCTGCTAGCAATTGGTAAAAAACATCACAAAATCTATATACACCAATACCTCGCTTTTCGTCGTTTCAGTTTGCGTTTTTTCAAATTTCGGACAGGAGAGCTCATAGAGCATTGAAATTTGGTGCATATACTTTTATCTTTAACTTAATTAAAAAAATTTTAAAGCTTCATCAAAATTGACCACATCCAGCGCCTCCGCCCATATAAGCTAAAAATATTTTTTCGTCTCAAATGTTTGTAACCGATCGTGATAAAACTCGGGACAGCCTATAAGTAATCCTAAGTTGATATATGTGGAATATTTAATTGAAGTATTCTACGCCCATCGCTTCCCGCCCATATAGTCCGAAAATATTTTTCCGACCCAAATGTTTGTTTCTTAACCGACCGTAACGAAACTCGGCACAAATTATCAGTACTACAAAGTTGAAATATATGAAAAGTTTCATGGAAATGTGCCACGCCCAACGCCGACCGTGCATATAAGCCGGAAATATTTTTCTTTTAACATTTTTAATTCTTCACCAAAAGTCATAAAACTTATCACAAATTATCAGTGTTATAAAACTGAAATATATACAAAGTTTTAAAAAAATTTGCCTCGCCCATCTTCCCCTAATGCTCTTCCAAACATGACAATGAATAATTATCAACATTTTTAACAAATATATACTTTTAATCATCTTCTATCATTTCTTTAACGACATAATCAACTTCCAAAACATTTGTATGCGGTTGAAGTCTTATGGTGGTAACATAGGGATCTTTTTTGTTATTCTCATTCATCACTTCTTTTAAATACCCATTAAATAATCCACAACAAATTGTTGTTATTATTTCTGTGGCTTTGTGCTAAAAGGGCCAATGGGTTAGACATGTATTATGATCCTACAGAGATTACCATGCCCTCAATAAATTCTTTGAAAAAGAATCAAATTAAGAAAAAAATATGACATTGGCCCTTTTGGCACTAATTTTTACATTTTATATTTTTTCTGTGACATTGGCCCTTTTACAAGGAAATATTGTCAAAAAACAATATTATTTAGCAACTGTTTGTTATATTATTACAAATATTATTGAATTTAGAGAATATATGTATATATCTAATAACTTATAACATATATGTCTAATAAGATATATCATTAAATGGCTAAAAAAAAAATTGTAAAATAAATTGTTGACATTGGCCCTTTTAGCATTTAGATTTTATTTAAAAATAAAAAAAATTTGAAGTGAAAAAAGGGCCAATGTTGACATTGGCCCCTTTAGCACTAACAATTCTAAATAAGCTTAGAGTGACATTGGCCCTTAAATTTCTTATGAAGCTGTTCTGAGATGTAAGTTAAAAGAAGAGACTAATGCAATGACTAACTCAAATCTTCCGAAAACGGACATTGGCCCTTTTAGCACCAAACCACAGATTTGTAATATGAAAATAATTAAGCCTAAAAGTATGCAATACTTTTTAATTTTTGATGTTACTTTGAAATATTGAGGTGAAATTTCATGTAACTTTCTTTTTTATAAAATTTATAATCTTTTTCCAATATATATTATTTTAAATTTATTTCGAAGTACATACTATATTTTCAAAATATACTTACAGTAAACATACCCAGTAAAACTTTTCATTACCAAATAATGAGTTAAACAGTTAAACTATTGAACACGAACTACTTACTCATTCGCCGTTTAAGTCATTACATTAACATGGGGATGTCATTGGAGGCAAGTACTTACCAATTGCAGAAAAGTAATGACTTGGGTAAGCAATTTGAAAGCAACAACAACAACAGCAACAACTTTTTTGTTGTTGTTTTATTAAAAATATATATTTTTAAACGAAATACAAAATTTTTTTTATGATCCCATGCGGGCTCGAACCCAGACCCTCCGACTGCTATGCAGAGACTCTTCCACTGAGCTACTTCATATGTTGAAAACTTAGCAGCTTATAATTAATATAAACAATTTTTATTTTAAGATCCAAAATCATGTGAAAATAACTTTGTTTTTCCCTGCTTTTTTTTGCTTTGTTGTAATTTTTGGAAAAATATTTTTATACGATTTTTTTGTAATTGTTTTAAAACTTTTTTAAAATTATTTTAAAACTTAAACAATTTAAATCTTCTTTTTTGTATAAATTTTTACATAAGATTGACTCTTACTTACTTAAATGTTACAACCTGTTAAGGTCAAAGTCCGAGCATATTTTAGAATTCCATGGATTTCGATCTTGTGCGAATATTCTCCAATTTTATAGGCCAAGCTTTGAAAAATGTTCCTCTACTTGGTCTTTCTATCGAAGTTTCGGACATCCTCCTCTAACATTAGGTAGTGGGACATTTCAATTCTAATTTTATCCTCTTCATTGTATTTTTTTTTTTCAAGATTTAATTTATCTAATCGAACTGTTGAAATTCATGAAATAAAAATTCTTCGATTGACATGATATAGTACTCACAATTCTTATGACTTAGTAGACTACCAGACACCATTTTCATAGCTTCTATTTTCCAAGATCCGTTTTAGGAAACTAATAAAACCATTTTTGTATTTTCGTAACCCTGGAAACTATCTTCGACATTTCTATAAAAAATCTATAAAAACACATTGTGTCGTTTCAATTTGCGTTGTGTTTTTTAACATAACTCCGGCGCAAAGTGAGGTATTGGTGTATAACACAAACTAACACCTAAATTAGCTATTATTTTGAAAATACTGCAAATTTTAGGGATCAAAACGTATTGAAAGTTAAACGATATGAGTACAATGTTTATTTAAGTCATAGCCATTATAAAATTAGAAACTACATTTACCAGGAAAAAAGATGGGATATCCCAAGAACCTAATTTAATCCTCTATGAGAAAATAAAGGAAATAGTGTAAAGGGTGATGTAGGGAATGTTGGATACCAAGCAACGGTTCTGATTGGTCTTTACTTGGTAAAACCAGACTTATCTCGGTTCATTCTTCATCTCAACTGTAGACACTGACGCCCTCGAAGTATGACCTGGGTAACTACGTTAACGTCCTTTAAAGTAGCGAGCTAATATATGCCGCGTGTTCGCCCATAAGAACGATAAAAATGGCTTGGGACGTCAGGTAAATAACAAACTCCTAAAAAAATATGTACTATGAAAAGTTAAGAATTAAAACGGCCAATGTTGACGACTATGAAAAACGAAAAAAGAACCATAATTAAGGGATCAGCACCTTAAACGTCCGAACCTGTTACAGATGAGTTGCCTTGATCCAGTTAATTTATTTTCTTGATGAATACAAATGTGATGTGACAGCTGCGCAGGAGACACCTAAAGGTGACCTTTATTACAGCTGCCATGGGAGTAGGCATGAATTTGGTTGCGGATTCATGATCAGCAAAAGAATGCGAAACCTAGTCTCCAGATTCACCCCAGTTTGCGTTAAAGATTAGCGACAATACGTGTCAAAGCAAAATACTTCTGTCTTAGTTTAATTTTTATTCACGCTCACACATCTTTCTCCTCTATGGCCACAGAGGTGAAAGATGTTGCTTTTTACGAACAACTCTAGGAAGTTTACGATAGCTGCCCTAATCATGACGTAAAAATTAAACTGTGTGATTTTAACACAAAGATTATACGGGTAAGTTGCTTTGAGCCCACTGTTGGTAAATTCAGTTTCCACAACGTAAAATCCGACAATTGTATGAGGTGGATCTCATTTCCAGTGGCTCATTTGCAGTGGCTCGTGTGGAGTACCAGGTTTCGATACCTTGATATCCACAAACCGATAAAATTACAAAATACAGATATACCATATTGTAGTTGATGAAAGGCACTTATCTAGTGTAGAGAATGTACTTACATTTCAAGGAGACAATATGGACTTCGATCATTGCCTTATTGCAGATAAGGTGAGAACACGACAGAATCACAAAGAAAGTTTGACGTCTCCAAGCTACAATCTCATCAAATTGCCACCGATTACTCGCGATGAACAGCTCAATTACTCAGATTAGATATTCCGGGTTCAAAAACATCTGCACGCTATGGCAATATATTCACAACTCCATGAAGACTGCTGCAAAATCTGTATTAGGTTTTCAAAAAAATTCAAAACCCTCTTCCTAAAAACTCTTAATATGAATGCCACCACTGAGAAAAATGCAGGCTACAGGGCAACTCTACAATCAGTAGTTAAGCGTAGAACTTTAGAAAGATATTGGGAGAAAAGGAGGGAAGCGAAACGCTTTTATCGTAGAGAAATCAACAAATTAGAGAGGCGTGTGTTTAAGGAAATTGAGATGTATAAGAGTCGTAATGAAGTGCGTAAATTTAAGAAAAAAAGTAAAGCACCAATCGGATGGTTTTGGAAGTTGTGGTTTCTCCTGTAGGGACGACCAAGGAAAGATACTGAAAGCGTACTAAAACCATGGAAGGAGCACTTTTGCAAACCTATACAAATTAATGATGACGGCGCACAGTGGGATTTCTTCATAAATCTAACTTAAAAAATAGAGTTATTCTACAATGATGAAATTTGGCACACTTATTTGGTTTTATATATTTAGATAAGAAAAATTCAAAAAGGCTTTGAAATCTGTTGGCTCCTTGGGATACCTCCCTTGGACCCCCATTTTTTCACTTATTTTTCTTTTCAATATATAACCCGCAATTTTTAACAGAATTTGATGACACTTCTCTTATTTGATCCAAGAAAGAACTGTGCTCATTTTTATTGAAATTCGTCGACTCCTTGGGGTACCTGCCTTGGACCCCCCATTTTTTTCATATATTTTTATTCTCAATCTATAATTCAAACATGGATTTGTGTTTTTTTAATGTCTGTATAGCTATAGCTATAGTTATTGATATATCAATAAGTTATTAACAAATTGATATTATAAAAGTGTCAATGTTTGTATAAATAACTGCAATTTGATTTAAAAGTAAAGCCTGAAGGTATGCAATGCTTTTTTATTATAAGCAATATTCTTGACTTTTTTCGCTAAATTTTTATTTTTTCGAAAGATTGACAAATGTTAATCAGTATTTATTTCATTATACTGAGAGCACGGAGGTAAACCGAGCTAACTGAATTTTTCTCCAACGAAAGCAGTCAATGCTGAATTTTGTAGGACAATTTTAATGAGCTCATATCTCCCTAACTATGCA
Source organism: Stomorhina lunata (assembly GCA_933228675.1). NCBI lineage: Eukaryota > Metazoa > Arthropoda > Insecta > Diptera > Rhiniidae > Stomorhina > Stomorhina lunata. The sequence continues at coordinate 100,995,597 of OW121742.1, read as the reverse complement.
TGTAATAAACTTTAAATCAAAAACAAGATCTCACATTTAAATAAAATTGACACCTTCATTTTGCCCGTCGAAATATCTTCGATCAATAATATTACCACAAATTTTTATTTTTCAACATTCAGCTGACTTCAACCGTTTTTTTCTATATATACATACACATATCTTAAGAAAAAAATACGGATTTTTCATTGTCAGATTATTCTCTATATAATGGCATTGTTAGATTTTTGAAAAGTCATAGCCAAAAAATGCCTTTCTTGCAACAGGTTACAATTGCAATAAATGCACTAGATTGGAGAATATGCGTACAAGATCTAAGAGCATGGAATTTTAAACTTAGCTCAACCTTTCACCTTAATTGGTTGTAATATAGGTCATTTAGAAAAGTAAGTATAAATATATCATCTTAATCGGCTCAACTTCAAACACATACAGAGTTAATCACTATTTTTTGGTTGAACCTCTCAGTATTTTGCCTTTTAGAAGACCAATGGTGAATTGTATAAAAGATTCGACATAGTCGAGTAAAGCACTCTAACGTGTTATCCCAAATACACATGTATCTATGACATATGAAGTCATGTTAAGTTTTACAATGTTTTTGTTTAGCTATTTTCTGTCACCTATCTTTGATAAATAACAGGAATTTTGCGGAAAAAAAATTTAAAATATTTAAACGATTGAGCTGTCAAAACTTCAAAAACAAAGTATGTAGTAGGAAAACCTAACCCTAGATAAAGAATAACATTTTGAAATACGACTTGAAGTAAAAAAAAAACAACTTAAGGTGTTATAAAAAATGTGAACACTTCATATTGAATGCATCACAATTTCAATTGATTTAAAAATAAAAACAAATATATAAATAAATATTTTCATATAATTAAAGAAATACATAAATAAATACCTATATAAAAAAATTAATAAAAAATATATACTAAAAAGCTAAGAAAAACTTTGATAAATTTAAACTTATTACATTCTGATGTCTCTAAAAGTATAAAAACAGTTGCGACGAACGACTATATTCGTCCAACATGACGAATTCACCTTTCAATATTTGTTGTGTACATTCGTCTACTTAACAGATTTGGGACTAATCTTTTTGGATTTTTGATTTGCACAATTTAATCAAGGTTTCGTTCATATAGCGCACTCACATCATAATTAGGTACTCACTAGGAACTTCGTCGAACGCAACTATTGTGAGCACTTTCATATAAGCTCATAATTTATATTTCCAATGAAGAATTTTCGTTCCGAAATCTCATTCCGAAATCTCGCTCCTCCCAACTATGTTCATACCTTACCTCATAAATATAATCGTGTGAGACCATCAAGAATCAATATGACAATGTTAGTTGTTAAAATGATTTATTAAATCGTCTCTATATCGATCCCTTAAATAAATGTTCACATGAATTATTAAAATATGCTCTTATCAGTAAATTTCAAAGCTCAATAAAAAAACTGCGCATTTTAAAATTATTCCATACGTAAAATTTATCAAAACTAAATAAAAAAAAAAATTGTATTCATTTCTAAAGGCAAAAAAGGTAAATGTTATTACATTTTTATGCACAGGAAACAGGAAATTTCATAACGTTTTTTTAAGTAGGAAAGTGAATAATAAATAGATTAAAAATAATATATTGCCTTGTACATATTTTTTTTAAGTAAAAGCTGTATAACAAAAAAAAAAAAAAACTTCAAAAAGGGAAAGTTATACTTTCTATGAAAAATAAATTATATTAAGCAAAAAAAAAAAAAAATAGTAAAATATTCAAATAATAAAAAACAAATAAAATTGATTTTTCCCATATGGCACTTTTTGTACAATTATTATTTAACTTTGCTTCACATACTACATTCATACATATCCAAGGGGACAGTTTCCTATAAAAATAGGAAATTTTTGAAAAATTTCCTATAGAAATAGGAAATTTTTGAAAAATAGGAAATTTTTGAAAAATAGGAAATTTTTGAAAAATAGGAAATTTTTGAAAAATTTCCTATAAAAATAGGAAATTTTTGAAAAATTTCCTATAAAAATAGGAAATTTTTGAAAAATTTCCTATAAAAATAGGAAATTTTTGAAAAATTTCCTATAAAAATAGGAAATTTTTGAAAAATTTCCTATAAAAATAGGAAATTTTTGAAAAATTTCCTATAAAAATAGGAAATTTTTGAAAAATTTCCTATAAAAATAGGAAATTTTTGAAAAATTTCCTATAAAAATAGGAAATTTTTGAAAAATTTCCTTTAAAAATAGGAAATTTTTGAAAAATTTCCTATAAAAATAGGAAATTTTTGAAAAATTTCCTATAAAAATAGGAAATTTTTGAAAAATTTCCTATAAAAATAGGAAATTTTTGAAAAATTTCCTATAAAAATAGGAAATTTTTGAAAAATTTCCTATAAAAATAGGAAATTTTTGAAAAATTTCCTATAAAAATAGGAAATTTTTGAAAAATTTCCTATAAAAATAGGAAATTTTTGAAAAATTTCCTATAGAAATAGGAAATTTTTGAAAAATAGGAAATTTTTGAAAAATAGGAAATTTTTGAAAAATAGGAAATTTTTGAAAAATTTCCTATAAAAATAGGAAATTTTTGAAAAATTTCCTATAAAAATAGGAAATTTTTGAAAAATTTCCTATAAAAATAGGAAATTTTTGAAAAATTTCCTATAAAAATAGGAAATTTTGAAAAATTTCCTATAAAAATAGGAAATTTTTGAAAAATTTCCTATAAAAATAGGAAATTTTTGAAAAAATTCCTATAAAAATAGGAAATTTTTGAAAAATAGGAAATTTTTGAAAAATTTCCTATAAAAATAGGAAATTTTTGAAAAATTTCCTATAAAAATAGGAAATTTTTGAAAAATTTCCTATAAAAATAGGAAATTTTTGAAAAATTTCCTATAAAAATAGGAAATTTTTGAAAAATTTCCTATAAAAATAGTAAATTTTTGAAAAATTCCCTATAAAAATAGGAAATTTTTGAAAAATTCCCTATAAAAATAGGAAATTTTTGAAAAATTTCCTATAAAAATAGGAAATTTTTGAAAAATTTCCTATAAAAATAGGAAATTTTTGAAAAATTTCCTATAAAAATAGGAAATTTTTGAAAAATTTCCTATAAAAATAGGAAATTTTTGAAAAATTTCCTATAAAAATTTTTGAAAAATTGCCTATAAAAATAGGAAATTTTTGAAAAATTTCCTATAAAAATAGGAAATTTTTGAAAAATTTCCTATAAAAATAGGAAATTTTTGAAAAATTTCCTATAAAAATAGGAAATTTTTGAAAAATTTCCTATAAAAATAGGAAATTTTTGAAAAATTTCCTATAAAAATAGGAAATTTTTGAAAAATTTCCTATAAAAATAGGAAATTTTTGAAAAATTTCCTATAAAAACAGGAAATTTTTGAAAAATTTCCTATAAAAATAGGAAATTTTTGAAAAATTTCCTATAATAATAGGAAATTTTTGAAAAATTTCCTATAAAAATAGGAAATTTTTGAAAAATTTCCTATAAAAATAGGAAATTTTTGAAAAATTTCCTATAAAAATAGGAAATTTTTGAAAAATTTCCTATAAAAATAGGAAATTTTTGAAAAATTTCCTATAAAAATAGAAAATTTTTGAAAAATTTCCTATAAAAATAGGAAATTTTTGAAAAATTTCCTATAAAAATAGGAAATTTTTGAAAAATTTCCTATAAAAATAGGAAATTTTTGAAAAATTTTCTATAAAAATAAGAAATTTTTAAAGAGTTTCCCATAAAAATTGGAATTTTTTGAAGAGTTTCTTATAAAAATAGGAAATTTTTGAAAATTTTCATGTACAAATCGTAAATTTTGCAAAAATTTCGTATGAAAATAACAAATTTCATATGAAAATAAAAAAATGATAAAGTGATAATGATCTTAATAGAAAGTGGAAACTGAGTATACGGTAGAACTTTTAAATCGTAATGAGAGGTGAGATTTGAAAAAAAAGATTAAGAATTTTCTTTGAATCTCACAATTTACAATTCTAAATCATTGTAATATCAGTATAGAATGTAATATTGACCGACAAACATTTCACGTTATAAACAATGAATTTAAAATCATACCGAATACTTGATCTTCTTTTGGTGCAAGTTGTACTCCAATCAGTTAAAGCTAATTATGAAAAAGTTGTGGTTGTTAAAGATGAAACAATCGTTCGTGAACAACTTATTGAAATAAGCGAACAACTATTTAAATTACAGGTCTCGTTGGGGGATTTCCATGAAAGGTAGTATCAGTAGTGTCTTAATAAATACTGCTTTATATTACTAATTTATTTATTTTAAAATTTCTCAGGTACAACAACCAAAAGATATTAATCCGGAGTTTAGAAGCAAAATTATTTATGGATTTCCAGGAAGATGATGAAAGTGTTTGCGAACGTATTACCGGCATGTTCAACTTTACCTCTAGAAAGTACAAATCCTTTGAAAATCGTATTATTATTAATTTGGATGAGGTGCTGGAAGAACACACGACACATTTTGAAGACTTTATGCTAAAGCTCAGGTCCATAAAAGATTGTCCCAAAATCGAACCGAAAATAGATTTATCGCCAATACTTAAAACTTTATCAGAATTGAGTGAAAAAGTTAAAAAATTTGAAAACAAATTTAAGAATCTTGATTTATTGGAGCAACAATTTAACTTGCAGAAAACAAATTTTAATAAATATATTGAAAATCAATCTAAACTTTTACAAGAGACTAATTTGAAAATATTAAAGAATAAAGAAAAATTTGATGAGTCTAATCGGAAATTGACAAGTCTTAAGGATCTTGAGAAAAAATTTGAACATGAGGTAACGACCATTAGACCCAGATTGCCTAAGGATTTGATATATGGCTTAAGTGCAGCTAATATAACAAAATTAAAATAAACTTATTAATTTTTATAAAAAAATAATAAATTTGTTTAATACAACAAATATTACAATTTTGAGCTCCTTATGGTTAAGATTAAAAGACCCCTTTAGTAAATCGATTGATAAAAAGCTCGAAAAAAACGAGATAAAATCTGAAAGGTTGACGATAGGAAGACTTTTCTATAGAAAAGTTGACGATAGGAAGACTTTTCTATAGAAAAGTTGACGATAGGAAGACTTTTCTATAGAAAAGTTGACGATAGGAAGACTTTTCTATAGAAAAGTTGACGATAGGAAGACTTTTGTATAGAAAAGTTGACGATAGGAAGACTTTTCTATAGAAAAGTTGACGATAGGAAGACTTTTCTATAGAAAAGTTGACGATAGGAAGACTTTTCTATAGAAAAGTTGACGATAGGAAGACTTTTCTATAGAAAAGTTGACGATAGGATGACTTTTCTATAGAAAAGTTGACGATAGGAATACTTTTCTATAGAAAAGTTGACGATAGGAAGACTTTTCTATAGAAAAGTTGACGATAGGAATACTTTTCTATAGAAAAGTTGACGATAGGAAGACTTTTCTATAGAAAAGTTGACGATAGGAAGACTTTTCTATAGAAAAGTTGACGATAGGAAGACTTTTCTATAGAAAAGTTGACGATAGGAAGACTTTTCTATAGAAAAGTTGACGATAGGAAGACTTTTCTATAGAAAAGTTGACGATAGGAAGACTTTTCTATAGAAAAGTTGACGATAGGAAGACTTTTCTATAGAAAAGTTGACGATAGGAAGACTTTTCTATAGAAAAGTTGACGATAGGAAGACTTTTCTATAGAAAAGTTGACGATAGGAAGACTTTTCTATAGAAAAGTTGACGATAGGAAGACTTTTCTATAGAAAAGTTGACGATAGGAAGACTTTTCTATAGAAAAGTTGACGATAGGAAGACTTTTCTATAGAAAAGTTGACGATAGGAAGACTTTTCTATAGAAAAGTTGACGATAGGAAGACTTTTCTATAGAAAAGTTGACGATAGGAAGACTTTTCTATAGAAAAGTTGACGATAGGAAGACTTTTCTATAGAAAAGTTGACGATAGGAAGACTTTTCTATAGAAAAGTTGACGATAGGAAGACTTTTCTATAGAAAAGTTGACGATAGGAAGACTTTTCTATAGAAAAGTTGACGATAGGATGACTTTTCTATAGAAAAGTTGACGATAGGAATACTTTTCTATAGAAAAGTTGACGATAGGAAGACTTTTCTATAGAAAAGTTGACGATAGGAAGACTTTTCTATAGAAAAGTTGACGATAGGATGACTTTTCTATAGAAAAGTTGACGATAGGAAGACTTTTCTATAGAAAGGTTGACGATAGGAAGACTTTTCTATAGAAAGGTTGACAATAGGAAGACTTTTCTATAGAAAAGTTGACAATAGGAAGACTTTTCTATAGAAAAGTTGACGATAGGAAGACTTTTCTATAGAAAAGTTGACGATAGGAAGACTTTTCTATAGAAAAGTTGACGATAGGAAGACTTTTCTATAGAGAAGTTGACGATAGGAAGACTTTTCTATAGAAAAGTTGACGATAGGAAGACTTTTCTATAGAAAAGTTGACGATAGGAAGACTTTTCTATAGAAAAGTTGACGATAGGAAGACTTTTCTATAGAAAAGTTGACGATAGGAATACTTTTCTATAGAAAAGTTGACGATAGGAAGACTTTTCTATAGAAAAGTTGACGATAGGAAGACTTTTCTATAGAAAAGTTGACGATAGGAAGACTTTTCTATAGAAAAGTTGACAATAGGAAGACTTTTCTATAGAAAAGTTGACGATAGGAAGACTTTTCTATAGAAAAGTTGACGATAGGAAGACTTTTCTATATAGAAGTTGACGATAGGAAGACTTTTCTATAGAAAAGTTGACGATAGGAAGACTTTTCTATAGAAAAGTTGGCGATAGGAAGACTTTTCTATAGAAAAGTTGACGATAGGAAGACTTTTCTATAGAAAGGTTGACGATAGGAAGACTTTTCTATAGAAAGGTTGATGATAGGAAGACTTTTCTACTATTCTATTTTATTAGCTTATCAGCTATTTACGAAAAATAATACCTGCTATAGAAATATAAGTAAATTTTAAATCAATTGAGTTCGATCTAGAATTTGAATGACACACTAAAATAGTTTGATAATGAACTTGATAGCATGTGGAAGCTTATTCTTAAACGACAACTAAACTGTAATGTAAAATGAGTGATACATCAATCGTTTTATTTTTATTTTTTTTTCTCGTAATTAAGAAATTCCTATTAATTATATATCAGTATAAAATAGATTATTGAACTATAAACATAGCGCGTATGTAAAACGAAAGGAAAATATAATAAAAATGATTTTTAAATTAAAACCTATATTTGGTCTGGTTTTAATACAATTTTCACTTTATTCAGTTAAAGCTACAATTCTTAAAGATTTAATAAAAATTGCCGCTCAACTACAGGAAGGAGTAGATGGCTTACAATACACAGTGATGGGTTTAAATGACGGGTAGTATCAGTGTTTGAAAGGTCTTCAAATGACTAATTTCTTTTTAAATTTCTAAGGTACAACAATCAAGAAGAATTCATTAATAATTTACAAACAAAATTCCTAATGGATGCCCAGGAAGATGAGGATAGTGTTTGCCAACGTCTTAACGTCATATTCAATTCTACCTCTAAAAATTATAGAGCCTTGGAAGATCATATTGCCACTAAATTGTCTAAGGTGAAAGAAGAAAAAACGACAAATCTCAAAGATGTTTTGCAAGAAGTAGTTTACAACTGCCCCAAAATTGAGCCTAAACTAGATTCAGCTCCTATAACCGATACTTTATCAAAATTAAGTAAAAAAGTTTTAAAATTTGATAACAAATTTGAGAAACTTGATTTATTGCAGCAACAATTTAACTTGCAGCAAACAAATTTTAAAAAATATATTGAAAATCAATCTAAAATTTTACAAGAAATTAACACGAAATTATTAAAGAATCAGCAACAATTTGTTAAGTTTGATCGGGATTTGACAAGTCTTAAGGATCTTCAAAATAAAATGAATCAAGAGGTGACAACCAGAAGACCCAGATTGCCAAAAGATCTGTTATTTGGCTTAAGTTCATCGAAGGCAACAGCATGGAAATAAACTTTATTTTGATGTTATTTTAAAAATATGTATATAAATATATTTATTTTATATGTCAAATTGGGATTTATAAAAGTTTTTTCACGAACGACAATGAAACTACCCAAAACATTCCGAACTTACCCAAAACTCATCAGATTGTGTTTCCGTATTTTGTTTTGGTTTGAATCTTTAATAATTTAATTTCCCCTCTTACTTAAAAAGAAAGAAATATAATTTATTTTTGTTTTAATTAATGATAAATTTTTTTATGCCCACCATCAAAAAGAATGAGGGGTATATTGAGATTGTCATTCCATTTGTAATTTCCTTAATATTTGCTCGCAAAACCGAAATCAAAGTATATTCTGAATCCTTATGAAATTCTAAGATGATTGAGCGATGTCCGTCTGTCTATCTGTTGTCGGAACAATAAAACCTTAACGAAAGAATATAGGCCACTGAAATTTGACATAAATATTCTTCATTTCCTGCAAAATTTCGGTATTAAAATCGGGTAACATCGGTCCACATTTGATCATAGCTCCCGCATTACATCGTCTAGGCTAATCGCTAATTTGCTAATAAATAATAAATTATAACAGCTATGATGACAAAATTTGGTATCTAGAATTTTTTCATAATCACTAGGCAGCATATAAAATTTCATCAAAATCGGTTCACATTTACCCATAGCTCCCATACAAAAAACTTACGAAAACAGCCTAAATTTCACCTAAAATACACTTAAATGCCAATAAATCTAAAAGTATAAAAGATATAACTACTAAATTTGGCACAAGAAAGTCTTATGTCAATGCCAGCCAGTATGCAAAGTTTTGTCGCAATCGGCCACCATTTGACCCAGCTCCCATGTAAAAAACTTACGAAAACACAAAAATTCAAAAAGAAAAGGGGATTTAAGTCCGTCTGTCCGTGAGATAAAATCATGATAGCTCCTTAACTACAAAAGCTAGTAAGACTAAGTTAAGCACAAGGAAGTCTTATGTCAATGTCAGCCAGTGTGCAAAATTTTGTCACAATCGGTCACCATTTCACCATAAAGAGTGCTCTAAATAAAATTTGTTGTTGGATTTTCTTAAATAAAAATCAATCCTTTTAATATAAAAACTCTACAAAATACGCAAATATAATGACATATTATACAAAATCATTTAGCATTAAAATGTTTACTTAGTACTCGGGTTTTGCAAAATTATCGACTTTTTTCGGAAACCCTCCCATTAAAGATTTTACAGTTGCTTCTGATACCTTTTAGGAGCATGTGTTTCACCTGCGCTTAAAATCGGACATGTTCTTGGAAATCTTTCCTGTGTTCTTCAATTCCTTTTTTAACAGAGCCCAGTACCTTTCCACAGGCCGAAGTTCTGGACAGTTAGGTGGATTTGCCTCTCGTGGTACAAAAATGACATTATTCTTTGAGTACCACTCAAGTGCCTTTTTTCCATAATGGCATGATGCCAAATCGGGCCAAAAAAATGTAGTCACTCTGTGCTCTCTTAAAAAGGGTAACAACCGTTTTTGTAGGCACTCCTTTATATAATTTTCTGTGTTTATTGTGCCAGATGCCACAAATACTTTACTTCTTTTGCCACAACTGCAAATAGCTTGCCACACGAGAAACTTCTTAGGGAATTTTGTTTGTTTTTTTTGTGCGAAACTCTTGCCGAACTTTGCCCCGTTTATCAGCAACATAAAAATCTTGACCAGGAAGTTGAGAAAAGTCTGCCAGTACGTATGTTTCATCATCCATCACACAACAGGTGATCTGGAACCTTTTGGACTTTGTATGTCTTCAGTCTAGCATAAGCTTTGATTCTATGTGCAAATTTCGTAGAACATTTCACCGTACGAGCTGCTTTTCTTAAAGAAGTGTTAGGCGCTCTTCGAAAGAATCGCTCGACTTCTTTTGCCTTACCAATATCTGTAGGACCTTTTTTCCTCCCTGATCCAGGTTTTCTTTCAATGCTCAGGTTTTCCTTATACCGTCTGATGGCATTAGAAACCGTTCGAGGGTCAACTTTCAAATTTTTAGCTATTTTTTTAAAAGTCCATGACGGATTTTTTTGAAAAGTTTTAATTATATTTTCACGCCCATTTTGATTGAAATAACTATTGAAAATTAATAATTTCTAAAATAATAGTATCTGACATATCTATAGAAACTAACTTGATCAAAAAATAAATTATTTCTTGCACTATGGATAAATTTTGTCTAAAATAGTAAATGCATATTTTTTTAGAACACTCTTTAGCTCCCATATAAAAAAACTTATGGAAACACAAAAATACATAAAGAAAAGGTTGTTTATGTCCGTCTGTCCGTCAGGTAAAAGCACGATAGCGCCTTAACGAAAAGATGAACGAAAAAGAAGTGTGTTGAAAATGGACAAAATCGGTTCCAAATTAGTAAGAGCTCCCATATAACCCCGCCCCGGAAAACACATTAATGCTGATAAATTGAATACAATTGTTATAGCTATGACGATTATATTTAAAATAGGGAAGTTTTATGCAATTTTTATAGGAATCAGTCCATATTTGACTTTAGCTTTCACATAAAAAACACTCACGGAAACCAAAAATTTTAGCAAAGGCCAATTAAAAGCTATTAAATTAGAAACTATGATAGATATGGCCGCTAAATTTTGCAAGAATAAGCTCTATATATATACCAGCCAGTGTGTAAAATTTTGTTACAATCGGTCAATATTTGGATATAATTCTTATATATATAACATCCCCTTTCTACATCTACAATTAAAAAGATTTGGAGGTACATTAGAGCGGTTCGCCTTCCATACAAAAAAAAAAGTTGTGTCAGTCACCCCCTAGGACTAAAGATAATGTTAAAACAATTCCAAAAAATATTTTTTTATTTTTTTACCACGCCTACAAATACCGCCCTTTTAGTATTTTGTTCACTGTGTCGCCGTTTTATGTCCGATCATAACATTTTATATATCGGCGTTCGCGGCTCTGTAAGGGCTACATTTCTCTCTTTGATAGTTTTTTGCTACCACGTCAATTTATATTCATAACTTTAAAAAACTAGATTTTTACTAGATTTGATTAGGGTGGGTACGTCTCGAATTTGAAAAAGTAATGACTAGAAATTGACGAGGTTGTAAAAAACTATCAAAGAGAGAAATGTAGCCCTTACAGAGCCCTGAACATCGATGTATAAAGTGTTATGATTGGACTAAAGATGGCGACATAGTTAACAAAATACATTTGTAGGCGTGGTAAAAAAATAAAAAAAAACAATTTTAGAATTATTTCTACATTATCCTTAATCCTAGGGGGTGACTGACTCAACTTTTTTTTTTCGAACCACTCTAAGGTACATTCATTATATTAAGATTGAACCTATGAAATAAGATAGGCATCAATCAATGTTCTGCCCAGACTTTATAAATGATGAATGCATTAGGAACTCCTTACGAAATATATGGACCTGCCGTATTACTATTAACGTGTTTAGTCTAACTACATATTAAGCACAACGAAAAGTATTTAACAACTTATTAATGTAAAACTATACCCGGTTATGAGACAGAATTTTGATCAAAGTAAATACTGGGGAAACCACTAAAATATTTTTAAATGTTGAACTATAATGCATTAAACACATAGACAACAGCAGGCTACGGGCTACAGCCTGTCAAAATTATAATTCATGCATTCAAATAGAAATAAATTTTTTAGAGTCGACACGGCTACACGACTACCGACCACCACTGTAGCTGTAGCCAAAATTAAACTATTTTCTATTTTTGTTGGCGACAATAAAAGATTTAGTGCTGTCAACACCATATAATATTGAAATAAATGAGCGATTTAAACCACTTGAATTTATTTACCATAAATACAATGGGGAGAATTTATGTAAACAATTTACATACTTATCGAATATTTATATATTTAATGTATATAATAATATCAAATAAAATATTATGTAAAAATTTATATTTATATAACTCTAACTCAATAAAAGTAAAATTTTAAAAAGTTATATTTTAAACTGTCTAACTCACACGCTACGTGTGCTAGAGCTACGTAGTTCATGTTATATAAAAGCCCAGTATGTCCTTTATAAAATTCATTATATAAAAGAGCATACTTATATCTATATTGTTTTAAGATAAACGAATTTTTATAAAAAAAGTCGGTTGCAAAAATAAGTTTATAGTATATTAGCTCCTTATTCATTATAAAGAATATTATATAGAATATACAGGGTGGCCCAGAAAGACCGAAGTGGTGTGAATTGCTTATAACTTTTTATTTAAGAGATATTTTTTTAATTTTTTTTTTTAAATACATTAAATTTATGGGGAATATTTTTGGATTAGTTATTAAAAATGATATCCCGCAAGTGGTGGCCATATTCTGCTTCGCACAAATGTGCTCTTTCCAATACATTTTCCATGACCTTTCGCAAAACTTCCGGTGGTATGTTGTTAATTTCTTCTCGAATATTGGTTTTTAACTCCTCAATAGTCCTAGGCTTATTAACATAAACTTTTCCTTTTAAATAGCCCCAAAGAAAACAGTCTGGAGCGGTTAAATCCGGGGACCGCGGAGGCCATTGACGGAAATGGCGACACCTTGTTCATTTTTTCATGACCTTTCGCAAAACTTCCGGTGGTATGTTGTTAATTTCTTCTCGAATATTGGTTTTTAACTCCTCAATAGTCCTAGGCTTATTAACATAAACTTTTCCTTTTAAATAGCCCCAAAGAAAACAGTCTGGAGCGGTTAAATCCGGGGACCGCGGAGGCCATTGACGGAAATGGCGACACCTTGTTCATTTTCAAAAAAAAAAAAATGGGCCAATGATCCTTTCTGAAGAAACACCGCACCAAACGGTACACTTAACTGGGTGCAATTGTCGTTGATGAAGTACTCTCGGGTTTTCCGTAGCCCATATCCTACAGTTTTGCTTGTTAACGAACCCATTTAATTGAAAATGGGCTTCGTCACTCATTATTAAGTTATGAATAAAATTTGGATTCTCTTGTGATTTTTGCTGGAAATAAATTGCATAGTCAAGTCGTTGCTGGTAATCTGTTGGTTTCAATTCTTGGACAAGTTGAATTTTGTATGGAAACAATCCTATGGTGTGCAAAATTCGCTGCAGCGACGTTCTTGAGAGGTCCAGTTGTGACGAACGTCTCCTGTTCTCGAAAATTTGCAACCAGACGGTTTATTGTTGACTGAGAGGGTGCAACCCGCACATTAAATTGACGACGGTATGCACGCTGAGTCAACACAATGGACCGTTGATTTGAAAAGTAAATTTCAACAATTTGGGCACGTTGTTTAATTGTGTATTGCTTCATTATAAATTATCCAAGTCTTCTTTACAAAATACTGAAAAGAAAAGAAAAAAAAAATTATAATAAAAAAGTTATAAGGAATTCACACCACTTCGGTCTTTCTGGGCCACCCTGTATAAGAATATAAAAGATATTTTCAGTAGCTTTTGTTTGATACCAAAAAAGTTAATATCGGATATAAACTTCTAAAGTTATACCGTATTATTCTTGAAATTTAAAAAGCCCATAACTCTTAAACTATTAGAGATCACACCAAAATCTTTCTAGAATTTTTTTTTTTTGATATAGACATACCATCAGGTACAGGAAAACCGTTGATTTCGGAGGTTAATTAATAAAATGAATTTATGTCGTTTTTATCAAAATTTAAATTAATATTTTGTCCATGTTATAAACGCGATATTGGCAACACTCATAAACAGGTGTTTCGAAATGTAGCTGCCATCTTAAAAGTAGCTGCCGTCCCCGTAGCTGACTACGAGGCAACGATTGCAGCCAACGACTTTTGTAGTCGGTGTTCGTGTAGCCTGCTGTTGTCTATGTGTTTAATGCATAAAGCTACGGCAACCGAATTTAGTCCAAAGGTTTTACCAATAATATCAATTTGCTTAGCGATTTTTTCTGTTTTGGTCCAGATTTTGAATTAGCTACACCCTTGTAGATATATGAGATATGTTTCTAAATTTAACACAACTTGATGGTGGGTATATAAGATTTGGCACAGCCGAATATAACACTCTTACTTGTTATATCTACAATCAAAAAGATTTGGAGGTACATTCAGTATATTAAGATTTCATCTACGAAATTAGATAGCTATCAGTCAATGTTAGGTCCAGACGTAGATGCATTAGGAACTCCTAACAAAATATATGAACCTGCCGTGTTGCTATCAACATGTTTATGGCACAACGAAACAGCTTAAATATTAATGTAAAACTATATTCGGTTATGGAACAGCATTTGGTCCAAGGTAAATACTTGGGAAACCACTTAGATACTTTTAAATGTTGAACTATAGTAACTATACCACTGCAACCGAATTTAGTCCAAATATATTACTAACAATACCACATTTGGTCAACATTTTGAATTAGCTGCAATCTCGTACAACTTGATGGTGGGTATACAAGATTCGGCACAGCCGAATATAACACACTTACTTGTTTAAGAAGAGTTTGTATCGGAGCTGTGATCAAATGTGGACCGATTTCAACGAAATTTGGTACAGTGATTTTAGTTTACATAAGCAGTATTTGTTTCAAATTTCATGAAAAAATATTTATATTTGTGACCAATATATCAATTCCGCGAAGTTGGACCCATGGGAGGTACCATAAATAATGGACCGATTTTGACGAATTTCAATAGCCATGGTCCCATTATCAATAAAATGATCTGTGCCAAATTTCATCAAATTATCTTTAGAATTGCGAACATTAGTTTGATTACAAGGTTTGCATGGGGGTCCAGCCAGCGGACATCGCTAAATCGACTCAGAAAGTGATTCTAAGCCTATTGGTATACTAAAAGGTGGGTCTAAGAAAAATATTTCTATGCGTTACATACATCAGCACAAACTTATAATACCCTTTCCACCTATGGTGGTGAGGGGTATAAAAAGACGTATGTATTTCTTCACTATCGCTCCACGTTTAAGTTGATTGGTTTGAGAACTCATGTAGTCGGTCATGACAAATAATTATATTACTTTTAAGGGAGTGCGTATATTAATTTAATTAACTTATCAGCTATTAATGTAAATCCCCGATACATAATACATTATTTAGATTTTTAAATGCCCTATAAAACCACTGGGCATTTCCCAAGTCCCACAGAATCCGACTTTGATTTTAAATGAAGTATAGAAATAATGTGATAATGAACTTGATTGATCGTGGGAAATGTTCCAATCGTTTTTGTTCGAAATGGTTTATGGGACTTAGACTTATATACATATGCTGCAATCAAACTGTTGAACTAAGTAAGCGATAACATTATTTAAAGCGTGATTTTGGAGGAGAGACGCATAAATACCAAAACATATACATTAGTATATTTTTGTCTTCAAATATCGCCATAGACATATTTTGAAATATTTTTGATATCAGTTAAAAATTGAATATTGAGAGGCAAACATTTCGGGTTTTAAAACAAAAGAACATCTGAAAAGAATGAATTTCAAATTGAAAATAACATTTGGTGTTTTTTTAATGCTAATAGCAGCCCTTTTGGCCAAAGCTGACTTTCCTAAACAGGACGAAATGTTATTGCGAAAGCAATTATTTGAGAACGTAGATACTATAAAGAACGAAGTAAATGATTTAAAAACCTCAGTGGATGTTTTGAATAAAAGGTAAGTATTTATTATAAATCTTAATCTTCAGCTTAATATTATCACCTAATACTTTTCAAATCTTTCAGATACAACACTCAAATGGATGTACTCAAGAGCATACAAACAAAATTTCTTATCGATTCTAATGAAGATGATGATAGTGTTTGCGAACATATTGTCGGCATGTTTAATTCCACCTTCAGAAAGTACAATGCCTTTGAAAAACGGATTATGACTAAATTGGACGAAGTGCAGGATGAGCAAACAACACTTTTGGAAGAATTTTTGCTTAAACAAAAAACCCATAAAAATTGTCCTAAAAGTGATTCGAATGTAAATTTATCACCCATAGCCAATACTTTAGCAGAATTAAGTGAAAAAGTCGAAAAGTTTGATGGAAAATTTAAGAAACTTGATTTGTTGGAACAACAATTCATGGCACAGAAATCCGATTTCGATAAATTTGTCGAACAGCAATTGAAACTCCTACAAGAAATTAATGGAAAATTATCGAAAAATCAAGAAAAATTTGATAAATTTGGTCAGGAGTTGACAAGTCTAAAAGAACTTAAAACTAAAATTAATCAGGAGGTGCCAATTAAACGTCGCAAATTGCCAATGGAAGTATTATTGGGCATTACTTCATCCAGTAAAACAACATTGAAATAAACTTAACTCATAGTAATAAAATTGAAATTTGAAAACGAGTAAACTATACAGAGTGTTTTGTCTCTTAAATAAACCGGTTATATCAAAAAATAACAAAATAGTCGGGATGTAAATATTATTCAAAAAGAAGTGTATTTGCATTTGATTCCAAATCTGTTACATTTATTTATTAATGTAACAGACCAATTTATTGATAAAAAGCCAAAAACTGTTTGCGGAGAAACCAAATTCCTCGACGCGTTTCGATGGTTGGTTAAGCCATCTCTTCAGGAGGATTATCCCCAATTTAGACAGATCGAAAACCTCGCATTATTACTAAATTTACAAACATAACTTTTAAGAATTATGTTCTGTTACATTAATAAATAAATGTAACAGATTTGGGATCAAATGCAAATACACTTCTTTTTGAAAAACCGGTTATATTTATAAAGCTATAGATAAATGTGGACCAAAGCTATAGACAAATGTGGACCAAAACTAAGTGTAATGTATGATGGTTGTGTACAACTGCTTTGCATGGAATTTGAACGACATGATTCTATGGGTGCTACAGATATATGGGCAAATCCTGCGTGACGGACGATACATTTGTACGGATTTTGTTGTACTTAAATGTATCCCATTGTAGTTCTACACTAGATATCTTTGCACAGATTTCAGAGAATATTAGCCCATTGATCGTACTATCGAATAGCATTAGTTAATTATACCCTTCACCACCATAGGTGGAAAGAGTATTATAAGTTTGTGCTGTTGTATGTAACGCATAGAAATATTTGACTTAGACCCATCTTTTAGTATACCAATAGGCTTAGAATCACTTTCTGAGTCGGTTTAGCGATGTCCGTCCGTCCGTCCGTCCATCTGGCTGGCTGGACCCCCATGTAAACCTTGTAATCAAACTACAGGTCGCAATTCTAAAGATAATTTGATGAAATTTGGTACAGATCATTTTTTTGTTAATGGGACCATGGCTATTGAAATTCGTCAAAATCGGTCTATTATTTATGGTACCTCCATAGGTCCATTTCCCGGAATTGATATATTGGCCACAAAAATCAATATTTTTTCATTATATTTAAAACAAATTCTACTTATGTAAACTTAAATCACTGTATTGAATTTCGTTGAAATCAGTCCACATTTGACCATAGTTCCCATACAAACTCTTTTCTCAAAACGCACTAAATGAGACAAAATTCACTAAAACGCTCGTAAATCCGAAGAAAATGAGAATTTTAACTTTATTTTTTGCACACATAATTTTTATTTGCCAAATTTTGATATAATCGGTCCACATTTGACCCTAGCTCTCATATAAGTCCAAATGGCGGAAACAGCTTAAATGTAAAAGTTTTTAGAATATGTTTGAACGATGGCAAAATTTAGCAAATAATTGTCTTTATACATTAAAAAGAACACCTTTGACCTTAGTGGTGAAGGGTATCGTATGGTCGGGCTTGACCGACTATAGCACTTTCTTACTTGTTTACATACTTGTTTTGAAGGAAAAAGATATTCACTTTAAAAGTGCTGTGACGGACGCTACAAAAAAAGGAAGTGACTTTTTTTCAACACATGTTTCGGTAATTTTCATTTAAACGGTCGTAGTAATAAAAAATTGTTACTACGTTAAAGATAGAGGAAAATCAGAGCATTACAAAACAGCTTTTATAAAATATTTTAAAGTTTCCAGTTTCACCAAAAATCCATAAATGAACTGTTGCGGACGCTACGTGACGGACGATAAAGTTTTTACTTGAATGTTTTTTTATTAGGAAAAACTTAATATTTCATATTTTTTTAAGGATTCGTTAAACATTGAAAATAATGGTTTGATTTGTTCCCGCTGTTAAAATGCATTTTTTGGGCACAAGTTAATATTTCACAAAACTGCTACATACATATATTTATTTAAAGTTTTACACTTTCTCCATCTTATTTTTCGTCAAAAAGATACTGCGGCTAGCTGTTAGAGTGTCCCAAAAACAAAAAAAAAAATGAAATTTCAAAAGCATCAAATTTGCCCCACTGTATGTTCTTTTAACACCTAATGCCTTAAATTTAATCTGTGGATATAGACAGTGTTATTGCTTTATGAATAAGACATACATGTGATCGTAAATTTTGTATTTAATAAATATCATTTTGTAAAAAATATATACTGTGACGGACGCTACACACTTTCCGATACATATTATTCTGTAAAATGCTATCTTAACATCTATATATTTTAAGCCTAATGTAAAGCATACTATAAGTTCTCTTTACGAACCAAGTTCAATTGGAGAAAAAAGAAAAATTGCACTATTCAAATTTAAAAAAAAAAAAAAAAAAAAAAAAAAAAAATAAACTGTATTTCTGACGGACGCTACACACAAATACTTGATTTTGACAGTTTTAAAATTTTGTCCTTGGTTTAATGTTTTTCGGATTTGCCCATATGTGAAACGATGTCGGAAACTTCAATTACAAGTTCTTGGTGATAAATAAAATCATCGTAACTATTATATAAAGTAACTTTTTTGTTAAGAATGAGGACTTTCATTAGATTTAAGTCTTTTTTCACTTTCGTCCATAATCGAATTTTAATAGTAATATGGCTAAACTATGTTAATCGGAGGCATGAAAACTATTATTGATGTTTTTTTACGATACGAGTCAATGCAACGATACGAGTCCGAGGTTATCCGATCGAAATTTGGTACAAAATTCGATCGGATAACCGATTTTTTTATGGGTGGACTTAACAAGGCTTCAAAAAATACCTTTACATTTTCCACTTTCCAATAAAATGCAAAGAAGAACAAATAATTTTTGTCTTAATTTTAATCGTCTTACAAAATGTTCGTTGGGTTGTGTTTTGACTAGTTTAACTTTAAACATTTATTTTATGTTATATCAAGGTAGATTATAATGAAGGTAATTTCACTTCAGGTTACTAAATTTAATTTCACTTTCTGACAATTTTAAGGGTCTGACATTTCAATAGAAATAAAGCTACCATATTATGTTAAGTTTTCCCTTTTTTTCTGTCGCTGCGCCGACAATATGAATTATGTGTAAAAATGTAAATACATTTTATTGCATGTGTATCTTCATATCTAATAGTTAAACTATATTTTACTAGTTAATGGAGAACTAAGCGGGATAGTATATAATAACTATACACATTAAATACAATTTTGATTAGCTACTTTGATGTTCTAGGTATTTAGGAAAAAAAACACATAGCTGATATTGTAGTCGCAGGGACATTTGAAGTTGTATAAATTTATTTTGAAATTTTAAAAATACAAATATAATTTTATAAATATAAAGGTAAAAAATTATTAAAATAGAAAAATATAAATAATATTTTATATTTTTACAGAAAAGTTGTTGCAACAGTTATGCTGCTGATGAAAGTTCTTTTCTGGTAAAATAAATATTAATTAGTGGGATTTGTGCCAATATATGAGGTTTGAAGCTGGAGAATATATCAATATATCAAATGGGCGCATAGATCAAATGGGCGCAAATCAGTTTTCTTATTTGGGCAGTTAAATAAGTGTACTGGTTTAAAGTGTCGAAAGAATACGTTCGCCTTAGCAGTTAAGCATACTGCTCCATATGCCGGCTCGAATCATGTCATTATTTTTTATACCTTGAAAACAGTATTCTCTCGCAATGACAAGTCAACTCCCAGCTTAGAAATTATGGGTATAACTGCATTATCATTGGATCTCATTGGTATATGTTTTTGCAATGCAGAAATTACAGAATTTTTGCTGCCAACTATTGTGTTCCTAGCTAAAACAGACTTGAAGGACACTTTTGCCCGTTTCCTATTCTTTGGATTTGGTCTGCTGTATTTCTGTCGTCAAAAGGCCACAGAAGCTATTATGCTTACTTAAGCGGTTTTGGAAGACACTTGCAGTTCAATGGCTACAACCATGGTAGATATTTGTGTCTATTGGTGCTTAGATGGCTTACCGTTCGTTTGGCATTCTGTTGCGCTATTGCAAGTGCCGGTGCGCGTGGGTATAGTCATTGATATTGTGGGACATGCTGGAAAACCTAAGACTATTACCGGTTTCCAAATACATACAACACCCGCACTTTTGGCTATGCAAGAACGTGCCGAATTGGCTTCAGAAGAACATATAGCATTAACACCAATTATGGGATGCTTTTTTTCTAAAGAAAAATCCAAACTTTGTCAAGTAAAAGTGACTAAATTAAATATCGTTAATTTATCATTTTATAATAAACTAAATTATATAATTCATTTAAATAATATGTAATTGGCTCTTTAATTATAATGCCAATTAACTAGAGACAATAAAATAATTTATGTTTTGCTATAAATGCAAATACCCTTCCCTCGCAGCAAAAAAAAGATTTCTCCTATGAGTCTGCTTGGCTTCGTTTTTCCACTTTGATTCAGTTTTTATCTGATGCATTTTTATTTTTGTTTGCGTATTTCAGTTGTACTTTAGTACTTTAATGGTTAAATCGACCAATTTCGAGAATACAATTTTTCGGGAGAAAATACGCGGTTTTTCTTTTAGTAGCTTTTGTTCTATATAATTTATGTTGTAAACATTACACATTTTATAAAAAAAAAATTCCAAAAAAAAAGAAAATACTTTTGTATAATGTGGTAACGTTATATTTGATATGACGTAGAAAAACAAACTTCAAAAACCCTTATTAAAATTTAATAAAAGCAAGTGAAATTACCTTCAATATATATGCCTTGTGTTATATTATACTTTTTTATAAAGGTTTTGACATCTTGTATTTTGTTATTTCTTAAATTTTTGTTTACTTGTCAATGTTTATTCGTTGTTTATATATTTATAATGTGAACTTGTCACAAAGATTTATTTTGCCGCCTTTTTTTCTTATTGTGAGCTACTCTTGCGGTTTTTGTTTCGCGGTCAGAATTTCATCTTTCCACTTTGATAGTGGGTACACATACTGCAACTTGTTTATACAATACGTTTCTTATTCAAATTAAATGTATGGAAATTTTCAAAAATTTCCTGACAAATTTTCGGAAATTTACCTTTTTTTTAGAAAATTTAAAAAAAAATACTATTTTATAGGAAATTTTTCAAAAATTGACTATTTTGAAAGCAAATTTTTAAAAATTAACTATTTTTATATGACATTTTTAAAAAATTTTCTAATATTGTAAAAAAAATGTAAAATTTTTTTTATTTTTTTACGAAATTTTATAGGAAATTTTTAAAAAATTTTCTATTTTTATAGGAAATTTTTCAAAAATTTTCTATTTTTATTAGAAATTTTTCAAAAATTTTCTATTTTTATAGGAAATTTTTCAAAAATTTTTTATTTTTATAGGAAATTTTTCAAAAATTTTCTATTTTTATAGGAAATTTTTCAAAAATTTCCTATTTCTATAGGAAATTTTTCAAAAAATTCCTATTTTTATAGGAAATTTTTCAAAAATTTCCTATTTCTATAGGAAATTTTTCAAAAAATTTCCTATTTCTATAGGAAATTTTTCAAAAATTTCCTATTTCTATAGGAAAAATTTCCTATTTCTATAGGAAATTTTTCAAAAATTTCCTATTTCTATAGGAAATTTTTCAAAAATTTCCTATTTCTATAGGAAATTTTTCAAAAATTTCCTATTTCTATAGGAAATTTTTAAAAAATTTCCTATTTCTATAGGAAATTTTTAAAAAATTTCCTATTTCTATAGGAAATTTTTCAAAAATTTCCTATTTCTATAGGAAATTTTTCAAAAATTTCCTATTTCTATAGGAAATTTTTCAAAAATTTCCTATTTCTATAGGAAAATTTTCAAAAATTTCCTATTTCTATAGGAAATTTTTCAAAAATTTCCTATTTCTATAGGAAATTTTTCAAAAAATTCCTATTTCTATAGGAAATTTTTCAAAAATTTCCTATTTCTATAGGAAATTTTTCAAAAATTTCCTATTTCTATAGGAAATTTTTCAAAAATTTCCTATTTCTATAGGAAATTTTTCAAAAATTTCCTATTTCTATAGGAAATTTTTCAAAAATTTCCTATATCTATAGGAAAATTTTTCAAAAATTTCCTATTTCTATAGGAAATTTTTCAAAAATTTCCTATTTCTATAGGAAATTTTTCAAAAATTTCCTATTTCTATAGGAAATTTTTCAAAAATTTCCTATTTCTATAGGAAATTTTTCAAAAATTTCCTATTTCTATAGGAAATTTTTCAAAAATTTCCTATTTCTATAGGAAATTTTTCAAAAATTTCCTATTTTTATAGGAATTTTTTTTTTCAAAAAATTTAGATTTTTATAGAAAATTTTAAAAAAAATTTTATTTTAGTGGTGTAGGATCTCATGTGGTCGGGCTTGACAGATAATAAATAATTTTCCTTTACTTCTGGGAGAGTGTGTTTATTTATTTAATTAAATAAATTATCAGCTATTTTTGTAAACCCCCGAAGCAGAAAATGTAAAACAATATCTGGAATTTCGAATACCCTATAATACATCCCTGCATTTCTTTGATCCAATATAATTCGACCTTGAATTTATATAACTAATTAAAATTATAATGGACTTGGTATATAGAGGAAACTGTTACTTTCGTTTTTGTGAGATGTAGGTCATGAGCCATATATGCGACATATATATGAGCCATATAGATGCGACAATCAAACTGTTGAACTAAGTATACGATAATATTATTTAAAGTGTGCTTTACAATGAGAGATACATAAATTTAATACATATTCTTTTTTAAATCTCATGATTTAAATGTCTTAATTATTTTCTTATCAGTATAGAATTGAATATTGAGGGACAAACATTTCGCGTTTTTAATTAAAAGCTAAATCTCAACAAAATGAATTTAAAATCCAACAAAATATTTGGAATTGTTTTGATACTGCTAATAGTAGGCCTTTCGGCTAAAGCTGATTATAATGAAATTCACAAAACGGATGAACAGTCATTGCGTATCAAATTATTTAATGATGTAGATACTATAAAGACAGAAGTAACTAATTTACAAACCTCAGTGGAAGTTTTGAATAAAAGGTAACCACCAGCATTTAAATCTTTTGCATCATATTATAACTTATTTGTTTTCAAATTTCTAAGATACAACACTCAAGTAGAAATCCTTAAGAAGGTTCAAGCAAAATTACTTATCGATTCTCAAGATGAAGATGACAGTGTTTGCGAGCATATAACCGGCATGTTCAATTCCACCTTCAGAAAGTACAATGCCTTTGAAAATCGTATTATGAGCAAATTAGATGAGGTACAGGAAGAGCAAACGACACGTCTGGACGAAGTCTTGCAAAAACAAAGGTCCAATAAAAATTGTCCTAAAAGTGGTTCGAATATAGATTTATCTCCAATAACTGACACTCTGTCTGAATTAGCTGAAAAAATCGAAAAGTTCGATGCCAAATTTAATAAACTTGATTTGTTGGAGCAACAATTCATAGCACAGCAATCCGATTTCGATAAATTTGTCGAACAGCAACTGAAAATTTTAGAAGAAATTAATGGAAAGTTATCAAAAAATCAAGAACAATTTGATAAGTTTGGTCAGAAGTTGACAAGTCTTAATGAACTTAAGAATAAACTTAATCAGGAGGTGACAACAAAACGTCCCAAATTGCCAATGGATGTAATATTGGGCATAACTTCAACCAATAAAACAACTTTGAAATAAACTTAATTTATATAAATAAAATTTGATTTAAAGAACTTAAAAATTATAATTGACAAGCTGTATTTATATAGAAGCTATATGCAAATGTGAACCGATTTTGACAAAACTTAGTAAAGAATATATAAAACTGAATTGCAAAAATTTATTACTTTTAAAGGAAACTCTTCAAAAATTTACTATTTTTATAGGAAATTTTTCAAAAATTTACTATTTCTATTGGAGATTTTTCAAAAATTTCCTATTTTTATAGGAAATTTTTTAAAAATTTACTATTTGTATAGGAAATTTTTCAAAAATTTACTTTTTTTATAGAAAATTTTTCAAAAATTTCCCATTTGTATAGGAAATTTTTCAAAAATTTCCTACTTATATAGAAAATTTTTCAAAAATTTCCTACTTTTATAGGAAAATTTTAAAAAATTTCCTGTTTTTATAGGAAATTTTTCAAAAATTTTGTATTTTTATAAGAAAATTTTCAAAAACTGTGTATTTTTATAAGAAACTTTTCAAAAATTGTGTATTTTTATAGGAAATTTTTCAAAAATTCTGTATTGAAAGAAATTGATTTTAGTTGAACCAGAATTTGTGCTGATGGTCGTGAGTTCGATTCGGGCTTAGGTTCATGTCATAAATTATTTTTTTTTTAATTTATGATTTTTTAAAGTAGATGAATAAATTTTAGGAATACTGAAAAAACTATGTGACACTTAGCAGTGTGGAATGCTGCATTTTCTGTCCCGCTACGAACTTCATCAGCACACTGTGTCACCAACTAGATGCAAGTTAGATGATCTTAACCTATTTAACTGAATTCTTAAGCGAAATGGAAAACGAGAATTATGTTAACATTCATTTCTATTTTACCTATGACCATATGATCGATTCAGTTAGACGAACTTATCCACCATAGTTTTTTCCTTTATGTTTTGTATTCCTATCCTTTATTAATCTACATTTACTTCGTACTTTAACCAACTGTCAGCATGTAATGAAGACAAAGATTTTTGTTTTGACAAATTTTTGTTTATTCTTTTACGTTAATCCAAATTTTTTTATAGGGAATTTTTCATAGGGAATTTTTCAAAAATTTTATATTTTTTGTAGGAAATTGATTAAAAATGTTCTATTTTTACAGGAAATTTTTCAAAAATTTACTATTTTTATAGGAAATTTTTTCAAACATTTACTATTTTTATAAGAAATTTTTCAAAAATTTACTATTTTTATAGGAAAGTTTAAAAATTCAATATTTTTATAGGAAATTTTTCAAAAATTTACTGTTGCTATAAGAAATTTTTCAATAATTTTAATAGAAAATTTTTCAAATTTTCCTATTTTTAATATTTTTAAACAAAATTTTTTAAAAATTTTCTATTTTTATAGAAAATTTTTCAAACATTTTCTATTGTTATAGAAAATTTTTCAAAAATTTCCTATTGTTATAGAAAATTTATCAAAAATTTCCTATTTTTATACGAAATTTTTCAAAAATTTCCTATTTTTATAAGAAATTTTTAAAAATTTAACTATTAAACTAAAAATTAACTATTTTACCAAAAATTTACTATTTTTATAGAAAATTATTCAAAAATTTACTTTGTTTATAGGAAATTTTTCAAAAGTTTACTATTTTTATAAGAAATTTTTCAAACATTTACTATTTTTATAGGAAATTTTAAAAATTTAATACTTTTATAGGAAGTTTTTCAAATATTAACTATTGCTATAGGAAATTTTTTAATAATTTGTATAGGAAATTTTTAAAATTTTCCTTTTTTTATAAGAAATTTTTCAAAAATTTTCTATTTTTATAGAAAATTTTTCAAAATTTTTTTTTTTTAAAAATTTTTCAAAAATTTTTTATTTTTTCAAAAATTTTTCAATTTTTTTTATTTTTTCAAAAATTTTTTATTTTTATAGGAATTTTTTCAAAAATTTTCTATTTTTATAGAAATTTTTTAAAAAATTTTGTATTTTTATAGAAAATCTTTCAAAAATTTTCTATTTTTATAGAAAATCTTTCAAAAATTTTCTATTTTTATAGAAAATTTTTCAATTTTATAGAAAATTTTTCAAAAATTTTCTATTTTTATAGAAAATTTTTCAAAAATTTTCTATTTTTATAGAAAATTTTTCAAAAATTTTCTATTTTTATAGAAAATTTTTCAAAAATTTTCTATTTTTATAGAAAATTTTTCAAAAATTTTCTATTTTTATAGAACATTTTTCAAAAATTTTCTATTTTTATAGAAAATTTTTCAAAAATTTTCTATTTTTATAGAAAATTTTTAAAAATTTTCTATTTTTATAGAAAATTTTTCAAAAATTTTCTATTTTTATAGAAAATTTTTCAAAAATTTTCTATTTTTATAGAAAATTTTTCAAAAATTTTTTATTTTTATAGAACATTTTTTTAAAGATTTTCTATTTTGATAGATAATTTTTCAAAATTTTTCTATTTTTATAGATAATTTTTCAAAATTTTTCTGTTTATATAGAAAATTTTTCAAAATTTTTCTATTTTTATAGAACATTTGTATTTTTATAGAAAATTTTTCTATTTTTAATATAAATTTAAAAAAAATTTACTTTTTGACAAAATGTTTACTTTAAAATTTTACCAATTTTTTAATTGTATTTCTTATATTGAATTGGTATTTGAACTAAATATTTGCCATTTGGAACGATAACCTTTTGCCATCTATTTCGATTTTTTAATGCGATTCTAAGAAAAAGTAATGTAAATTACTTTTTAAATAAATAATAAATTTACTTCATTAAAACTGTTGTAGTGAAATGGTAATAAAAATGTGCTAGGTCAGTTCTGTATGGCGGTTTCAAAATCCCAGTCTACCTCATTTCGCTCCGTGCTTTCGTTTGAGTTTAAGCTTAAGATCTGCTCAAATTCGATTGAACTATATCTATCGGTAACTTCATATTTATAAGGGTTTAAGTGATTTCTGTTTATATGGTCAAATTAGTCAAATGTGGACCGATTGTTACCCAATTCGACGATTATAACTGTTTAAATGTGACGTATATTATTACCTAAGAAATATATTGAAAGGTCCATTGTGTGGGAGGTGTCTAAAATGGATCGGTTGTTGTCTGAATCGACATTGGCATTTGAATTCATTGTTTTTATAAGTTCCTCTTCAAGAAATTTTCATTAGTCATATAAACAAGTAAGAAAGTGCTATAGTCGGTCAAGCCCGACCATACGATACCCTTCACCACTAAGGTCAAAGGTGTTCTTTTTAATGTATAAAGACAATTATTTGCTAAATTTTGCCATCATTCAAACATATTCTCAAAACTTATACATTTAAGCTGTTTCCGCCATTTGGACTTATGTGAGAGCTATGGTCAAATGTGGACCGATTATCTCGAAATTTGGCAAATTGATTACAGTTGTTACAAAAATTATGTATGCAAAAAACTTATTATTCTCATTATCTTCGGATTTACGAGCGTTTTAGTGAATGTTGTCTCATTTAGTGCGTTTTTAGAAAAGAGTTTGTATGGGAGCTGTGGTCAAATGTGGACCGATTTCAACGAAATTTGATATCGTGATTTAAGTTTACATAAGCAGTATTTGTTTTAAATTTCATGAAAAAATATTGATTTTTGTGGCCAAAATATCAATTCTGGGAAGTGGGACCTATGGGAGGTACCATAAATAATGGACCGACCCATGATCTGTGCCAAATTTCATCAAATTATCTTTAGAATTGCGACCTATAGTTTGATTACAAGGTTTACATGGGGGTCCAGCCAGCCAGACGGACGGACGCACGGACGTACATCGCTAAATCGACTCTAAGCCTATTGGTATACTAAAAGATGGGTCTAAGATAAATATTCCTATGCGTTACAAACATCAGCACAAACTTATAATACCCTTTCCACCTATAGTGGTGAAGGGTATAAAAAAGTACCGAAGTGACAAGTGATGATAACATTTAATACAAAAAATTATCTGAAATGAGAGACTCAGAAGATGCTTAACTTTTAGTAACAAATTGTATTAAGACAGACAAACACTTCACGCATTTAAGCAAAAAAAATTTTAATAATGAAATTTATACTTAACGCATTAATTGGTCTTATATTTATTATATATATAGTCCAAGTTAAAGCTACAGATCATGGAATAGAAGAACAGTCGTTACGCAATCAATTATTTTCGGATATTGTTGTTATAATGGAAGAAGTTAAACGTTTACATATTTCGTTAGACGTTTTAAATAGAAGGTAAACCTTTTAAAATACATATATCATTCTTTTAAATAATCTCTCAACTTCCCCAGGTACAATCATCAAATAGAAATTTTTAAAACTTTGCAAAATAAAATTCTCCTCGATGGAACTGAATCTGAAAAGGAAAATGGTGTTTGCGATGGAATTACGGGCATGTTTGAAACCACTTCTAAAAAATACAAATCCTTTGAAAGACAAATTTTAAGCAAATTGGAAGAAGTACAAGAGGAACAGTCATCAAGTTTAGATGAAATATTGTTTAAACAAAAGTCATCAAGAAATTGTGTCGTCAATAGTGAATCTGATATTCCAGTTTCCCAAGTATCCGAAACACTTTCGGCGTTAAATGAGAAAATCAATAAACTTGAACGAAACTTTGAGATAATCGAAAAACTGGAGACAAAATTTGCTACACAGAAAAATAATTTCGATAAATTTGTATCAAATCAATTGAAAATTTTGCAAGAAATCAATGGCAAATTATCTAAAAATCAACAAAACTTTGAAAGCTTTGGAGAGGAGTTGGAGAGTTTTAAAAATGTTTTAAAGGAAGTTAAGCCAAAGGTGAAACCTCAAATTAACAGGTTACCAATGGAGTTGTTTTTAGGTTTAAGTTCTGTGAATATTAAAAATAAAAAATCTACTTAAGACTTAAACTAAAACCAATATAGTCCAAATTTCAAAATAAACAAGTAAGAGTATTATATTCGGCTGTGCCGAATCTTATATACCCACGAGAGTGCAGCTAATTCAAAATGTTGACCAAATGTGGTATTGTTGGAAAAATATTTGGACTAAATTCGGTTGCAGTAGTAACCATAACCGCGTATTGTTTTACATTAATAAGCTGTTAAAAACTTTTGGTTATCCTTAGTGGCAGCGGTTTTCATATGAAAGCTATGGTCAAATACGGACTGATTCCTATCAAATTTGACACAGGGACCTTAACTGTTATAACTTTTATCGAAAGAGTCAGAAAATAAAAGTTATTTTTTGACTTTTATTTTTTCGAGCAGAAATAAAAGTTAGTTTTTAACTTTTATTTTTTTGATAAAAAATAACAGTTATTTTTGACTTTTATTTTTTCAAGCAAAAATAAAAGTTATTTTTTAACTTTTATTTTTTCGAGCAAAAATAACAGCTATTTTTGACTTTTATTATCTCGAGCATGAATAAAAGTTATTTTTTGACTTTTATTTTTTTGAGCAGAAATAAAAGTTATTTTTTTACTTTTATTTTTTCGAGCAGAAATAAAAGTTAAGCCTGGGGCTTATGTAAAACTTCTATGTACCAAATTTTATCAGCATAGCTGTTATAATATGTCATTTATTAACAAATAAGCGATTAGCCTAGACGAGGTTATACGGGAGCTATGGTCAAATGTGAACCAATTTTGCCCAGTTTCAATACTTCCTCAGATATGAAGAATATTTATACCCTTCACCACCATAGGTGGAAAGGGTATTATAAGTTTGTGCTGATGTATGTAACGCATGGAAATATTTGTCTTAGACTCACCTTTTAGTATACCAATAGGCTTAGAATCACTTTCTGAGTCGATTTAGCGATGTCCGTCCGTCTGGCTGGCTGGCTGGACCCCCATGTAAACCTTTTAATCAAACTACAGGTCGCAATTCTAAAGATAATTTGATGAAATGTAGCACAGATCATTTTTTTTGATAATGGGACCATGGCTATTGAAATTCGTCAAAATCGGTCTATTATTTATGGTACCTCCCATAGGTCCCACTTCTCGGTATTGATATATTGGCCACAAATATCAATATTTTTTCATGAAATTTAAATCAAATACTGCTTATGTCAACTCTGTACTAAATTTCGTTTAAATCGGTCCACATTTGACCATAGCTCCCATACAAACTTTTCTTTAAAAACGCACTAAATGAGACAAAAATCACTAAAAAGCTCGTAAATCTGAAGATAATGGAAATTTTAACAACTGTAATCAATTTGCAAAATTTCGAGATTATCGGTCCACATCTGACCCTAGCTCTCATATAAGTCCAAATGTCGGAAACAGCTTAAATATAAAAGTTTTGAGAAAATGTGTATGATGGCAAAATTTATCAAATATTTGTCTTTATACAGAAAAAATAACACTTTTGACCTTAGTGGTGAAGGGTATCGTATGGTCGGGCTTGACCGACTATAGCACATTCTTACGTGTTTTACTTTGTTTCAGTGAGCGAGCTCCTTTCGTTTAGGCGTTATCGTGATTTCAACAGACAAACAGACGGACATCGCTCAATCGTCTTAGAATTTCAGAAGTATTCAGACTATATTTTGAGCCAATATTAAGAAATTACAAACGGAATGACAATCTCAATATACCCCCCATTCTTTTTGATGGTGGGTATAAAAAAACGAAAAAACAACATCAAACGCTAAAACAAAATCTTCATTGATGATCGCTATCGTCAATGCTCGCGATCAAACCATACGAAAGTGTTGTTGCTTTCCACTTGCTTTTATACAATTAAGAACAACAAAAATAATAATAAGCAGTGTTGCCACCAACCAAATGTAAAATTACACATGGATCGCGCCAAAATTACACATGAAATTAGGAATTACACATGATTTTTTTTTTTTTGGCAAAATAACATGTTTTGAATTTAATTTAATTAATTTTTTTGTTTAAAATTAAAAAAAGATTTGTATATTTTTATATTAATGTTCATCGTTTTTTTATTTCATAACGCTTAAAAAGAAAACAATAAATGTATACTATTTCAAATCGTTACTTAGCACTTAAAAATAAACGAAATGAAATACAAAACGACTATATTGGAAATCTTCCACTTCGTGTTTTACATTTTATGTGTAGGTTCAAAAATTGGTCCACCATTAATAATTTTTTTCAAAGTAGGAAACAATCTATCTCCAAGGAATTCTTTAAATCAAAAACTTTTATCTAATAATCTTCTGGCTCCAAAGCCCAAAAGTTTCAAATTCGAAAAGTGCATTTCAAGAGTTTGCAAATCGACATTAAAGAATGAAAATCTTTTTGTTAAACATATATGTCACCTTCTCCGATAAAAGTGTATGAAAATAAAGTTTTGAGAAAAACTAAAAAAATAAAATTTTAATGTTTTTCTCATTTTTATCGATTTTCCCAAGTTTGTTTTATGCGTTTTTACGGCAAATAATTTTTTATCAGAAATCTAACTCATTTCATCTTATTCTAAACCCTTGTAGGTACCAGAATCCACGGCTAACTCCAAACCTGTTTTGCTTTTCTCGGAAAAGGTCACATATAATGATTGAAGTTGAAAAGTTTGGGCAATTTTGGGATCAACAATATCCGCAATTGAATAAATATCGTCACTTAAATATTATTTTAATTTGACGAATATAAAATTCTCGAAAATCATGAAGTATAATTTTGTTTTCGCGAATTAGAGATTGTGGTCAAAGATTCATGAGCATTAATACCAATATATCATATTCTTTAATAAACATATATATATATTAATCTGAATGGTTGATTTCCCATAAGCACTGGGATTTTAAAACATACATTTTTATGTAGTTAGAATAAAAACTTTGCGTTATATGCATTATTCCGATTTCGAATGGAACGAACATAAATTTTTTTTAAAGTGCAAGTTTTAAAAACTGTTAGTACTCAAAAATGAAAAAAATTAAAATTACACATGAATTACACATGCAGCCAATTACACATCGGCTACACATGAAAATAAAAATTACACATGATATCTGTAATTACACCTGAAGTGGCAACACTGATAATAAGACAAAGTTGTTTGTGCATTTCGTAAAGCTAGAGCTGGGTGATGTGTGTGAGTATTGAAACACACAGCCTATAGCTAAGCGCTATTACAAAAACAAATGAGTACCAAGCGCATAGGATTTGGGCACCCTTCCCATCAAGCAAATTGGGAGATTGTTAATGATAATATCAGCAAAATGAGTCTTTTGGGATTCGTATAGATGATCAACAAACATATTAGTTAGCTTGGTGATCAAAAATGTGTACAAAAAGACTGATAGACGCTTAGCAAGCGACTAGGTAAAAATAGCACAAAAAAATCTTGTAAAATGTGCGTAATATAACTATTTTTAGGTGATAAGAAATGGCTTAGCACGTCGACTCGACTACACATCATATTCAGCAGAATTGGTTCGATCCTCGGTCTCGGCAACATCAATTTCTGTAATTATTAACGCAGCTTCACTGTTCTAAAAATAGATATACTGTGTTGTGTTATAAAAAGCTTTATCTCTTTTTTGAACAAATCTAGCAAAATGTTTGCAGTCATATTCTAATCAGAAAAACGAGTCATTAAAGACTCTTTTTGAGGAGTCGCATGAAGGGTATCATTTTCTCACACAAAAAATCATTTTGACCTCATAAGTGGTATCATAAATGATTATTTTAATCGTGGTATCAAAAAAGACTGTTATTTGATCAAAGTTTTCAAAAAATGTTATTTGGGTTGGTTCAAATATTCAAATATCTTCTCATGATCACATAATTTAACACAAACACTTTTCGAAACATTAAACAAATTATAAACAATTGGACTACCTCTTACCCCAGTAGTGTAGCACTTGCAGGTCATTAATGGGTTAATTGAATGTAAAGCCCCTCAAATGTGCATATACATATGATGTAGGGTATAATAATACAAATATTAAAGTTATCTGTAAATTGTGCAACGATCCTACTGAGAACTGAATTTTCACTGATTAGTATGAAATTTCAATTCAAACTTATAATTTCTTAAACAAAATATATACAAGAAAATTATAATGATTTTAAATGTAAACCAAACAATTCTTTTAATTATAATATTAAATGTTTTTATGGTCAAAACCAATGAACTTGAGGAATTTTCTACGATAGAAAATGAGTTAATGCAAGAATTAATGGATTTAAAACAGGGAATGGAGCGGGTCAAAGTGTCCGTGGAAATTTTAAATAAAAGGTTTGAAAAACATGATAACTCAAAAAAGATTAAAAAGTTGTTTAATAAAAGTAATTCGTATTTTTAATCAGGCACTTACATCACATGAATGACTTACAACAAATGAAATTTCGACGCCATGAGGGTATTATTGACCTTAATCCTCTTGATCATAATGAAAAAGCAGCTACGGAAATAATTGTTCAAGCCAAAGAAACTTTAAAAAATTACGAAAATTTAAATAATGAAATTTTACAGAAATTGAATGAAAGTCATCATAATCAAATGGAGCGTTTAGGGGAAGTTTTAAAATTTAAAGACATACCCAAACAGTGTCAGAATTTGAGATCAAAAGCAGAAGCCTTGTCGCCTTTGGAAGTAAGAGTTCATAAACTGGGACAAAAATTAAAAAAATTCGAAACATTGGAGGAGAAAATGTTTGCGCAACAAAATAAATTTGAAAAATTATTAGATGAGCAAATGTCAATCTTAGAAGATATACAGCAAAGACTATTGAGAAGTGAACAAAGATTTCTGAAATATCAACAGGAATTGCCGGATATGAATAATTTTGCCAACAAAATTAATAACTTGGCTAATTGGAAAGCAGGGGTTAATAGGCCTCAACCGCCCAGATATTGAATTAAGAAAATTTGATCTTTAAAACCTTCACTTTGCAGAAATTTTTAAAATTTTCAAAAACCCCTTTAATTCCCCAGTTTTCAAACTAAAATTGCTTTCACGTTTTTGTGTGATAAATTTTTGGAAATGAAAACAATAAAAATGTTTGTTAAATTTAAAGCTTTTTTTTTTGTAATTTTTTTTTGTGTGTAAATGGTTTTATAACTTTATTTATTTATTTATTTGTATATTTATTTATTTCTTTTGGGTTTGCCAAAGAATTTTGTCCTCATTGCAAAAACGTGCCACGAGTGGTAAAACAAAAGTTTTTCTTTCACACACGTCCCGTAAATTGCTTGTGAAAATTTATTTTTCCCGTTTCGTGGATTTTGGTATTTTTTATTGTTGCTTCTTTATTGTTATTGTATTATTGATACCGCTGTTGCATGTATGTGACTAGGTGTTGTTTGCTTAAATGTTTTAAGTGGAACGTGCAACATTTTTATTATATTTAAAGCCAAAATTTATTTTTGTTTTATTTTTTTTTGGGTTCTCTTGTTTACCCTATCTTTGCGGTTAAAGCTCTAAGTACATTTCAAATTTCATTAAAATAAATATTGATGAAATTTTTGAATGGGCTTGGAGCTTTAACCGCAAAGATAGGCCAAACAAGACCAATAAAGAGACATTTGAAACAGTTTGAGTTCCAACTTTCAAATTTTTTGGTACTTCTTTTAAAAGTCCATGAAGAATTCTTGAAAAGCTTTAATAATAAAAGATTTTCGAAAATTTCCTATTTTTATAGGAAATTTTTCAAAAATTTCCTATTTTTATAGGAAATTTTTCAAAAATTTCCTATTTTTATAGGAAATTTTTCAAAAATTTCCTATTTTTATAGGAAATTTTTCAAAAATTTCCTATTTTTATAGGAAATTTTTCAAAAATTTCCTATTTTTATAGGAAATTTTTCAAAAATTTCCTATTTTTATAGGAAATTTTTCAAAAATTTCCTATTTTTATAGGAAATTTTTCAAAAATTTCCTATTTTTATAGGAAATTTTTCAAAAATTTCCTATTTTTATAGGAAATTTTTCAAAAATTTCCTATTTTTATAGGAAATTTTTCAAAAATTTCCTATTTTTATAGGAAATTTTTCAAAAATTTCCTATTTTTATAGGAAATTTTTCAAAAATTTCCTATTTTTATAGGAAATTTTTCAAAAATTTCCTATTTTTATAGGAAATTTTTCAAAAATTTCCTATTTTTATAGGAAATTTTTCAAAAAATTTCCTATTTTTATAGGAAATTTTTCAAAAATTTCCTATTTTTATAGGAAATTTTTCAAAAATTTCCTATTTTTCAAAAATTTCCTATTTTTCAAAAATTTCCTATTTTTCAAAAATTTCCTATTTTTATAGGAAATTTTTCAAAAATTTCCTATTTTTATAGGAAATTTTTCAAAAATTTCCTATTTTTATAGGAAATTTTTCAAAAATTTCCTATTTTTATAGGAAATTTTTCAAAAATTTCCTATTTTTATAGGAAATTTTTCAAAAATTTCCTATTTTTATAGGAAATTTTTCAAAAATTTCCTATTTTTATAGGAAATTTTTCAAAAATTTCCTATTTTTATAGGAAATTTTTCAAAAATTTCCTATTTTTATAGGAAATTTTTCAAAAATTTCCTATTTTTATAGGAAAATTTTCCAAAATTTCCTTCTTTTTTGCTGGTCAAAATACACCAGTTATACCATTTAAGCAAAATCTCAATTAGTGCATTCTCTCCATTCTAAAATTTAACACAATCGCTCATTCCGGGCGTGATTCATTCTTCTATAAAAAAAGGAAAAATATTTTATAAAAAAATTGATAATTGTAATAAAAATAAATTATTTTCCTGATAAGACTAAACGGTCTGAAAAGAATAATTAGCTTTGTGAGCTCTATTATAAATCTTCTCAGCTTTAGAATCAGAAAATTAAACGGAATTATTAGAAAAGCAAATCTGATCGAATAGGTATATATATTTTTTTTAATCTATAAATATGGAAACTAAATTAAAGACTCAGGTCTTAGTTGTAATATTTTTAACATATTTTCTGAATTTTGTTCAAATGGAAACAGAAAAAGTTGAAGAGATACAAATTACAGATACCAAAGAAAATCTTAATATTGAAAGTATAATCCAACATTTATTAAGACTCAGCGAAATAGTCGAACTATTGGATGATGATACTGATAAACTTCACAAAGGGTAAATAATTGCAATTCTTACACAATTTACATAAGTAATTGAATTACATTCATATGTATTTATATGTATCTTGTTTTAGATTTGATCATCAAGCTGAAATTATTTATGGTTTTAAAAATAAAAGGATAGAAGATGAAAAAACAGAAACCAAAGAAATTCCTCATGATACTAATGAAAAGTTACAGGAATTCTTTAGGAACTACAATCAACAATTTATTGACTTTAAAGCCAATACTCGTTTAACCGATTTCCTTAATGACAATGAAAACTCATTATGGAAACAAATTGAACAGATTACCGACATTTTAAAATCTCTGAATCAGTGTCTAGAAACTTTACCTCATCAAAATTTTAATAAAACAAATGAAATTTTAGAAGATCTTGAAAATCGTCTAGATATTTTGGAGCAAGAAATGGACCAATTCGATGAAAACGAAGAAGATTTAGACATAAATTATGAGAAACTATCACAGTTTTTGATTAAACTTACAGAAAATGTAGATACTCAAAACCAATATTTGGATAATTTGGAAAAACAACTTTTGTTAATACAGGGTGCCAGCAGAACCTTAGATGATTATGTTGTTAAAAAAACTGAACGTCATAATTGGCGTCTAAATAATCGGGGACATAATCGCCATGAACATAATTTAATCCGTTATACGATTTAAATATATTTATAAGAATAAATTTCTTAGAAAACAATTATAGTTTTATTAAGAAGTTTTTCATAAGTGTATTGCACTAATACCTTTGGTTTTCTAAAAAAAAAAAAACAAGTAAGAGTGTCTTATTCGGATATGCTGAATCTTATATACCATCAAATTGTGTTAAATTTAGAAACACATCTCATATATCTACGAGGGTGGAGATAAATCATAGTCCCCTGACTATAATCCCATAGTCCTCTGACTATAGTCCTCTAGTTAGGATAAACATGATGATTGCAATACGACAAGTCCATATATTATGTTATGAGTTCCTAGTGAATATATCGTATATAAAGTCTTGACATTGATTATAAGCTATCTAATATCCATGGTGCAATCTTAATATGCTGATTGTACCTCCGAATCTTATTGATTGTAGATATTACGAGTAAGAGTGTTATATTCGGCTGTGCCGAATCTTGGATACCCTTCACCATCAAGTTGTGTTAAATTTAGAAATATCTCGAATATATCTACGAGGGTACAGCTAATTCAAAATGTGGACCAAATTCAAAAAAAGTTGTTACTCTAGTTGGTAAATATTATTGGTAAAATATTTGCACTAAATTCGGTTGCAGTAGCTTTATAGTTTATCATTTAAAAGTATGTAAGTGGTTTCCCTGGTAATTACTTTAAACAAAATTCGTTATCGTAACCGGGTATGGTTTTACATTCATAAGTTTTAAATACTTTTCGTTTAGTTTAATATTTAGTAAGGATAAAGATATTGATAGTATTACGACAGGTCCATATATTTTGTTAGGAGTTTTTAATGCATCTAAAGTCTGGACATTGGTGCCATCTTAATATGCTGCTTGTACCCCAGAGTCTTTTTGATTGTAGATATAAAAAGGGGATATTATAGCCTTAATAATGTTGACCGATTATAACAAAATTTTACACAATGGCTGGTATTTATGTAGACCTTTTTCTTCCAAAATTTTGTGGCCATAGCTGTCATTCTAATTTAATAGCTTTTAACTGGCCTTTGCTACATTTTTTTTTTTTTTGGTTTCCGGGAGTGTTTTTTATATGAAAGCTATAGTTAAATATGGATCGATTCCTATAAAATTTGATATACTGACCAATAGTTGCCTAAAACTCCTTTATTCTAAATTTATTTGTCATAGCTATTTCAAATGTAAAGAGTGTTCTAAAAAAAATATGCATTTACTATTTTAGACAAAATTTATCCATAGTGCAAGAAATAATTTATTTTTTGATCAAGTTAGTTTCTATAGATATGTCAGATACTATTATTTTAGAAATTATTAATTTTCAATAGTTATTTCAATCAAAATGAACTGCGAAAAAAAAGTTCGTGAAAATATAATTAAAACTTTTCAAAAAAATCCGTCATGGACTTTTAAAAAAATAGCTAAAAATTTGAAAGTTGACCCTCGGTTTCTAATGCCATCAGACGGTATAAGGAAAACCTGAGCATTGAAAGAAAACCTGGATCAGGGAGGAAAAAAGGTCCTACAGATATTGGTAAGGCAAAGGAAGTCGAGCGACTCTTTCGAAGAGCGCCTAACACTTCTTTAAGAAAAGCAGCTCGTACGGTGAAATGTTCTACGAATTTTGCACATAGAGTCAAAGCTTATGCTGGACTGAAGACATACAAAGTCCAAAAGGTTCCAGATCGCTATGCTATAAAGAACTTAGTAGCAAAAAAATGAGCGAAAAAATTGAAGTCTGATTTTATAAAAAAAATACACCTGTTGTGTGATGGATGATGAAACATACGTACTGGCAGACTTTTCTCAACTTCCTGGTCAAGATTTTTATGTTGCTGATAAACGGGGCAATGTGCGGCAAGAGTTTCGCACAAAAAAACAAACAAAATTCCCTAAGAAGTTTCTCGTGTGGCAAGCTATTTGCAGTTGTGGCAAAAGAAGTAAAGTATTTGTGGCATCTGGCACAATAAACACAGAAATTTATATAAAGGAGTGCCTAAAAAAAGGGTTGTTACCCTTTTTAAGAGAGCACAGGGTGACTACATTTTTTTGGCCCGATTTGGCATCATGCCATTATGGAAAAAAGGCACTTGAGTGGTACTCAAAAAATAATGTCATTTTTGTACCACGAGAGGCAAATCCACCTAACTGTCCAGAACTTCGGCCTGCGGAAAGGTATTGGGCTGTGGTAAAAAAGGAATTGAAGAATACAGGAAAGATTTCCAAGAACATGTCCGATTTTAAGCGCAGGTGGAACACATGCTCCAAAAAGGTATCAGAAGCAACTGTAAAATCTTTAATGGGAGGGTTTGCAAGACCCGAGTACTAAGTAAACATTTTAATGCTAAATGATTTTGTATAATATGTCATTATATTTGCGTCTTTTGTAGAGTTTTTATTTGATTTTTGATTTTTATTTAAGAAAATCCAACTACAAATTTTATTTAGAGAACTCTTTATAATAAGGTACTGTTTTTTTCGAACCTTGTTTTAAATAGTAGAGCTCAGTCAACTTTACTTTTATATCGAAGGCGTGTTATTGTTGTGGTGTTTATCACCGATGCATGGCGTGTAACATATTAAGCAGCCCAAAAGTATGCTTTAGAATATTTATTAAAACCTCTCTACTCTCGATCGTATCGATATCGTTTGTGCCGATTTGGCCCTAGTTATTGATTAGGGATTTTAAAATGTACTACATCAAATCTTAAAGAATATTTTTTTTTTAAATTTCGACTGTTTAATAAAAAATTTAATAAAAATACAAATAATTGTAATTTCACTGTATAAATATTTTCTTTTGTTTATTTTACTAGATATTTGCTGTCAATAAGTCATTCAAGCTTAAATAAAATGATAATTCACATCGAATCCAAATATAAGACAATAACTTAACAACATGGGATACAATTTATTGTCATGAATCCAATGAAAATTCAACATTGCACAGAGGGATATAATAAATTGAAATAGAAATAATTTTGAAACTTTTTAATGGTAAATAGGTGTATGTTTCAAGCCAAAGATCACCAATATTGGAGCTCATTAGTCATATAAAAAAAAATTTTGTAATTATTTTATGTAATTTTTTAAAGCAATTTTAAAGATTATACAATTTTGTTTAAAAAATTTAGATCTTAAAGTATCTCACACTTTTGTTATAGCCTTATAGACTTTTATTTAAATTAAAACTTAAGTTTTCAAAAATAACTGAATTACTTCTTTTTTCTACAACTTTTATCCCTGTGTGCATTTTAAAAGCATCTATTTTTAGCTATTTTCTATCTACTACCGAATATTAAGTAAATTGGTCTGTCAGTTCCTTGCTTTGTTCTTTTGACAGGAGCATAGAAACTTGCTATGTATTTATTAAAAAAATCTAATATCTTGTTATCAAATTGTGCACAAATACATAAAAAGTAAGAATAAAATATTTATATTTTTGTATGTATCAGTTATCACTTTTGTATATATTAAATGAAAAAGGATTAATTTTCATTTCGTACTTGTCAATATTTATAAATCGAATGAATATCTTCACAGAAATGTGTCAATATGATTTATTTATATTTTTCTATTATTAAGAAAAAGTCCAAGGATATGAGTAAATATTTGAAAATTTTATTAAAAGTAATTCTTTATCTAATATAGCAGGAAGTCTCTATATTAAGTTTTATGGATTTTGTAAGTACAAATATAAGAAGTAAAAGTGTTATAGTCGGCTGTGCCGAATATTATATACCCACCGTAAAGTTGTATAAAATTTAAAAATATCTCTCATATATACGAGCAGCTAATTCAAAATGTGGACCAAATTCGAAAAAAGTTGTTACGCTAGTTGGTTTTGTTGGCAAAATATTTGGACTAAATTCGGTTGCAGGAGCTTTATAGTTCAACATTTAAAACTATATAAGCGGTTTCCCCCAGTACTTACTTTGATCAAAATTCGGTCTCATAACCGGGTATAGTTTTACATTAATAAGTTGTTAAATACTTTTCGTTGTGATTAATATGTAGTTAGGGTAAACACGTTAATAGTATAACGGCAGGTCCATATATTTCCTTATGAGTTCCTAATGCATTCATCATATATAAAGTCTGGGCTGAACATTGATTGATGCCTATATAATTTCATAGGTGCAATCTTAATATAATGAATGTACCTCCAAATCTTTTTGATTGTAGAAATAAAAAGGGGATGTTATATATATAAGAATTATAGCCAAATGTTAAACGATTGTAACAAAATTTTACACACTGGCTGGTATATACATATATATAGAGCTTATTCGTGCAAAATTTAGTGGCCATAGCTATCATAGTTTCTAATTTAATAGCTTTTAACTGGCCTTTGCTAAAATTTTTGGTTTCCGTGAGTGTTTTTTATATGAATGCTAAAGTCAAATATGGACTGATTCCTATAAAATTTGATAAACTGATCAAAAATTACATAAAACTTCCCCATTTTAAATTTAATCGTCATAGCTATTACAATTATCCAATTTATCAGCACTAACGTGTTTCCCGGGGAGGGGATATATGGGAGCTCTAACTAAATTTGAACCGATTTTGTCTATTTTCAACACACATCTTTCTCAAGATATCCAAAATACTTTTGTAAAATTTTGTCCCTCTAGCTTTTTTCGTTAAGGCGTTATCGTGCTTTTATCTGACGGACAACCTTTTCTTTATGTTTTTTTGTGTTTTCATAAGTTTTTTATATGGGAGCTATGGTGAAATGGTGACCGATTGCTACAAAATTTTGCACACTGGCTGATATTGACATAAGATTTCCTTGAGCTTAATTTAGTCTTACTAGCTCGTGTAGTTAAGGAGCTATCACGATTTTATCTGACGGACAGACGGACATAAATCCCCTCTTCTTTTTGAATTTTTGTGTTTTCGTAAGTTTTTTTATGTGGGAGCTAGGTCAAGTGGTGACCGATTGCGACAAAATTTTGCGCACTGGCTGGGATTGATATAAGACTTTCTTGTGCTTAGTGATTATATCTGTTATACTTTTAGATTTATTGGAATTTAAGTGTATTTTAGATGAAATTTAGGCTCTTTTCGTAAGTTTTTTGTATGGGAGCTATGGCTAAATGTGAACCGATTTTGATGAAATTTTACATGCTGCCTAGAGCTAATGTTAAACTTCTATGCACCAAATTTTATCATCATACCTGCTATAATTGGTCATTTATTAACAAATAAGCGATTAGCCTAGACGAGGTTATATGGGAGCTATGGTCAAAATTGCCCGGATTTTTCCCAATTTCAATACCAAAATTTTTTTAGAGATGAACAATATTTGTACTAAGTTTCAGTGAGCTAGCTCTTTTCGTTTAGGCGTTATCGTGATTTCAACAGATAGACAGACAGACAGACGGACATTGCTCAATCGTCTTAGAATTTCATAAGGATTCAGAATATATATCGTTTTTGGTTTTTGAGCCAATATTAAGGAAATTACAAACGGAATGACAATCTCAATATACCCCCCATTCTTTTTGATGGTGGGTATAAATAGGGGGTGTTATATATACATATATATATATATCTATATATATATATATATATATATATCTATATATATATATATATATATATATATATATATATATAAGAATTATAGCCAAATATTGAAAAAATTTGACACTCTGGCTGGTATTTATATAAAGCTTATGTGTGCAAATTAAATGGCCAAAGCTGTCATTGTTTCTAATTGAATAGCTTTTAACTGGATGTATTTTTTATATGAAAGCTATAGTCAAATATGGACCGATTCCTGTAAAATTTGAAATACTGACCAAAAGTTGCATAAAACTTTTTTATTCTAAATTTGGTCGTCATAGCTATTACAATTGTTTTCAATTTATCAGCATTCATGTGTTTCCCGGGGCGGGGTTATATGGGAGATCTAACTAAATGTAAACCGATTTCGCCCATTTTCAGTACACAACTTCTATGACATATCAAAATTACTTTTGTTAAATTTTGTCTTTCTAGCTTTTGTAATTAGGGAGCTAACGCGCTTTTATCTGATGGACAGACGGACATAAACCCCCATTTCTTTTTGTATTTTTGTGTTTCCGTATGTTTTTAATATGGGAGCTATGGTCCAATGGTGAACGATTGTAACAAAATTTTGCACACTGGCTGGTAGTCATTTAAGACTTCCTTGTGCTTAATTTTGTGACCAAAGTTTTTACAGTTTATCATTTATTAGCATTTAAGTGTATTTTAGGTGGAATTTAGGCTGTTTCCGTAAGTTTTTTGTGTGGGAGCTATGTTTAAATGTGAACCGATTTCGATAAAATGTGCTGTGTAATGCTTATGTAAAACTTCTAGATGCCAGATTTTGTCAGCATAGCTGTTATAATTTGTCATTTATTAGCAAATAAGCCATTAGCATAGACGAGGTTATACGGGAGCTATGGTCAAATGTGAACC
This sequence comes from Stomorhina lunata, assembly GCA_933228675.1. NCBI lineage: Eukaryota > Metazoa > Arthropoda > Insecta > Diptera > Rhiniidae > Stomorhina > Stomorhina lunata. Next base: position 100,952,231 of record OW121742.1, on the reverse strand, counting down.
GATTTTGCCCGATTTCAATACCAACATTTTCTAAGAAATGAAAAATATTTGTATCAAATTTCAGTGACCTATATTCTTTCGTTAATTTTTTATCGTGCCGACAACAGACAGAAATACAGACAGACGGACATAGCTCAATCGTCTTAGAATTTCATAAGGATTCAGAATATACCTTAATTTTGGTTTTTGAGCCAATATTAAGGAAATTATAAACGGAATGACAATCTCTTTCTTTCTTTCTATTCTATATTCTAGTAGTTTCATTAGAAAAATTTTGATTTACCCATAATATTTCATATAAAATATTGACCCCTAAATAGGTCCCTGTGTGATGTAGCCAAAATCATAAAATCGATCAGCCAATCATTGTTTCAAACAAAAATAGAAGCTATTTAAATTAAATGTTTAAATATGTAATAAAAACTAAAAGCCTATATAATATTAGCTTCGAAGTATACTACTTTATAATGTTCCTTTAAAAGGAATAGTATCTGGTTGACCGAGCCTTGCTCGGAGCTTTATGATAAGCATTTTGAGGAAATTTTTTTAAATTTTTTTTGTTTTTATATATTTTATATTATAAAGTGCTAAAATAAATTTAGAGGAAAGACATTGTAGAAATATTCAGTTAATTTTGAATTATTTGATTTATTTTGTCCGACCAACACATAGTTTAACACATTTTGAATAATTTTGGAAATTATTCATATCAACAGAAACCTCCGTCGACTCATGCGTAACAACTTTGCTAAAGATTATAGTCTGATCAAATGCACAGTTTACGATTTAATTCATTTTGAGTAGTTTGCAGTGGCGCCACCTGAAGTTGTTCATACCATATAAGAAACCTTTGTCTGCTTATTCGTAACAACTTTGCTTATGATTATAACATGATCAAATGCACAGTTTACGATTTAATTCATTTTGAGTAATTTTCTGTGGCGCCACCTGTCGGACTTTGCTCATTCCAATTCATAAACCTTCTTCGGCTTATCCGTAACAACTTTTCTGAAGATTATAGCATGATTAAATGTACAGCATACGATTAAATTGACTTTGAGTAAATTTCAGTAGCGCCACCTGTCGAAATTTCTTCATACCAACTAAGAAACCTTCGTCGGCTCATGTGCAACAACTTTGCTAAAGATTGTAGCATGATTAAATGTACAGATTACGATTAAATTGACTTTGAGTAAGTTTCTGTAGCGCCACCTGTCGGAAATTATTCATACCAACTAAAAAGCCTTCGTCGGCTCATGCGCTACAACTTTGCTAAAGATCATAGCATGATCAAATGTACAGTTTACGATTTAATTAATTTTTAGTAATTTTCAGTGGCGCCATCTGTCGGAAATTAGTCTTATCAACTTTAAAACCTTCGCCGGCTTATCCGCAACATCTTCGCTAAAGAGCATAACACAATCAAATTCACAGTTTACTATTCTATAAAGAACATAAATACAGACAAACATTCATTTGTTTAAAATAATACTAATTTTTCCCCCTTTTTATTCCCTAATTTCTAAAAGTTCCATATGTATATTTGGTACTTTTTTGGTGCCAATTGAATTCGGTACATTTTTTTAAAACGCATTTAACATAATGTATAATGTTCCTATCATATTACTTTGGAGATGTTAAGTTATCATTTTATCACTTTTTTACCCATTTTGGCTCCAAAATCAAAAAAGTACCAAATACGTGTTTCATGTTTCTTTTACATCTATTGATTGCAGTACCAAGTTTCTTTCTATATTCTTTAGTTTAAAATATAAGAGTGGGTTAAAAAGGTGTCAAAAAAAACTATGTTCACCCTTTTTTACCCCCTACCGGACTTAGTATCAAAAAAGTACCAAACACCTGTCCGCTTATTTTCATAGCTGTTTAAAACGCAATTTTAATTTTGTTTCTATACCTATTACTTTAAGAGATATAGCGTTTTCGATTTTTTCCCCTTTTTACCTGTTTTTATCCTCTTATTTAGAGGTAAAAGTTCCAAAAGTCCCTTCTTCTTCGACCTATACATCAAAAAAGATACCCACTCTCCAAATTTTATCAGAATCGTTAGAGCCGTGTTACATATATATATATATATATATATATATATATATATATATATATATATATATAATACATACAATTATTGCTCGTTTAAGAATATAAGATATGAAAGAGCTCTTCACGAAACCACAAATAAAATTTAATACAATGAAATGACTGCCCCAACATATTCGTTAACTCATGCAAGTTCTTTCTTACTGAAGACTGGGGGGTTGCAGGGGATCAAATATCAAACTTAACAATATTGGCCAAATTTTCAATTCAAATAAAAGAAAACTTTAACAAACAATTGGACTGAATGCACTTAAGCAAAGTATAACATGTCCTTCAAACTGACATGACCACTCTCTTAACAATAAATGTATATTCTAGCTTTGGCTGCAAAATGGCTTATGTGTTTTTTTGGCAATATAAAATAGCGTTTGTTTATTGGAAAATATATAAAGAATAACGAAAACATTTATAAAGAATAACGAAAAACTTTGACATATTCGATTGAAATGTCAGTCCCAATAGAGGACTTTTTCGTCCTCGAGTTGTAAATATGTAAATGAATAGTCGAGCCTCAAAAGTCCCAAAACATTAATTAAAATAATTTAAGAGATTATATAATTTCCATATAATAACTTTAGAACTCTTCATTGGCCTAAAGAGAAATTACCCATTATTCGCTTAAGTCATTTTGCAGGCAAAAGGATTATATATTTCGAATTTACTCATGCATAGAGTGCAATTACGCAAATGCTTACTCGTAGTACAAAAGTAAAACATATTAAATAAAATAACTTTCATTTTAATATTGGTAACAGTAAAAATATATCGTCAGCTTTTAGGCAAAATTACTATATGGCCAAAAGCTCAGAGGCATGTTGGTACCAAATACTTTGGAGAATTACTCAACAAAGATCTCAAGCTCAACATCAACAGCTCAACATCATGGCTAAAAAGTTTAAAATTGTTATCCGATATGATTACCTAAATAAGTGCCAACATTTCAATAGTTTGAAAAAGTACCAAATATGTGCTCGATATTTTTTTTAAGTACCAAAAAATATTTGTTGGCTTCAATGTGTTCATTTTAAAAAAAGTACCATAAAAGTACTTTGATATACTTATATGAAATTTTAATTTTATTTTTATCTTTTTTAGATTTGGACTTAGACCCTTACTGATTTTTTCATTTCATTCTACCTAAATAAGTGCCAACATTCCAATAATTTAAAAAAGTACCAAATATGTGCTCGATATTTTTTTTTTTAAGTACCAAACAATATTTTTTGGCTTCTATTTGTTCATTTAAAAAAAAAGTGCCATGCAAGTACTTTGATATAGTTATATGAAATTTAAAATTTATTCTTATCTTTTTTAGATTTGGACTTAGACCGTTACTGATTTTTTTACTTATATGAAATTTTAATTTTATTTTTATCTTTTTTAGATTTGGACTTAGACCGTTACTGATTTTTTCATTTCATTCTACCTAAATAAGTGCCAACATTCCAATAATTTGAAAAAGTACAAAATATGTGCTCGATATTTTTTTTAAGTACCAAAAAATATTTGTTGGCTTCAATGTGTTCATTTTAAAAAAAGTACCATACTTTGATATATTTATATGAAATTTTAATTTTATTTTTATCTTTTTTAGATTTGGACTTAGACCGTTACTGATTTTTTCATTTCATTCTACCTAAATAAGTGCCAACATTCCAATAATTTAAAAAAGTACCAAATATGTGCTCGATATTTTTTTTTTAAGTACCAAAAAATATTTTTTGGCTTCTATTTGTTCATTTAAAAAAAATGTGCCATGCAAGTACTTTGATATAGTTATATGAAATTTAAAATTTATTCTTATCTTTTTTAGATTTGGACTTAGACCGTTACTGATTTTTTTACTTATATGAAATTTTAATTTTATTTTTATCTTTTTTAGATTTGGACTTAGACCGTTACTGATTTTTTCATTTCATTCTACCTAAATAAGTGCCAACATTCCAATAATTTGAAAAAGTACCAAATATGTGCTCGATATTTTTTTTAAGTACCAAAAAATATTTGTTGGCTTCAATGTGTTCATTTTAAAAAAAGTACCATACTTTGATATATTTTTATGAAATTTTAATTTTATTTTTATCTTTTTTCGATTTGTACTTAGACCGTTACTGATTTTTTCATTTCATTCTACCTAAATAAGTGCCAACATTCCAATAATTTAAAAAAGTACCAAATATGTGCTCGATATTTTTTTTAAGTACCAAAAAATATTTTTTGGCTTCTATTTGTTCATTTAAAAAAAAGTACCATGCAAGTACTTTGATATAGTTATATGAAATTTGAAGTTTATTCTTATCTTTTTGGACTTAGACCGTTACTGATTTTTTTACTTATATGAAATTTTAATTTTATTCTTATCTTTTTTAGGTTTGGACTTAGACCGTTACTGATTTTTTCATTTCATTCTACCTAAATAAGTGCCAACATTCCAATAATTTGAAAAAGTACCAAACATGTGCTCGATATTTTTTTTAAGTACCAACAAATATTTTTTGGCTTCTATTTGTTCATTTAAAAAAAAAGTACCATGCAAGTACTTTGATATACTTATATGAAATTTTAACTTTATTCTTATCTTTTTTAGATGTGGATAGAACATTCTACTGATTTTTCAAAAAGTAGCAAAAATGGGTCCCTTGCTAATGGTAACTCAATTTTATTTTTGTTCTCATCCCTTTTGGTTAACAAGAAAATATGTTACCGATTCTCCATATTTTATACCAAAATTTGTTGCAACAAATATTTTTTTTTGCCTTATAAATTTTGTTTTTAGATTCACTGGTTCAAAATGTACTATGAGTCAAAAAAGTACCAAAAATTTGGTTTTTACCTTTTTGCTTCCCGTTTGTCTTATTTTTGAAAAAAAAATACAAAACATGTGTGCCCTTATTTTTGTAGTGTATCCAAACCCATTTAAAATATTGTTTCTATTACTTTTATTTACATAGAAAACCCTTTTTGCCCCCATATCCCCTAATCTGCCATATCTACAAAAAGTACTAAATACTTGTCCTTTCGTTTTCACAGATTTTTTCTATTTTATACCGACTAAATTGAAAAAAGTACCAAAAAATTTAAAACTCACCATATTTTTTTGCTTCATTGGTTCAAAAGATAAGAAAACATTAAAAGCTAGATTCTTTATTTTAAATTTACCCGTTTTACCCCATTTTTTGTTTACAAACATTAATCATTCCTCGGTATGTTTTCGTCGTTGATTGTTTCCTTAAATTTTAAACGGTTTGCTACCTATGAACCTAAACAGGGGAAAAAGGCCCCAAATCTATGGAAGCCCATAACAGAAGTGCTTACCTTGGGGAAGAACTGGGGACACGTGTCTGTTTGTTGTGCTCTATTATCAATTACGGAAACAGAATTTATCTCTATGTTTTTTGGTTCCAAAGATACATATGGATTCAAAAAATTGTTCTAAATCAATTTTGTTTTAAATGCGTTACGTATCGGAGATATATACAGTCACTCAAATAACTGTCCCAATGTTTTTAAATTCTTTACTGTTGGCTCAATCTCTCTGATATTTGGTATTATTCTTTTTATTTCTTAAAAATTTTTAGGCACTTGGCTTAGTTTCCAAAAATCCCGTCTTAGTGAATCTAGACATTGAGAAAGGTACCCGCTGACTAAATTTCAGCGTTTTGTTTTTTTACTTTTGGTCTGGGCGATGACAAAACAGTCAATCAGTAACGTCAAAGTTTTTTATATATATATCGAGTTTTTTAACAGGGACTCTACAATGCTCTTTTTACATTTCTCTTCAGTAAGGTTTGCATTTCATTATGGAAAGATATACGAGCCAACAACAAGTCGAAATTATTAAAATTTTCTACCGAAACTAGGAGTCAGTGGCCTCAACGTTAAGACCGCGAATCATCTTCAGCGATGGAGCTTGTTTCTGGCTGAATGGGTTCGTCAATAAACATTGGTTTAGCACCATCCCCGACAACATTCCAATTGGAACAAGGGGTGCTTCTCTCAGACAATGAGCTTCATCCGATTCTATTTTTAGACTCATTGAAACGGACCTACGTTTTAACTTCGGCTCCGAACGTGCATTAGAATTAGAGGAGAAGTTTTACATAGAATAATAATCAATAATCAGTGACTAGCTGAGTTATAAGGTGAACCGGCGCTTTTTGAAAATTAATTTTTTTCAAGTGGGTCTGGCCGGGGATCGATCTTGGGACCTCTGGCATGCTAGGCAGATGACTAACGTGCTATACCACGGCGGTGCAGTGAGTCATGATGAGTCATCATTGCATCCCGAAAAACTTACGGGTTGGTGCGGTTTTTGGCCCGCGGCGTCATTGGGACGTACTTCTTCCGTAATGATCAAGACCGCCACGTTAATGTGAATGGGAATCGCTACCGTTCAATGAAAACCGAATATTTTTGGCTCCAATTGGATGATATGGACTTGGAGGACATGTGGTTTCAACAGAACAGCGATACAACCCACATAGCGAATGTCACAATCAATTTATTAAAAACCAAGTTTGAAGAACGTGTTATCTCACGAAATGATCCAGTCGATTGGCCGCTTCTGCCATGCGATTTGACGCCGTTAGACTATTTCTTGTGGAGCTAAGTCAAGCCTATGGTCTATACCAACAAGCCAGCGACGATTGATGAACTTCGTAGGAATATCGAATGTGAAATAGCAGCAGTATCGACTAATTTATGTTTGAAAACAGTCGAAAATTGGGTTCAGCGTCTGGACTTCTGCAAGCGTACGGGCACGCTTGCAGAAGTCCAGACGCTGCTATGCAAAAGAAATCGAGTAACATACGTAATGTCATCAAACGTACTTTTGCAGGAACAAAGAATTTCATTGATATCTGAAACCGTTCTTGTTTTATTTGACTTTGGTTTTCTTATCCACAGCTAAATACCGCAATAAGTCTACCGGATTTCTGTAGTGTTTTTAAGGCCTATATTTTGGCCATAAAATAGTAAATTGGCGAACATATATTTAATTCCTTTAAATCAGTTCAGATAAATACAATATCTGCCATTAAGTGTTTTGCATTCTGCCTTACAGAATTCAATATCAGCCCTCATTTGATGGACTAGAATATGTTAACTTGAAACTTGCATGCTTCTATTGTAAGAGAGAGCTTGCAGATACGCAGTTAGGCTTAAGGTTGCTACAAGTAGCTTTTGCTGAAACTGTGGCGATGAGAAGGAGGAGAAGTACATGAAAAACCTCTTCTGCCCTTCCCTGTTCTGAAGCATCGTAAGGTACTAACTCACGCACTTTATTTATTTGGAGAACTAAGCGATGATTGATTGAATGATTTAAAAGCTTTGTGAAGCTTTCCGATTTAATCTTATTCATAGACCAAGTTATTCTGATTACCAGAGTAGCATAATAACGCAATCTTGTCAATTTGGTTCTAAATTTTTTTAAATTATAAATAATTTTAAAATTATGAATTATTGTGTTATCAAAGAAACAACGGAACCAAGTTTATATTACCATATGGCACCAAAATAAACCAAACAAAATTATTACATTAATTCATAAGCTTACATATTTTAAAGCTTTTTTACGTTTTGTTAACTAAAAAATTCTGTTACATCCTTTTGTCTTTTAGATGACGTTATGTGAAGTAATAAAAGAATATGCTCCCCTATCTTATAACATATAATAAAAATGTATAAATTTAATAAAAGTTCATTCTACATAAACAAAAGAGATTGAAATTTTTGGCAAATAAATATGAGATTGCATTTTAAATAAATATCATTCACAATGAGACATAACCGCAAAAAAGTTTAAGTGCAATATTACAAACTTTAACGGAGAAAGTTTTTTTTTTAATAAATTCTATGCAATTATTACTTACAATTTTATTCTTTCAATTCTGTAACTTTTAAATTTTTAGTTTGATTCTGTAGAACTTAAAATGTCAATTTAGAATAATCAAGGCTTTTAGAAAATTACACTGCACAACAGTGAGAAAAGTGCAAGGTCATGACTATATAGGTCCGATTCTACTATCAAAATGATGTAAAACCCTATAATCAGATTGGCAGAGTTAGTGACAGTTTTATTTTTATGGGCCTCCAAAGTTTCCCAATATTATCATGATGCCTTAAAAAGGTGTCATCAGTTTTTACCAAATAGCTAATCAACACTTAAAGATATCGCTTAGCTATGTTCGGCAAAAATGTAGCAAAGAGTATGGCGAATATTTTTTTGCTAAAATTTTAATATAAAAATGTATTTATCTTAGACCTTTTTTAAAAAATCTAATGAAAAATTTGTTTGTTTTTAATTTTTTGATTATAACTTTTCGGAAATCCTGATTTTTCCTACACAATATTTGGAACTTGAATTGTAGCCACAGCAAAGCTAAATAACTTTTGTGAACACACCATTATAATCTGAACGTGTCTAGATACCAAAAATAGGTCATATAGACTCCCTTGTGCAAACAAAATGAAATTTTTTACTCAAATTTAAGCACGTAAAAAATGTTGAAAATTGCTTTTTGATAGAATCGTTTGACGGTTAAAATGTTCCAAGTGATATAAGAGATAAGTTTTTAATCAAATATTAACTCCAGTTGCTTTAAATGCAATTAACATATTGGAATTTAAATGAAATCCTATAAAAAAGTGTCAGATTCGGTGTACTATTGACTACTTTTGCCTCTAGATTCCTTATTTTTTTTGTCGAAATTTCATCATAGACATCTATTTTTAAAGCTTTTGACAGTATCTATTATTGGGTTTATAAAAATGTTGCAACAAACTGCCGCAAGGTGGGGTATTGCAGTGTTTCTTACAATTGTATCAAATACATTTTATTTGGATGTTTTTCGATGTTGGTACATTCAGAAAAAAATTAGACCAAATGCTCCTGAGCAAAGTTGCCGAACATAGTTAAACCATATTTTTTAGTTTTTGTGATTAAAAATGCGATTTCCGTATGTAACCTAAAAATAGCGCCATCTTTTTACAGAAATCAGAAACAAATAAGTCGTAGAACAAACATCGTTTTTATAACATCAGAGATTTATTTTCCACAACAAAAAAGTTCTTTTTCGCAAAAAGACGTTTTTGATATATTGCTTATAACACAGTACGACAAAATCAAATTTTTTTGAGTACACATGAGTAATGTTAACAGAATATGAAAATAGGCTTAAAGAGCACGTTAAGAAAATCGATTTTAAAGATTCGAAGGAGCGTGGAGGTTCACTTGTAACGTAGCACTATTATAAAAAGTTCTATAAAAATATAATGGGTGAACCGATTTTAATGCTTGAGCCAGTTTTGAAAAGGCAATTAAATTTGGACTGTTTTTTTTTGTAAAATTAAAAAAATATCCAAAAAATGTACGAAATTCATTAAAAATACAATTCTGCAATTAGAAAAAATTAAAGCAAGTCGTCTGGGATTTGAACCATATGGCGGTCGATCGTTTCTAAGTTTATCATTACTTCTCATCTGCCCCTCAACGTTCTAAGTCAACGACCAACCTGTTTACGTTGTCACTAGTTGCATTTTCTCTCGTGCATGGAATAGTTTCATTGATGTCGTAAATTTTTTTTGGGAAATAACAAAGCGGATATCTACAAGTATATTGTTAAAGAAATGGTTTCAGCTTATGGTGAAATGAAAGTTAATATGTCTTTAAAAATTCATTTTTTGCATAACCATTTAGACTGTTTTCCTTCAAATTTGGGTGATTTAAGCGATGAGCATAAAGATATTGTTACAATAGAAAATCGTTTCAAAGGAAAAGACATGACTCACATGCTTGCTAAATATTGTGGGAATTTATGCCGTGATACAAATCCTGAAGTTTACAAACGAAAAACTAAACGACCAACATTTTTGACACAAAACAGTAGTTGAGATATCATATTCATTTTTGTATTAACATTACATTGAATTACATTAAATTTTTTGGATATTTTTAATTTTACATGAAAAGCGCCATCTATCGGAAAATAAAAACGAATCCAAATTTAATTCCCTTTTCAAAACTGGCTCAATCATTTACATCTGTTCACCCATTCTCACTTGTAACGTAATACTATTATTTATATAATTACAAGTGAACCTCCACTGTCCTTCGAATCTTTAAAATCGATTTTCTTAAAATTCTGACATGCTACAGCAAAACGCCGAGAGACGTGTTTCTTTATTTAAAGCCTATTTTCATATTCTGTTAACTTTTCTCATGTGTACCAACCACTGTCGTACTGTGTTATAAAATTTTAGTTAAAAATATAATTTTTTTGGCACAAGGGATTCTTTATGACCTACTTTTGGTATCCAAACACATTCAAATTATATTGGAAAAAAAGCCTTAAAAAAAACGATTTGAATTTATCTTTTTTAAGCAGATAAGAGAATTTAATTTCCAGTCTATATTTTTAAAATTTCAATATATTTTTATACCCTTCGCCACCATAGGCATATAAATATTGGTCTGAGACAAACCTTTTAGTTTTAATGATGTCCGTCCGGCTGTGTGGCGGCCGGTCGGTTATCCATGTAAGTTTGTTATCACTCTACAGGTCGTAGCTTTATAGATAATTTGATGAAATTTGGCACAGGCTCATATTTTGGTCCAATAATGATCCCTCTTTTTGGGTGAAATCGGATTACTATTTCGGATACCTCCCATAGGGATGCCTTCCCGGAATAGAGTTTTTGGTCCTTTACAGTTGTTGTTTTTCAATAATATTTACCACAATGTTATTCAATTTCTACTCGTGGTACATTATGGAAACCTGAGCAACCTAGTTGAAGATGCGATAAACAATCCAAGTTGGATTCTAGGTCAGGGCTAACGTGAGAGGGAGTTATCTTGGAGCCATTCCGACGTATTTGGTCTAAGGGTCTAAGATAACTGTACTTGGTAAAGTACGAAACTGTAGCATCTGTTCAACATGTTAGTTGCGGCTACAAGCGAGCGTCTGTCTCGGATCAAGCGGCTCGCTTTGTAAACTTGGCTCTTGTCTTTGGACTCATCACTCATCATCAGCACTTACGCTATTTTTAGCATGGAAAGAAACAACATTAAAGAATATACTACTCCAAGGAGTAATCATGCGAGAAGTCCCCCTGCTACGGCAGCTGGCATAAGGATTTTGGAGGTACCTAATCTATGCAAGAACATTCTGATGAATGAAACCAATTCTATCCGAAGAAATCGGACTATAAAACGTAATATAGGTATGAAAGAAAGTTTAAAGTTTGTGGCATGGAACGTACGCATGCTATACAAAACAGGGAAATTAGAACAACTAAGATGAGAAATGTTACTTTATAAAATTGATTTGTTGGCGGTGCAAGAAGCAAGATGGACAGCGCAAGGGGAGATACGGAATGAAAATGCTGTGTTTCTTTACTTCGGCCGCCCGGAAGGCGATTCCTAATATCGAAAAAAGTAGTTAAGTCTATGATGGCGTGGTATCCTAAAAGTGAGAGGCTCATGTCAATAAAAATTAAAACTAAAGCTCGCAATTTGATAATTATCAATGTTTACGCTCTGACTCAAATCCAATCTGAAAATGATAAAGATGAATTTTATAATGTACTTGGCAGTTGGATGAACAGCAATGTACATAGCTGTGATATTAATATGATACTTGGCCAAGGTAGGTTCAAACAATATCGGTTTGGAACGTTATATTGGTAAATACGGTGTCAGAGTAAGAAACGATAATAGAGATAGGCTGATCGAGCTATGTTGCGAAAAGAATCTTGTTGTGAGTGGCACTATTTTCCCTCGTAAATTACAGTATAAAATTACCTCGATTTCGCCGATTGGCCCATATTTTAATAAACCATATTTTAATAAACTCAAAGTGGCGATCATCTTTACTTGATGTATGCTCGAGGCGCGGAGCGGGTATATATAGCGACCATCATTTAGTAATGTGTAAAATTCGACTAAAGGTTGCGGCTCTGAGGTCTGATGGGCCAAAAGCAGATCGGAAAATACCGATCGAAAATACCCGGTTAATAGACTTAATTTTGTGCAAAGTAAACCATTTAGATACTTTTAAATGTTGAACTATAAAGCTACTGCAACCGAATTTAGTCCAAATATTTTACTAACAATACACACTAGCGTAACAAATTTTTTCGAATTCGGTCCACATTTTGAATTAGCTGCAAATTTATAAATTTAACACAACTGATGGTGGGTATATAAGATTCGGCATAGCCGAATATTATACTATTACTTGTTCCTAGTGTACTCCTACTCCCTGAGACACAGTTTTAAGGGCTCCTGTCATTTCCCTTATGACTGGCTATGGCGAACATATATAATTTTGTTGTATAGTATTATTTATTTATGTACACTTTCAAAATTCAATGCTAGACAAACAACTACAACTACAATTACTCTCTACCCAGTAAGAACAGTGTCAAACGTTTGAAATATGATGACTTTTATATTTGATATCAAACGTTTTTCCAAACTTTTTTCAAACCTGAACAGAGAGATTCACATTCATTTTCAAATGAGGGTTCATTTGAGAATAAACGTTTGAAAAATGATAGTTTCTCAAATTGACAATAAAGGTTATTCTCAAATCATTATCAAACCCTAAGAAGATTTGAGAATAATTTAAAAAAAGGTGTTATATGAATTTGATATGAAACCTTATTTCAAATTTTTTTCAAACATTAAAAAAAATAATTTATGTTAAAAAAAATATATTGTTTAAGATATTTTAATGGAATGGCATTGCATTTCAAAGAAATTCGTTATTTATTTCGGATTTTTAAAAATTGATCCATATTTGACCATAAAACCTTGCTTAAAAAATGTCAAGATTAAAAATTCAATAATATTCATATGCATAAGTAAATTTAGTTTGTTTCTTAATTTTTTTTTTAACTAACAATAAAAAAAATTATATTTTAAGCAAAAGAATTCAAATTTCAAAAACAAAATAAACAAACTCAAAAATATCAAAAATAAGACGCCATTTTATTTATGTTCCACATGTAGGTGATATCCACATTTGAAAAACCTTTGAGAATGAGGTTTGATAATGATTTGAGAATAAAGTCATTTCTCAATTTGAGAATAAAGTCCCCTTTTTGTTGAGAACGCTATTATTCTCAAATCAGTATCAAACGTTTGACCTTTGAAAAAAGATTTATTTTCAAATCATCCTCTATTTGAGAATAAACCTTTTTTCTTACTGGGTAAAATCAGTAACTGCATACGAATCTATCTTACAAATGCATTACAACGAAAATCGAAATGATTTATTTTTCAACTATAAATAGCACCAATTTATCATAATTATTGGCAACATCAACTGAATAAATTGAACTGAAGCAAATGCCAATTTCAATAAAACAATGAAGGAATAACTACAATATTTACAGTTTATAGTTTTGTAAGCAGTCGCTAGTTTGAGATTGATTATCCTCTAGACTATGACTCAAGTATGGAGCAAAAAAAAAAAAAGAAAATTATTGAACTGGAAACTTATTACCTTTTTTTATTATAATTTAATAGCTATAATTAGCAATATATCAAAAACGGCTTTTTGCGAAAAAGAACTTTTTTATTGTAGAAAATGAATCTCTGGGATTATAAAAATAATGTTTATTTTACAACTTTTTTATTTCTAAATTCTGTTAAAAGATGGCGCTATTTTTAGGTTACATATGAAAATCGCATTTTTAATAATTAAAAGTTAAAAATTTGGTTTGACAATGTTCCGCTACTTTGTTCAGGAGTATTTGGTCTAACTTTTTTCTGAATGTACCAACATCGAAAAAGATCCAAATAATACGTATTTGATACATTTGTAAGAAACATGTCAATACTGCCGCCTTGCGGCAATCTTTTGTAGCATTTTTAAAAACACAAAAATAGATGCTTTCAAAAACTTTCAAAAGAGATATCTGCGATGAAATTCCGACAAAAAATAAGAATTCTAGGGGCAAAAGTAGTTAATAGTATACCAATTCTGATACTTTTTTGAACGATTGTTTTAAAATTTTGTGTAAAATTTAGTCACTGTTTACAATATTAGAAGTACAAATAATGTTTTTGTAATAAGAAAGGGTATGGCTTAAATTCCATATAAAAGTGAAAGTTTTTAACTTTTCTTTAACTTCAGCATCCATATGCAAAAATCTTGTTAGCCAGATTTTTTTATCGCGAAATTGGTTAGTTTCTTAATATATTAATTTGTTTTTTAAGTCCATTTAATTTTCCATCTCTACTTTTATTATTAAATACATTTTTTTCGTCGGACTTTTTTTTGGTGGCAAGTTTCCATATTACTAAATATTTAATTTTTAGATTCCTAGAACACAAAACGCCACTGTTGTCTTGTTACATTTTACGCATTTAAGAGGTTCAAAGTAGGCTGTATACACACTTTAAGATGAAGAAGAAAATCAACGGTCGCGATTTAATCGCGTATTATTTTTGCTTCACTGTACGCCTCAGGATATTTGTTAGTGAATTTGAGCAATATACCTTTAAGTACCACATTGTTATTATACATCAATGTGTCTTTCGAAGGTGAACAAGTGAAAAATGACACAAATAGGCTTGCTTGTTTTTTAAATGGCACAAAAATGGCTAAATATTTTTCTCGCAAAATTTGCACACATTATAAGAACATGTTTATCTAAAATTTTGATATGGCGCTTCTTGATGCGTTTCTTAGTTAATGAGTTATAGGAAGAAAAATATTAAAAATGCAGAATTTTGACCCTTTTTTCATTTTTTTTGTTAGTTTTTCTCAATTTGTCGAATAACCAAACATTTAATCGGGAAGCGCCATATCAAATTTTTAGATATCGATAGTAGCTATCTGTACGTAAAACTTGGTCGAAAAATCTTTATTCGCTTTTGTGCCATTTTAAATACAAATTTTATACTTTTTTCACTCCTGCATTATCTGTTATACATATCCTTTCTCTAAGTGTACTGGTGTTGTTTTTTATGGTGATGAAATCTTTTACACTTATCTAACTATACAAATTTAAAAAAGTATAATATATGACCTATTAAGAAAGTTACAGCGCAAAATTTGCTTCTAGTTTAAAAGCCAAAATTATAGAAAACACCCTGTATTTCAGGAACCAAAATAGCTTGGGCCATTTTATGTAGCACCAAGGATAGCTGAATATGTGTCTGAAAAAATGTATATAAATTCATGTGATTATCTTCAAATTAAAAAACCTACTTTTTTTGATATATTGCTAGCTATAATTAGCAATATATCAAAAAAAGTAGGTTTTTAAATTTCAAGATAATCACATGAATTTATATACATTTCTTCAGACACATATTCAGCTATCCTTCGTGCTTCATAAAATGGCCCAAGCTATTTTGGTTCCTGAAATACACGGTGTTTTCTATAATTTTGGCTTTTAAACTAGAAGCAAATTTGGCGCTGTAACTTTCTTAATAGGTCATAAATTAAACTTTTTCAAATTTGTATAGTTAGATAAGTGTAAAAGATTTCATCACCATAAAAAAAACATCAGTACACTTAGAGAAAAGATATGTATAAAAGATAATGCAGGAGTGAAAAAAGTATAAAATTTGCATTTAAAATGGCACAAAAGCGGACAAAGATTTTGAGACCAAATTTTACATACAGATAGCTACTATCGATATCTAAAAATTTGATATGGCGCTTCCCGATTAAATGTTTGGTTCTTCGACAAATTGAGAAAAACTATCAAAAAAAATGAAAAAAGGGTAAAAATTCTGCATTTTTAATATTTGTCTTCCTATAACTCATTAACTAAGAAACGCATCGAGAAGCGCCATATCAAAGTTTTAGATAAACATGTTCTTAATATGTGTGCAAATTTTTCGAGAAAAATATTTAGCCATTTTTGTGCCATTTAAAAAACAAGCAAGCCTATTTGTGTAATTTTTCACTTGTTCACCTTCGAAAGACACATTGATGTATAATAACAATGTGGTACTTAAAGGTATATTGCTCAAATTCACGAACAAATATCCTGCGGTCTACAGTGAAGCAAAAATAATATGCGATTAAATCGCGACCATTGATTTTCTTCTACATCTCAAAGTGTTTATACAGCCTACATTGAACCTCTTAAATTCGTAAAATGTAACAAGACAACAGTGGCTTCTGATCATTTTGTGTTCTAGGAATCTAAAAATTAAATATTTAGTAATATGGAAACTTGCCACCAAAAAAAAGTCCGACGAAAAAAATGTTTTCAATACCTCATCGATTTACAGCGATTATATTTTTTAAAAGTAGAGATGGAAAATGAAATGGACTTAAAAAACAAATTAACATATTGAGAAACTAACCAATTTCGCGAAATCTGCGAAATCTGGCTAACAAGATTTTTGCATATGGATGCTGAAGTTAAAGAAAAGTTAAAAACTTTCACTTTTATATGGAATTTAAGCCATACCCTTTCTCATTACAAAAACATTATTTTTACTTCTAATATTGTAAACAGTGACTAAATTTTACACAAAATTTTAAAACAATCGTTCAAAAAAGTATCAGAATTGGAATACTGTTAACTACTTTTGTCCCTAGAATTCTTATTTTTTGTCTGAATTTCATCGCAGATATCTCTTTTGAAAGTTTTTGAAAGCATCTATTTTTGTGTTTTTAAAAATGCTACAAAAGATTGCCGCAAGGTGGCGGTATTGACATGTTTCTTACAAATGTATCAAATACATATTATTTGGATCTTTTTCGATGTTGGTACATTCAGAAAAAAGTTAGACCAAATACTCCTGAACAAAGTCGCGGAACATTGTCAAACCAAATTTGTATCTTTTAATTATTAAAAATGCGATTTTCATATGTAACCTAAAAATAGCGCCATCTTTTAGCAGAATTTAGAAACAAAAAAGTTGTAAGACAAACATTATTTTTATAATCCCAGAGATTCATTTTCTACAATAAAAAAGTTCTTTTTCGCAAAAAGCCGTTTTTGATATATTGCTAGCTATAATTGAGTGCTTTTGTAAGAGGACTCATTTGATTTGTATTGATATATCGATTTGCATTAGATTTAATAAAGCTTTTGTTATTTATAACAGACTTTTAGGATATTAATAGAAATTGAATTTTCCACATAATATCTTTTTTTTAAGATTTTCAAACTATTTATCAAAAGAAGTCATAGTACCCGACTTCTTGTAACACAATTTCTATATAAAAAGTTTCATATAAATCATTCATACCCTGAAAACGAGTTTTAGACGATTTTTTCCTGACTTTCCTTCTTTCATTGTTTTAAGTGGCGCCACCTGTCGGAAATCGGTCATACTAACTAAGAAACCTTTGTCGGATTATCCGCAATAACTTTGTTAAAGATCAGAGCATGATCAAATGTGCAGATTACTACTTAATTCACTTTGGGTAATTTTCAGTGACGCCACCTGCTGGAAATTTGTCATAAAAACTAAGAAACCTTCGCCGGCTCATGTGTAACAACTTTGCTTAGGATCATAGCATGATCAAATACACAGTTTACGATTTAATAAACTTCGAGTAATTTTCAGTGGCGCCACCTGTCGGTAATTTGTCATACCAACTAAGAAACCTTCGTCGATCATAATATGATCAAATGCATAGTTTACTATTCTATAAAGCACATACAGATAGACAAACATTCTTTTGTTTAAAAGCTATAAAATTATGAACTGGTTCCAATTTTTATCCCCTAATCATAAAAAAGTTCAATCTTTATATTTCATACTTCTTTGGGACCAACTGAATCTGTACATTTTATGAAAACGCAGTTAATATATTGTTCCTATTAATATTACTTTTTGATATTTTAAGTTATTATTTTATCCAATTTTTACCTATTTTGGTCCCGAAATTAAAAAAGTATCAAATATGTGTTCAATATTTTTTTCACATTTGTGGATTCTAGTGCAAAGTACTTTTCTATATTTTTTAGTTCAAAAGATAAGTGTGGGTTAAAAAAGTAACAAAAAAACTACTTTCACCACTTTTTACCCCCTATTGGGCATAGTTCCAAAAAAGTACCAAACACATGTCCAATTATTTTTATAGTTGCTCCAAACGTAATTTTAATTTTGTTTCTATACCTATTACTTTAGGAGATCTAACGTTTTCGTTTTTTTCCCATAGTTTCCAAAAGTCCCTTCTTACTCGACATATACATCAAAAAAGTTACCCACTGTTCAAATTTAATCTAAATCGTTAGAGATTGTATATATATATATATATATATATATATATATATATATATATATTAGGGTGTCCCTTATTTTTGGACCTCAATATTTTTTTGCGCATACCCGCTAAAAAGTTTCGAAATAATCATAGAAGGCTCCAGAAAAAAATTTACTTTGATATTAGAATGATAACCCGTGCCGACTTGCGACAAAGTTAATTGTTGTAAGTATGGGTAATTTTTGGTCAATATTGGTATAAGTCATTATAATTTTTACGTATTTTATTCAATTTTCAATATTTTTTAACATTTTACTGTTGTGTTTTTTTATTTTAGTAATTTTTAATAATGTTTATTTAATATGAAACTAGCAGAACCTGGTCCGCTTCGCTGTTCCAAAATACATTTTTTAACTCCTTTTTTTTTTGAATTATTTAGTTAATACATATGTATGTATAAATTTCCTCAACTTGGTCAAAATAACTATACATAACTATATAGATTTTATAAAAGTGATTTTCATATCATGACAAAATATTGTTAAGATAGCTTTGATTATTATATCATGATGCAGCTTTCGTATTCATTCCTTTCAAGAAAATGAGCTTTCACATATATTATATATGTCTATCTAAAAAGGTAATTCCCTTTTTTACTCAGCTGGCAAATTAATGTCTTTTTTCGATGGTAATTTGCTATTCCAATAGTGTGTTTCATAAAGTGCGGTTTTATTATTAAAAAAATGTCAGTCGAATTACGAAGTGATAAACAAAATATTTTCCTTATCGGACTGCCAAGCCACCAGATAAATGGTGCAAAATTACCATCTAATCGACAAGTTTTCACCGTTTTATTTTACAATATTCGTGAAGTCAAGCCGACTATTAGTGAAAGTGCGAATCTTCTTATAAGAGAGTGCATTATATTTTGGGAAAAAGCCAGAATTCCTACGAAGGCAATCCCTAACTGCGTGAAGAAACTTGTTGATTTATATCATGTTTGGAGGGAGCTGCAAAAAAACTGTAAGGAAACTCAGTTGACTTTCAAGAATCGTGAAAATAATTTTGTAAAAGACCTTGATAACTTATTTGATATTGCACATGCAGATGCCTTTGACAGAATGAAGATAGAGGAAGACAAAGATTTCTTAAGGAAACAGAGAGAGCCAGGTCGACCGGGATGCTTAGGTGGAATTGACAAAAAATTGGCGGAGAAAGAAGAACGAGTTAGGCAAAGACGATTGGAAGAAGAAGAAAGAAAGGTAAAACAAAGGGAGTTATTGGCTGTTGCATCTACTTCTTCGATAGATAACTTGGAATGTCTTGAGAATTCGGATGACGAACTCTGAACTTAGTACTCAGATTCCTTGCCCTGAAAAAAGTTTTAAAAGAGGCGCGAAAAGTTTAATATCTCCTAAACTGGTAGCAGCTTTAGATCGATGCCAATTAAGCATAAGGGACTCAGTTTACATTCTCCATGCGGTTGTTGAAGCGCTTGGTCTGAACAGCGATGATTTCCCTATAAACAAATCCTCGATTCAGCGAATTCGTACTCAAGCGAGAAAATCCAGGGCAGAAGCAATAAAAACTGACTTAAAGAATAATTTGCCTGACGTAGTCACAGTTCATTGGGATGGAAAACTATTACCTGGATTATATGTACGAAGTTCATTTGACGATAGAGAACAGCTTCTTGCAGTACCGAAATTAGAGAGTTCTTCTGGAAAACATCAAGCTGAAGCCATTTCAACTGCTCTCTTTGACTGGACCCTCCATGACAAAGTACAGATAACGTGCTGCGATAAAACAGCTTCCAATACTGGCCATTTCAGTGGAGCTTGTGCTATTCTGGAGCAGACTTTAGAAAGGGAATTGCTGCTTTTTGCTTGTCGTCATCATGTTTATGAGTTGGTCCTTAAAGCTGTTTTTGAAACCAAGGTAAAACATATTACAAGTAGCCCAGATATTCCAATTTTCAAAAAGTTAAGAGATAATTGGAAAAATATTAACACTGATAACCTCTAAATTTCGTTAAAGCACATATTGCTAAGACAAACATTACATCTTTGTTAACTTTTTATAAGACTGAACTGGAAAAATCTTTTGTTAGAGACGATTACCGCGAATTGGTTGAACTATGCGTTGTGTTCTTAGGAGGAGACACAGAGAATAAACTAAAACTCAGGCCCCCCGGAGCTTTGCATCAAGCGCGATGGCTGGCGAGAGCAATCTATTCTATAAAAATATGTTTGCTTCAATCGCAACTTAAAATTACTGCAAAGGACAAAAATGCTCTACAAGATGTTTGTTTATTTATCGTCACCTTGTATACCAAACCTTGGCTCGAATGTACAATGGCAGTTAAAGAACCTAACCAAGACTTGTCCTTTTTGAAAGCTCTAAAAGAATATGAAAAGGTAGACGCGACAAGTTCCAAGGCATCCATAAGCAAGTTTATTCGTCATTTATGGTATTTGTGTGAAGAAACAGTCATGTTATCACTTTTGATGAAGAAGTTGATACCAAAACCAAGACAAAAATAATTAATAATTTAAACAGAGACGAAAGTTCAGATTCCTCTAAACGCTATGTCCCATCGAAGGAAGAAATTACGCAAAATTTGTTTGGTAAGTACTTAATATTTTCTTGTTTCTTTTTCAAAGTTTTGTGGTTAAGTTTTTGCTTATTTTAATGGTTTTTTGTGACTCAAAGAAGCAAACGATTTCTATCTCGACTACAGATCGACGACAGTTTTCTTCGGGAAGACGTATCTTCGTGGGGTGACAATCCTGCTTTTTTGGAAGCTAGAAGATGATTAAGTCGTTTGAAGGTCGTAAATCACACTGCTGAAAGAGCTGTTAAATTAATGCAAGATTTTAATGGTCTTATCACGGCTGAAGAAGAGCAAAAACAGTTTTTGTTGCGTTGTGTTCAGGAACATAGAAATCTGTATCCAGACTGTAAAAAACTACACCAAAGAGAAGTTACCCTAATTCATTATTATTATAATTTGTAAATATTTAAATAAATAGTTAAATAGTTTGTATTGATATTTATTTAGTTTTACTCATATTTACTTTATTTGTTGCATTTTAATTAGTTTTGGATCAAGCCAAAATATCAGATCAAAACACCATTTTTTATTAAACTTTAGAGCTCGGTCGCCACGGGTTGCAATCATGCTACAGATATGAAATTTCATATTTAAGTACATTTTAGCATTTATAAAAAAATTGGAGGGTATGCGTTTCGAAATTCTAAAAAAAATTTTTTTTGCCATATAAGGGACACCCTAATATATATATATATACAATTATTGCTCGTTTCAGAGTTACAGCCAAGTGTTGACCGATTGTAACAAAATTTTACGTACTGGCTGGTATTTATATAAAGCTTGTTTTTGCAAAATTTTGTGGCCATAGCTGTCATAGTTTCTAATTTAATACCTTTTAACTGGCCTTTGCTACATTTTTTCGGTTTCCGGTAGTGTTTTTTATATGAAAGCTATAGTCAAATATGGACCGATTCCTATAAAATTTTATATACTGACCAATACTGGCATAAAACTTCTCTATTCCAAATTTAGTCGTCATAGCTATTACAATTGTATTCAATTTATCAGCATTCATGTGTTTCCCGGGCGGGGCTATATATAACCGATCCCATTTCAGTACACAATTTCTGTTACATATCGAAAAAACTTTTGTACACTTTTGTTTCTCTAGCTCTTGTAGTTAAGGAGCTATCGCGCTTTTATCTGACGGCCATAAACTGTCTTTTCTTTTTGTATTTTTGTGTTTCCGTAAGTTTTTTATATGGGAGCTCTGATCAAATAGTGACCGATTGTAACAAAATTTTGGCACACTGGCTGACATTCACATAAGACTTCCTTTTGTAAAATTTTGTTGCTGTTGCCCTTTTTGCTAAGGCGCTATCGCGCTTTTATCTGACGGACATAAACCCCATTTTCTTTTTGTATTTTTGTGTTTCAGTAAGTTTTTTATATGGGAGCTATGGTCAAATGGTGACCGATTGTGAAAAAATTTTGCACACTGATTGACATTCACATAAGACTTCCTTGTGCTAAATTTAGTGGAAAAAGCTATAACAGTTGATCATTTATTGGCATTAAAGTGTATTTCAGGTGAAATTTAGGCTGTTTCCGTAAGTTTTTTGTATGGGAGCTATGGTTAGATGTGAACCGATTTTGATGAAATTTTATATGCTGCCTAGTGCTTATGTAAAACTTCTAGACAGCAAATTTTGTCATCAACGCTGTTATAATTTGTCATTTACTAGCAAATAAGCGATTAGCATAGACGAGGTTATACGGGAACTATGGTCAAATATGAACCGATTCTGCCCGATTTCAATACCAAAATTTTCCAAGAAATAAAGAATATTTGTTCTAAATTTCATGACCTATATTTTTTCGTTAATGTTTTATCTTGCCGACAACAGATAGACGGACAGACAGACGGACAGACAGACGGACATCGCTCAATCGTCTTAGGATTTCATAAGGATTTAGAATATATTTCAATTTTGGTTTTTGAGCCAATATTATGGAAATTACAAACGGAATGACGATCTCAATATACCCCCATTCTTTTTGATGGTGGGATTAAAATGGTTGAACAAATTAGAGGATGGGTAGAAAATTTTGCTGTCAAATGATAAAATGTAACGAATTGAAATGTCGTTTATTTCGTAAAAAGTTGGACAATTATAACAATGACCAGGTAAATTCTTTTTTTGAACCTCTCTAATGTCCATATACATATTCATATGAATCAACCATGAATTTATTTATGCAGAAATGCACAGATAGATCCGTGTCCACAATCAGAATATTTTGATTAAATTCAGTTGTTTTTATTTGCCTTTGAAATTTATAGTACAAATATTTTCAATATCAATCACAAATAAATCAAAGGGATTTCAAATTGGATCATCAAATACACAACAACCATGACATTAGTTCGAATAAAGATAAATAAAATATGTAGGTAAATAAATATTCTTGATTAAATGTAGAATCGTCATAAGTCGAAAAATGGCATTTCGAGAAAAACTAATGAATGAAAATATGATAGATAACTTTGTGAATCCTTATACTTAGTAAAATTCTACCTATACTAACCAAAATATGAACTTGTGTTGAAGCAAACGATGATGATATGATATTTTTAATAAAAGGTATCCCCAATGGATATTAAAAATTGATTCACATGTAGGCAAACGTGTATTGACCTTCGATGATGAATATTTAAAATTAATATAGTCATTTATGAAATTAAATATTTATTCAATAAAAATTCTGCTCAGTTCAAAAATGTCAATTTTGTACTTAAATTGATGTTGCTGCAAAGTATTTGTTTCAATAAAAATTTATGTAGTGAAAATTTAGCCGCAATATTTTATTCAAAATAAATATGTAAATAAATAAATAAGAAATGCATTTGATTGTTTGTTTATAGAGCGGACAAATAAATATTAGACCAGTCCTTATTATACCGACCATCAAAAAGAATGGGGGGTATATTGAGATTGTCATTTCGTTTGTAATTTCCTTAATATTGGCTCAAAAATCAAAAACGATATATATTCTGAATCCGTATGAAATTCTAAGACGATTGAGCCATGTCCGTCTGTCTGTCTGTTGAAATCACGATAACGCCTAAACGAAACTAGCTAGCTCACTGAAACTTAGTAAAAATATTCTTTATCTCTGAGAAAATTTTGGTCTTGAAATTGGGCAAAATCGGTTCACATTTGACCATAGCTCCCGTATAACCACGTCTAGGCTAATCGCTTATTTGTTAATAAATGACAAAATATAGCAGCTATGATGATAAAATTTGGTATATAGAAGTTTTACATTAGCCTTAGACAGCGTGTACAATTTCATCAAAATCAGTTCACATTTAGCCATAGCTCCCATACAAAAAACTTACGAAAACAGCCTAAATTTCACCTAAAATACACTTAAATGCTAATAAATGTAAAAGTATAACAAATATAACCACCAAATTTGGCACAAGAAAGTCTTATATCAATGCCAGTCAGTGTGCAAAATTTTGTTGCAATCCGTCACCATTTGACCTAGCTCCCATATAAAAAACTTACGAAAACACAAAAATTCAAAAAGAAAAGGGGATTTATGTCCGTCTGTCCGTCAGATAAAATCGTGATAGCTCTTTAACTACAAAAGCTACTAAGACTAAATTAGGCACAAGAAAGTCAATGCCAGCCAGTGTGCAAAATTTTGTCACAATCGGTCAACATTTGACCAAAGCTCCCATATAAAAAACTTATGGAAACACAAAAATACATAAAGAAAAGGTTGTTTATATCCGTCTGTCCGTCAGATAAAAGCACGATAGCGCCTTAACGAAAAGAGCTAGAAAGACAAAACTTTACAAAAGTATTTTGGATGTCTTGAAAAAGATGTGTCTTGAAAATGGACAAAATCGGTTCAAATTTAGTTAGAGCTCCCATATAACCCCGCCCCGGAAAACACATTAATTCTGATAAATTAAATACAATTCTAATAGCTATGACGAATAAATTTAAAGTAGGGAAGTTTTATGAAATTTTTGATCAGTTTATCAAATTTTATAGGAATCAGTCCATATTTGACTTTAGCTTTCATATAAAAAACACTCACGGAAACCAAAAATTTTAGCAAAGGCCAGTTAAGAGCTATTAAATTAGAAACTATGATAGCTATGGTCACTACATTTTGCAAGAATCTCTATATATATATCAGCCAGTGTGTAAAATTTTGTTACAATCGGTCAACATTTGGCTATAATTCTTATATATATAACATCCCCGTTTTATATCTACAATCAAAAATATTTGGAGGTACATTCATGATATTAAGATTGCACCTATGAAATTAGATAGGCATCAATCAATGTTCAGCCCAGACTTTACATATGATGAATGCATTATTAACTCCTAACGAAATATATGGACCTGCCATATTAACTTGTTTAGCCTAACGTCATATTAAGCACAACGAAAAGTATTTAACAACTTATTAATGTAAAACTAGGGCTTGCAGTTCGGTTCTAACCGAAACCTCGGTTTTTAATGCCTCAAAACCGAAACCCTAAACCGCAGAAAAAATCGCGGTTTTAGCTATTTATTTTTCACAATTTTTCGTTGGTATTATTCAGAAATAACATTAGCTTATCATAAATTTGCACGTAATTTGTCTATAAAATGAAGCAGAAGAATGAAAAAACAATGGACGAATGGGCAAGTGCGATGGGAAGGCGGTATTTTGTATAACCTGGGACTCAGTCGTATTTTTGGAACGTGTAATTCCAAGAAAATGCAAGAAACCGTAAGACAAAAGCTACTGGAGTTTATTGTTTCACTTGATATAAGCTTCGTAGCATGTACTATAGATGGTGCAGCAATCAATGTCAAATTTGGATCTAAAAATCAAACACTGCTTCAGTTATGGTTGGCACACGGAATCTTGCAGTCATTGATGTTTTTTTGAAAAATTAGTTATAAATCCAGATGTGGAAGAATTTGGAACCAACGAAAGCGAAGACAGTTTTGAAGATGGCGACGATGAAACTTTAAATCATTTAAATTATAAACTAGAGGCGTAAGAAAAACTGTTCGGTATTTCAAAAATTCGTCAGTTCGTAATAATATTTTACAAACAAGTGTTAAAAAGCATCATAATCGTGAATTAAGTTTATACTTAGATTTCTGCTTCTAAAAGAGAGTATTTATGAAAGCTTAGAAAAGCTGTCGACTTTAGATTCCCTTCATTCCATCGACTTTGAAATTGTAAATTCTTTTAAAGATATGTTGCTGTTCGTAAAAATGACTGGGGCTCTGCAGTTTCTCCAAAAGAAACAAGACCTATTTAAGAAATCCCTCATATTTAAAAAACCTGAATTAATTTCCTGAAATTTAGTATAAATTATAAATATGAGGTTTAGTAAATATACCTTATACATTAAAATACTTTAATTTTACTTCAAATTTAAATAGAAATAGTTTTATTTGAAAAACCGAAAACCGAACCGAAACCGGCCGGTTTTTAGTGTTTTAAAACCGAAACCGCGGTTTCTCATTTTCACGGTTTTTTGCAAACTCTATGTAAAACTATACTCGGTTATGAGACCGAATTTTGATCAGAGTAAATACTGGGGAAACCACTAAAATATTTTTAAATGTTGAACTATAAAGCTACGGCAACCGAATTTAGTCCAAAGGTTTTACAAACAATACCAATTAGCTTAGCGATTTGTTCAGTTTTGGTCCAGATTTTGAATTAGCTAACCCCTAATTCTGAATTTAACACAACTTGATGGTGGGTATATAATATTCGGCACAGCCGAATATAACACTCTTACTTGTTTTTTCTTTTTGGAATTTCAATAACAAAAATTGATCAAAATAATTGAAGGCACGCAAAATTTTGTTATGATTAGACAATTTTAGCCCGAGCTCATCTTTTATAGCACTCATGAGCCGAGTACAAAACGAATTTTATATTCACATACAAAACACACAATAAAATCCCCGACAATGACGTGTACTTTCAGAATGACTTGCACTTTGACTATGGCTATGGCATTAACTTATATAAAAACTTAATCGTAGCTCACTTAAGTACGAGTTTTGCTAAAATCGTTAAATATTAGTAATGGGTGTTTTTTTTTAGAGGTATAGAACTTCGAATTGAAATAAAACACAAGAAAATCGTTTTAATGTCCATCAATTTGGCTTTATTGGAAGGATAATTTTATGCCATTAATGTTTAAATATGATTTCGGGCATGTGGCCGCCGTGGCTGGCTCGAATAAAGCCAATTCTACAGGTCCAATTTTCAACTACTTTTTCGAGCATATGGGGCCGTATGTTGGCAATAACGCCACGAATGTTGGCTTCCAAGTCCCCTAACGTTTCTGGTTTGTTGGCGTAGACGAGCGACTTCACATATCCCCAAAGAAAAAATTCCAGTGGTGTCAAATCGCACGATCTTGGTGGTCAATTGACAGGTCCATTCCGCGAAATTATGCGCTCATCGAATGTTTCCTTCAATAAATCAATTGTGACGTGCGCTGTATGGCATGTAGCGCCGTCTTGTTGGAACCACAACTCATCCACATTCATGCCATCCAATTGGGGAACAAAATAGTCGGTTATCATGGCTCTATACCGGTCTCCATTTATGGTAACTGACTCTCCAGCATTATTTCGAAAGAAGTATGGCCCAATGACTCCACCAGCCCATAGAGCACACCAAACAGTCAGTTTTTGTGAATGTAATGGCGTCTCAAGGGTCTCATGTGGATTCTCTTCACTCCAAATGCGGCAATTTTGCTTGTTGACGTAGCCATTCAACCAAAAATGAGCCTCATCACTAAACAAAATTTTGCGATGAAAATCAGCATCGAGATCAATCTCATTTTCGGCCCATACACCAAAATCACGACGCATTGCATGGTCTCGCGGCTTTAATTATTGCACAAGCTGGATCTTGTAAGGTCGCAAGCCAAGATCTTTGCGCAAAATCTTCCATAAAGTTGATGGACAAAGCTCCAATTGCTGTGCACGGTGGCGAATCGATTCATTCGGGTCCTCTTCAACACTTTGCTCTACAGCGGCAATTGTTTCTTCGGTGCGCACTGTTCGACGTCGCTGCGGATGCGTATTATCACATAGAGTAAACGTAGTGCGAAAACGACCCATGGTTAACCGAATTAATTGCTCTGATGGACGATTATGTCGAGCATAAAATGGACGGAGCTTGCGGTAAACTTCGCGAACTGAACCATTATTTTCGAAATAAATGTGCACGATTTGCAAGCGTTGTTCTTTTGTCAACCTGTTCATGATGAAATGGCAAACCAAACTAAATATTTATCACTTGACAGCTGACAAAATGGCCGCCAGTTAAAAAAGTGATGCCAACTTAAAGTTCTATACCTCAATAAAAAACACCCGATACTAAGCTTTAACTAATACCACAAGATCGTCGTGTAACTTATCGTTAGATTATTGTACTCTTCAATAAATTGTCTGTAAGTATAAGGTCAAATTTTCTAAAAAAACAAATTAAAGTTTGTTTATTTTTGCTACCTCCCTAATATTTTCAAATAATATAAACATAATTCTTATTTAGTCTGTATCTGTTCTAGCATTAGTATTCCAATTTTCAACACTGAAGGTGGTAGAATAACACCGTAGTTTGTAAATCCGATTGTTATACTATCGTAGTTAGCCGAAGTTTTTATCTCATCGGAGTATTACAATATTTTGCTCTTTAGTTAACCGACCGAGAGCAGAAGGATTTATCTCGTCGGATTGAATGCCATCGAGAAATAAAGTTTTTATCGCATAGGAATATTATTATACCCTTCACCACCATATGTGCCACGGGTATATTGGATTTGTGCTGATGTTTGTAATGCATAGAAATATTGGTCTGAGACTAGGGTTACCAGACACAAATCCTGAGAAAGCTAGACATAAGGAAAAAAAAAGCTTGACCAACCAAAAATTAACTAGGCATTAATAAAAAAAAACTTGCTTAAATAATTTTCTTCGATGAATCTTTATAGTTTTGATAAACCAAATTTCGAATACCGTAATTAACCGCAGCGATATCAAGAAAAAATGAAATCGTCCGAGATCTGAAACAATTTTTAACAAAAAACACATGCTACTCGCGTTTGTCGATGACATTGATATCATGGCACGCACATTGCGCGATTTGACAGCCGCATTTTCAAGTATCGCGAAGAAATCTAATAAAATGGGTCAATGAATCAAATAAAAACTGCTGGCTTCTACAAGCAGACAATCCCCAAGAATTGGACCACATGTAATCCTTGATTACTATAGCTACGAGGTTGTAAAAGAAATTGTTTACCTTGTTACCGCCTTCAACATAAATAGCGACGTAAGTTTCGAAATCAAACGTAGAATCATACTTGGCAACAAATGCTATTTTGGCATAAGCTGGCTCTACAAAACGCTTATACCACCCGTATTATTATATGGTGTTGAATCATGGGCACTTGCACAGGCTGAGGAAGCTATTCTTGCAGTTTTTGAGAGGAAGATTCTACGAAAAATCTTTGGACCATTTTGCATCAACAATGAATACCGTCATTGACATGCATCGAAAAGCACCGGCTGCGTTGGCTGGGACATGTTGTGCGAATGTATGAAAATACTCCAGCAACAAAACTATTCGAAAACGATCCCAAATGAAGTCGTAAAAGTGGACGTCCGAAAATACGATGAAAAGGCCAAGTAGAGAAAAATCTTTCAAAGCTTGAACTACGAATTGAAGAATATGCGCACATAACAGGTTTTTGATATAGGCCATTTAAGTAAAGTAAGTACAATGGGAAAATTTGATGGAGGGTAATTTTATTACAAAATGAACTTGATCAAGAAATCGATTAATCAACGCATGGAACGATAAAGTAAAGAGAAAAAAACATACACTTTTGCAAAACTTTTTATTGCATTCTTTTTCATAAAAATAATTTTAAAAAATTTCAATCCTTCATTTTTTAGCTGGACAAATTTAATTTTAGCTTGACACTGGACAAGCACTAAAAAGCTGGACAATCCAGTCGAATCCAGCCTGACTGGCAACCCTATCTGAGACCCACCTTTCAATATACCGATCGACACAGAATCGCTCCCTGAATTAATTGAACGATATCCGTCCGGCTGTCTGGCTGGCCGGATATCCATGTAAACTTGTTATCAAAGTACAGGTCGTAAATTTAAAGATAATTTTATGACCCATATTTTATAGTTTGAATGTTGACATTATATGTGAAACACTACATCATTTAAATGACCACCATGCGAAATGTTGCAAGCGTTGATTCTTTTGAGGTAATTTTCGACCACTTTTTGACACATATTGGGCGGTATCTCAGCCATAGCTTGACGAATGTTGGTTGGTTAAAGGTTTATCAGCATAAATATTTTTTAAATCCAAACAATTGAGCCTAGCTCTCAAATCAGGCCCTTAAACGGAAATGACATAAATGTACTTAAATCTCGAAATTTTGAAAAATAGCACGTGTATGTCTCTACGAAAAATTTGTTAAATTGTTGGTTCATATTTGACCTTAGTAGTGAAGGGTATCAAATAGTCGGACTTGACCGACTACAGCTTTTTTACTTATTTTGCTTGCAGTTAGACGACCGAGAGCCGAAGTATTTATCCAGTCGGATGTCGAAGTACTTATTATTGAATCGTACTTAGCGAATAGAGAGCTGAAGCGTTTATCTCATTGGATTGTAGCTAGCCAATCGGATCATTATTTCATAATATCTCATAGTTAGTCCAAATTATCCCTTATTTAG
The DNA here is from genome assembly GCA_933228675.1 of Stomorhina lunata. Taxonomy (NCBI): domain Eukaryota; kingdom Metazoa; phylum Arthropoda; class Insecta; order Diptera; family Rhiniidae; genus Stomorhina; species Stomorhina lunata. Next base: position 100,921,548 of record OW121742.1, on the reverse strand, counting down.
TCATTAAGAAATATTTGTACTTTAAATCCAGCCGATGTTCCCAAAAGAACTTGGTAAATTTACCATTGGGTAGTATGGATAGCTAGATCAAAACTAATATTATACAAACTAAGCATACCCTTTCCCAACGACTCACGAAGATAACGAGTCGCCCTGTACAAGCAAAAGATATTAAATGAAGCAGACCTTTGATGAACCTAGAAAGACTAGGCATACCTCAGCTGAAAAATAAAACTGTATTACACCATGTCGTCAGGCGAGTGCTATTTTTACAAAATTTTGAATCAAATTTTTCAACAAAGCTTCGCTTATGTCATACGCACCGAATTCCATCTGCGAGAGCTTCAGTTATTTGTGGTTTGTTCACTTAAACCAGGTCTTTCAAATGGCAACAAAAGTTATGTTAAATCGTAAGAACGAGGCGGTCAATCGACATAGCCAAATCATGAAATTACACAATCAATTAAATCAATCAATTAAATTGTTTTTTGAGGATTGTTGTAAATATTATGAGTCTCTTGCAAAACCAAATACATACAAAAATTATTTGTACCCGAAGACCATTGAAATTTTACCTGTGGCCAAATCGTCACATTCGGTATCGATCGAAATCGAATAAGATATTTCAGAAACGTTTGTGTAGCATACTTTTGGGGTTTTCTAAATAACACAGCACAACAAAATAAAAAAAATTTCATGTGCTCTTAAAACCACTATATAATTTTGATGCATCATGACTACCTTTGTACAAAAATGGTAAAATTTTTAAATTCTATGGCAAGATTTTTTACAAATTTTTTTTTTTCAAAATTGCAATTTTTTTTAGACGTCTCTTCAAATAATTAATGATAACTCAAAAACTACTAATCCGATATTATTAAAATAAAATCAGAAAAATTAAGATTTATATAGCCTTTAAATCGTCCATATATCGCGTTTCAATCGGATCAATAGTATCGGAGTTATAATAAAAAACTTAAGAAAAAAATATATTTTTTACATAAAAATGGCAAAAATTTTCGTTTTAAAAAAATCATGAAAAATCGAAAACGGCAAAAAACTTCCAGATTTATTATTTTATCGCATAGCGACATATAATAGCAACAAAATGAGATATCGACCATAAAAATCGATTGATTTTTTTTCGAATTTATTCACAATTTAGTGAATTCGCTCATTTTCGCAAAATTTTAGTTTCTTGCTTGATATACGCATTATAGCGGGTTTTCAAATGCATGAAAAAAATAAATTTTCCAATTTCAAGGGGTTCATGTCGGATTATTGTGAGATTTGGTGAGAAACTTCCACCCACAAAATTTTAGTCGAATTGGACAACGTTAACACGTAGCGCATAGGCCCCAAATCTGAAAAGTAGCGTTTAAATCGAAATAAATTGACAAATTTTCAGTTTTTGCAAAATTAAAGTTATTTATTCCCCCTTTTGCAAAAAAAGTGGATTCTAGTTCTTAGTGCAAAAGCAATGATTTTTTCAATAGCTACATGCCTTTAAAATCGGTTAAAGAGTTTTCGAGTTATTACAATTTTCACTGGCCACTACATGTCATTGAGGACTTGCCGAAGACAATTTACAAAAACATTTTACTTAGTTTAAATTTTTTTATTTTTTTCTTTTTTAACTTACAATATACATGACAACAATAAAATATAAAATTTCGCTAAAATTGACGGATAAATTCCTATTACACAACGCAACAAAATAAAAAAATTCGATGCTTTTGAAACCACTATACAATATCCAGGTACTGCCAAAGTATTTTGGATGAATGAGAAATGTGTGGCAAAATAAGTACGCGAAATACTGTTTTGGGCAAAAACACGTATTTCTGTGGGACACGTGTTACTGTGGAAATACAGTATTGAAGGCTGAGAGCAGGAATATTTGACGGCCCACAAATTCACAAATTGGTCAAAGATACCGATTTTCTCAGTTCAATGTCAGAAATTGAGAAAAATGCATGGGATTCTTAGGAAATAACAAGGATGATGATTATGTTGCGCACGTTGAAGAGATGTTAACTCACTTCCAGAATCTTGGATGCAACATGAGCATCAAGTTACATTACCTTCACAGTCACTTAGATCGTTTTCCTGAAAATCTAAGAGACTAAAGTGAGGAATAGGGCGAACGATTTCACCAAGATATTCGGACAATTTAGGAAAGATACCAGGGTCGCTAGGATGCACACATGATGGCAGATTTTTGCCAAAGTATTCAGAGCAACACTTCGTTATTCAATAATAGAAAATGTAATAAAAGAAAATTCCAAAGTTTGTAGTTTATAATATTTATTTATTTATTTCCTTATTTTATATGTTGTAATAAATTTAAAAAATAAAATATAAAATAAAATAAAATACATGAATAAAACAATGAAATACATTTTCGATCTGTTTCATCGATTTGACATTTTTTGGTCAATTGCCTTCGGCAAGTCCTCAAGGACATGTAATGGCCAGTGCAAGTTGTAGTAACTCGAAAACTGTTTAACCGATTTTAAAGATATGTAGCTTATTGGAAATCTCATTGTGTTTGCCCTAAGGACCAGACTTCAATTTTTTGCAAAACGGGGAATAAATAGCTTTAATTTTGCAAAAACTGAAAATTTGAAAATTTTTTTCGATTTAAACGCTATTTTTCAGATTTAGGCCCCAAATCTACGTGCTAACGTTGTCCAATTCGACTAAAATTTTGTGGGTGGAAGTTTTTCACCAAATCTCACAATAATCCGACATGCACCCCTTGAAATTGGAAAATTTATTTTTTTCATACATTTGAAAACCCGCTATAATGCGTATATCAAGCAAAAAACTAAAATTTTGCGAAAATGAGCGAATTCACTAAATTGTGAATAAATTCGAAAAAAATCAATCGATTTTTATGGTCGATATCTCATTTTGTTGCTATTATATGTCGCTATGCGATAAAATAATAAATCTGGAAGTTTTTTGCCGTTTTCGATTTTTCATGATTTTATTAAAAAGAAAATTTTGTGCCATTTTTATGTAAAAAATATTTTTTTTCTTAAGTTTTTTATTATAACTCCGATACTATTGATCCGATTGAAACGCGATATATGGACGGATTAAAGGCTATGTAAATTTTAATTTTTCTGATTTTATTTTAATAATATCGGACTAGTAGTCTTTAAGTTATCATTAATTATTTGAAGAAACGTCTAAAAAAAATTGCAATTTTAAAAAAAAAAAAATTTTTTAAAAAAATCTTGCCATAGAATTTAAAAATTTTACCATTTTTGTACTAAGGTAGCCATGATACATCAAATGTATATAGTGGTTACTCGAGCACATTTTTGCTGTTGACCTGTGTAATATATAACATATAAGGTTCATTATATTGTAACTCATTTGTCAAAAGTAAAGTAAATAATTTAATTTAAAATAAATAATTTGACAAACAAATGTATATTTTTAGATATCAAATTTAATTAATTTTTTTGAAAAATAAATTACTTTGAAAATAACTAAAGTATCCCAGTAAAACTTTTCATTACCAAATAATGAGTTAAACAGTTAAACTATTGAACACGAACTACTTACTCATTCGCTGTTTATGTCATTACATTAACATGGGGATGTCATTGGAGGTAAGTACTTACCAATTGCAGAAAAGTAATGACCTGGGTAAGCAATTTGAAAGCAACAACAACAACAGCAACAACTTTTTTGTTGTTGTTTTATTAAAAACATATATTTTTAAACGAAGTACAAATTTTTTTTATGATCCCATGGGGGCTCGAACCCAGACCCTCCGACTGCTAGGCAGAGACTCTTCCACTGAGCTACTTCATATGTTGAAAACTTAGCAGCTTTTAATTAATATAAACAATTTTTATTTTTAGATCCAAAATCATGTGAAAATAACTTTGTTTTTCCCTGCTTTTTTTTTGCTTTGTTGTAATTTTTGGAAAAATATTTTTATACGATTTTTTGTAATTATTTTAAAACTTTTTTAAAATTATGTTAAAACTTAAACAATTTAAATCTTCTTTTTTGTATAAGTTTTTACATAAGATTGACTCTTACTTACTTAAATGTTACAACCTGTTAAGGCCAAAGTCCGAGCATATTTTAGAATTCCATGGATTTCGATCTTGTGCGAATATTCTCCAATTTTATAGGCCAAGCTTTCAAAAATGTTCCTCTACTTGGTCTTTCTATCGAAGTTTCGGACATCCTCCTCTAATATTAGGTAGTGGGACATTTCAATTCTAGTTTTATCCTCTTCATTGTAATTTTTTAAGAGAGGGTTACTAGCCTGTAATCCTAACCCATTTTTATCGATCTTATGGGACAACTCTCGGAACATGTTAACTCACAATATTAATGGGTGTTAAACTAGCTCCCCGGGTGATACCATGAGGAGGTGTGTGTCCACAGTTGAGATGAAGGATGACCCAGATAAGTTGGGCTTACCAAGTTAAGACCAACTAGAATCGTGTTTGGTATTCAACATCCCCTACATAATCAAAATTGACTCATGATGGTATTTTTTCATTAACGTGAGTTAGTTTTACAATTTCTTTTACAGAAGATAATATGTATTTAAGTTCTTAAAATTCAAAAATCATTTAAAAAGACTCTCTTAATAAAAAAAAAACTAAAAAAAATTGTTGCCCTTGGTGGGATTTGAACCGGGGCCATTCAGTTTAAATTACCATCTTAATTACAAATAAGTACTTCTGTAATAACTTATTATTTATTCGGATGGTATGTTGTAGTCGTTACAAGGTAACCAGTTATCAGAGTACTTGCTATTACCAAAGTTTTGCTGGGATGTTACACAATAATTGCTTAAAAGTTTGAGTTTTCGATCGATATCGAATGCGGAGATTTGGTCCCTAATTTTTCGGGGAAATAGGGATATGAGAGTTAATAAACATCTTCTATCTATCTAGTTGGGACAAGAACCTAGAGAAATATTTTTCTAGACGATACTTTAAAATCGATCAAAACTGAGAGTGTGCCGACCTAATGCATTAAAACAGGACGAGAGCCTATATTCAATACCAACTATGAACCAAATATAATATTTTTAAGGGCAGGCAAAAAACTGTCTTATACTCAAAATATTTAAATAAAAGCAAACATTTATTCTACAATATATTTAAGCCAAAATTCTTAAATAGATTTCTTCTCTCTGATTTTTGTTAAAAGAACAGCTTTCCAACATAAAGTAATTTTAAAAAAATTGGTTAATAGATGGTATTGAATATAAGCTCTCGATATATTTTTGCCAACATACATCAATAAATATCTACAATACAAAATTGGTGATTGCCATCAGCGCAAAACAGATGAATTAGAATTCTATATTAGTTTCAAATGTCGTTGATGATATAGATACATATTTATATATAAATATCAAATACGTGGCATAATAATGACAAAACAATAAAATAAATTTATGCAAAAGCAAACAAATAAGAGGGTTGCATTTTAGATTACGGCAATCTGCCAACTGGTAACTAAACTTCCTATTTTGTATTTTTGATATCGTAGATCCGATTCACGAAAAATTGTGTACACTACCTGATACTCATAAAAATGTATATATAATAATTTTTATTTTATTTTATGTTTATCAGCATTTTACTGGTTTCCTAGGGTAGATTTATATCTCTTTCAGACCGTGATGTATCGATTGTGTGGGTGGGTTTCGGTTTTAATATTTTTGCTTCTGTTAGCCCAATATGAAATAGACTGACATGCATCGATCGTGCTGATTGTTTTTATATCTCTTTCAGACCGTGATGCATCGATTGTGTGGGTGGGTTTCGGTTTCAATATTTTTGCTTCTGTTAGCCCAATATGAAATAGACTGGCATGCATCGATCGTGCTGACTGTTTTTCATATTTGCTGCTCTTCTAAGTTGTGTCTTTAATTGCAAAAGTATTAATCGTTTACAACCCTGCAGTAAATGCCGTCAGAGAAACAATACTGTTGTGCTATTGACAATGTCTCCAGTACTACTTGCCAATTTTGCCCCATCGAATGTTATCTACTATTGACATTTAACATTTAGAGTTCCTACGAAATCTACCAGTAGACATTACCACTATTTACTTAGTATTGACTTTGTAGTTCTTTTGGTCCAGATGGAGACATTGGGATCAAATCGGGGCCTATTGATATACATATATGTTGACACATTCGTTGACAATATCACCAGTTATATACTAGAATAATTATCTATATATATTCACTATTTCAGTAGTGAACTAAAATTGGGGACATTTGAATTGATGTTACACTAAGTGTTGACATGGAGACACATGGTTCCAGTTTTACTACAGGGAAACTATATATATTAACTAAACTAGTATGAAAATCTATAGTCGGTTAAGGCCGTCTATATAATTCCTTCACTACTAAGGTCAAATATGGACAAACAATAAAGTTTTCTTTTTGTACTTAATTTTTAAAAAATTCCTGATTTTACTAGATTTTTGTTATTTTTGGCTCAGGACCTGATATGGGATCTATCGGTTTATATCTACAAAATATTTATCTTTGCAAAGTTTTAGTAATAAAATGCAATTATCTTTCGATTTTTAAATGTTTTTGTGCTTTTCTGGGTATTTAAAAGACTCTTGGAATGTGGCTTGTATGGTCAAGCCTGGACCGGTTAATACAAAATAAGGTACACTAAGTTCGGTAACATGGGCAATATTTAGGCCGAATATTATTAAAATACAATAAAATTTGTGTATGTAATATGCCAAAAACTCTATACCGGAAAGGCATCCCGGTAAAAAGTAAATATGAGCCTGCGCCAAGTTTTTAACAAAATGTCCGTCATGCCAGCGAGCCGGACGGACATTGTTAAATCAAATCAGGGATCAACTCAGTGATTCTGAGTCGATTTGAATACTAAAAGGTATGTCTAAGACCTAAATTTCCATTAGTTACAAACATCAGCACAAAAGTTATAAAAGTGATAAATTTTAATATTTCAAACTAATTGAAATAATTTTATGCAATTAAAATGTGTTTTAGTTAAAAACATTAACCGAAATGCATCAATTGTGCGTGTCCTTGAAGGATATAAAAATGATAAAACGAAATCATTTATTATACTTTCATACTCTGTAGAGAACAAATATTCCAAAAATTATAAAAAAATCCTGGTAGTTTTGCCTCAGGTCAGAAAGGGATTTGGGAGCTATGGTCAAATATGGGCTTCTCATAAATTCCAATACTAAAAAAATTTCAAAGGGAATGACAATCTCAATATACCCCCATTCTTCTGGTCTAGAAAATTAATATATAAGGTGTCAAAACCAAATATATAAGGTACAAGTTTTCCACTACCGTGGAATTCTGTGTTTTTTCTGTTTGAAGTAAGTATATGTATGTATGTATGTATGTATGTACGAAGTTAGAGTGTTTCACCTTTGTATGGAAAAAATTAAACTTTGTAAAATTTGTATACCCACCATAAAAAAGAATGGCGGTATATTGAGATTGGTCATTCCGTATGTAATTTCCCTCAATTGAATCAAAAAAGCGATGTCCGTCTGTCTGTCTCCCTGTCTGTTGAAAGCACGATAACGCCTAAACTAAAGGAGCTAGGTCACCAAACCTGGGCAAAGACATTCTTCTTTAATTTCAATTTTGGTATTGAAATTGGGCAAAATTGTTTCACATTTGACCAAAGCTCCCGTATAACCTCGTCTAGGCTAATCGCTTATTTGCTAATAAATGACAAATTATAATAGCTATGAAGATAAAATTTGGAACATGGAAGTTTTACATAAGTACTAGGTAGCATATAAAATTCCATAGAAATCGGTTCACATTTAACCATAGCTCCCATACAAAAAAATCTTACTGAAACAGCCTAAATTCCACCTAAAATACACTTTATTGCCAATAAATGGTAAACTGTAATAGCTTTGGCCACTAAATTTAGCACAAGGAAGTCTTGTGTCAATGCCAGCCAGTGTGCATTTACATTTGTCACAATCGGTCACCATTTGACCATAGCTCCCATATAAAAAACTTACGGAAACATAAAAATACAAAAAGAAAAAAGCACGATAGCGCCTTAACGAGAATAGCTAGAGGGACAAAATTTTACAAAAGTATTTTGGATATATTGAAAAATTTTGTGTATGCAAAATGGACAAAATCAGGTCACATTTAGTTAGAGCTCACATGTAACCCCGCCCCGAGAAACACATTAATGCTGATAAATTGAATACAAATGTAATCCCAGTAAAACTTTTCATTACCAAATAATGAGTTAAACAGTTAAACTATTGAACACGAACAACTTACTCATTCGCTGTTTAAGTCATTACATTAACATGGGGATGTCATTGGAGGCAAGTACTTACCAATTGCAGAAAAGTAATGACTTGGGTAAGCAATTTGAAAGCAACAACAACAACAGCAACAACTTTTTTGTTGTTGTTTTAATTAAAAACATATATTTTTAAACGAAATACAAAATTTTTTTTATGATCCCATGGGGGCTCGAACCCAGACCCTCCAACTGCTAGGCAGAGACTCTTCCACTGAGCTACTTCATATGTTGAAAACTTAGCAGCTTATAATTAATATAAACAATTTTTATTTTTAGATCCAAAATCATGTGAAAATACTTTTGTTTTTCCCTGCTTTTTTTTGCTTTGTTGTAATTTTTGGAAAAATATTTTTATACGATTTTTTGTTATTACCCTGCAGTAAATGCCGTCAGAGAAACAATACTGTTTTGCTATTGACAATGTCTCCAGTACTACTTGCCTATTTTGCCCCATCCAATGTTATCTACTTTTGAAATTTAGAGTTCCTACGAAATCTACCAGTAGACATTACCACTATTTACTTAGTATTGACTTTGTAGTTCTTTTGGTCCAAATGGAGACGTTGGGATCAAATCGGGGCCTATTGATATACATATATGTTGACACATTCGTTGACAATGTCACCAGATATATACCAGAATAGTTGTCTCTATATATTCACTATTTCAGTACTTAACTAAAATTGGGGACATTTGAATTGATGTTACACAAAGTGTTGACATGGAGACACATGACCCCAGTTTTACTACAGGGTATTTCAAAACTTTTTTAACATTATTTTAAAACTTAAACAATTTAAATCTTCTTTTTTGTATAAGTTTTTACATAAGATTGACTTTTACTTACTTAAATGTTACAACCTGTTAAGGTCAAAGTCCGAGCATATTTTAGAATTCCATGGATTTCGATCTTATGCGAATATTCTCCAATTTTATAGGCCAAGCTTTGAAAAATGTTCCTCTACTTGGTCTTTCTATTGAAGTTTCGGACATCCTCCTCTAATATTAGGTAGTGGGACATTTCAATTCTTATTTTATCCTCTTCATTGTATTTTTTTTCAAGAGAGGGTTACTAGCCCGTAATCCTAACCCATTTTTATCGATCTTATGGGACAACTCTCGGAACATGTTAACTCACAATATTAATGGGTGTTAAACTAGCTCCCCGGGTGATACCATGAGGAGGTATGTGTCCACAGTTGAGATGAAGGATGACCCAGATAAGTTGGGCTTATCAAGTTAAGACCAATTAGAATCGTGTTTGGTATTCAACATCCCTTAGATAATCAAAATTGACTCATGATGGTATTTTTTCATTAACGTGAGTTAGTTTTACAAATTTTTTTTACAGATGATAATATTTAAGTTCTTAAAATTTAAAAATCATTTAAAAAGACTCTTTTAATAAAAAAAAAAAACAAAAAAAAAAATTGTTGCCCTTGGTGGGATTTGAACCGGGGCCATTCAGTTTAAATTACCATCTTAATTACAAATAAGTACTTCTGTAATAACTTATTATTTATTCGGATGGTATGTTGTAGTCGTTACAAGGTAACCAGTTATCAGAGTACTTGCCATTACCAAAGTTTTGCTGGGAATAGCTATGACGACTTAATTTGGAATTAGGAAGTTTTATGAAACTATTGGTCAGTTTATCAAATTTTATAGGAATCGGTCCATATTTGACTATGGCATTTACATAAAAAATATTCCCGGCCAGTTAAAAGCTTTTACATTAGAAACCATGACAGCTATGGCCACTAAATTTTGCAAGAATAAGGTCCTTTTAAATTTTGTTACAATCAGTCAACGTTTAACTACTTTGGTCCACATTTTTGAATTATCTGCACCCTTGTAGATATATGAGATATGTTTCTAAATTTAACACAACTTGATGGTGGGTATATAAGATTCGGCACATCCGAATATAACACTCTTACTTGTTTTTCCCAAATAACTAGCATGTGCAAACTTTGGCGTCAAGTCAGCACGTCTTCCCGATATTCCTTCTGAATGAAACTTTGTACTTGGATTCTTATTGGAGCACTCTTATGTATATGTATGTTTGTATGTATTTAAAATATCCCTTCTAACCTGGCAAAGTTTTTCTGGAAAATACACGTGTAACTTATTATTGAAACCAAAGTGAAAATATGAAAACCATATACAGATTCTCATGTGGCTCCTTTAAAGTTCATATCAGCATAAAAGGAACTCATGTGGTTTCTTATGAGTTCATTTGGAATAAAGGTAAAATTTATAATAAACCATTTGGCGAAAACACATATAAATGGTGTTGTAGGCTGCGGTAAACCTTTTACTAATTAAATTGAAAGTGGAAATGGGATCATATGTGAATCTATGTACGACTTTATGTATCATCAAAGTCGTTTGTTATAAACATTAGAAAATTATGGGAAAACTAGTTATAACATTAAAGTGATTTAGATTAAAAAAAAAACAAATATCCAAGATAAAAATAACCAAGTAAGAAGCAAAATCATTGAAATACCAAAATAATTGGTCCCATTGCACGATCGATATTTTAACTCATAAAACTACTTATAACACAGTACGACAGTGGTTGGTACACATAAGAAATTTTAACAGAATATGAAAATAGGCTTAAAATAAAGAAATACGTGTCTCGGCGTTTTGCTGTAGCACGTCAGAATTTTAAGAAAATCGATTTTAAAGATTCGAAGGACCGTGGAGGTTCACTTTTAACGTAATACTATTATAAAAAGTTATATAAAAATATAATGGGTGGACCGATTTTAATGCTTGAGCCAGTTTTGAAAATAGAATTAAATTTGGCTTTGTTTTTATTTAAAAAAAAACAAATCCAATCCGCTATATGGCGCTTTAATTTTCATGTAAAATTAAAAAATATCCAAAAAATGTAATGTAATTCAATGTAATGTAAATGTAATGTAAAAATACAAAAGTGAATATGATCCCAGCAAAACTTTGATAATGGCAAGTACTCTGATAACTGGTTACCTTGTAACGACTACAACATACCATCCGAATAAATAATAAGTTGTTACAGAAGTACTTATTTGTAATTAAGACGGTAATTTAAACTGAAAGGCCCCAGTTCAAATCTCACCAAGGGAACAATTTTTTTTAGTTTTTTTTTTATTAAAAGAGTCTTTAAATGATTTTTGAATTTTAAGAACTTAAATATTATCTTCTATAAAAAAAATTTGTAAAACTAACTCATGTTAATGAAAAAATACCACCATGAGTCAATATTGATTATGTAGGGGATGTTGAATACTTGGTTGAATAACTTGGTAAGCCCAACTTATCTGGGTCATCTCATGGTATCACCCGGGGAGATAGTTTAACACCCATTAATATTGTGAGTTAACATGTTCCGAGAGTTGTCCCATAAGATCGATAAAAATGGGTTAGGATTACGGGCTAGTAACCCTCTCTTGAAAAAAAAATACAATGAAGAGGATAAAATTAGAATTGAAATGTCCCACTACCTAATGTTAGAGAAGGATGTCCGAAACTTCGATAGAAAGACCAAGTAGAGGAACATTTTTCAAAGCTTGGATTAAAATTGGAGAATATTCGCACAAGACCGAAATCCATGGAATTCTAAAATATGCTCGAACTTTCACCTTAACAGGTTGTAACATTTAAGTAAGTAAAAGTCAATCTTATGTAAAAACTTATACAAAAAAGAAGATTTAAATTGTTTAAGTTTTAAAATAATGTTAAAAAAGTTTTAAAATAATTACAAAAAATTGTATTAAAATATTTTTCCAAAAATTACAACAAAGCAAAAAAAAAAGCAGCGAAAAACAAAGTTATTTTCACATGATTTTGGATCTAAAAATAAAAATTGTTTATATTAATTATAAGCTGCTAAGTTTTCAACATATGAAGTAGCTCAGTGGAAGAGTCTCTGCCTAGCAGTCGGAGGGTCTGGGTTCGAGCCCCCATGGGATCATAAAAAAAAATTTTGTATTTCGTTTAAAAATATATGTTTTTAATAAAACAACAACAAAAAAGTTGTTGCTGTTGTTGTTGCTCTCAAATTGCTTACCCAAGTCATTACTTTTCTGCAATTGGTAAGTACTTGCCTCCAATGACATCCCCATGTTAATGTAATGACTTAAACAGCGAATGAGTAAGTAGTTCGTGTTCAATAGTTTAACTGTTTAACTCATTATTTGGTAATGAAAAGTTTTACTGGGATATATTAAATATTATTTTGTGTTAAAAATGTTGGTAGTCGAATTTCGTATATTTTTTGAATATTTTTTAATTTTATATGAAAATTAAAGCGTCATCTAGTGGAAAGAAATTTGTTTTTTTCAAAATAAACAAATCCAAACTTAATTCCTTTTTCAAAAGTGGCTCAAGCATTTAAATCGGTTTACGCATTCTATTTTTATAGAACTTTTTATAATAGTATTACGTTACAAGTGAACCTCCACGGTCCTTCGAATCTTTAAAATCGATTTTCCTAGAATTTTGACGTGCTACAGCAAAACGCCGAGACATGTATTTCTTTATTTTAAGCCTATTTTCATATTCTGTTAACATTACTCATGTGTACTCAAAAAAATGCGATTTTGTCGTACTGTGTAATACATGAATGAAAGTTTCGTGCCTTTTTCCATTAGTAATACTATCCATTAGGTAGCTATCTTAAAAGGAGTTATTGTGCTAAGAGTGACACTACTTTTTACTTACAAAGCAATGGATCAAAAAAAAATCGTGTTTTAATTTTCCACTGCATTTGATGGAAAAAATACCATTCATATTAAAATTCTCCACCTTCAATAATTATAATTATTATAATTATTGTAATTATTATTATTATTATCGTAACCGCAATCGTAACTGATAATGCAAATGAAAGTATTTTTAATAAATTATTGTTTCCCCTATTATTTTTAAAAGTCTGCGACTGACGTGGTAATCTGGTGGAAACCAACCTTTTTTTCTGAACATACTAATAAATCAATATATATTACACCAATTTGGCTTTGAAATAGAACAAGTAAGAGTGTTATATCCGGCTGTGCCGAATCTTATATATCTACAAGGGCGCAGCTAATTCAAAATCTGGACCAAAACTGAAAAAATCGCTAAGCTGATTGGTATTGTTGGTAAAACTTTTGGACTAAATTCGGTTGCCGTAGCTTTATAGTTCAACATTTAAAAATATTTTAGTGGTTTCCCCAGTATTTACTTTGATCAAAATTCGGTCTCATAACCGGGTATAGTTTCACATTAATAAGTTGTTAAATACTTTTGGTTGTGCTTAATTTATAGTTAGGCTAAACACTAGAGTGGTTCGAAAAAAAAAGTTAAGTCACTCACCCCCTAGGATTAAAGATAATATAAAAATAATTCTAAAAATTATTTTTTTATTTTTTTACCACGCCTACAAATACCGCCCTTTTTGTTTTTTGTTAACTGTGTCGCCATCTTTAGTCCGATTATAACACTTTATACATCGATGTTCAGGGCTCTGTAAGGGCTACATTTCTCTCTTTGATAGTTTTTTACAACCTCGTCAATTTCTAGTTATAATTTTTTAAAATTCGAGTTGCACCCACCCTAATCAAATCTAGTAAAAATCTAGTTTTTAAAAGTTATGACTATAAATTGACGTGGTAGTAAAAACCTATTAAAGAGAGAAATGTAGCCCTTACAGAGCTGCGAACACCGATATATCAAATGTTATGTATGGAAGGCGAACCGCTCTACTAAACACGTTAATAGTAATACGGCAGGACCATATATTTCGTTAGGAGTTCCTAATGCATTCATCATATATAAAGTATGGGCTGAACATTGATCGATGCCTATCTAATTTCATAGGTGCAATCTTAATATAATGAATGTACCTCCAAATCTTTTTGATTGTAGATATAAAAAGGGAATGTTATATATATAAGACTTATAGCCAAATATTGACCGATCGTAACAAAATTTCACACACTGGCTGGTATATATATAGTGCTTTATCTTGCAAAATTTAGTGGCCAAAGCTATTAAAAACTATGATAGCTATAGTTTCTAATTTAATAGCTTTTAACTGGCCTTTGCTAAAATTTTTGTTTTCCGTGAGTGTTTTTTATATGAAAGCTAAAGTCAAATATGGACTGATTCCTATAAAATTTGATAAACTAATCAAAAATTACATAAAACTTCCCTGTTTTAAATATAATCGTCATAGCTATTACAATTGTATTCAATTTATCAGCATTAATGTGTTTCCCGGGGCGGGGTTATATGGGAGCTCTAACTAAATTTGAACCGATTTTGTCTATTTTTAACACACATCTGTTTAAAGATATCCAAAATACTTTTGTAAAATTTTGTCCCTCTAGCTCTTTTCGTTAAGGCGCTATCGTGCTTTTATCTGACGGACAGACGGATATAAACAACCTTTTCTTTATGTATTTTTGTGTTTCCATAAGTTTTTTATATGGGAGCTATGGTCAAATGGTGACCGATTGTGACAAAAATGCACACTGGCTGGCATTGACTTAAGACTTTCTTGTGCCTAATTTAGTCTTAGTAGCTTTTGTAGTTAAGGAGCTATCACGATTTTATCTGACGGACAGACGGACATAAATCCCTTTTTCTTTTCGAATTTTTGTGTTTTCGTAAGTTTATTATGTGGGAGCGAGGTCAAATGGTGACGGATTGCATTGACATAAGACTTTCTTGTGCCAAATTTAGTCGTTATATCTTTTATACATTGACTTAAGACTTTCTTGTGCCTAATTTAGTCTTAGTAGCTTTTGTAGTTAAGGAGCTATCACGATTTTATCTGACGGACAGACGGACATAAATCCCCTTTTCTTTTTGAATTTTTGTGTTTTCGTAAGTTTTTTAGATGGGAGCGAGGTCAAATGGTGACCGATTGCATTGACATAAGACTTTCTTGTGCCAAATTTGGTCGTTATATCTGTTATACTTTTAGATTTATTGGCATTTAAGTGTATTTTAGGTGAAATTTAGGCTGTTTTCGTAAGTTTATTGTATGAGAGCTATGGCTAAATGTGAACCGATTTTGAGGAAATTTTACACGCTAGAGCCTAGAGCTAATGTAAAACTTCTGTATACCAAATTTTATCATCATACCTGCTATAATTTGTCATTTATTAACAAATAAGCGATTAGCCTAGACGAGGTTATACGGGAGCTATGGTCAAATGTTAACCGATTTTGCCCAATTTCAATACCAATTTTCTCATAGATGACGAATGTTTCTACTAAGTTTCAGTGAGCTAGCTCCTTTCGTTTAGGCGTTATCGTGATTTCAACAGATAGACAGATGGACATTGCTCAATCGTCTTAGAATTTCATAAGGATTCAGAATATATATCGTTTTTGATTTTTGAGCCAATATTAAAAAATTTTCAAACGGAATGACAATCCCAATATACCCCCCATTCTTTTTGATGGTGGGTATAAAAAAGGTGAGTGTTAGTAAGAACACCCTGCAAGTTACCACAAAGAAAAAAATAGATTGATATCTCTAACGACTTAGCCATACCTGAGACTTTTATTCAAAGAATTTCGACAAAAAACCAATCTTTTAATCTTTTTTTGTTCTGGTTAACAATTCTGGAGATTATCTCTTTAATAAAACCATTGTATTAATATTTTTATGCAGCCAATTTATGGAATAGTAGCACTGTGCAAAATCTAGTAAACATTAAACTATAAATTGTTTTATATTTCATATATGTAATTAGATAACACAGCACAACAAAATAAAAAATAAAAAAATCATGTGCTCTTAAAACCACTATACAATGACAACCTTTGTACAAAAATGGTAAAATTTTTAAATTCTATGGCAAGATTTTTTTTTTAAATTGCAATTTTTTTTAGAAGTTTCTTCAAATAATTAATGATAACTCAAAAACTACTAGTCCGATATTATTAAAATAAAATCAAAAATTAAGATTTAATATAATTGGTCTACATATCGCGTTTCAATCGGATCTACAGTATCGGAGTTTTAATAAAAAACTTAAGAAAAAAATATATTTTTTATGTAAAAATGGCAAAAATTTTCGTTTTAAAAAAATCATGAAAAATCGAAAACGGCAAAAAACTTCCAGATTTATTATTTTATCGCATAGCGACATATAATAGCAGCAAAATGAGATATCGACCATAAAAATGGATTGATTTTTTTCGAATTTATTCAGAATTTAGTGAATTCGCTCATTTTCATAAAATTTTAATTTTTTGCTTGAAATACGCATTATACCGGGTTTTCAAATGTATGAAAAAAATAAATTTTCCAATTTCAATTTCTCACAATAATCCGATTGTGAGATTTGGTGAGAAACTTCCACCCACAAATTTTTAGTCAAATTGGACAACGCTAACACGTAGCGCATAGGCCCCAAATGTGAAAAATAGCGTTTAAATCGAAAAAAAAATTTTCAAATTTTCTGATATTATTTTAATAATATCGGACTAGTAGTTTTTGAGTTATCATTAATTATTTGAAGAAACGTCTAAAAAAAATTGCAATTAAAAATTTTTTTTTTTTTTAAATCTTACCATAGAATTTAAAAATTTTACCATTTTTGTACTAAGGTAGCCATGATACATCAAATGTATATAGTGGTTACTCGAGCACATTTTTGCTGTTGACCTGTGTAAAGAGGGCTCTAAATAAAATTTGTAGTTGGATTTTCTTAAATAAAAATCAAACCTTTTAATATAAAAACTCTACAAAATACGCAAATATAATGACATATTATACAAAATCATTTAGCATAAAAATGTTTACTTAGTACTCGGGTTTTGCAAAATTATCGACTTTTTTCGGAAACCCTCCCATTAAATTTTTACAGTTGGTTCTGATACCTTTTTGGAGCATGTGTTCCACCTGCGCTTAAAATCGGACATGTTCTTGGAAATCTTTCCTGTGTTCTTCAATTCCTTTTTTACCAGAGACCAATACGTGGAAAGGTAGTTCTGGACAGTTAGGTGGATTTGCCTCTCGTGGTACAAAAATGATATTATTCTTTGAGTACCACTCAAGTGCCTTTTTTCCATAATGGCATGATGCAAAATCGGGCCAAAAAAATGTAGTCACTCTGTGCTCTCTTAAAAAGGGTAACAACCGTTTTTGTAGGCACTCCATTATATAAATTTCTGTGTTTATTGTGCCAGATGCCACAAATACTTTACTTCTTTTGCCACAACTGCAAATAGCTTGCCACACGAGAAACTTCTTAGGGAATTTTGTTTGTTTTTTTTGTGCAAAACTCTTGCCGAACATTGCCCCGTTTATCAGCAACATAAAAATCTTGACCAGGAAGTTGAAAAAAGTCTGCCAGTACGTATGTTTCGTGATCCATCACACAACAGGTGTATTTTTTTATAAAATCAGACTTCAATTTTTTTCGCTCGTTTTTTTTGCTTCTAAGTTTTTTATCGCATTGCGATCTGGAACCTTTTGGACTTTGTATGTCTTCAGTCCAGCATAAGCTTTGACTCTATGTGCAAAATTCGTAGAACATTTCACCGTACGAGCAGCTTTTCTTAAAGAAGTGTTAGGCGCTCTTCGAAAGAGTCGCTCGACTTCTTTTGCCTTACCAATATCTGTAGGACCTTTTTTCCTCCCTGATCCAGGTTTTCTTTCAATGCTCAGGTTTTCCTTATACCGTCTGATGGCATTAGAAACCGTTCGAGGGTCAACTTTCAAATTTTTAGCTATTTTTTTAAAAGTCCATGACGGATTTTTTTGAAAAGTTTTAATTATATTTTCACGAACTTTTTTTTTTTTGAAAATTTTGATTGAAATAACTATTGAAAATTAATAATTTCTAAAATAATAGTATCTGACATATCTACAGAAACTAACTTGATCAAAAAATAAATTATTTCTTGCACTATGGATAAATTTTGTCTAAAATAGTAAATGCATATTTTTTTTAGAACACTCTTTAATTGAATGTTTTATATTTAAAACGTTTTAAATGTTATTTAAAAAGTTTTGAGTAAATCAAAGAAAACTTCCTAGCAACCTTGATATTAATATTAACAAGTGAGAGTCTTATATTCGGCTGTGCCGAATCTTATATACCCACCATCAAGTTTTGTTAACCCTTACCGTACTGATAACATTTTTATACGTAGGCTACTGATAAGGGTACCCGGGTACCCGTGAATATTAATTTTTCCGTTACGGTTTAAATATCAAAACAGTGCGTTGTGTTGTAATTCGGGGAATCCCAGGATTGTTATTTTAATGTAAAATATCAATTCTTTGTGTGTTTCCCATTTTTTGCATACTTAGTTCTTTTTTTGCTGTTGACGCGTTCAGGCGAGTTCGTTTGTTTTTCTTATTATTAAAAGTTTTAATAATGTCGCGAAAACGTAGGGCACGTACTATGGAGCTGAATGTATTTGAAGCTGAACCTAATAGTGTGGGATCAACATCTGGAGCTTCAACAAGTGCTGCAGGTTTGGACATTACGTAGTCTGCCGAAAACAGACCAAAAATGACATCAAAGTCTCTGGATCAATTGCCATGGCGTAATGGTTATCTTAACATGTCTGCGTAAGTTTTTTTAGACTTTTTATTTTTCGCTTATTTTTATTGTACGTTCCGCGAAATATGTTTAGACTAACTTCAGAGGATATTGATATATTATGCGAAATGGAAGTAGAGGATGATGGCATGTCAAATCCCATTGAACAAGAATGTTTTAGTGATGAGGAATGGTTTCCAGAAGAAGACGAAGCATCCGATATAGAGGAAGAAGGAATAGTAAATATTGACGAGGAGAAAGAAGAAAATGAGGATTTAGAATTAGAAATGCGTGGCGAAGATTCTGAAGTAGCTTCAAAATACATAGCGAGTGACCAAACGGAATGGTATGCCGAAGAGTTACCAAGTGCCAAAAATCAATCTCAAAATATTTTGCGTAAAAAAGGTGGGTTTAATTACATTCAGATACATGGACAAATGTATATCATGACCAAAATTTTTTTTTATGAAGGTGGACCACATCGCAAATTCAGCAATGTAATGACAGTTAAGGAAATATTTGACGAGTTCTTTACAGAAAATATAAAAAGTGAAATCCTCAGACACAGCAACAAAAAAGGGAATGAATTTGCATTAAATTTTAACCAGAAAAATGCAGAAGATATAGCAGCTTTGAAGGTGAAGCCTCGCAACTTTGGATTGATTTCAATGGATGAGCTCGATGCCTTTATAGGAATCCTATTAGTAATGGGTTTAAATGGAGCAAGCGATGATCCTCCGTCAGTTCTTTGGGGAAACTACTCTCACCCACTATATAAGGCGTCGTTAAGTCGTGATAGATTTCAACAAATAATACGTGTAATACGTTTTGACAGTGCTTTCACACGATCAGTTCGCAAGCAAACCGATAAAGCCGCTCCTATTTCTGATATCTGGAATATGCTTATAAAGAATCTTCAACAAAACTATTATCCGGACGAAAATGTGACAATTGATGAGCAATTGTTTCCTTATCGAGTCCGTACCAGCTTTACACAATATATTCCCTCAAAGCCGGCTAAGTATGGAATTAAAATATTTTGGTTGTGCAACACAGCCAATAGCTACCCTTTGAATGGAATTATTTATACAGGTAAACCACCAGGTGGTCAGCGGCAAGTAAATGTTGGAGAAAACATTGTTTTAGCTCTAATAGATTTTTACAAAGCATCCGGAATAAATATTACAACCGATAATTTTTTTACTTCGCTCCCTTTGGCTAATCGGCTTCAAATGAGAGGAATAAGTCTTGTTGGTACCCTACGTCAAAACAAACCATACATTCCGAAAGAGCTACGGCCAGACGCAAATGATGATTTAGGAACGCCACGATATGGTTTTAGTAAGAACGGAACTCTTTTATCTGTTGTAACCAAGAAGAACAAAAGTGTTTATTTTTTGTCGACAATGCACTACACTCGAGGGGAGCCAGCTTTTAATGGAAAAGAGGAAATAAATGAATACTATAATAAAACAAAATGCGGTGTAGATGTTATGGACCAAATGGTGTCAAAATACAGTACAAAACGTAGAACAAATAGATGGCCCTTGGCCCTTTTTTTCAACATGATTGACGTGGCTGCTTTAGGGGCATTTTGTATATTTTCTAGCCTCAATCCAAACATCAGAAAAGCTCGAAGTTCTCGTCGAAGTTTTTTGACATCACTTGGAGTAGAACTAGCAACTGCAAATATGAAAAAAAGAGCAAATAACAATCATATAACACGCTTCCCAAACATCCGAGCAGCTCTTGAACTTATGACTAATACAGTCATCCATAAGGAAATTTCGCAGCATGCAGCAGGTCCATCAGAATTGCCAGAACCGGATAAAACTGGCCGGTTATCAATAAAAGGTCGATGTTACCTTTGTACGGCTATTGATCCGAAATCAAATCGCAAAACGCGTAAAGTGTGTGATGGGTGCAAACGGCCAATATGTAATACACATTGTAAAATAATTGCTCCACGCTGCACAGAATGTTAATTTTTTAAAGTTTAATTTATAATACCAGTACAAAATCAAATGTAAATATTATTAATTTTTAAAAAAATTAAAAATAAAATAAAAAATATAACCATTCCTATTACTTTATCTGTATATAATGCCTAATTTGCTTACGGGTACCGGGGTACCCTTATCAGGAGGGTAAAGAATATTTGACTTTTGATGACTCCATAGCCTAACCAAAAAAGCTAGGAAAGCTTAGAAAGGCAAAAATCGGTAGATTATAAATAGTTTAAGGAACTTGCGAAACCTCAACTTTGTATATTTTATCGTTAAGGATATATTTGACTTTAAACTTCGCTCGGGTACCCGGGTACCCGTGTTAGTAGTGTAAGGGTTAAACTTAGAACTATATCTCATATATCTACGACGTACAGTGATATTTCTTTTCTGCAAAAAATAGATGTAGAAGAACAATGAAATTTGGCACACTTATTTAGTTTTATATAGATAAGAAAAATTAAAAAAAAATCTTTGAAATCCGTCATCTCTTTCGGGTACCTCCCTTGAATCCCCATTTTTCACTTATTTTTATTCTCAATGTATAAAACGCTATTTTCAATAGAATATGATAAAATTGTATACTCTTCTATTTTTTGATCCAAAGAACAGCTGGGGCCAAATTACCGCATTCGATATCGATCGAAAACCAGAGACCGAATATTAATACTTTTAAAACAATATTTTCATATTTTAATCCATACAAAAACAATCATTGAAGTTTAAAAAATAATAAATATCCCCAAAGATTTTTAATTGTTCAAAAAATTTTGTATCGTTTTTCAATCCGATGAAAATAAAAAATAAAAAAATCGTTTGGGATATTTATCAGTTCAAAATTATTTTCATCTTTTTTCATCCGATGAAAAAAAAATTTGGTAGAAAATATTCAAATTTTATTTCTGTATTTGTCCTGGTTTCATTCATCATAATGTTCTTGAATAGATTAGGAAACTCCAAAATCCTTGCGCCAACTGCCGTAGCAGGGAGATTCCTCGCATGATTACCCCTTGGAGTAGTATATTCTGTAATATTGTTTCTTTCCATGCTTAAAACATCGTGAATGCTAGGTCGGTGGGTGATGGGTCCAAAGACACAAGGCACGTTTGTATAGCGAGCCGCTCGATCCGAGACTGAGGCCCGCTTGCAGCCGCAACTAACATGTTGAACAGACGCTGCATTTTCGTACTTTACGAAGTACAATTATCTCAGACCCTTAGACCATATACGTTGGAATGGTTCTTAGATAACTCCCTTTTATATTAGCCCTGACCTAGAATCCCACACTGGTTGTTTACCGCATCTAAAACTAGGTTGCTAAGGTTTCCAGGATGTACCACGAGAAGGTTAGAGTGGGAATTGGATACAGTTCTTACCTGGTAGCTAGAGACGTCAGGCAATTCTGCATCCTTCTATTCCCTATGCTCCACTGGGAGCCAAGAATGACAGAAGAAGAAGATTTGTCCTGGTATAAAAAGTCTTTAGGACGTTTAAATAACAACCCAGCAAAACTTTGGTAATGGCAAGTACTCTGATAACTGGTTACCTTGTAACGAATACAACATACCATCCGAATAAATAATAAGTTATTACAGAAGTACTTATTTGTAATTAAGATGGTAATTTAAACTGAATGGCCCCGGTTCAAATCCCACCAAGGGCAACAATTTTTTTTTAGTTTTTTTTTATTAAAAGAGTCTTTTTAAATGATTTTTTAATTTTAAGAACTTAAATATTATCTTCTGTAAAAAAAATTTGTAAAAGTAACTCACGTTAATGAAAAAAAATACCATCATGAGTCAATTTTGATTATGTAGGGGATGTTGAATACCAAACACGATTATAATTGGTCTTAACTTGGTAAGCCCAACTTATCTGGGTCATCCTTCATCTCAACTGTGGACACACACCTCCTCATGGTATCACCCGGGAGCTAGTTTAACAGCCATTAATATTGTGAGTTAACATGTTCCAAGAGTTGTCCCATAAGATCGATAAAAATGGGTTAGGATTATGGGCTAGTAACCCTCTCTTGAAAAAAAAAATACAATGAAGAGGATAAAATTAGAATTGAAATGTCCCACTACCTAATGTTAGAGGAGGATGTCCGAAACTTCGAAAAAATTGGAGAATATTCGTACAAGATCGAAATCCATGGAATTCTAAAATATGCTCGGACTTTGACCTTAACAGGTTGTAACGTTTAATTAAGTAAGAGTCAATCTTATGTAAAAACTTATACAAAAAAGAAGATTTAAATTGTTTAAGTTTTAAAATAATTTTAAAAAAGTTTTAAAATAATTACAAAAAATCGTATAAAAATATTTTTCCAAAAATTACAACAAAGCAAAAAAAAAAGCAGGGAAAAACAAAGTTATTTTCACATGATTTTGGATCTAAAAATAAAAATTGTTTATATTAATTATAAGCTGCTAAGTTTTCAACATATGAAGTAGCTCAGTGGAAGAGTCTCTGCCTAGCAGTCGGAGGGTCTGGGTTCGAGTCCCCATGGGATCATAAAAAAAATTTTGTATTTCGTTTAAAAATATATGTTTTTAATAAAACAACAACAAAAAAGTTGTTGCTGTTGTTGTTGTTGCCTTCAAATTGCTTACCCAAGTCATTACTTTTCTGCAATTGGTAAGTACTTGCCTCCAATGACATCCCCATGTTAATGTAATGACTTAAACAGCGAATGAGTAAGTAGTTCGTGTTCAATAGTTTAACTGTTTAACTCATTATTTGGTAATGAAAAGTTTTACTGGGAATAAATTCAATTATTGTTGCAAATTATATGTTGAAATGGTTTTGCGAGTCAAATAAACCACCAATAGTTCCATTAGGACTATTAGGTTTAACTTCGATGTCCTAAAACATTGCAATTAATTGGAAACATATTCATACATTCATTGTTAAAAGTTTTATAATTTCAAAAATATTTTATTTTTCAAAGTCAAAACAGAAGTTCAAAAATAAAACAATCAATAAAATATTTTTCTGTTCGGATATTTATCGTTCAAGATGTTTAAAATTTTCATCATGAGGGATATTTATATTTCAAACATAAATCCCTCATTTTTATTCATCGATGGAAATGAAAATAAATTTTCATCGGCAATGATATTTATACTTGATTGATTTAAAAAATAAAACAATATTCGGTCTCTGTCGAAAACTCGGACTTTTAAGCAAATATTGTGAAGTATACTTTAAGGATGTTCAAAGTTACTTCGATGCAAAAATTTTATTGAAATTTGGTATCCATTTTGATTCGTTTTTGAAAACATAAAGTTCAATTAAAACTCATTTACTATTGTTCATCTTTTGGCAAACAACAAAGCAAAATATGGTAAACTGTGCATCTTTTATATAATTTTGATTACCCTTAAAGTATGCTATACAATTGTTTTGAAAACATCTAAGATTTTGATCGATATCGAATGCGGTAATTTGTCCCCTGTACTTATTTTGTTTGAAATCCGTCGACTCCTTAGAGTACCTCCTTTGGATCCCCACTTTTCACTTATTTTCGTTCTCAATGAATAAACCGCAATTTTCAATAGAATTAGATAAAATTTAGCATACTTTTATTTTTTGATACAAAAAGAGCCCTTCTAATTTTGGAAGCGCATTTTTTCACTTATTTTCCTTCTCAATGTATTACCCGCAAGCTTCATTAGAATTTGATAAAATTCGGCACACTTTTATTTATTGATCCAAGAAAGAGCTCTACTAATTTTGGTTGAAATCCGTCGATTGCTTGGGGTACCTGCCTTGGACCCCCTAATTTTTCATGTATTTTATTTTCAATTAATAAGGCGAACTTCTCAATAAAATTTAGTGAAATTCGTCACATGCCTATTAGTTGATCCAAGAAAGAACTCTACTAATTTTTGTTGAAATAGGAGTCGCTATAGTTGAAAATGGACCGATTCTTATTAAATGGACCAATAGTTGCATAAAACTTTTCTATTCTAAATTTAGTCGTCATAGCTACTACAATTGTGTTAAATTTATCATCATTAATTTGTTTTCCGGGGCGGGGTTATATAGGAGCTCTAACTAAATATGAACCGATTTTGTCCATTTTTAATACACAACTTTTTCAAGATGTCAAAAATATTTTCGATAAATTTTGTTTTTCTAGCTCTTTTTGTTAAGGCGCTGTCACCCTTTTATCTAACGGACAGACGGACATAAACCCCCTTTTTTTGCATGTTTGTGTTTCCGTAAGTTTTTTATGTGTGAGCTATGATCAAATGGTGACCGATTGTGACAAAATTTTGCTTTTTACTGGTTGGCATTGACATAAGACTTCCTTGTGCTAAAATTAGTGGCCAAAGGTATTCGAGTTTATCATTAATTGGCGTTTAAGTGTATTTTAGGTGGAATTTAGGCTGTTTTCGTAAGTTTTTTCTATGGGAGCTATGGTTAAATGTGAACCGATTTTGATGCAATCATATATGCTGCCTAGTGCTTATGGAAAACTTCTAGATACCAAATTTTGTCATCATAGCTATTATAATTTGTCAGTTATTAGCAAATAAGCGACTAGCCTAGACGAGGTTATACGGGAGCTATGGTTAAATGTTAACCGATTTTGCCCAATTTCAATACCAAAATTTTCTCATAAATGAAGAATGTTTTTGCTAAGTTTCAGTGAGCTAGCTCCTTTCGTTTAGGCGTTATCGTGATTTCAACAGACAGACAGACAGACGGACAGACAGACGGACATCGCTCAATCGTCTTAGAATTTCATAAGGATTCAGAATATATATCGTTTTTGATTTTTGAGCCAATATTAAGGAAATTACAAACGGAATGACAATCTCAATATACCCCCATTCTTTTTGATGGTGGGTATAATAAAGCATTCAATTAAAGAAACGTTTAAAATATATGTATATTATTCGTAATGACTAGACACTTAAAAGTTGTAGCTATTAAAGTATTTATATTATAAGTAAAGTTGGAAACATCTTATAATGTAGTGTCATATCGAACAGCTAAAGACTAAGTTATAGTGAGAAAGAAAAATCTATTTACAAGTGAATCAATTTCAATTTCAAAAATGGTTCTGGAGAAAGCTATACCGCATATAAAAGAATTCACCAAGATCCCCTTTAATGTTTTATATACGGTAGGGGTTCTTGTTAAACGCTGGAGCCCATACGATAAGCCTAACGATATACAATTGGCCTTTTTGTCAAAATTTGCAATTGTCATCATTGCACTAAATTGTGGTTACATTTTGGGATATCTGTTCTTTGTGTTTGGAACCCTGGAAACTTCACTGGAAAAAACTGCCTGGTTAATATACAACACTTATGCCGCTAAATGTGTTCTTAAGTTAATAATCTTTTATTACAATCGTGATAAATTACGTCAGGCTTTAAAGATATTAGAGAAACTCTATCCCAAGACCAACAAAGAAAGAAACAATTTTCAGTTGGATAATTATCTAATGAAAATTAAGAAATTTAATCGTTATTTGACCATTTTTCATTATACAGTTTGTAAATGTTTCAGTTTATTTCCCTTAGCCCAGTCCATTTATTTATATTATTACACTGAAAATGGTTTATTTCCCTACGAAATTCCCTATCCAGGTTACTTTGGCTTTAATATAGAGAATAATTTAGGTTACATTATAACTTATATAGTCCAGGTATTGGGGATTTATGTCTCCTCTGGTATTTTTCTCGGTTGTGATTTGCTTTTGATTTCTTGTGTTCATTTGATAAATATGAATTTTGCAAATTTATCTAGGGCTATTAGAGATTTTAAGCCAAAAGGTGCTTTAGATGACTTAAAGCAGCTAAGGGAATTTCTTGTCTATCATAAACAAATTTTAAGGTAGTTGCTAAAAGGAAATTTTGGTTTATACGGCCATGTCTAATTTTATAAACTTATTTCTTTACAGATCTGCCGAGCTCATTGACAGTGTCTTTAATATTTCAAATCTGCAAAACTATATATGTACCTGTACGATCACCTGCCTGGTGGGTTTCCAACTGGTAGCCGGTACCAATTTTTTGGATTTGATTAAATATCTTTCATTCCTTTTGGTTTTAACGATTCATATCTTTTTTATTTCACTCTTCGGCAACGAAATGATTTGCTATGTAAGTTCCAAACTATGCTTATGATCGTTTGATAACACTGTGCTCGATTTTGACAACTTTTTTTTTACCGACAAAAGGGAGACCCAGTGGGTAAAGACAAATCGAGTACTTTAAATACAACAGTGCTAACCGTTTTTTAAAGTAAGCTGTAGTTTTCGAGATATTGTGTTATAAAAAATGGAGGAGGTTGAGCAATAAATATTCGCATAACTCGAAAGCTGTTTATTTTCTTGAACTAAGTACAAAAACCGAAATTCGGCAACAAAATTATATTTTAGAAACATTAAATTTCCTTGTTAATCCGGGTAGTCGTTTTGGACATAATTTTTTTTTTTTGTTAAAAAAAAATGTTTTTTTTTTGATTTGTGATTTTTTCAAAAAATATTTTTTTTGCAAACAAAAAAAAATTTTCTAAGACTACAACTCGGATTGAAAATAGTTAATGTAGCTGAAAGATAATTTTGTTGTTTAGTTTCAGTTTTTTTACAGTTTTCGAGTTACGTAAATATTTATTACGCAACCTCCTCCATTTTTTACACATATACCCGAAAATTGTTTATTTTCTTGAACCAAGTAAAAAACCGAAATTCAACAACACTAATTACTTTTCAAATCCGAGCAGTCGTTTTGGAAATAATATTTTTTGTTTTCAAAAAAATCTTTTTTTTGATTTTGTGATTTTTCAAAAAAAAAAAAAAATTTTTTTTGCAAACAAAAAAATTCAATTCCAAAATAATTAGTGTTCCTGAAAGACAATTTTGTTGTTGAATTTTGGTTTTTTACTTAGTTCAAGAAAATAAACAGTTTTTGAGTTACGTGAATATTTATTGCGCAACCATCCATTTTTATACCCACCATCAAAAAGAAGGGGGGGATATTGTCATACCGTTTGTAATTTCCCTAATATTAGCTCAGAAACCAAAATTGAAGTATATTCTGAATCCTTATAAAATTCTATGACGATTGAGCAATGTATGTCTGTCTGTTTGTCTATGTGCCTGTCTGTTTGTCTGTCTTTCTGACTGTCTGTCCGCCCTTTTGTCTGTCTTTTGTTGGCACGATAAAACCCTAACGAAAAGATATAGGTCACTAAAATTCGGCATAAATATTTTTCATTTCTTGGAAAATTTTGATATTGAAATCGGGCTAAATCGGTTCACATTTAACCATAGCTCTCGTCTAGGCTAATCGCTTGTTTGCTAATAAATGACAAATTATAAAAGCCATGATGATACAATTTGGTATATAGAAGTTTTACACAAGCGCTAGGCAGCGTATAAAATTTCATCAAAATCGGTTCACATTTAGCCCTAGCTCCCATATAAAAAACTTACGGAAATACAAAAAGAAAAAGAGGGTTTAAGTCCGTCTATCCCTCAGATAAAAGCGAGATAGCACCTTAACGAGAAGAGCTAGAATGACAAAATTTTACAAAAGTATTTTTGATATCTTGAGAAGGTTGTGTATTGAAAATGGACAAAATCGGTTCACAAATTAGTTAGAGCTCCCATATAACCCACCCCCCCCCCGGGAAACACAATAATGCTGATAAATTGAATGCAATTATAACAGCTATGACGACTAACTTTAGAATAGGGAAGTTTTATGCAACTATTGGTCAGAATGTGAAATTTTATAGGAATCGGTCCATATTTGACAATAGCTCTTATATAAGAAACACTCTCGGAAACCAAAAAAAAATGTAACGAAAGCCAGTTAAAAGCTATTAAATTAGAAACTATGATACCTATGATTACTTAGTTTTTGCAAGAATAAGCTCTATACAAATACCAGCCAGTGTGTAGAATCGGTCAACATATGGCTATAGTTCTTATATAGTATATAACATCCCCTTTTTATACCCATCATCAAAAAGAATGGGGGGTATATTGAGATTGTCATTCCGTTTGTAATTTCCTTAATATTGGCTCAAAAACCAAAAACGATATATATTCTGAATCCTAAGACGATTGAGCGATGTCCGTCTGTCTGTCCGTCCGTCTGTCTGTCTGTTTGTCTGTCTGTTGAAATCACGATAACGCATAAACGAAAGGAGCTAGCTCACTGAAATTTAGTGAAAATATTCTTCATCTTTGGTATTGAAATTGGGCAAAATCGGTTCACATTTGACCATAGCTCCCGTATAACCTCGTCTAGGCTAATCGCTTATTTGTTAATAAATGACAAATTATAGCCGCTATGCTGATAAAATTTGGTATACAGAAGTTTTGCAATAGCTCTAGGCAGCGTATAATATTTCATCAAAATCGGTTCACATTTAGCAGTAGCTCCCATACAAAAAACTTACGAAAACAACCTAAATTTCACCTAAAATACACTTAAATGCCAATAAACCTAAAAGAAAAACAGATATAGCCACTAAATTTTGCATAAGAAAGTCTTATATCAATGCCAGCCAGTCTGCAAAATTTCGTCGCAATCGGTCACCATTTGACCTAGCTCCCAGTATAAAAATCTTACGAAAACATAAAAATTCAAAAAGAAAAGGGGATTTATGTCCGTCTGTCCGTCAGATAAAATCGCGATAGCTTCTTAACTACAAGCGCCAGTAGGACTAACTTAAGCACAAGAAAGTCTTATATCAATGCCAGTCAGTGTGCAAAATTTTGTCATAATCGGTCACCATTTGACCATAGCTCCCATATAAAAAACTTATGGAAACACAAAAATACAAAAAGAAAAGGGGATTTATGTCCGTCTGTCCACCAGATAAAAGCGTGATAGCGCCTTAACGAAAAGAGCTGGAGGAACAAAATTTTACCAAAGTATTTGGGATATCTTTAAAAAGTGTGTTGAAAATGGACAAAATCGGGTCAAATTTAGTTAGAGCTCCCATATAACCCCGCCCTGGGAAACATATTAATGCTGATAAATTGAATACAATTGTAATAGCTATGACGATTGAATTTAAAATAGGGAAGTTTTATGCAATTTTTGATCACTTTTTCACAATTTTATAGGAATCAGTTCATATTTGGCTTTAGCTTTCATAAAGAGTGTTCTAAAAAAATATGCATTTACTATGCAAGAAATAATTTATTTTTTGATCAAGTTAGTTTCTATAGATATGTCAGATACTATTATTTTAGAAATTATTAATTTT
This sequence comes from Stomorhina lunata, assembly GCA_933228675.1. Classification (NCBI taxonomy): domain Eukaryota; kingdom Metazoa; phylum Arthropoda; class Insecta; order Diptera; family Rhiniidae; genus Stomorhina; species Stomorhina lunata. The sequence goes on along the minus strand of OW121742.1, from coordinate 100,891,395 downwards.
CAATAGTTATTTCAATCAAAATGGACTGCGAAAAAAAAGTTCGTGAAAATATAATTAAAACTTTTCAAAAAAATCCGTCATGGACTTTTAAAAAATAGCTAAAAATTTGAAAGTTGACCCTCGAACGGTTTCTAATGCCATCAGACGGTATAAGGAAAACCTGAGCATTGAAAGAAAACCTGGATCAGGGAGGAAAAAAGGTCCAACAGATATTGGTAAGGCAAAAGAAGTCGAGCGACTCTTTCGAAGAGCGCCTAACACTTCTTTAAGAAAAGCAGCTCGTACGGTGAAATGTTCTACGAATTTTGCACATAGAGTCAAAGCTTATGCTGGACTGAAGACATACAAAGTCCAAAAGGTTCCAGATCGCAATGCTATAAAGAACTTAGAAGCAAAAAAAAAGAGCGAAAAAAATTGAAGTCTGATTTTTTAAAAAAATACACCTGTTGTGTGATGGATGATGAAACATACGTACTGGCAGACTTTTCTCAACTTCCTGGTCAAGATTTTTATGTTGCTGATAAACGGGGCAATGTTCGGCAAGAGTTTCGCACAAAAAAACAAACAAAATTCCCTAAGAAGTTTCTCGTGTGGCAAGCTATTTGCAGTTGTGGCAAAAGAAGTAAAGTATTTGTGGCATCTGGCACAATAAACACAGAAATTTATATAAAGGAGTGCCTACAAAAACGGTTGTTACCATTTTTAAGAGAGCACAGAGTGACTACATTTTTTTGGCCCGATTTGGCATCATGCCATTATGGAAAAAAGGCACTTGATAATGTCATTTTTGTACCACGAGAGGCAAATCCACCTAACTCTCCAGAACTTCGGCCTGTGGAAAGGTATTGGGCTCTGGTAAAAAAGGAATTGAAGAACACAGGAAATATTTCCAAGAACATGTCCGATTTTAAGCGCAGGTGGATCACATGCTCCAAAAAGGTATCAGAAGCAACTGTAAAATCTTTAATGGGAGGGTTTCCGAAAAAAGTCGATAATTTTGCAAAACCCGAGTACTAAGTAAACATTTTAATGCTAAATGATTTTGTATAATATGTCATTATATTTGCGTATTTTGTAGAGTTTTTATATTAAAAGGTTTGATTTTTATTTAAGAAAATCCAACTACAAATTTTATTTAGAGCACTCTTTATAAAAAACACTCACGGAAACCAAAAATTTTAGCAAAGTCCAGTCAAAAGCTATTAAATTAGAAACTATGATAGCTATGGCCTAACTAAATTTTGCAAGAATAAGCTCTCTATATATACCAGCCAGTGTATAAAATTTTGTAACAATCGTTCAACTTTTGGCTATAATTCTTATATATATAACAACCCCTTTTTATATCTACAATCAAAAAGATGTGGAGGTACATTCATTATATTAAGATTGCACCTATGAAATTATATAGGCATCAAGTAATGTTCAGCCCAGACTTTATATATGATGAATGCATTAGGAACATATAAAGAAATATATGGACCTGCCGTTATACTATTAACGTATTTAGCCAAACTACATATTAATCACAAGGAAAAGTATTTAACAACTTATTAATGTAAAACTATACCCGGTTAGAAGACCGAATTTTTATCAAAGTAAGTACTGGGGAAACCACTAAAATATTTTTAAATGTTAAACTATAAAGCTACGGCAATCGAATTTAGTCCAAAGGTTTTACCAACAATACCAATAAGCTAAGCGATTTTTTTCAGTTTTGGTCTAGATTTTGAATTAGCTGCGCCCTTGTAGATATATGAGATATGTTTCTAAATTTAACACAACTTGATGGTGGGTATATAAGATTCGGTACAGCCGAATATAACACTCTTACTTGTTATATCTACAATCAAAAAGATTCGGAGGTACAATCAGCATATTAAGATTGCACCCAGGAAATTTGATAGCTATTAATTAATGTCCAGACTTTATATACGGTAGATGCATTAGGAACTCCTAACAAAATACATGGACCTTTTGTATTACTCTCAACATCTATCCTAACTAAATATTAAGCTAAACGAAAAGTATTTAACAGATTATTAATGCTAAACTATACCTGGTTATGAGATTAAATTTTGTGCAAATAAAATACAAGGGAAACCACTTAGATACTTTTAAATGTTGAACTATAAAGCTTTAGTCCAAATATTTTACCAACAATATATGATTATATGAGAGATATTTCTAAATTTAACAGAACTTGATGGTGGGTATATAAGATTCGGCACAGCCGAATATAATACTCTTACTTGTTTTTATAACACAATATCTCGAAAACTAGAGCTAACCCAACAAAAGCAGCTATCACCATTGAATTATCTTTACCCACTAGGTCTTCCTTTTGTTTGTTTTTTTCAACAAGCACAGTGTAATTATTGAAAATTAATAAATTTATATTAAAAGGGTTTAGATGTCCATTATGCTTTCATGCATCACGCCTGGTATGATGCTCATATCAAATATCAGAAGGCTTTGGTTCTGCCCATTGCTAAGGCTCAAAGGGAGGTACACTTAAATGCTTTTAAGTTTTTCATAATATCAATGGAAACATTTAAATCGGTAAGTTTTATAGCCTCAAATGGTGAATGGAATTAATATTTTTAATAATTGTTCTTTTCCTTTACAGTTGACTAGTATTTCTTATCAATTTTTTACATTGATTAAAACACGCTATGGGGACCAATAGATATAATACGTACAGTGTAGTCTCGATAACATAAATATTTTCAAATAATTATCCCAAATATCTTAGCAAAGAGTCTATAATATAGAGATATCGCATTTTGTACATTTGGTTTCTGTCAAAAGTGAAATTATGGAACTTATCAAAAATACCATACGGCAAATCAATGTATGGAAGTGTAATACCTTTATATTATAGATTCTTTGGTCTTAGTCTATATCTTATTTAATACATAAGACTTGGTTTACCCTATGCTTAGTTTATATCTAAGTCTATTTTTATACCCGCCGTAAAAAATGGGGGATATATTGAGATTGTAATTCCGTTTGTAACTTTCTTAAAAACCAAAAGGAATATATATTTTGAATCCTTATCCAAGACAATTGAGCGATGGCCGACTGAGTGTCTGTCTATTGAAAAGGAGCTAGGTCACTGAAACTTGGCCAAAACACATGGCAAACCTTGTTATTTCATCTGTATTAATGTGTTGTGAACATATTGAGGAATCAAATGATCTTGATGTTCTAGGCATGAGAATTCGATGTGATGTCCGTTGTCTGAGTTCGGCATCCCTACGAAGCTAATAAAGTTATGCAGGACACTAACTAATACAATATCATCTGTTAAGATAGGTAAGAACCTATCAGAGTCCTTCATAACTAAACGGGAATTCAGGCAAGGTGACAGTTTATCTTGTGACCTCTTCAATATTGTGTTAGAGAAAATTTTGCGAGATACAGCGGTTAATACAACAGGAACAATTTTCAATAGAAAACATATGTTACTCGCGTTTGCCGATGACATTGATATTATAGGACGCACTCTACGCGATGTAACTGCCGCCTTTTCCAATATCGAGAAGGAATCAAACAAAATGGGTCTAGCTGTAAATGAATCAAAAACAAAACTGATGGTTTCTACAGGCAGACAGACCACTAGAATCGGATCACATGTGTCCGTTGAGAACTATAGCTTCGAGGTTGTAAAAGAATTTGTATACTTGGTACCGCTGTGAACATCAACAACGATATAAGCTTCGAAATCAAACGTAGAATCATACTTGCCAATCGATGCTATTTTGGACTAAGCAAACAAAACTGATGGTTTCTACAGGCAGACTGACCACTAGAATCGGATCACATGTGTCCGTTGAGAACTATAGCTTCGAGGTTGTAAAAGAATTTGTATACCTTGGTACCGCTGTGAACATCAACAACGATATAAGCTTCGAAATCAAATGTAGAATCATACTTGCCAATCGATGCTATTTTGGACTAAGCAAACAGCTAAGAAATAAAGTCCTCTCTGTAAGAACTAAAATCACGCTCTATAAAACGCTCATACTACCCGTGTTATTGTATGGTGCTGAATCAAGGGTACTTGCACAGACAGATGAAGCTATCCTTGGAGTATTTGAGAGGAAAATTCTACGAAGAATCTTTGGACCAGTCTGCGTCAACAATGAGTATAGACATCGAATGAACCATGAGCTGTATGAGTTATACGCTGACATTGACATAGTAAAACGCATTAAGCAACAGCGTCTGCGTTGGCTAGGACATGTTGTGCGAATGGATGAAAATACTCCGGCAAGAAAAGTTTTCGATAATGATCCAGAGGGAACGCGTAGAAGAGGGCGTCCAAAACTTCGATGGAAAGACCAAGTAGAAGAAAATCTTTTGAAACTTGGTATACGAAATTGGAGAATATGTTTACAAGATAGAGGTGCTTGGAATTCTAAAATATGCTCGGCCTTTGACCTAAACAGGTTGTAATTACAGGCCATTTAAGTAAGTTTAAGTAAGTCCGTTGCGCAAAGCATATCTTTCAAGTATCGGAAGAAGCATTCAAGTGCCTCGGTTTTCTAAAACGGTCCAAGAGATACTCCACTTCGTCTGATCTCCTTACTATTTATACCACCTACATCCGACCGAAAATGGAATACAACTCTTATGTATGGGCCGGTGCTTCAAAGTCTATTTTGGAGCTTCTCGACCGAGTGTAGGAGAGGGAAAATGTGCTCATCGGTGACAGTTGGGGATCAAACTCTATTGATTCATTGGAGCCCGTTGCAATGTTTGTTCTATCGTTACTGTTCTATAGTTACTACTTTAAAATGTGCTCTAAAGAAATCAGGGAACTCGTTTCCGAAACTCGGATTTTTTTTACGCAATACACGTCATTCTGCTAAAGCTCAGACGGACATAAATCCCCTTTTCTTTTTGAATTTTTGTGTTTTCGTAAGTTTTTTGTATGGGAGCTAGGTCAAATGGTGACCGATTGCGACAAAATTTTGCACACTGGTGGTTATATCTGTTATACTTTTAGATTTATTGGCATTTAAGTGTATTTTAGGTGAAATTTAAGCTGTTTTCGTAAGTTTTTTGTATGGGAGCTATGGCTAAATGTGATCAGCATAGCTGCTATAATTTGTCATTTGTTAACAAATAAGCGATTAGCCTAGACGAGGTTATACGGGAGCTATGGTCAAATGTGAACCGATTTTGCCCAATTTCAATACCAAAATTTTCTCAGAGATGAAGAATATTTTCACTAAGTTTCAGTGAGCTAGCTCCTTTCGTTTATGCGTTATCGTGATTTCAACAGACAGACAGACAGACAGACAGACGGACATCGCTCAATCGTCTTAGAATTTCATAAGGATTCAGAATATATATCGTTTTTGGTTTTTGAGCCAATATTAAGGAAATTACAAACGGAATGACAATCTCAATATACCCCCCATTCTTTTTGATGGTGGGTATAAAAATGACAAATTTAGATGACCGAGCAGACCGATTTTTCTAATATTTTGACAGTATATTGACAGTATATATGTAAGTCAAATATTTAAAATGACAAATATGGATGACCGATTTGTCAGAAATTTTGATTGTATGTGTGTGACCGGTGGGTAAAATAATCTTGGTTTTTTATTTAATCTCAAGTGGGCGTCCTCTCCCATATAAGTCAAATATTAAAAATGACAAATATGGATGATAAGATGAAAACGATTTAACCCAATTAATTAAAATTTAAAATGTGGATATTTTCATACTACAGGATAGTTTTTCGCTTTTTGAATTATTTGAAAATGGACCAACCTGGGAATTGAAAAATGGGAATGAAATTCCCCTTTTCTTTAAAATTATATATCTTGATAACGGCTGAACCAATGAACACATTTTTTCTTTCTAAATGTGTTTTTTAGTCCAAGTTAGGATTCTACATTAAGAAAAATTTACAATGCCCACTTTTACGACCTCTTTTTTTTGATTTATCTATAATAGGAAAACGGATGCACGAATATTGGTAATATGATTGGTGTTTGATAATAAAGGGTGGTTAAATTGTAAGGGCCGATGTTGAATGTGAACCACACCTAAACGCCAAGCTTTTTTCCGAATTTTATTTGACATTTCTCTATTTCAGACTAACTCAATTTGAACCATGGACACAATGCAACAACGTGTTAAAGTTATCCAGACTTATTATGAAAATGGGCGTTCAAATCAAAATGCATATCGTGCACTTCGTGATTTTTTTGGTCATTTTGATCGTCCAAATGTGCGTACAATCGCAAAAATCGTGGAGAAATTCAAGCAAACCGGGTCTGTAGAAGATGTGAGAACACCAGTGCATGCTCGTACAGCTCGTACTGTAGAAAATATTGCTGCTGTTCGCGATATTGCGGCTGAAGAGCCGTCCACCTCAACTCGTCGTCGTGCACCTCTCACGCTCGTCGTTGATGAATATTATGAATAAAGACTTGCATTTACACGCTTACAAGGTGCAATTGGCTCAAGAACTAAAGCCTCTTGACCATTCCAAATGTCGTGAATGGGTAGAATGGTGGCAAGATCAATTTTCGAAGAAAATCATCTTCAGTGATGAGGCACATTTTCACCTCAGTGGATTCGTCAATAAACAGAATTGCCGCATTTGGGCGAATGAGAATCCAAGAGTGATTGTCGAAAAACCAATCCACCCACAAAGAGTGATTGTTTGGTGCGGTTTATGGGCTGGCGGCATCATCGGGCCGTATTTTTTCCAAAATGAGGCCGGTCAGGTAGTTACTGTGAATGGTGTTCGCTATCGTGAGATGATAACGAACTTTTTATGGCCCGAATTGAAAGATATGGATGTGGACGATATGTGGTTTCAGCAGAACGGTGCCACATGCCACACAACTAACGAAACAACGGCTCTTTTGCGCAACAAATTCAATGGACGTGTTATCTCACGTAATGGCGATATCAATTGGCCGCCAAGATCATGTGATTTGACACCGTTGGACTTTTTTCTTTGGGGTTATTTGAAAGAAAAGGTGTACGTCGATAAGCCAGCAACAATTCAAGAGCTAAAGGATGAGATAATTCGGCACATTAACGGGATAGAACCTCCATTATGCCTCAGGGTCATCGAAAATTTGGACCATCGGATGGAGGTGTGCCGCCGTGGTCGCGGCGCCCATTTGGCCTATATTTTGTTCCGTACACAATTGAGTAATACCAATATATCATAATAAAATAAAATTACAATAATTTCCTAAATAGTTTGTGTTTTATTCAAAATCAACATCGGCCCTTGAAATTTAACCACCCGATAGTTTGACTGACGATTGTTTGAAGATTTTTCATGATTATTTGATGGTTGTTTGATATTTGTTTGATGATTGATTGTTTGAAAATTTTTATTGATTGTTTGATAATTGTTTCACGATTAACTAGCGATTTTATGACAGTCGTTTGATGATTTTTTAACGATTGATTGATGATTATTTGATGATTGACTGAAGACTGTTCTATGATTTTTAATGATTGATTACTTGACGACTGTTTGATAGTTTTTCGATAATCTATAAATATAAAAAAAATGTTCACTTCTATTTGTCTGTATGTTGTTTAATATTAATGGACCCATTTGCTTTCGAAAACATTAAAAGCACATATTAATGAGGAGTACTGCCATTCACAAAAGTCAATTAAATATATATGCAAATACTTTTATAAAGGATTAAATTAAAAAATTAATAAGAATATTTCATAACTGTTAATTTTTTAAAGAAAGTGATAACACAGTAATAAGTTAAAAACTTTAACTACAAACCCGGGCAACGCCGGGTAAATCAGATGGTAGTTTATAATTAATTAGCTTTCGGAAGTGGTTTTCATATGAAAGATGGACTGATTCGTATCAAATTTGATATACTGACCAAAAGTTGCATAAAACTTCTCTATTTTATATTAAGTCGTCATAGCTATTACAATTATATTCAATTTATCAGAATTAATGTGATTCCCGGGGTGGGGTTATGTGGGAGCTCCAACTAAATGTGAACCGATTTCGACCATTTTTGACACATAACTTTTTCAAGATATCAGTAATACTTTTGTAAAATTGTGTAACTCTAGCTCTATTTTTGAGGCGCTATCGTGCTTTTATTTGACGGACAGACGGACACAAACCCCTATATTTTTGGCTTTTTTGTGTTTTCGTAAGTTTTTGTATGGGAGCTATGTTCAAATGGTGACCGATTCAGACAAAATTTTGCACACTGGCTCGTATTGACACAAGACTTCCTTGTGGAGCTATGGTCAAATGGTGACCAATTCCGATAAAATTTTGCACACTGGCTCGTATTGACACAAGACTTCCTTGTGGTTAATGTGGTGGCGATAGCTGTTTTATTTTATCATTTATTTTCACTTTTCATACATACACTTACATTTTCCTTATGTTTGCATTTAAAGAAATCTAAAATAATGACTAGCCCACATATGGTTATACTAATGCTTAAGGTATAAGTCTTCTGAATATGCCTTAAAACCGAGAAACATTAGACAAATTTAAATTTTATTTTTATACCCTTCACCACCATAGGTGGAAAGGGTATTATAAGTTTGTGCTGATGTATGTAATGCATAGAAATATTTGTCTTAGACCCACCTTTTAGTATACCAACAGGCTTTGAATCATTTTCTGAGTCGATTTAGTGATGTCCGTCCGTCCGTCTGGCTGACTGGCTGGACCGTCATGTAAACCATATAATTAAAGTACAGGTCGCAATTCTAAAGATAATTTGATGAAATTTGACACGGATCATTATTTTGAAAGTAGAACCATGGCTTTGGAAATTCGTCGAAATCGGTCTATTATTTATGGTATCTACCATAGGTCACACTTCCCGGAATTGATACATTGGCCACAATATCAATATTTTTTCATAAAATTTACAAGAAATACTGCTTATGTAATATATAAGTGCTTATGTAAATCTAAATCAGTGTATATTTTGACCATAGCTCCCATACAAATTCTAGTGTCAAAACGCACTAAATTAGACAAAAATAACTAAAACGGTCGTAAACCTGAAGATAGTAGATTTTTGCATACAACATTTTTATAAAAACTGTAATCAATTTGCCAAATTTCGAGATAATCGGTCGACATTTGACCCTAGCTCTCATATCAGTCCAAATAACAGAAACAGCTTAAAAATATAAATTTGAAGAAAATATTTGTATGATGGTAAAATTTAGTAAATACAGGCAAAGCCGGGTATAACGAATCTCGATTTAACGAAAATTAGATATAACGAACGTTATATTTTTTTCCATTGAATACCTTTTATAGCGAATATTTATCAAATTTTATACGCGATATAACGAATTCTAAAAAAACGTTAAATAAAATTTTCATAAATTTAAAGGTTATTTAAATGAGTTTTTGAAAATCAAGAAAAACGGCAGAAAAATAAGCATTACGGTTAGATTTTCGAGCTGTTTTGCGATTTATACGTATTCAAGTAGCTTTTGAACGATTTCAAAGAAATTTTCGTACATATACTAAAATTTAAGGTCTTGGCAGGGTTTGAACCCGGGCAACTAAATTGAAATTATATAAGAACTAACTTTAATTAGTTAATAATTTGTTCTGTATGTTGAAGTCACTATAATACCTAATCATATCCCATTAATAAAGTTCTGACAACACAAGAAGCATTGGTTGGGTCAGAGGTCAGCTTTCGCTCTTAATCTTAGGACTTACTGATAAGTTGCCACCGATGCAGGGCCACTGATACCAGCTATTGACAATGATAGCAAAGTACTTTAAAGATTATCCAATATTTAAATTTTTAATTATTACCCCAGCAAAACTTTGGTAATGGCAAGTACTCTGATAACTGGTTACCTTGTAACGACTACAACATACCATCCGAATAAATAATATGTTATTACATAAGTACTTATTTGTAATTAAGATGGTAATTTAAACTGAATGGCCCCGGTTCAAATCCCACCAAGGGCAACAATTTTTTTTAGTTTTTTTTTTTTTATTAAAAGAGTCTTTTTAAATGATTTTTGAATTTTAAGAACTTAAATATTATCTTTTGTAAAAAAAATTTGTAAAACTAACTCACGTTAATGAAAAAATACCATCATGAGTCAATTTTGATTATCTAGGGGATGTTGAATACCAAACACGATTCTAATTGGTCTTAACTTGGTAAGCCCAACTTATCTGGGTCATCCTTCATCTCAACTGTGGACACACACCTCCTCATGGTATCACCCGGGGAGCTAGTTTAACACCCATTAATATTTTGAGTTAACATGTTCCGAGAGTTGTGCCATAAGATCGATAAAAATGGGTTAGGATTACGGGCTAGTAACCCTCTCTTGAAAAAAAAAATACAATGAAGAGGATAAAATTAGAATTGAAATGTCCCACTACCTAATGTTAGAGGAGGATGTCCGAAACTTTGATATAAGGACCAAGTAGAGGAACATTTTTCAAAGCTTGGCCTATAAAATTGGAGAATATTCGCACAAGATCGAAATCCATGGAATTCTAAAATATGCTAGGACTTTGACATTAACAGGTTGTAACATTTAAGTATGTAAGAGTCAATCTTATATAAAAACTTATACAAAAAAGAAGATATAAATTTTAAAAAAGTTTTAAAATAATTACAAAAAATTGTATAAAAATACTTTTCCAAAAATTACAACAAAGCAAAAAAAAGCAGGGAAAAACAAAGTTATTTTCACATGATTTTGGATCTAAAAATAAAAATTGTTTATATTAATTTTAAGCTGCTAAGTTTTCAACATATGAAGTAGCTCAGTGGAAGAGTCTCCGACTGGCAGTCGGAGGGTCTGGGTTCGAGCCCCCATGGGATCATAAAAAAAATTTTGTATTTCGTTTAAAAATATATGTTTTTAATAAAACAACAACAAATAAGTTGTTGCTGTTGTTGTTGTTGCTTTCAAATTGCTTACCCAAGTCATTAATTTTCTGCAATTGGTAAGTACTTGCCTCCAATGACATCCCCATGTTAATGTAATGACTTAAACAGCGAATGAGTAAGTAGTTCGTGTTCAATAGTTTAACTGTTTAACTCATTATTTGGTAATGAAAAGTTTTACTGGGACATTTTATATGAGTACTGGCAAAGCCGGGTATAACGAATCTCGATTTAACGAAAGTTGGATATAACGAACGTTATATTTTTTTCCATTGAATACCTTATATAGCGAATATTCTGGTATGTGATGGAAACCGATCGTTTTCAAATCGTTCGATTTCTGATATGTCTTTGAGATAATTTTTTGTTATTTTTCCAAGAAAAATGAAAATTTGGGCTTTAATCCTCTTGACTGATATCGTATCTCTCATTTGGTTTGATTTTTTGGCGGAAATAAGATAATTATCTCAAAAATATATCTGAAATCGATCGATTTGAAAACTATCGATTTCCATCACATACCGGATTAATCAAATTTTATACGCGATAAAAAAAAAACGTTAAAGAAAATTTACATAAATTTAAGGGTTATTTAAATGAGTTTTCGAAAATCAAGGAAAAAGGCAGAAAAATAAGCATTACGGTTATATTTTCGAGCTGTTTTGCGATTTACACGTATTCAAGTAGCTTTTGATCGATTTCAACGAAAAATTCGTACATATACTGAAATTTGAGGTCTGTTCAGGCAGACGAAGGGACAGATATCGTTAAATCGACTTAGTTTTTGATTATGTGTAGATCAGTATACATAAAGGTGGTCTCAGACCAACATATCTATGGTGGTGTAAAGTATAAAAACTTCGCGATATTACGAATCTCTCTGTATTACGAATGAGCCTGACATTATATCTTTCGTTATAGCGGGAGTTGCCTGTATTTGTCTTTATACAGGAAAAAGAACACCTTTCCCTTAGTGGTGAAGGGTATCGTATGGTCGGGCTTGGCCGGCTATAGCACTTTAGTACTTGTTATTTATACAATATTTCGCTGGCTTGCACAATAACGCAGCTGGCGAACAAAATAAAAACAGCAACATAAAATTGTATTAAATAAAATAGTTGGAGTTTATGTTAAACCACATTAACTAAGATGGCGAAAAATTATCCAGAAAATGTTAGCAGGGAATGAAACATAATGCAAGGAAAATATGCAGTAATATCATTGTTTTTAATGCAACAGCGAAAAGAATAACAACAGAATTCTTTTTCACGGAACCTTTAACATTAAGGTTTTAGCTTATTTGAATGTTTTTCCACCATGAGGATAATTAACTACAACCGCTTAAATTTATTCTAATTATTTCAGCTTTTTCCAAGGAAAGCAAATAAACTGAGCATATAATTTTGCTATGAACTCTTTTTTAATACTAAATACCCAGCAAAACTTTTCATTACCAAGTAATGAGTTAAACAGCTAAACTATTGAACACGAACTACTTACACATTCACTGTTTAAGTCATTACATTAACATGGGGATGTCATTGGAGGCAAGTACTTACCAATTGCAGAAAAGTAATGACTTGGGTAAGCAATTGGAAAACAACCACAACAACAACTTTTTTGTTGTTGTTTTATTTAAAAAAATTATATTTTTAAACGAAATACAAATTTTTTTTATGACCTCATGGTGGCTCGAACCCAGACCCCTACGTTTGCTAGGCGGAGACTCTTCCACTGAGCTACTTCATATGTTGAAAACTTAGCAGCTTATAATTAATATATACAATTTTTATTTTTAGATCCAAAATCAAGTGACAATAACTTTGTTTTTGCCTGCTTTTTTTGCTTTGTTGTAATTTTTAGAAAAATATTTCTATATGATTTTTTGTAAATGTTTAATGCATTTAATAAAAAATAAAGAAGTTTTTTTTAATTATTTTAAAACCTAAATAGCTTAAATCTTTCTTTTTGTTTATATAACATTGACTCTTACTTACTTAAAAGGCCTATAGTTACAACCTGTTAAGGTCAAAGTCCGAGCATATTTTGGAATTCAATGTTCGAATATTCTACAATTTTATAGGCCAAGCTGTGAAAAATGTTCCTCTACTTGGTCTTTCCATCGAAGTTTCGGGTTAAGGGGTGTTAAACTAGTTCCCTGGGTGATACCACGAGGTGGTCAGTATCCACAGTTGAGATAAAGGATGACCCAGATAAGTTGGGCTTAACAAGTTAAGACCAATCAGAACTGGTATCCCCTACATAACAAAAATTGACTCATGATGGTATTTTTTCATTACCGAGAGTTAGTTTTCCAACATTTTTTTTTTACAGAAGGTAATATTTAAGTTCTTAAAATTCAAAAATCATTTAAAAACTCTTTTAATAAAAAAAAATTAAAAAAAAATTGTTGGTCTTGGTGGGATTCGAACCGGGGCCATTCAGTTTAAATTACCATCTTAATTACAAATAAGTACTTCTGTAATAACTTATTAGTTATTTGGAGGGTATGTTGAAGTCATTACAAGGTAACCAGTTAACAGAGTACTTGCCCTTACCAAAGTTTTGCTGGGTAACTTTTCATCATGTTTTGATATAAAGGAAATGAAATAAGTATTTATAATCTTGGTTTTGATGTAAACAAAGGATTATAAAACATTTTAATGGTTTCTGAGGGTAGTTTTATATGGAAGCTATAGTCAAATGTGAACCGATTTTCATAAAATTTGATATACTGACCAATAATTACAATGAACTTATCTGCTCTAAGTAATGTTGTCATAGCTATTAAGATCCGATTTAATTTATAAGTATTAAAGTGGTTCCCGGGGCGGGGTTATATGGTAGCTACAATCAAATGTGAACCGATTTCGCCTAGTTTCAATACCAAACATTTTCAAGAAATCTCAAACACTGTTGTCAAATTTTCGTATATGAGCTATCTTGCTTTCAACTGACGGACAGACAGACAGACAAAACCCCCTATTATTTTTAGTACCTGGGCGACCAAGCCTTGTTCGGAGCTTTATGATAAGTATTTCGAGGCAAATTTTAAAGTTTTCATATATTTAGTTTATAAAGTACTAACCAACTAAAATAAATTTAGACAAAAGACGGTACACAAATATCCAATTAATTTTAAATCATTTTATTCATTTTGTCCTATCAACACATGATCAAATGCATAGTTTAAAATGAACAATTTTGGAAATTGGTCATACCGACTTAGAAACCTCCGTCGACTCATGCGCATGAACTTTGCTAAAGAATATAGCCTGATCAAATGCACAGTTTTTCAGTGAAGCCAACTGTCGAAATTTCTTCATACCAACAATCCTTCGTCGGCTAATGTGCAACAACTTTGCTAAAGATCATAGCATGATCAAATACACAATTTACAATTAAACTCACTTTGAGTAATTTTCAGTAGCGCCACCTGTCGGAAATTGTTCACATCAACTAAAAAACCTTCGCCGGCTTATGCGCTATAACTTTGCTAAAGATCATAGCATGATCAAATGCACAGTTTACGATTTAAATAATTTTTTAGTAATTTTCAATGGCGCCACCTATCGGAAATTAGTGTCGGAATTTAGTGTTAGTGTTACAAGCCCTCGCCGGCTTATCCGCAACATCTTCTCTAAAGAGCATAACAAAATCAAAAGCATAGTTTACTATTCTATAAAGAACATACATACAGACAAACATTCATTTATTTAAAACTTATAACATACTAGTTTTTTCCCCTTTTTATCCCCTAATTTAAAAAAAGTTTCATATGCATATTTGGTACTTCTTTGGTACCAATTGAATTCAGTGCATTTTATTAAAACGCAGTTAACATAATATTCCTATTCATATTACATTTTGAGATGTCTAGTTATCATTTTATCCCTTTTTTAGCCATTTTGGCCCGAAAATCAAAAAAGTACCAAATACGTGTTCAATATATCTTTCACATCTATTGACAGCAGTACAAAGTTCCTTTCTATATTGTTTGGTCTAAAGAAATAAGAGTGGCTTAAAAAAGTACCAAAAAACTATTTTCACTCTTTTTTACCCCCTATCGGACATAGTTTCAAAAAAGTACCAAATACCTGTCCGCTTATTTTCATAGCTGCTCAAAACATAATTTTAATTTTGTTTCTATACCTATTACTGTAGGAGATATAACGTTTTCGATTTTTTTCCCTTTTTCCCCGTTTTTACGCCCTTAGCGGTAAAACTTCAAATGGTAACCGATTGTAACAAAATTTTGCACACTGGCTGATATTCACATAAGACTTTCCTGTGCTAAATTTAGTGGCCAAAGCTATTACAGTTTATCATTTATTGGCATTTAAGTGTATTTCAGGTGGAATTTAGGCCGTTTCCGTAAGTTTTTTGTATGGGAGCTATGGTTGAATGTGAACCGATTTCGCTGAAATTTTATACGCTACCTAGTGCTTATGTATAACTTCTAGATACCAAATTTTGTTATCATAGCTGTTATAATTTGTCATTTATTAGTAAATAAGCGATTACCCTAGACGAGGTAATATGGGAGCTATGGTCAAATGTAAACCGCTTTTGCCCGATTTCAATACCAAAATTCTCCATGAAATGAAGAATATTTGTGTCAAATTTTAGTGAGGTTTTACGTGCCGACAACAGACAGACAGACGGACATCGCTCAATTGTCTTAGAATTTGATAAGGATTTAGAATATACTTCAATTTTGGTTTTTGAGCCAATTTTAAGGAAATTACAAACGTAATGACAACTTTTATACCCACCATCAAAAAGAATTGAGGGTATATTCTTTTTGATGGTGGGTATAAAAATACAGGGAAATCACGGTAGTTAGTAGTAGAATCTGTAGAATCTGTTTGAGGGTTTAGATACTCTCAGGTCTTGTGGATATCTCAGCACATTATGTATATTGCAGGCAATTTACAGTTAGAGTTGATGTGCCCGAATTCTTGAAAATTTTGACATTAAGGACGATCTCTGCCCTTGATTGACCCCTCTACAGTAATTCAGTGGCTAAGGAGATATCTTATATTAACGATGGGTAAATTTGATTATTAAAGCTATTATAATTTGTCATTTAATAGCAAATAAGCGATTAGCCTAGACGAGGTTATACGGGAGCTATGGTCAAATGTAAAGCGATTTTGCCGGATTTCAGTACAAAATGTTGCCAAATTTTAGTGACCTATATCCTTTTGTTAAGGTTTCGACGTGCCGACAACAGACCGACAGACATAGGGACGGACAGACAGACATAGAGACGGACAGATAGACAGACGGACATCGCTCAATCTTAGAATTTCATAAGGATTCAGAATATACTTTAATGTTGGTCTTTGAGCTAATATTAAGGAAATTACAAACAGAATAACAATCTCAATATAACCCCCATTCTTTTTGATGGTGGAAAGGGGATGTTATATATATATATAAGAATTATAGCCAAATGTTGACCAATTGTAACACAATTTTACACACCGGCTGGACCGATTCCTATAAAAGTCGATATACTGACCTATAGTTACATAAGATATCCCTTTTCAAATTTAGTCGTCATAGCTGTTACAATTGTATTAAATTTATCAACATTAATGTGATTCCCGACTTCGTCCATTGTCAAGGCACAACTTTCTTAAGATATGGAAAATACTTTTTTGAAAATACTTTTCGTTAAGGCGCTTTAATCTGACGGACCGAGGGACATGAACAACCTTTTCTTTTTGTATTTTTGTGTTTCCGTAAGTTTTTGGTATGTGAGCTATGGTCAAATGGTCACTGATTATAAGAAAATTTCGCATACTGGCTGGTATTCACATAAGACTTTCTTGTGCCAAATTAAGTGGATATATCTATTACATTTTATCATTTATTGGGATTCAAATGTATTTATGGTGGAATTTAGGATATTTCCGTAAGTGTTTTGTATGGAAGCTATGGTTAAATGTGAACCGATTTCGATAAAAATTTATATGTATCAAATTTTATAATCATAGCTGTTATAATGTGTCAAATAAGAGAAAATTCATTCTTTAGCCGTACAGTTCGTATGTGGAATTTACTTCCCGCAGAAATTTTTCCTGCCAGTTGCAATATAGGAAAGTTCAAATCAAATGTCCATAAACACTACTCCATCTATCCACCCTCCCATAACCTATTTTCCTAGTTCCAACACAATGCATTGCATAAGTAGGGGTCATCCCCTGAGTGCTGGTCCTAAAAAAAAAAAAAAAAAAAAAAAAAAAAAAATAAGCCATCGGCCTAGCTGAGGTTGTACTGGAGCTATGGTCAAATGTATACCGATTTTGGTCAATTTCACAACCAAAATGTTCCAGGAAATGAAGAATATTTGTGCCAAATTTCTTTAAGGTTTGATCGTGCCGACAACAGACAAGTAGACGGACAGATAGACAGACGAACAGACAGATAGACAGCAGACGGATATCGCTCAATTTAAGAATTTTATAATAATTTAGAATATATATCCCTTTTGGGTTTTGAGCGAATATTAAGGAAGTTACAAACAATATGACAATCTCAATATTTTTGTTGATGATGGCTGTAAAAAGCTATAGTTGGTAAAGCCCGACTATATTATACCCTTCACTACTAAGGTCAAATATGGACTAACAATTTAATTAGTTTTCGTTAAGTCTTAGAGACATATATAAAAGTATGTTTGTGTTTTTTTTTCTAAATTTCGAGGTTTAAGTATTTATATTATTTTCGGCTGAGGGTCCGATATGTAAGCTATCGTCAATTGTTGAGTTGATTGTTATCAAAGTTCGAACTCTACATCATGAATATCTTTATTATATTTTAACTTTTTAGATGTACTTACTTTCACCTCTTAATCAATTACAATCACCTTTGAAACTAAGACAAACTAATTCCATTAACGAATTATTACAGATAATATTTAAGATTACACAGGTCAACAGCAAAAATGTGCTCGAGTAACCACTATATACATTTGATGTCTCATGGCTACCTTAGTACAAAAATGGTACAATTTTTAAATTCTATGGCAAGATTTTTTTTTTTAATTTTTTTTTTTAAATTTCAATTTTTTTTAGACGTTTCTTCAAATAATTAATGATAACTCAAAAACTACTAGTCCGATATTATTAAAATAAAATCAGAAAAATTAGAATTTACATAGCCTTTAATTCGTCTATATACCGCGTTTCAATCGGATCAATAGTATCGGAGTTATAATAAAAAACTTAAGAAAAAAATATATTTTTTATGTAAAAATGTCAAAAATTTTCGTTTTAAAAAAATCATGAAAAATCGAAAACGGCAAAAAACTTCCAGATTTATTATTTTATCGCATAGCGACATATCATAGCAACAAAATGAGATATCGACCATAAAAATCGATTGATTTTTTTTCGAATTTATTCACAATTTAGTGAATTCGCTCATTTTCAAAAAATTTTAGTTTCTTGCTTGATATACGCATTATAGCGGGTTTTCAAATGTATGAACAAAATAAATTTTCCAATTTCAAGGGGTGCATGTCGGATTATTGTGAGATTTGGTGAGAAACTTCCACCCACAAAATTTTAGTCGAATTGGACAACGTTTACACGTAGCGCATAGGCCCCAAATATGAAAAATAGCGTTTAAATCGAAAAAAATTGACAAATTTTCAGTTTTTGCAAAATTAAAGCTATTTATTCCCCCCTTTGCAAAAAAGTGGATCCTGGTCCTTAGGGCAAACACAATGAGATTTCCAATAAGCTACATATCTTTAGAATCGGTTAAACAGTTTTCGAGTTACTACAATTTGCACTGGTCATTACATGTCCTTGAGGACTTGCCGAAGGCAATTGACAAAAAAATGTGACTAAATCAAATCGATGGAATAGATCGAAAATGTATTTCATTGTTTTATTCATGTATTTTCTTTTATTTTATATTTTATTATTTAAATTAATTACAACTTATAAAATAAGGAAATAAATAAATAAATAAATATTATGAACTACAAACTTTGGAATTTTCTTTTATGACATTTTCTATTATTGAATAACGAAGTGTTGCTCTGAATACTCTGGCAAATCATGTGTGCATCCCAGCGACCTTGTTATCTTTCCCCTATTGTCCGAATATCTTGGTGAAATCGTTCGCCCTGTTCCTTACTTAAGTCTCCTAGATTTTTAGGAAAACGATCTAAGTAACTGTGAAGGTAATGTAACTTGATGCTCATATTGCATCCAAGATTCTGGAAGTGAGTTAACATCTCTTCAACGTGCGCAACATAATCATCATCCTTGTTATTTCCTAAGAAATGTTGAATAACCCATACAAACGAATCCCATGCATTTTTCTCAATTTCTGACATTGAACTGAGAAAATCGGTATCTTTGACCAATTTGCGAATTTGTGGGCCGTCAAATATTCCTGCTCTCAGCCTTATACTGTATTTCCACAGTAACACGTGTCCCACAGAAATACGTGTTTTTGCCCAAAACAGTATTTCGCGTACTTGTTTTGCCACACATTTCTCATTCATCCAAAACACTTTGGCAGTACCTGGATATTGTATAGTGGTTTCAAAAGCATCGAATTTTTTTATTTTGTTGCGTTGTGTAATAGGAAGATATCCGTCAATTTTAGCGAAATTTTATATTTTATTGTTGACATGTATAAAATAAATATAATATAAAAAAATAAAAAATTTTAAACTAAGTAAAATGATTTTGTAAATTGTCTTCGGCAAGTCCTCAAGGACATGTAATGGCTAGTGAAAATTGTAATAACTCGAAAACTGTTTAACCAATTTGAAAGGCATGTAGCTTATTGGAAAAATCATTACCTTTGCACTAAGAACTAGAATCCACTTTTTTGCAAAAGGGGGAATAAATAGCTTAAATTTTGCAAAAACTGAAAGTTTGTCAATTTTTTTCGATTTAAACGCTATTTTTCAGATTTGGGGCCTATGCGCTACGTGTTAACGTTGTCCAATTCGACTAAAATTTTGTGGGTGGAAGTTTCCCACCAAATCTCACAATAATCCGACATGCACCCATTGAAATTGGAAAATTTATTTTTTTCATACATTTGAAAACCGGCTATAATGGGTATATCAAGCAAAAAACTAAAATTTTGTGAAAATGAGCGAATTCACTAAATTGTGAATAAATTCGAAAAATATCAATCGATTTTTATGGCCGATATCTCATTTTGTTGCTATTATATGTCGATATGCGATAAAATAATAAATCTGAAAGTTTTTTGCATTTTCGATTTTTCATGATTTTTTTAAAACGAAAATTTTTGCCATTTTTATGTAAAAAATATATTTTTGTCTTAAGTTTTTTATTATAATTCCGATACTATTGATCCGATTGGAACGCGATATATAGACGAATTGAAGGCTATGTAAATCTTAATTTTTCTGATTTCATTTTAATAATATCGGACTAGTAGTTTTTGAGTTATCATTAATTATTTGAAGAAACGTTTAAAAAATTGCAATTTAAAAAAAAAAATTAAAAAAAAAAATCTTGCCATAGAATTTAAAAATTTTACCATTTTTGTACAAAGGTAGTTATAATACATCAAAATTGTATAGTGGTTTAAAGAGCACATGAAAATTTTTTTATTTTGTTGTGCTGTGTTATTATTCATTCTTTTAGGATTATTCTCTCTAAGATGTTATTAATGTGTATTAATACCGTTTTACTTATTTTTATATTAATTATTATATTTTTGCAATATTAAGGAGGGGTTTGAAATATAATAACACTAATAGTCGCCTATTTTGAAATTAACTTCATCTTATTCATAAAACTTATTTATAAAACTGATGTAATTTCTTTTGATACAATTTTTATTGATTAAATGTGATATTATGAAGATAATTCAAATATTAAATTTCATATTGAATCTTTATTTTCTATAGCCTGAAACTTATATTAATTTTATTTTTCATTGATTTCAGTTTAAAATCATAAACTGTTTAAATGTTTTCAATTTCAAACTTTGAAATATTTACCCTTTCTCAACAAATTCTACAGCCTTAACATCATTAATTTATTTATGTTTCTTCTTAAGAGTTAATTAAAATTGATGAAAGATATAAACTTACGATCAAAAGAAAATGTTAGATTGAGCTTTAGTTTTTCCAATCTGCTAAGAATTTATTTAATTTAAAAGAAGAAAGTTTCTTTTCACTTGTTTTATGAGAAAATTTTAAATATAAATTAATATAATGCAAAACTTAATCTTAACATACTTGTATTTGAGTACAATAACTTTGTTTTAATTATAATGCTATTAACACAATCACGACTGCAGGCTACACGAACACCGACTACAAAAGTCGTTGGCTGCTATCGTCGCCTTGTAGTCAGCTACTTTATTATTTTTAAGACGACAGGAACATTTGGGATAGCAGCTACATTTCGAAACAGCTGTTTATGAGTGGTGCCAATGTCGTGTTTATAAGATGAACAATTGATATTTTGATAGAAATTACATAAATTCATTTTAGTAATTAACTTCCGATATCAACGGTTTATGCATTAAACACATAGACAACAGCAGGCTACACGAACACCGACTACAAAAGTCGTTGGCTGCAATCGTCGCCTCGTAGTCAACTACTTAATTATTTTGGGGACGGCAGCTACATTTAAGATGGCAGCTACATTTCGAAACACCTGTTTATGAGTGGTGCCAATATCGCGTTTATAAGATGGACAAAATAACAATTTAAATTTTGATAAAAACGACATAAATTCATTTTATTAATTAACCTCCGAAATCAACGGTTTTCCTGTACCTGATGGTATGTCTATATCAAAAAAAAAAAAATTTATAGAAAGATTTTTGTGTGATCTCTAATAGTTTAAGAGTTATGAGCATTTTAAATTTCAAGAATAATACCGTATAACTTTAGAAGTTTATATCCGATATTAACTTTTTTGGTATCAAACAAAAGCTACTAAAAATATCTTTTATATTATTATATATTCTATATAATATTCTTTATAATGGATAAGGAGCTAATATACTATTTTATTTCTGCAACCGACTTTTTTTTATAAAAATTCGTATATTTTAAAACAATATAGATATAAGTATGCTCTTTTACATAATGAATTTTATAAAGGACATACTGGGCTTTTATATAACATGAACTACGTAGCTCTAGCACACGTAGCGTGTGAGTTAGACAGTTTAAAAAACAACTTTTTAAAATTTTACTTCTATTGAGTAACTCTAAATATTAATTTTTACATAATATTTTATTAGATATTATTATATACATTAAATATATAAATATTTTATAAGTATGTAAATTGCTTACATAAATTCTCCCCACTGTATTTGTGGTAAATAAATTCAAGTGGTTTAAATCGCTCATTTATTTCAATATTATATGGTGTTGACAGCACTGAATCTTTTATTGTCGCCAACAAAAATAGAAAATAGTTTAATTTTGGCTACAGCTACAACGGTGGTCGGTAGTCGTGTAGCCGTGTCGACTCTAAAAAATTTATTTCTATTTGAATGCATGTATTCTAATTTTGACAGGTTGTAGCCCGTAGCCTGCTGTTGTCTATGTGTTTAATGCATTACCTGTACCTGATAGTATGTCTTGTCAAAAGATTCTAGAACCATGGTAGGCAAAAAGAGAACATAGGAAATATCAATGTATTGGTGATTTTACAAATAAAGAGACTAAGGAAAAATAATTATTATCTTGTTCTCTTTTGCATGTGTTTTGTTGTTGCAAATATTAAAATTAAGCGAGAAAGAACCTCATTCATTGACTGTTATGATACAAGGTGGCGCAAAAATAACATTCCGATGTTTTTTGGCTGTAATTAAAAAAAAAAAACAAGTAAGAAAGCGCTATAGTCGGTCAAGCCCGACCATACGATACCCTTCACCACTAAGGTCAAAGGTGTTACTTCTCCTGTATAAAGACAAATATTTGCTAAATTTTGCCATCATACAAACATTTTCTCAAAACTTATATATTTAACCTGTTTCGGTCATTTGGACTTATATGAGAGCTAGGGTCAAATGTGGACCGATTATATCGAAATTTGGCAAATTGATTGCAGTTGTTACAAAAATTATGTATGATTTCAAATATCTTTAGATTTACGAGCGTTTTAGTAATTTTTTTGTCTCATTTAGTGCGTTTTTAAAGAAGAGTTTAATTTTAGTTTACATAAGCAGTATTTGTTTTAAATTTCATTAAAAAATATTGATATTTGTGGCCAATATGTCAATTCCGGGAAGTGGAACCTATGGGAGGTACCATAAATAATGAACCGATTTTGACCAATTTTAATAGCCATGGTCCCATTATTAAAAAAATGATCTGTACCAAATTTCATCAAATTATCTTTAGAATTGCGACCTGTAGTTTGATTACAAGGTTTACATGGGGGTCCAGCCAGACGGACGGACGGACGGACATCGCTAAATCGACTCAGAAAGTGATTCTAAGCCTATTGGTATACTAAAAGGTGGGTCTAAGACAAATATTTCTATGCGTTACATACATCAGCACAAACTTATAATACCCTTTCCACCTATGGTGGTGAAGGGTATATTAAAAGACTTTGATTCTCCTTGTGGATTATTTTTATTTGGTCTTCTAGTTTTGTTTTACATCAAGTCGAGAATATGATGTCATGTAAATGGCTGCCGCCACAGTTGATTGTCATTTGAGCCCTTTTTATGGCATTTTCCATCACTTTGGCCAAAACTTTCGGCGATAGGTCCTCACATTCTTGACGGATATTGTCTTTAAGATCTACAAGAGTCTGAGGCTTGTTGACATAAACCCGCAACTTCAAAAAGACCCACAAAAAGAAGTCTGCAGCGGTTAAATCAGACGATCTTGCCGGGCAGTGCAAATCACCAAAATGGGAGATTAGGCGCCCGGGAAATGCATTCTTCAGCATATCGGTTGTGGTACGTGCAGTGTGTGCCGTTGCACCGTCCTGTTAGAACCACACGTTATCCAATCCCAATTCATCAAGTTGCGGCAAAAAGAACTCGTTAATCATTGCTCTGTAGCGCTCACCATTCACAGTAACCGTTTGGCCCGCGACGTCTTCGAAGAAAAAAGGTCCGATGACTCCTCCAGCGAAAACAGATCTTCGTGGGTTACACGCGGATTTTCAGTGCCCCAGAAGCGTAAATTTTGCTTATTTACGTACCCTCTAAGATGGAAATGGACCTCATCATTCATGATTATTTTTGATGAAAAATCATCTTCCTTGAGCGTATGTTAGACGCTGTAAAGACCGTCGACTGATACCCATTTGCATGGCACGTCGTCTGGTCGATGTCGACGGTGCTTCCATGACATCCTCGGTTACAGCAGCAATATTCTCTGCAGAACGGCTACTCCGGGGTATGAAACGCCTAGCAGCATCTCGTGTTGTGCCAGTCTCTTCGAGGCGAGCGGCTAAATGTCGCAGTGTTTCACCAGTAGGCGTTGGACGGCCAGGAAATCTGCGACGAAATTCACGTTGTGCCAAAGTCACCGACCGATTATTGGTCAACTAAATAGTCACCAATATTCCGCGTTCTGGAGCAGTGTAGCGTAACATTGTTTATTAACGTGTATTTCGCAAGTGTTTACTACACAGATGTCAAAACAGAATTGACATTAGGGGCCAATCGCAAAATTTATAGCATTTTCTGATAGGAGGATTACTTTTGTGCCACCTTGTACAAATGAGAATTTTTCGCATTTTAGTTTGTTTTTTCATTTTGGTTCGTGTTGTGTATGTAAAAATGACGATTGGTGCTCGGCCCCTAGGGGCTAAGTTGCCTATCATGGTTCTAGAGTGATCTTTTATAGTTTGAGAGTTATGGACTTTTTAAATTTCAAGAATTATACGGCATAACTTTAGAAGTTTATATCCGATATTAACTTTTTGGTATTAAACAAAATAATAAATAGATTAAGAGCTCGCAGACTGTAGCGTCTGTCCAACAAGCGGACGTAGCTCTTCTCATAACTCATCATCCATCAACTTAGCACTTACTATGTTTTAAGCATGGAAATAAACAGCATTACATAATATACTACTCCAAAGGGTAATTAAGCGAGAAATCCCCCTGCTACGACAGCTGTCACAAGGATCTTGGAGGTGCCTAATCTACGCAAGAACATCCAATTCTATCCAAAGAAATCGGACTACAAAACCTTATATAAGCATCAAAGAAAGTTGAAAGTTTGCGACATGGAACGTTCGCACGATATACGAAACTGGGAAACTAGAATAACTAAGGCGCAAAATGTTGGGTTATAAAATTGATTTGATGGCGGTACAAGAAGCAAGATGGACAGGACCATCCGGTTACCCGTAGAGTGGTGAGCATAGTAGGGGTGTGGGCTTTATGATTACTAAAAGAATACCTAAAGCCATAATCCTTAATGAGAGGCTAAATCGCTCCTTCTGAAATCCAATCTGAAAACGACAAGACGAATTTTACGATGTACTAAGCAGTTGAATGAACAGTAATGTATATAATTGTGATACTACCATGATGCTGGGATTTACTGCGAAGGTAGGTTTAAACAACACCGGTTTGGAACACTACATTAGTAAGCATGGTGTCGGAGTAAGAAACGACAACGGGGAAAGATCAATAAATTAAATTAATATTTGTATTTTTCCTCATAAGTTCCACTATAAAATATCCAAGTTATTTTATGGTGGATCGCCGAAAGGTGTCACTAAGAACCAAATTGATCACATTTTGATCAACTCTAAGTGGCGATCATCTCTACTTGATGAACGCGCGAGGTGCGGAGCAGATATAAACAGCGACCATCATTTAGTTATATCTAAAGTTCGATTGAAAGTAACGGCTCTGAGGTCTGAAACGGCAAAAGCCGATCGGAAAATTGATGTTGGCAGATTGGTATCAGAACGACATCGAAATGCGAAATGCAGATGTTGTTAACAACAGCGACGCTAATATTAACGAAATTGCAAGGTGTGTCATTCAAATGTACAAAAGTTAGGTTCAAAGACCATAAAAGTAATTTTTTTTTTTTTTGTTTAGGACCAGCACTCAGGGGATGACCCCTACATATGCAATGCATTGTGTTGGAACTAGGAAAATAGGTTATGGGAGGGTGGATAGATGGAGTAGTGTTTATGGACATTTGATTTAAACTGATTGCAACTGGCAGGGAAAACTTCTGCGGGAAGTAAATTCCACATACGAACTGTACGGCTAAAGAATGAATTTTCTCTGTAGTGTGTTGTTCTGTCTACTGGCCAATCGACTACGAAGGGATGAGCTCTAATAGATAGACGTGTATTACGTAAAAAAAATCGAGTTTCGGGAACAAGTTCCCTGATTTCATTAGAGCACATTCCAAAGTAGTAACGATAGAACAGTGTGACACAACCCACATTGCGACGGTGCTCTAGTGAATCAATAGAGTTGGATACCCTACTGTCACCAATAAGCACCTTCGCCCTCTCCTGCACTCGGTCGACAAGCTCCAAAATAGACTTTGAAGCCCCGGCCCAAACATGAGAGTTGTATTCCATTTTCGGTCGGATATAGGTGGTGTAAATATTAAGGAGATCAGATGGAGTGAAGTATCTCTTACACCGTTTAAGAAAACCTAGACACTTGAATGCTTCTTTCGACACTTGAAAAATGTGGTCAGTCCAACGGACATCACATTGAATTCTCATGCCCAGAACATCAAGAGTATCTGATTCTTTGATATTTTCACCACCCATTAATACAGATGAAGTAACATGTTCCGCCGTGCGTTTGTGCGTAAGCATACAACACTGAGTTTTCCGCGCATTAAAATCGACTCTATTCGCACGACCCCATTCTGAGATTGTTTCTAAATCGCGGTTTAATGATTCATTCATGTTTTGCCTCATAGTGCCAATCTCTAAAAGGTTTGGTCTATGGTTGAATGAATACGAATGGCAAATGTTACTATCATCTGCAAAAGAGTAGATAGGATTGGAAGTTTGACGTAGAAGGTCGTTTATAAAGATAAGAAATAGAGTAGGAGAAAGAACGGAGCCTTGCGGTACCCCTGAATTTAGCTTGAACTCGTTGGATGAGATCCCATCTATAACAACTCTTATAGTGCGATCTCTGAGGAAGCTCGATATAAATCGAGAGAAGTTATCACCGACACCAAAAGCAATAAGTTTTGATAGAAGTGCTACGTGCCACACTCTATCAAACGCCTTGGAAATATCAAGAGCCACAACTTTACTTTCGCCAAAACGGTGTATTGAACGACACCATTTTTCCGAAAGGAAGGCTAGCAGGTCTCCCGTAGAGCGTCCCCTACGAAATCCATACTGGCGGTCGCTTAGTAGGTTGTTAGATTCCAAATATTTAACAAGATGGTGGTTTACCATACTCTCCAATACTTTGGAGAGTGCAGAGCAAATTGCTATTGGGCGGTAATTTTCAGGGTTGGTAGCCTCACCCTTTTTAGGGATTGGCGTTACATTAGCAACCTTCCAACACCGAGGAAATTTACCAGCATGGTACAAGGTGCTGAAAAGGTTAGCTAATGGACGCGAAAGCGTCGAACAGCACTGCTTCAAGACCAATGCTGGAATACCATCCGGCCCTGACGACTTGTTTATGTTGAGATCTGCTAAAACCCTTTTTACAGCACGGGCACGAAAGAATATCTTTGGCATAGTTACAGATACTCTTTCGAGCTCGGGCGGAGGCTGAGTGCTTTCCGGCAAGCGGGAATTACTTGCAAATAATTCAGCTAAAAGGTTAGCTTTATCAGCCGGGTCAGTGAATGATTGACCATTCTTTAAAAGAGAAGAAATTGAAGAACTAGCATTATTCTTAACTCGTTTAACGAATGACCAAAAACTCTTACTGCCCCGAGGAGCAGCAAGAATTTTAGTACGAAGACGCTGCTCGTACAGAGCTTTTTCACGTCTTAATTCTTTGGCACATGTGCGCCTCTCACGTTTGCGTTGCGAATCAGTAACTGGATTTTGGGTATTACGCCAGTTACTGAAAGCTTCCTCTCGGGATCTGACTGCTTGTTTGCACGTCTGATTAAACCAAGTTTTTACTTTTGGTTTAATCGAAATATTTTTCACTGGGATAAACATTTTCAT
This sequence comes from Stomorhina lunata, assembly GCA_933228675.1. Classification (NCBI taxonomy): domain Eukaryota; kingdom Metazoa; phylum Arthropoda; class Insecta; order Diptera; family Rhiniidae; genus Stomorhina; species Stomorhina lunata. The sequence continues at coordinate 100,863,314 of OW121742.1, read as the reverse complement.
TCCCAGCTTAATAATATTTGAAACCATTTCCGCCGAGGCATTGACATTACTGTCGAGGAAACAAAGTTTCCAGTTAAAATGCCTATAGAATTCGTTGAGCTCTGCCCAACGACCTTTTTCGAATAGAAAAGTTGAACGTTTCGTGGCTGTTTTTGAAATGCTGCGAAGTGAGGAGAGCGAAAAAGAGGCGGAAATGGTACAATGATCGGAATTTCCGAGAGGTGCAAGAACCTGTACTTCATACTTATCAGGGTGTGAAGTAAGGAAAAGGTCAAGGATGTTTTGTTGGTGCCCATAACACGAGCAAAATACTAAGTCGAGTAATTTTGAATAGAACATCTGACGCAGTTTCCGAAATACTCCGAGAAAATCAGTTTGGGTTCCTCGATAATCGATCTTGTCTTGATCTAATCCACACAGTAAGAATAGTACTGGAGCAATGTAATGAATTCCGCACTCCCATTTATCTAGAGTTTATCGACTTTATGAAGGCCTTCTATGGAGAATTTTAGAAAACCGTAACATGCCAACGAAAATTCTAAACTTAATTCGGACAATATACGTGGACTTTAAATGTCGGTTTCTACATAAAGTTAAATTGTCTAATCCGTTCAAAGTTACTACTGGAGTAAGACAAGGATGTATCTTGTCACCTATACTTTTTACCTTTATCAACGATAATTTAATGTGCATGGCACTGAATGGTAGACGTGGTACCCAATGGACACCTTTTGAACAACTCGAGGACTTGGAATACGCTAATGACGTATGTCTTCTAAGCCAAAGCTCAGGTCACCATCAAGAAAACACAAGGGCTTTTACTGTTGAACCTCTGGCAGCTGGACTGGAAATCAATATTTCCAAGACAAAGATTATGCCTGGAGGCTATGGCCCAAACCCGTCGCCGCACATCAATGTGGATAACGAGGTTATTGGATGTGGAGGTACCTTTAGTTATGTTGATACTTTAGTATCTACAAAAGAAGAGCCGACGAGGATATTGAATCGAGTATTAGTAAGGCAAAATTCGGCATTTTCCGACCTATTTGGAAATCTCGGCAAATATCAACAACAACTAAGTTACGAATATATAACTCGAATGTCAAGTCGAAATCACATCGATAAGCGCCTTGCGGCAAATCCTCAATATATGGTGGCCGAATCGCATAAGAAATATAGATCTACTAAACGCTACAAACCAAATCCCTGCTTCTATAGAATTATGTCAACGGAAATGACGTTGAATAGGCCACACACTTCGAAGGCCAAATATCAACATTGCTCGACAAGCACTTGCATAAGGAAGCGACCGTTGTGTTGGTGCACTAGAACGTGAATAAGGTAAATTGATGCGGAGTTACAAGCATTAAAGTTTTCATGGAATGACGTATGCTTAATATCTCGCAATAGAGTTTGATATAAAAAGATAGTTGAGGCCCTATGCTCCACTGGGAGCCAAGAATAACAGAAGAATTTATACATTAAATATACAAATATTTGATAAGTATGTAAATTGTTTATATAAATTTTCTTTGTCGTATTTATGATAAATAAAATTAAGTAGTTTAAATCGCTCACTTCCTTCAATATTCAATTTTGTTGACAGCACTAAATCTGTTATTTTTGAGATATTTTCAAATTGAATTGAAAAATTTTCAATTGAAATTGAGAATTTTCAATTGAAATTGAGAAATATTCAATTGAAATTGAGAATTTTGAATTGAAATTGAGAAATTTTCAAATTCAATTGAGAAATTTTCAATTGAAATTGAGAAATTTTCAATTGAAATTGAGAAATATAAAATTGAAATTGAGAATTTTCAATTGAAATTGAGAAATATTCAATTGAAATTGAGAAATTTTCAATTGAAATTGAGAAATATTCAATTGAAATTGAGAATTTTCAATTGAAATTGAGAAATTTTCAATTAAAATTGAGAAATATTCAATTGAAATTGAAAAATATTCAATTGAAATTGAGAATTTTCAATTGAAATTGAGAAATTTTCAATTGAAATTGAGAAATATTCAATTGAAATTGAGAATTTTCAATTGAAATTGAGAATTTTCAATTGAAATTGAGAAATATTCAATTGAAATTGAGAAATTTTTAATTATAATTGAGAAATATTCAATTGGAATTGAGAACTTTCAATTGAAATTGAGAAATATTCAATTGAAATTGAGAAATATTCAATTGGAATTGAGAATTTTCAATTGAAATTGAGAAATATTCAATTGAAATTGAGCATTTTCAATTGAAATTGAGAAATATTCAATTGAAATTGAGAAATATTCAATTGAAATTGAGAATTTTAAATTGAAATTGAGAAATTTTCAATTGAAATTGAGAAATATTCAATTGAAATTGAGAATTTTCAATTGAAATTGAGAAATTTTCAAATTGAATTGAGAAATTTTCAATTGAAATTGAGAAATATTCAATTGAAATTGAGAATTTTCAATTGAAATTGAGAAATTTTCAATTGAAATTGAGAAATATTCAATTGAAATTGAGAATTTTCAATTGAAATTGAGAATTTTCAATTGAAATTGAGAAATATTCAATTGAAATTGAGAAATTTTCAATTATAATTGAGAAATATTCAATTGGAATTGAGAACTTTCAATTGAAATTGAGAAATATTCAATTGAAATTGAGAATTTGCAATTGAAATTGAGAAATTTTCAAATTGAATTGAGAAATTTTCAATTGAAATTGAGAATTTTCAATTGAAATTGAGAAATATTCAATTGAAATTGAGAATTTTCAATTAAAATTGAGAAATTTTCAATTGAAATTGAGAAATATTCAATTGAAATTGAGAATTTTCAATTGAAATTGAGAAATTTTCAATTGAAATTAAGAAATTTAACCTTTCTTCATAAACTTTTGAACCAAAAAACCCCCTCTTATCTTTATGAAAAACTTACTTTCGGAAGTTCCACACGATGTGTTACTCTTTTAATACCAAGACACACCCATTTAAACACATCAAGATTTTTCTTCGTTAACGCCATAAAACTATGGAATAGTCTGCCAACTAAACTAAAACTTATAAAAAACAAAAACAGTTTTATTAAGGATCTTTTTAATAATGTATCAGAAAACAATTAATAATTTTCATTATGTTATTTTTCTTACTTTAATTTTAAAATTATTTTCATTATACTTTCATATATATTTTTTTTTTTCTTTCTTAATAATTTTTTTTCACCCCTACTTTTACTAATTTCAATTATTTTAAAAATTTATGTAACTATTTGTATTAACTATTTACTTTTGACTTAATTAATGACGCTATTGTTATGTAACTCTATTTGAACTATAAAAGAATTTGTATTCTTAATGTTCTAATATTATTTTCTATATAAATAAATAAAATAAAAAAAAAAAAAAAAAAAAAAAAAAAAATATTCAATTGAAATTGAGAATTTTCAATTGAAATTGAGAAATTTTCAAATTGAATTGAGAAATTTTCAATTGAAATCGAGAAATATTCAATTGAAATTGAGAATTTTCAATTGAAATTGAGAAATTTTCAATTGAAATTGAGAAATATTCAATTGAAATTGAGAATTTTCAATTGAAATTGAGAAATATTCAATTGAAATTGAGAATTTTCAATTGAAATTGAGAAATATTCAATTGAAATTGAGAATTTTCAATTGAAATTGAGAAATTTTCAATTGAAATTAAGAAATTTAACCTTTCTTCATAAACTTTTGAACCAAAAAACCCCCTCTTATCTTTATGAAAAACTTACTTTCGGAAGTTCCACACGATGTGTTACTCTTTTAATACCAAGACACACCCATTTAAACACATCAAGATTTTTCTTCGTTAACGCCATAAAACTATGGAATAGTCTGCCAACTAAACTAAAACTTATAAAAAACAAAAACAGTTTTATTAAGGATCTTTTTAATAATGTATCAGAAAACAATTAATAATTTTCATTATGTTATTTTTCTTACTTTAATTTTAAAATTATTTTCATTATACTTTCATATATATTTTTTTTTTTCTTTCTTAATAATTTTTTTTCACCCCTACTTTTACTAATTTCAATTATTTTAAAAATTTATGTAACTATTTGTATTAACTATTTACTTTTGACTTAATTAATGACGCTATTGTTATGTAACTCTATTTGAACTATAAAAGAATTTGTATTCTTAATGTTCTAATATTATTTTCTATATAAATAAATAAATAAAATAAAAAAAAAAAAAAAAAAAAAAAAAAAAAAATATTCAATTGAAATTGAGAATTTTCAATTGAAATTGAGAAATTTTCAAATTGAATTGAGAAATTTTCAATTGAAATCGAGAAATATTCAATTGAAATTGAGAATTTTCAATTGAAATTGAGAAATTTTCAATTGAAATTGAGAAATATTCAATTGAAATTGAGAATTTTCAATTGAAATTGAGAAATATTCAATTGAAATTGAGAATTTTCAATTGAAATTGAGAAATATTCAATTGAAATTGAGAAATATTCAATTGAAATTGAGAATTTTCAATTGAAATTGAGAAATTTTCAAATTGAATTGAGAAATTTTAAATTGAAATTGAGAAATTTTCAATTATAATTGAGAAATATTCAATTGGAATTGAGAACTTTCAATTGAAATTGAGAAATATTCAATTGAAATTGAGAATTTGCAATTGAAATTGAGAAATTTTCAAATTGAATTGAGAAATTTTCAATTGAAATTGAGAATTTTCAATTGAAATTGAGAAATATTCAATTGAAATTGAGAATTTTCAATTGAAATTGAGAAATTTTCAATTGAAATTGAGAAATATTCTATTGAAATTGAGAATTTTCAATTGAAATTGAGAAATTTTCAATTGAAATTGAGAAATATTCAATTGAAATTGAGAAATATTCAATTGAAATTGAGAAATTTTCAAATTGAATTGAGAAATTTTCAATTGAAATTGAGAAATATTCAATTAAAATTGAGAATTTTCAATTGAAATTGAGAAATTTTCAAATTGAATTGAGAAATTTTCAATTGAAATTGAGAATTTTCAATTGAAATTGAGAAATATTCAATTGAAATTGAGAATTTTCAATTGAAATTGAGAAATTTTCAATTGAAATTGAGAAATATTCAATTGAAATTGAGAATTTTAATTGAAATTGAGAAATTTTCAAATTGAATTGAGAAATTTTCAATTGAAATTGAGAAATATTCAATTGAAATTGAGAAATATTCAATTGAAATTGAGAAATTTTCAATTGAAATTGAGAAATATTCAATTGAAATTGAGAATTTTCAATTGAAATTGAGAAATTTTCAATTGAAATTGAGAAATATTCAATTGAAATTGAGAATTTTCAATTGAAATTGAGAATTTTCAATTGAAATTGAGAAATATTCAATTGAACTTGAGAAATTTTCAATTATAATTGAGAAATAATTGGAATTGAGAACTTTCAATTGAAATTAAGAAATATTCAATTGAAATTGAGAAATATTCAATTGGAATTGAGAATTTTCAATTGAAATTGAGAAATATTCAATTGAAATTGAGAATTTTCAATTGAAATTGAGAAATATTCAATTGAAATTGAGAAATATTCAATTGAAATTGAGAATTTTCAATTGAAATTGAGAAATATTCAATTGAAATTGAGAATATTCAGTTGAAAATGAGACATTTTTAATTGAAATTGAGAATTTTCAATTGAAATTGAGAAATATTCAATTGAAATTGAGAATTTTCAATTGAAATTGAGAATTTTCAATTAAAATTGAGAAATATTCAATTGAAATTGAGAATTTGCAATTGAAATTGAGAAATTTTCAAATTGAATTGAGAAATTTTCAATTGAAATTGAGAATTTTCAATTGAAATTGAGAAATATTCAATTGAAATTGAGAATTTTCAATTGAAATTGAGAAATTTTCAATTGAAATTGAGAAATATTCAATTGAAATTGAGAATTTTCAATTGAAATTGAGAAATATTCAATTGAAATTTTCAATTGAAATTGAGAATTATTCAATTGAAATTGAGAATTTTCAATTGAAATTGAGAAATTTTCAATTGAAATTGAGAAATATTCAATTGAAATTGAGAAATATTCAATTGAAATTGAGAATTTTCAATTGAAATTGAGAACTTTTCAATTGAAATTGAGAAATATTCAATTGAAATTGAGAAATATTCAATTGAAATTGAGAATTTTCAATTGAAATTGAGAAATATTCAATTGAAATTGAGAATTTTAATTGAAATTGAGAAATTTTCAAATTGAATTGAGAAATTTTCAATTGAAATTGAGAAATATTCAATTGAAATTGAGAAATATTCAATTGAAATTGAGAAATTTTCAATTGAAATTGAGAAATATTCAATTGAAATTGAGAATTTGCAATTGAAATTGAGAAATTTTCAATTGAAATTGAGAAATATTCAATTGAAATTGAGAAATATTCAATTGAAATTGAGAATTTTCAATTGAAATTGAGAAAATTTCAATTGAAATTGAGAAATATTCAATTGAAATTGAGAATTTTCAATTGAAATTGAGAATTTTCAATTGAAATTGAGAAATATTCAATTGAAATTGAGAAATTTTCAATTATAATTGAGAAATATTCAATTGGAATTGAGAAGTTTCAATTGAAATTGAGAAATATTCAATTGAAATTGAGAAATATTCAATTGAAATTGAGAATTTTCAATTGAAATAGAGAAATATTCAATTGAAATTGAGAATTTTTAATTGAAATTGAGAAATTTTCAATTGAAATTGAGAAATATTCAATTGAAATTGAGAATTTTCAATTGAAATTGAAAAACATTCAATTGAAATTGAGAATTTTTAGTTGAAAATGAGAAATTTTTAATTGAAATTGAGAAATTTTCAATTGAAATTGAGAATTTTTCAATTGAAAATGAGAATTTGTAAATTGAAATTGAGAAAATCCCAATTGTAGTAAACAACTTTTTAGCTTTTACATTAAAGTAAAGCAATTATTTTTGATGTCATCATTTTCATTATTTCATATAACAACCCAACCCTTACGGAAGGATACAAAATGTAATTAAGTTTGAGGTCATAATGAAAGGACCTTAATATATTAATTACAACAGCAAAAGCCTGGACATTTTGTTGATAATATGAGAAAATTTAGTATGCAGATGTCCTTTTTAAAGGAAACTTACAAAACATTTATGTATATTTTAGCATTAACACATATTTTGCTTTAAAGTAACAACTAAATTAAAAGTCAATTAAAGTTAATATTAAATTGTTTATAACATGAGTACAAAGTACTTATTACAGGGACACAAAAGTGTAAAGTAGAGCACTTTAATGAATGAACAATGAACCTTTAATTATATAGAAGTACCATTCTATGGAGAAAATTTTGGGTAAAATAAAGAAATTAAGAAGAAAATGGGTAGAAGCGGATCTATGTAGTGTAAGAAAATGCTCATAGTTAAATTTCTAAAACAAAAAAATTCTGAAACCAAAGTCAGAAGTTTTTATAGTTTTTGCTTTTAATTGATACTAACATAGCTTTAATATTATTTGAAGCGAATTATTTATTTTAAAAAGTTATAAAAAATTCCTATAAAAATGACAATTTATTATTAATAGCTCTATCAACAGCTAAACAACATCCAAAGGCCAACAGAATAAATTTTCAAATAAAACCACGTCCACAGATTGTTGTCACCTGGTTGTTTTTCCGAAAACCACACAATAATTATTTATTGCCTGCAAATGGGAAATAAAGAATAATGGGTATAATAAATTCGTTATTACTTGTTTATTCTATGTAGTTTTTATAGACTTCTTAGCAAATAAAACAATAATTTTGTTTGTGAACAAAATGATTAAACATCTATAGGACTTACTTTTTAAATACAGATATCGCAGCTATTTAAGGTCTTTTTTTATACCCACCATCAAAAAGAATGGAGGGTATATTGAGATTGTCATTTCGTTTGTAATTTCCTTAATATTGGCTCAAAAATCAAAAACGATATATATTCTGAATCCTTATGAAATTCTAAGACGATTGAGCGATGTCCGTCTGTCCGTCTGACTGTCTGTTTTTCTGTCTGTCTGTCTGTCTGTCTGTCTGTCTGTCTGTCTGTCTCTCTGTCTGTCTGTCTGTCTGTCTGTCTGTCTGTCCGTCTGTCTCTCTGTTTGCCTGTCTGTCCGTCTGTCTGTTGAAATCACGATAACGCCTAAACGAAAGGAGCTAGCTCACTGAAACTTTGTAAAAACATTCTTTATCTTTGAGAAAATTTTGGTATTGAAATTGGGCAAAATCGGTTAATATTTGACCATAGCTCCCGTATAACCTCGCCTACTCTAATCGCTTATTTGTTAATAAATGACAAACTATAATAGCAATGATGATAAAATTTGGTGTATAGAAGTTTTGCATAAGCCCTAGGTAGCATATAAAATTCAAAATCGGTTGACATTTAGTCATAGCTCCCATACAAAAAACTTACGAAACAGCCAAAATATCACCTAAAATACACTTAAATGCCAATAAATCTAAAACTATAACAGATATAATCACTAAATTTAGCACGAGGAATCTTATGTCAATGCCAACCATTGTGCAAATTTAGTCGCAATCGGTCACCATTTGACCATAGCTCCCATGTAAAACACTTACGCAAACACAAAAATACAAAAAGAAAAGGGGGTTTATGTCCGTCTGTCCTTCAGATAAAAGCGCGATAGCACCTTAACGAAAAGGCCTACAGCAACAAAATTTTACAAAAGGAAGTCTTATGTGAATGCCAGCCAGTGTACAAAATTTTGTTACAATCGGTTACTAGTTGACCGTAGCTCCCATATAAAAAACTTACGGAAACACAAAAATACAAAAAGAAAAGACGGTTTATGTCCGTCTTTTCGTCAGAGAAAAGCGCGATAGCTCCTTAACTATAAGAGCTAGAAAATTTAGCAAAAGTATTTTATAGATGTTATAGAAATTGTGTGCTGAAAATGGGTAAAATCGCTTCACATTTAGTTAGAGCTCCCATATAACCCTGCCCCGGAAATCGCATTTATGCTGATAAATTGAATAAAATTGTAAAATCTATAACTACTGAATTTAGAACAGAGAAGTTTTATGCAACCTTCAGTCAGTATGTCAAATTTTATAGGAATCGGTCCATTTTTGACCATAGCTTTCATATAAAAACCGCTCCCCGTAACCACTAAAATGCCACAAACGCCAGTTAAAAGCTTTTAAATTATAAACCATGTTCGCTATGGCCACTAAATTTTGCACAAATAAACTTTATATATTAATACCAGTAAACCGTATTTTCTTTTTGTATTTTTGTGTTTCCGTAAGTTTTTTATATGGAAGCTATGGTCCAATAGTAACCGATTGTAAAAAACTTTTGCAGACTGGCTGGCATTCATATAAAACTTCCTTTTGTAAAATGTTGTTGATGTAGCCCTTTTCGTTAAAGCGCTATCGCGCTTTTATCTGACGGACAGACGGACATAAACCCCCTTTTCTTTTTGTATTTTTGTGTTTGCGTAAGTGTTTTATATGGGAGCTATGGTCAAATGGTGACCGATTGTGACAAAATTGGTTGGCATTGACATAAGACCTCCTCGTGCTAAATTTAGTGGTTATATCTGTTGTAGTTTTAGATTTATTTTAGGTGAAATTTTGGCTGTTTCCGTAAGTTTTTTGTATGGGAGCTATGACTAAATGTCAACCGATTTTGATGAAATTTTATATGCTGCCTAGGGCTTACGCAAGACTTCTATATACCAAATTATCATCATAGCTATTATAGTTTGTTATTTATTAGCAAATAAGCGATTAGCGTAGGCGAGGTCATACGGGAGCTATGGTCAAATGTTAACCGATTTTGCCCAATTTCAATACCAAAATTTTCTTTTTTTGGTTTAGGCGTTATCGTGATTTCAACATACAGACAGACAGCCGGACAGACAGACGGATAGACGGACAGACGGACAGACAGACAGACAGACAGACAGACAGACAGACGGACAGACAGACAGACAGACTGACAGACAGACAGACAGACAGACAGACAGACAGACAGACAGACAGACAGACAGACAGACAGACAGACAGACAGACAGACAGACAGACAGACAGACAGACAGACAGACAGACAGACAGACGGACAGACAGACAGACAGACAGACAGACAGACAGACAGACAGACAGACAGACAGACAGACAGACAGACAGACAGACAGACAAACAGACATCGCTCAATCGTCTTATAATTTCATAAGGATTCAGAAAATATATCGTTTTTGATTTTTGAGACAATATTCTTTTTGATGGAGGGTATAAGAAAAACAAATTTTTACAAATAAACGGTTTTTAACGATTTCGATCAAAAATGTTTGCTTCCTCTTTTTAGTTGATCTTCAAGCAAAAAATCACTAAAAAAGTAATTCTTTATTTATTTTAAAAAATTTGTTTTTCTTTTAATATAAATAATTCAGTCAGTTTTTAATGGATTTTTAAATATGAAGGCTCGTTTTATTGGTAATCTTATATGTTTTTAAAATCAGATAATAAATTGTACGTTTCCTATACAAAAATATTGTGTAACAGCGAAAATAGAAAAATATGGAAAAACCGAAAAAAATATATTTGGTGTTAAAAAAAAAAAACATATGTAACTTAAATATATTTTAAAAAACTAAGCTTCTTCTTTCAATATCTTTTGAAAAATTTAAAATCGATTCGCATTTGTCTAAGTTACATGATGATAAGTGCATACGGATATAAAAAAAACCGTTTTTTTACCCGTAACTCCAGATTTTGGGGGCGTTTTGAAAATTCCAAAAACAAAGTGTTCTTCTACTCGATAAAACCTACCAGAAAAATGGTATAACATCCCAGAAACTTTTACTTCATTTTTTTTTGTCGCAGTGTGTTATTTCTATTTTGAAACCATCCCGCTGTGTATTGTGTTGTAAACTGTATCAGTGGAATTTAGCGCATTCAATGACGTACTCTTTATGTCATTTTCATACCGCATTCATGTAATCTTCACATTTGTAAATACTTTCCTCATATGAACTCATTTGTCCTCTTTATATCGATGTATCATTTAAAGCTCCAACATAACCAAATGTCTGTCAGAGTTTTGAAGTTATAATAAATCAAAGTTGAAACAGAATATCAGTTTACAATTCACATTATACAAATCAACGAAATGACATCAACATAATGACAAATTCAGTGAAACATTAACAAATGGGAATGTATGGAGTTTGGAAAATTTAGTTATCGTATTTATTTAAATTTTCCATACAACAACCATCTCTCGGAGTATTAATACTCATAAATCTTTAGTTCGTTGTGAGGATAATGTTTATTATTTCATATGTATAACAATTCTCAACCGCATCGATATTAATTTTGCTATTCCATGGATACCTTACTATAATGAATGATGTGACAACGTACAGTCACTCAAATAACTGTCCCAATGCTTTTAAGTGTTTTTTATTGAGGTATAGAACTTTAAGTTGGCATCACTTTTTTAACTGGCGGCCATTTTGTCAGCTGTCAAGTGATTAATATTTAGTTTGGTTTGCCATTTCATCATGAACAGGTTGACAAAAGAACAACGCTTGCAAATCGTCCAAATTTATTTCGAAAATAATGATTCAGTTCGCGAAGTTTACCGCAAGCTCCGTCCATTTTATGGTCGACATAATCGTCCATCAGAGCAATTAATTCGGTTAACCATGGATCGTTTTCGTACTACGTTTACTCTATGCGATAATACGCATCCGCAGCGACGTCGAACAGTGCGCACCGAAGAAACAATTGCCGCTGTAGAGCAAAGTGTTGAAGAGGACCCGAATGAATCGATTCGCCACCGTGTAAAGCAATTGGAGCTTTGCCCATCAACTTTATGGAAGATTTTGCGCAAAGATCTTGGCTTGCGACCTTACAAGATCCAGCTTGTGCAAGAATTAAAGCCGCGAGACCATGCAATGCGTCGTGATTTTGGTGTATGGGCCGAAAATGAGATTGATCTCGATGCTGATTTTCATCGCAAAATTTTGTTCAGTGATGAGGCTCATTTTTGGTTGAATGGCTACGTCAACAAGCAAAATTGCCGCATTTGGAGTGAAGAGAATCCACATGAGACCCTTGAGACGCCATTACATCCACAAAAACTGACTGTTTGGTGTGCTCTATGGGCTGGTGGAGTCATTGGGCCATACTTCTTCCGAAATAATGATGGAGAGTCAGTTACCATAAATGGAGACCGGTATAGAAATTAAAAAAAAATGTAGACAGAGGTTAAAGAAATTTTAAATATAAATTTATTAAAAACAATTTGATGTCTATAGTTTGAATTTTTATAAACGAGTAAAGAAAATTTTCAAAATCTACTACAATCATAAATTTATAAAAACATGAAATTCAAAGGTTACTAAATAAAAACTATAACAAGTGTATTATTTAATTGTTCAGTTTAACACCCCTGCCCAATTAAATAAACCCAATAGATTTTCTAAATTTAAGGAATTGAATCTTTGGCAAGGACTTCGTGAATAAATCAGCTACTTGTTCATTTGTTGATTTGTATACAATTTGAATCTCTTTCGATTGTACTAGATTTCGAATATAATTGTATTTTATATCGATGTGTTTAATTCGTTGGTGTTCCTTCGGCTCTTCAGCAATATTGATACAAGACATGTTGTCTTCATAAATAACTATCGATGATTTAACTTCTACATCCAAATCAATAAGGAGCCTTTTAAGATAAACAGCTTCACAACTTGCAATACAAAGTGCTATATATTCTGCTTCGGTCGAGGATAGCGCGACAGTTGGTTGCTTTTTAGTTGTCCAGGATACCGTACAGCCATAAATTTGAAATAAGTTTCCTGTTACAGATTTTCGATCTTGCTCATCACTTCCCCAGTCAGCATCTGAATATCCAATTATAATATCTTCTGATCTGGAATTGTATATAAGTTCTATATCAATTGTATTCTTGAGATATCTAAGTATACGCTTTAAATGCTGCCAATGATTATCTGTTGCACAATTCTGAAATCTACTTAGATAATTAACAGAAAAACATAAGTCAGGTCTAGTGGTAATCATTAAATACATAAGGCAACCAATTAATTCTCTATAATGATGCTTGGTTTTCTCAGCAGATGAGTTATTCTTGAGTGATAACTTTGGTTCCATAGGAGTTTCAACTCCATTACAATTTTCCATTTCAAAGCGGGTTAGTAAATTTTTGATAAAGAATTTCTGGCTTATACTTAATTCGGATTTTTCAAGATTTCTTTTAATTTTAACACCCAAATAAACATCAGCTTCCTTCAAATCTTTCATTTCGAATTCCTTCATTAATAACAATTTCACAGCCTCTAATTCTTTTAAATTATTTCCAACTAACAATAAATCATCCACGTAAAGTAATAAGTATACGACATTAGCTTCATTTTTCCGGATATATAAACAGTAATCATTTTCCGACCTCTTAAATTGTAACTTTTGTATATAAGTATTAAAACGTTCATTCCACATCCTTGGTGCCTGCTTAAGGCCATATAAAGCTTTATTCAATTTACATACCTTGTCACTTCCGTCATTTAAACCTTGAGGTATTTTCATGTATATCTCGTCTCGCAAATTTCCGTTTAAGAACGCAGTTTTGACGTCCATTTGATGAATATGGTAATTCTTCTTATTTGCGACAGCTAACAGCACTCTGAAAGTTCCAATTCTTGCAACGGGAGAATAAGTTTCCTCAAAATCAAAACCTTTACGTTGAGAAAAACCTCTTGCAACTACACGAGCTTTATATTCTCCAGGATTTCCATTTGTATCCAATTTACGTTTAAAAACCCACTTGCAGTCTATAACTGACTTTCCAGGTGGTAGCTCAACAATATTCCAGGTATTATTGTTTTTCAAAGAACTTAACTCACTTTCAACAGCCTTATACCAATTCATTGAATCAGATCTACCTTTTATGTCATCAAATGATTCAGGAACATCAGATACAAAATTTTCCGCATTTAGAGCTGTTGCATAATAACTTAACCTTTCCGGAGGTTTTCTTTGTCTGCTACTTCTTCTTAACATCATGTTTTCATTTGTATTTATTGGTCTGCTACTTCTTGGGGTTTCTTGAATATCCCTTAAGGGCTGATTGTGGACTTGTGCTTGATCTTCAACTTCTTCTATGTCTTCATATTCACTTTCACTACTATTACCAGCATTTCTGGGATTAGTGTTTGTCGCCGGTTCATTTATTCCATTGATATCTGGTACTACTTCACTTATATTTTCAATTTCAATACCGACTGAACTTTTTTTTTTTTTATTACCTTCACTTCCATTCGACACAGCAACATCTGTTAAAGAATTTTCATCAAAAATAACATTTGTAGAGAGCACAATTTTACGGTTTCTTTGATCCCACAGACGATAACCATTTCCACTATAACCTACCATAATCAGTTTAATCGATTTCATATCTAGTTTCTTTCGATTTATTTTTGGTATATGTGAATAAGCATTACAACCAAATATCTTAATATTTACCAAATTGGGCTTAATACCATACCAAATTTCCGCTGGTGTCTTCTTGTCAGAAATAGCATTTGTTGGACTTCTGTTAGTAAGATAATTTGCACACAATATCGCCTCCGACCACAACAATTTAGGCAAACCAGATGATGCAACCATTGATCTTGCTTTTTCCATTAAAGTCCTATTCATTCGTTCTGCGGTTCCATTCTGCTCAGGCGTATGAACAACTGTATATTGAATACTTATTCCTGCAGTTCTACAAAAAGACTTGAATTCAGAAGACGTGTATTCCCCGCCATTATCGCATCTTAAATTTGCTATTTTTGTATTGTGCATATTTTCAACCATGGATTTATACTCTTTAAAATATTTAAAAACTTCAGACTTATTCGACAATATGTAAACTACCGTGAAATGTGAATAATCATCGATAAACGTTAAAATATACTTCTTACCATCCCAAGAACTTGGTGTGATTGGACCACAAACATCACTGTGAATGAGCTGCAAACAACGATTAGATTTTTCATGAGAGACTGTTTTGAAAGATCTTCTTGACTGCTTTCCTAATACACATGATTCACAGAACAATTTATCCTTAGATTTCAATGAACCAATACCATACACCATAGATGACAACTTTTGAACATCTGTCACATTTAAGTGGCCTAACCTTAGATGCCACAAATTGAGTGAATTATTTTCAGCAGCTAAACTTGACTTTTCAGTACCATGACAATAAAGATTAAACTCATATAAACTACCAGTTCTCATACCTTGAAGCCATAAAACACCATCTTTATAAATTTTAGCCATACCATTTTCAAAAATCGTTTTAAAGCCAGCTTCTTCCAATCGTTTCACCGAAAACAAATTACATTTCAGATCCTTACACAACAGCACATTCTTTATTTGACAATTTATGCGCTTTCCATTCACCTTTATACTTCCTTTAATAGTTCCCACCATTGATGCTTTAATACAGACGTTATTCTTCGCCACATTTATATAAACCGGATTGTTGAGGGGTTGAAGATCTTCAAACACATGTTCATCCTTAGCCATATGGTCACTAGCGCCAGAATCTAGGACCCACTTACAAACGTTATTAGCAGATGAACCCAAAGCAACTTTTTCCGCCACAAAACCAACACTTTTGTTTTCAATTTGAGCCGTATTACTGTTATGTTTGGATTGATCACGCTTCCACTTGTAGCAATCCTTTTTCTTATGACCCTTCTTACCACAATAATGACATTTCCATTTAAATACAGCTTTCATTACAACACTATCAGCTTGAGAATCTTGATCAACATTGTTTCTTCTTTTTCTGTTTTCTTCTAAAAGTCTGTTCTTGACAAATTCCATTTCTAGTGTTTCAGGATTTAACGTTTCTATAGCTGTAATTACGGTATTAAATGAATCAGGTAACGTTAACAATAAATGACAAATAACATCAAGCTTCTCTAATTTTGCTCCTGAAGCAACCAACTGCCTTACTAAACCATCGAACTTCAAGAAATGCGCCTCCAAATCTTCTGTTTCACTGCACTTCAATGTTAGCAGCTTTTTCCGCAAAAATAACTGACTTGACACACTTTTCTTCGCAAATACCTTACCAAGAGACTCCAACACAGCAAACGCACTTTTACCATCCTTCACGTACTCAAGATATGCATCAGCAATACGACGTATGATGATAGATTTAGCCTTCTTGTCCTTTGCACGGAGCTCGGCAATCTTCACAGCATCTGACTCGCCCGACACAATTGTTTCGACATCTTCTTCAATAAATTTTCGCAAACCATGCTCATCCAAAACAATTTCCAAGCGAAACTTCCAATTGTCGAAATTGCGACCATCAAATAATTGTATAGCAAAAACTTCTTCAGACATCATGTCTGGGCCCATAACCAATTAAAAAAAAAATGTAGACAGAGGTTGAAGAAATTTTAAATATAAATTTATTAAAAACAATTTGATGTCTATAGTTTGAATTTTTATAAACGAGTAAAGAAAATTTTCAAAATCTACTACAATCATAAATTTATAAAAACATGAAATTCAAAGGTTACTAAATAAAAACTATAACAAGTGTATTATTTAATTGTTCAGTTTAACAATAGAGCCATGATAACCGACTATTTTGTTCCCCAATTGGATGGCATGAATGTGGATGAGTTGTGGTTCCAACAAGACAGCGTACGTCACAATTGATTTATTGAAGGAAACATTCGATGAGCGCATAATTTCGCGGAATGGACCTGTCAATTGGCCACCAAGATCGTGCGATTTGACACCACTGGATTATTTTCTTTGGGGATATGTGAAGTCGCTCGTCTACGCCAACAAACCAGAAACGTTAGGGGCCTTGGAAGCCAACATTCGTGGCGTTATTGCCAACATACGGCCCCATATGCTCGAAAAAGTAGTTGAAAATTGGACCTGTAGAATTGGCTTTATTCGAGCCAGCCGCGGCGGCCACATGCCCGAAATCATATTTAAGCATTAATGGCATAAAATTATCCTTCCAATAAAGCCAAATTGATGGACATTAAAACGATTTTCTTGTGTTTTATTTCAATTCGAAGTTCTATACCTCTAAAAAAAAAACACCCATTAAATGTGTAACAAGTAAGAGTGTTATCTTTATACCCACCATCCGAATCTTTATACCCACCATCGAGACATCGGGACTTCCTTGTGATAAATTTAGTGGTCAAAGCTATTATAGTTAATTAGTGGTCATAACTGTCATAGTTTCTTATTCAATAGCTTTTAACTGGCTTTTGGTTCCCGGGAGTGTTTTTTATATGAAAGCTATAGTCAAATATGGACCGATTCCTTTAAAATTTGATACACTGACCAATAGTTGCATAAAGCATCGCTATTCTAAATTTAGTCGCCATAGCTATTACAATTGTATTCAATTTATCAGCATTAATGTGCTTCCCGGATCGGGGTTATATGGGAGCTCTAACTAAAAGTGAACCGATTTCATCCGTTTTCAATACACAACTTTTTTAAGATATCAAAAATACTTTTGTAAAATTTTATGGACAGACGGACAAAAACCCCCTTTTCTTTTTGTAGTTTTGTGTTTCTGTAAGTGAGCTATGGTCAAATGATTCCGAATGACCGATTCCGGCAAAATTTTGCACACTGGTTGGCATTGACATAAGACTTCCTTGTGCTAAATTTAGTGGCCAAAGCTACTTCAGTTTATCATTTATTGGCAATTAAGTGTATTTTAGGTGGAATTTAGGCTGCTTCCGTAAATTTTTTGTATGCTAACTATGGACCGATTTGGATGAAATTTTATATGCTGACTAGTACTTATGTATACGAGAGCTATGGTCAAATGCCCGATTTCAATGCCAAAATTTTCCATAAATGAAGAATATTTATTAAAAATTTCAGTGACCTATATTCTTTCCTTAAGCTTTCAGAGAAATACATACTCTGCTAAGAGACGGACGTGTTTTTTGGCTCCTTCTGATGAGGCTCAGAAATTGTTAATTTAAAAAAGAAATAAATCACAAAAAAAATATATAATATCGAAAATAGACGATCTTTTAATATATTAGTGAAGTGAAGCAGTGAATATTTAATATAATAAAGTTAAAGTTAAATTATTCTAAAATATATAAACAAAAATCTCAACAAAAAAAATAAAAGTGCATGAGTGATATACAACAACAAAATCGAAGGCTCTCCCTAAATGGTAGAAATGCCTACATATCAATAACAACAGAATCAAGTGAAAACAAAAATCTATATGACAAAGAGTATAACAGAAACTACTTAACAGCGAAAACAATTGAGAGAGCACGGTCCCTTTCTCCCTCGCTCAACTCAATTGATATTACATTTGCGCCAAATCAATCAACAACAAATTCTTGTGCGATAAATAAGTCTACATATGCGCCAGGTCAAACAAAAACAATTACTTGTGCAAACGACAAAGAAAAAGAAAATATAAAAAATCAAAACATTGAAAATACAGTCAGTGCCAAAAAAACAGACGCATCCAAGCAGTCTGTGAGTGAATGTTTTAATTTGTCCAATATTGATGTTGGTGGTACCAGTTCAAATAACAAGGTTACTAAACAGATCCAGACAGGTATTGACCGGTACTTTTCCATACCGAAACGTAAGTCGAGTCCTACGTCCTTGCGCCAGGAACCTCTCCTTAAACAGGCGAAAATAACCAATAGTCCATTATCAGGAAATATGTCGGTAAGTAAAAACCGCTTTGAATTACTAGCCCCCCCTGAAGATGAAAACCAGGCGCATAGCACGGTTAAAGTACTTAAACCTCCACCCATATTCTTGCGAGAACAAACAAATAACTCCATTGTGAACAATTTATCCCAAATAATAGGCAAGGATAACTTCCATGTCGTTTCAATTCGAAGAGGAAATGTATTTGAAACAAAAATCCAAGTTTATTTAGAAAACAATTATAGAAAGGTAATTGATCATTTTGATTCCAATAATAAAAGTTACTACACATATCAATTGAAAAGTGCTAAAGGTTTGATTGTAGTAATTAAAGGTATAGATAGCTCTGTTCCGATCAATGAGATAAAAAGCGCTCTTGAAATCGAAGGTTACGAAGTGAAGTCCGTTCACAATATCCTTAATAAAAATAAAGTTCCTCAACCACTTTTTAGAGTGGAAATATCTTTTAACTCTTCCCAGCTAAAAAAAGGTCAACCTCACCCTATCTATAATTTAAGATATCTGCTTAGTCGCAGAATTACTGTAGAAGAGCCAATTAGGCGCAGAGATCCTCCACAATGTCAAAACTGCCAGGAATTTGGGCACACCAAATCGTACTGCAAATTGCCTGCAGTATGCGTAATATGTGGTGATATACACAGGACCTCCGAGTGTCCTAAGTCCAAGACGGACTCTACAACTAAAAAGTGCAGTAACTGTGGACAAAATCACACTGCTAACTACCGTGGTTGCCCTGTATTTTTACGTCTCAGACAACAGGCACCCTCTTCGCGAAGACCTACTACCGCTCAATACCAGGGCTCCTTTTTCCCGTCGCTCCCTACAGTTCCAGATCGTTCAAACAATAGTTCACAGCAAGGTAATCCCCCACCTCCAAATGGCTTCTCCTATGCTCATATGGTTAAAGAGGGTCCGCCAATTCAAACTAAAGAATCTCAAAGCTCCATTGAGAAACTAATTGAAACCATGAATAGCTTCATGTCTAATATGCAAAGTATGTTCCAGGAGATGATGAGAAATCAAAGCATGCTCATGCAAATTTTGTTGGAAAGGAAATGAACCTGTTGAAAATATGTTTTTGGAACGCAAACGGCCTTAGCCAACACAAAAAAGAAGTTGAACATTTCCTGTATGAACAGGAAATTGACGTATTACTGGTATCTGAAACCCATTTTACTCTAAAAAATTGCTTTAGAGTAAATGGGTATTCTACATATGATACAAAACATCCAAGTGGAAGAGCATGCGGTGGTACAGCTATCATAATACATAATAAACTAAGGCATTTTCCATTGCCTCATTACGAAAAGGAATACATTCAGGCAACATCTGTTAAACTTTTGGAATATAAAATGACTTTGTCTTCCATATATTGTCCGCCAAGATATAACATTAAAAAAGATCAATTCCTTGACTTTTTTGATACGCTTGGCTCTAAATTCATAGTGGCTGGTGATTTTAACGCGAAGCACACGTTTTGGGGCTCACGCCTTATTACGCCTAGGGGTAGACAGCTATTAAGTGCTATCTCTTCACACAAGTTGGATGCCGTATCAGGAGGTCACCCAACATATTGGCCCTCAGACTTAAATAAGATCCCCGATTTAATAGATTTTGCCGTTACAAGAGGTATAAAAAGAACCAACTTATCCGTCTGCTCATCACTGGACTTATCATCCGATCATTCGCCATCGGTTATAACATTTTATGACAGTCCCAATGTAGTTCAAGAAGAAAGACATTTTTATCCAAACAGAAATACAAACTGGTTAAAATATAAAATGTATGTGAGTTCCCACCTCCCATTTAATATTCCCCTCAGGAATCCAACTGACATCGAATCTGCAATTAATACTTTTACAGACATCATCACTAATGCAGCCTGTATAGCAACTCCAATTTTTAAACCGAAGAAAAAGGGTAACCAAAACATTCCAGAAGATATTCAAAGTCTAGTAAATGAAAAGAGAAGGCTAAGAAGACGGTGGCAGGAATGTCGATGTCCTGCCTTAAAATGCCGTTTAAATCAATGTCAAAGAAAACTGCATTCCGCATTGAGGATCAATGAACAAAAATCTCTTGACAAGTACTTAAAAAACTTAGATTCCTCTAAGGAAAAAAATTTCAATCTATGGAGGGCTGTTAAAAACATGCAACATCCAATTACATATGAGTCTCCAATCAGGCTCGAGAACGGTACTTGGGCAAGAGATCCATCTGAAAAGGTTAATGCTTTTGCTAATCACCTAGAAAAAGTTTTCACACCAAACGAAACAAATTCTAATATAAGCGCTCATATTATAGACGACGTCGTGCTGTCCCCATTAAAATTTCGTCTTCCCTTACTTATATCAAATATTAAAAAGCTTAACCCAAAAAAGTCTCCTGGCATTGATAGAATTTCTTCGTCAATGATTATCCATCTACCCAATTCGGCTGTAAGAGTTCTAATGTATATTTATAACGCGATTCTTCGTTTGGGACATTTTCCAATGTCCTGGAAAGTATCCGAAATCGTTATGATTCCCAAACCAGGAAAAGATGTCAGTCAAGTTCCATCTTATAGGCCTATAAGCCTACTTTCAATTCTTTCGAAATTGTTTGAAAAGCTTCTTATTTGCACTTTGGGCGCATTCGTTAATTGGATGGATATTATTCCGGACCATCAATTCGGTTTCCGCGAATGTCATGGTACCATTGAACAAGTACACAGAATAACAACAATGATCAGAAAAGCGTTTGAAAGAAAACAATACTGTTCCGCCTTGTTCATAGATATTTCACAAGCATTCGATAAAGTCTGGCACGAGGGACTTATAAGCAAAATAATAAATCTGCTACCAGCAAATACACACAAACTCTTGAAAAGTTATTTGTCCAATAGAACATTCCGAGTTCGATCCAAAGATGAATATTCTTCCACAAGAAAAATCGGTGCTGGAGTTCCTCAGGGTAGTATATTGGGTCCGTTGCTATATATTATCTTTACAGCAGATATGCCAACGAATGCTCAAACATACACATCTACTTTCGCAGATGATACAGCGTTTATTAGCATTCATTCTGATCCCAAAATTGCCTCTGCATTATTGCAGTCCCATATTCATGAGCTTGAAGTGTGGCTGAATAGATGGAAAATTAAAGTAAATCCGAGCAAGTGCGTTCACGTAACGTTTACTCTAAGAAGAGACAACTGCCCTGCAATTGAGATTAACAACGTGACTATCCCCGTGAGTTCTCACGTTAAGTATCTTGGTATACATTTAGATCGCCGTCTCACATGGTCCCATCACATTGAAAGCAAGATAACTCAGATAAAACTGAAATCCGTAGAACTAAACTGGCTCATTGGCCCACAATCTGCTCTGGACTTAGATTACAAGGTTCTTTTGTACAAAGCAATTATTAAACCAATATGGACCTATGGTATTCAGTTATGGGGAACGGCTTCCACCTCAAACATTGCAAAATTACAGAGAAGACAGTCCAAGCTCTTACGTTTAATAACTTGCGCTCCTTGGTACATAAGAAATAACAACATTCACAGAGATTTGAATGTTCCCCTTGTCCAAGAAGAGATTAGAAGGTTTTGTACAAAATATATTTCCAAGCTGCAAGTTCACCCAAACCATCTCGCAAGGCTGCTTTTGCAATTTGAAGGTCACCAACGGTTAAGAAGGATGGATACCTTGGACCTGGCAACTAACTGATTTTCTCTTAATTCGAATAAATTTTAAATAGAGTTGCACTGGCAACCTCTATATAATGTTAAGTTAGATTAAGTTTTGATTACTTATTGTTATTTTCTTTTCAGAAAGATTCAATAATAAAATATAAGCATAAAAAAAAAAAAAAAAAGCTTTCATTGTGCGGGCAACAGACGGACATCGCTCAATAGTCTTAGAATTTCATAAGGATTCAGAGTCAATATTAAGGAAATTACAAACGGAATGACAATCTTAAAAACCCCCCATTCTATGTGATGGTGGGTATAAAAATAAAACAAAAGCAAATTTTTACTGAGACAGTTTTTTGACTTTAGATTTATTTTTTTTTTTTTGTATTGGACCATCACTCAGGGGATGACCCCTACATATGCATTGTGATGGAACTAGGAAAATAGGTTGTGGGAAGGAGGATAGAGGGAGTAGTGTTTGTGGATATTTGATTTGAACCTTAGGATATCATAATTAGAGGGAAAGGCTGATGCAGGAAGTTTATTCCACATTCGCGCTGTACGGCTAAAAAACGAGTTTTCTCTATAGTGCGTCGTGCGATCCACTGGAAAATCGACTACAAAGGGATGGACCCTTGTAGAGTTGCGTGTGCTACGAAGAAATGTACGGGTTTCAGGAACAAGATCTCTAATTTCATTTGAGCACATCCCATTATAGTAGCGATAGAACAGTGAAACGCAACCCACATTACGACGATGCTCCAATGAGGCAATAGAGTTGGCTACTCTACTGTCACCGATAAGCACCTTCGCCCTCTCTTGTACGCGGTCGAGAAGCTCCAGAGAAATTGTTACCTACACCAAAAGCAATAAGTTTTGATAGAAGTGCTTTATGCCATGCCCTATCGAACGCCTTAGAAATATCGAGAGCTATAACTTTACTTTCGCCAAAACGGTGAATAGAACGACACCATTTTTCCGATAAAAAGGCTAATACATCACCCGTAGAGCGACCCCTACGAAATCCATATTGCCGGTCGTTAAGTAGGTTATTAGACTCCAAGTATTTAACTAAATGATAGTTTACCATACTTCCCATCACTTTGGAAAGCGCGGAACAAATTGCTATTGGGCGGTAATTTTCGGGGTTGCTAGCCTCGCCTTTTTTGGGGATTGGCGTTACATTAGCAACCTTCCAACACATAGGGAACTCACCGGCGTGGTACACGGTGCTAAAAAGGTTGGCTAATGGACGAGCTAACGTTGAAGAGCACTGCTTTAAAACCAGTGCTGGAATGCCATCCGGCCCGGGAGACTTATTTATGTTAAGATCCGCTAAAACCCTTTTGACAGCACGTGCTCGAAAGAATATGCTAGGCATAGTTACTGTTACTCTTTCGATCACGGGCAGTGGTTGATTGCTTTCCGGCAAGTTTGAATTACTTGCAAATAGTTCAGCCATAAGGTTGGCTTTATCAACCGGGTTAGTGAATGGTTGGTCATCCTTTAAAAGAGTTGGAATTAATGAACTAGCATTGTTCCTTACTCTTTTAACGAATGACCAAAAGCTTCCTCTCTGGATCTGACTGTAATTTTACAAGTCTAATTAAACCACGTTTTATTTCGTGGTTTAACCGAAGCCTTTTTTATTGGTATAAAAGTATCCATTCCTAACAATATAATATTCTGCACCATTTTCGCCATGGCATTCACATTACTATCCAGGAAACAAAGTTTCCAGTTAAAATGCTGAAAAAAATCGTTGAGCTCTGCCCAACGTGCTTTCCCGTAAATAAAGAGCTTACGCTTCGTGGCTGTTGATGAAACGTTATGAAGTTTGGAGAACGGAAAAGTGGCGGAAATGGTGCAATGGTCCGAATTACCAAGAGGTGCAAGAACATCAACTTCGTATTTATCAGGATGCGAAGTGAGAAAAAGGTCGAGAGTGTTGAACTGGTGCCCTGAAACACACGCGATATGTGTTGGATCATTCACTAATTGCGCAAGGTGATTATGCGCGGCGAATAGCTCAGCATATTGACCCTCCGGTGTTGTGTGGCTTGAATGGCGAAGACAAGACGAATTATGTATGTTAAAATCGCCAGCAACGACGATTTCGCTGTTAGGGCAATTTTCGAGGATCTTTGTTATTATGTCAGAAATGGTGTCGAAGCCAGTTATTGTTGCATCCCTTCTTGCGTTTGGACTTCTGTACACAAATCCGAAGTGCAATATGTGCTTCCTGACTGTGAATTTCACCCATAGACAGCTGAATTCTGCTTCATAAGTGCACAAGGATTGCTGGCACTGGAAGGCTACATCGTCACGTATGTACACGACAAGACCACTATGAAAATAAAAAAGCGAAAGAAGGTGATACCCAGGGATATGAAAATCCTGTGGATCAGCATTTTCAGATACCTGGGTTTCACATAAGGCGAAAACATCCGGCCGATGAAAACAAATGTGTGCATAGACTGAAAAGAAATTTACTCTAAGCCCACGAATATTACAGAAGTCTATTCTAAAATTGCCTACCATTACGATATCGAAAGTATTCAAAAAAAAATGTATCTGTTACTAGTACAAATAACAATGGAGTGAATTGCTGATGTCTGTCTGTCCGTCTGTCTGTTTGGTGTCTGTCTGTCTGTCAGTTGAAATCACGATAGCGTCTAAACGAAAAGAGCTAGCTTAAACTTAGCAAAAACATTCTTCATCTATGAGAAAATTTTGGTATTGAAATTGGGCAAAATCGGTTAGCATTTGACCATCGTCTAGGCTAATCGCTTATTTGCTAATAAATGACAAATTATAATAGTAATGATGACAAACTTTGGTATCTAGAAGTTTTACATAAGCAATAGGCAGCATATACAGGTATGTGATGGAAAACGATCGTTTTCAAATCGATCGATTTCAGATATATTTTTGAGATATATTTTTGAGATTTTCGGTTATTTCCCCAAAAAACTCAAACCAAATGAAAGATAAAATATTATTCAAAAGGATTAAAGCCAAAATTTTCATTATTTTTGGGGGAAATAACCGAAAATTAGCTAAAAAATATGTCTGAAATCGATCGATTTCAAAACGAAAATGTCCATCACATACCTGATAAAATTTCATTGAAATCGGTTTACATTTAGTCATAGCTCCCATACAAAAAACTTACGAAAACAGCCTAAATTTCACCTAAAATACACCTAAATGCCAATAAATCTAAAAGTATAACAGATATTACCACTAAATTTGGCACAAGAAAGTCTTATATCAGTGCCAGCCAGTGTGTACTGTCACCATTTGACCATAGCTCCCATATAAAAAACTAATGGAAACACAAAAATACATAAAGAAAAGGTTGTTTATGTCCGTCTGTCCGTCAGATAAAAGCACGATAGCGCCTTAACGAAAAGAGCTAGAGGGACAAAATTTTACAAAAGTATTTTGGATATCTGGAAAAGATGTGTGTTTAAAATGGACAAAATAGGTTCAAATTTAGTTAACCCCGCCCCGGGAAGCACATTAGTGCTGATAAATTGAATACAATTGTTTTTTATTGAAAATTGATGAAATCGGTTCACATTTAGTTAAAGTTCCCATATAAGCCCGCCCGGGAATCACATTAATGCTGATAAATTGAATACAATTGTAATAGCTATGACGACTAAATTTAGAATATGGAACTATTTTGCAACTATTGGTTAGTATATCAAATTTTATAGGAATCGGTCCATCTTTGGCCATAGTTTTCATATAAAAAAAAAAAATAAGCAAGAGTGTTAAATTCGGCTGTGCCGAATCTTATATACCTACCATTAAGTTGAGTTAAATTTAGAAACATATCTCATATATCTACAAGGGTGCAGCTAATTCAAAATCTGGACCAAAACTGAAAAAATCGCTAAGCTAATTGGTATTGTTGGTAAAACCTTTGTTTTTTATTGAAAATGGATGAAATCGGTTCACATTTAGTTAAACTTCCCATATAACCCCGCCCCGGGAATCACATTAATGCTGATAAATTGAATACAATTGTAATAGCTATGACGACTAAATTTAGAATATGGAACTATTTTGCAACTATTGGTTAGTATATCAAATTTTATAGGAATCGGTCCATCTTTGGCCATAGTTTTCATATAAAAAAAAAAAAAAATAAGCAAGAGTGTTAAATTCGGCTGTGCCGAGTCTTATATACCTACCATTAAGTTGAGTTAAATTTAGAAACATATCTCATATATCTACAAGGGTGCAGCTAATTCAAAATCTGGACCAAAACTGAAAAAATCGCTAAGCTAATTGGTATTGTTGGTAAAACCTTTGGTCTAAATTCGGTTGCCGTAGCTTTATAGTTCAACATCTGAAAATATTTTACTGGATTCCCTAGTATATACTTTGATCAAAATTCGGTCTCATAACCGGGTATAGTTTTACATTAATAAGTTGTTAAATACTTTTCGTTGTGATTAATATGTAGTTAGGCTAAACAGGTTAATAGTAATACGGCAGGTCCATATATTTCGCTATAAGTTCCTAATGCATTCATCATATACAAAGTCTGGGCTGAACATTGATTGATGCCTATCCAATTTCATAGGTGCAATCTTAGTATAATGAATGTACCTCCAAATCTTTGTGATTGCTGATATAAAAAGGGGATGTTATATATATAAGAATTATAGCCAAATGTTGACCGATTGTTACAAAATGTTACACACTGGCTGGTATATATATAGAGCTTGTTCTTGCAAAATTTAGTGGCCATAGCTATCATAGTTTCTAATTTAATAGCTTTTAACTGGACTTTGCTAAAATTTTTGGTTTCCGTGAGTGTTTTTTATATGAAAGCTAAAGTCAAATATGGACTGATTCCTATAAAAATTGATAAACTGATCAAAAATTGCATAAAACTACCCTATTTTAAATATAATCGTCATAGCTATTACAATTGTATTCAATTTATCAGCATTAATGTGTTTCCCGGGGCGGGGTTATATGGGAGCTCTTACTAATTTGGAACCGATTTTGTCCATTTTCAACACACATCTTTTTTAAGACATCCAAAATACCTTTGTAAAATTGTCCCTTTAGCTCTTTTCGTTAAGGCGCCATCGTGCTTTTATCTGACGGACAGACAGACACAAACAACCTTTTCTTTATGTAGTTTTGTGTTTCCACAAGTTTTTTATATGGGAGCTATGGTCAAATGGTGACCGATTATGACAAAATTTTGCACACTGGCTGGCATTGACATAAAACTTCCTTGTGCCTAATTTAATCTTACTAGCTCTTGTAGTTAAGGAGCTATCACGATTTTATCTGACGGACAGACGGACATAAATCCCCCATTCTTTTTGAATTTTTGTGTTTTCGTAAGTTTTTTTATATGGGAGCTAGGTCAAATGGTGACCGATTGCGACAAAATTTTGCACACTGGTTGGCATTGATATAAGACTTTCTTGTGCAAGATTTAGTGGTTATATCTGTTATACTGTGAACCGATTTTGATGAAATTTTATACGCTGCCTAGGACTATTGCAAAACTTCTATATACCAAATTTTATCAGCATAGCTACTATAATTTGTCATTTATTAACAAATAAGCGATTAGCCTAGACGAGGTTATACGGGAGCTATGGTCAAATGTGAACCGATTTTGCCCAATTTCAATACCAAAATTCAGAGATGAAGAATATGTTTACTAAGTTTCAGTGAGCTAGCTCCTTTCGTTTAGGCCTTATCGTGATTTCAACAGACAGACAGACAGTCAGACGGACAGACGGGCATCGCTCAATCGTCTTAGAATTTCATAAGGATTCAGAATATATATCGTTTTTGATTTTTGAGCCAATATTAAGGAAATTACAAACGGAATGACAATCTCAATATACATCCCATTCTTTTTGATGGTGGGTATAAAAATGTAGCAAAGGCCAGTTAAAAGCAATTAAATTAGAAACTATGATAGCTATGGCCACTAAATTTTGCAAGAATATTTTCTATATAATTATATAAAAAGCTTAACGAAAATTATTTAAATTTATTAATGCTAAACTATACGCGGTTAGGAGGGTAAATTTTGTGCAAAGTAAGTAAATACTAGGGAAACCACTTACATACTTTTAAAAGTTATAAAGCTACTGCTATCGAATTTAGTCCAAATATTTTGCCAACTACCGTTACATTTTTTTCGAATTTGGTCCACATGTTTCTAAATTTAACACAACTTGATGGTGGGTATATAAGATTCGGCGCAGCCGAATATAACACTCTGACTTGTTTAACCATCCCACTGTGCGCTGTTATAGGTTAAACTTATAGTGACGCTTGCACGTGCAGTTTTTGCATTTAAGTGCAATGATTTAAAATGTGGCAAAATTTTCCTTATATTTACCTTTGCTGTCGAAGTAAACATTTGCATGTGTACCCAAATGTGTAATATGTAAATTTGTTTTCCCCGATGTTGAAATTATAATTATGTCCCTGTTAAAAGAACTTAAGTCTCGGGTGCACATAAATATATATGTCTATTTGACCATAATGCAATACGTTTATGTACATTAAAAAGATTTGAAAAGACAACTGAAAATTGCAAAATATCCAACAGCAATACACCAAATGATTACACAGCACAACAAAATAAAAAAATTCATATGCTCTTAAAACCACTATACAATGTTGATGTATCATGACTACCTTTGCACAAAAATGGTAAAATTTTTAAATTCTATGGCAAGATTTAAAAACATTTTTTTTTTAAATTGCAATATTTTTAGACGTTTCTTCAAATAATTAATGATAACTCAAAAACTACTAGTCCGATATTATTAAAATAAAATCAGAAAAATTAAGATTTACATAGCCTTTAATTCGTCTATATATCGCGTTTCAATCGGATCAATAGTATCGGAGTTATAATAATAAACTTAAGAAAAAATATATTTTTTACATAAAAATGACAAAAATTTTCATTTTAAAAAAATCATCAAAAATCGAAAACGGCAAAAAACTTCCAGGTTTATTATTTCATCGCATAGCGACATATAATAGCAACAAAATCAGATATCGACCATACGAATCGATTGATTTTTTTTAATTTATTCACAATTTAGTGAATTCGCTCATTTTCACAAAATTTTAGTTTTTTGCTTGATATACGTATACAGGGTTTTTCAAATGTATGAAAAAAATAGATTTTAGAATTTCAAGGAGTGCCGGTAGGATTATTGTGAGATTTGGTGAGGAACTTTCACCAACAAAATCGGGCTATTTAAGTGAAACGTAGTATACATATATGTGCGTACATATCAACAAAAGTTTTAACACGCGTTCACCTGGAGCATTACTACAAAATAAAAATTATGCTTCATAGTTTGCCCATTAAAGGGCTCTTAAACTTTAGACACGATGCGCATAGAACATTTTCCGATTTGGCTCAAATTTTCAGAACTAAGCTTTTAGACCAGTTATTAAAATATTCCTCTGAAAAACTTTGAATTTCATGAAAATAATTTTGGCTGTCACCCTAATGTGCATATATTGCATATAATTATTTAAAATTACTTTAGATAATTATCGAAAAATTATTGAAACCGCAATAAAATTTTGCAACAAATGACAATTTAATAAATTTAAACACACGCATATTCTCAGTTGCAATAAATTGTCATAAAATGATTAACTGAAGCAATAATTATTCATATAAGGTAAATCCAAAATTATTATTTTTAATATACCCTACACGAATGTAAGAAGGAAGGTATACAAATAAGGTTTTTGCTCGTAAAGTTTTTCATTAGGTACTTGAACATTCGCTATGGAAATTTGAAATTGGAACATTATTTCGATTATCTTAAATATGATTGAATATCCGGAATGAGATTTTACCCAGGAAATTACGGCCAAAACCCCCATAGTTATTTTTGATTTTTTATACCAACTATCCAAAAAAGAATGGGGGGGTATATTGAGATTGTCATTCCGTCTGTAATTTCCTTAATATTAGCTCAAAAACCAAAATTGATGTATATTCTGAATCCATATAAAATTCTAAGAAGATTGAGCTATGTCCGAAAGGGTATAGGTCACTAAAATTTGGCACAAAATAATCTCCATTTATTGGAAAATGTTGGTGTTGAAATCAGACAAAATCGGTTCACATTTGACCAAAGCTGCGGTATAACCTCGTCTATGCTATTTGCTTATTTGCTAATAAATTAAAAATTATAATAGCTATGATGACAAAATTTGGTATCTAGAAGTTTTACATAAGCACTAGCCAGCATATAAAATTTCGTCGAAGTTGGTTCACATTTAACTATAGCTCCCATACAAAAAAACTTACGGAAACAGCCTAGATTCCACCTGAAATTTACTTTAGCGCCAATAAATGATAAACTGCAATAGCTTTGGCCACTAAATTTAGCACAGGGAAGTTTTATGTGAATACCAGCCAGTGTGAAAAATTGTGTTAAAATCGGTCACCATTGGACCATAGCTCCCCTATAAAAAACTTACGGGAACACAAAAATACAAAAAGAAAAGGGGGTTTATGTCCGTCTGTTCGTCAGATAGCTCCTTAACTATAAGAACTAGGAGACAAAATTTTACAAAAATATTTTTGAGATGTAACAAAAGTTGTGTACTGAAAATGGGCGAAATCGGTTCACATTTAGTTAGAGCTCCCATATAACCCCGATCCGGGAAACACATTAATGCTGATAAATTGAATGCAATTGTAATAGCTATGACGACAAAATTTAGAACAGAGAAGTTTTAGGCAACTATTGGTCAGTATATCAAATTTTATTGGACTCGGTCTATATTTAGCTTTAGCTCTCATATAAAAAACTTTTCCGGAAACAACCAAAATGTCAGAAACGCCAGTTAAAAGCTATTAAATTATAAACTATGGCAGCTATGGCCATTTTTGCATAAATATGCTTTATGTAAATAACAGCCAGTATATAAAATTTTGTGAAATCGGTCAACATTTGGCTATAGTTCCAATATATGACATCTACTTTTTATACCCTTCACCACCATAGGTGGAAAGGGTAGTTATAAGTTTGTGCTGATGTGTGTAAAGCATATAAATATTTGTCTTAGACCCACCTTTTAGTATACCAATAGGCTTATAATCACTTTCTGAGTTGATTTAGCGATGCCAGTCCGTCCGTTCTTCTGTCTAGATGGCTGGACCCCCCATCTAAACCATGTAAAAAATGTAATTAAAGTACAGGTCGCAATTCTAAAGATAATTTGATGATATTTGGCACAGATCATTTTTTGATAGTGGGACCCTGGTTATTGAAATTCGTCAAAATCGGTTCATTATTTATGGTACATCCCATACATCTCACTTCCCAGAATTGATATTTTGGCCACAAATATCAATATTTTTTTCATGAAATTAAAAAATCATACTGATTATGTTAACCAAAATCACTGAACCAAATTTCGTTGAAATCGGTCTAAATTTGACCATAGCTCCCATACAAACTCTTCTATTAAAACGCACTAAATAAGACTGATATAACTAAAACCCTCGTAAATCTGTAGATAATGACAGTTTTGAGGTTATTTTTTACGTACATAATTTTTCTAAAAACTATAATCAATTTGCTAAATTTCAAAAAATATAAAAGTTTTGAGAAAATGTTTGTATGATGACGAAATTTATCAAATATTTACCTCTACACACGAAAAAGAACACCTTTGGCCTTAGTGGTGAAGGGTATCGTATGGTCGGGCTTGAAAGACTATAGTACTTTCTTACTTGTTATTTTAGACAGATGATTTAACTAGGAAATACAGTGGTATACTTTTTGCTTTCTTGGTTAGTCTACTTAATCAGTTAGTACCTGGTTGACCGAGCCTTGCTCGGGGCTTTATGATAAGCATTTTGTGGCAAATTTTTAAGTTTTTATATATTTTATTTTATACAGTTACAGATTAACTTATTTTAAACATTTTTGGAAATTGTTCATACCAACAGAAACCTCCGTCGACTCATGCGCAACAACTTTGCTAAAGATTATAGTCTGATCAAATGCACAGTTTACGATTAAATTCATTTTGAGTAGTTTTCAGTGGCGCCACCTGAAGCCGTTCATACCACATCTGCTTATGCGTAACAACTTTGCTTATGATCATAACATGATCAAATGCGCAGTTTAAGATTTAATTATCTTTGAGTAACTTTCAGTGGCGCCAACTGTCGGACTTTGGTCATTACAATTAATAAACCTTCGTCAGATTATCCGCGACAACTTTGCTAAAGATTATAGCATGACTAAATGTACAGCTTACGATTAAATTAACTTAGAGTAATTTTCAGTAGCGCCACCTGTCGGAAATTATTCACACCAATTAAAAAGCATTCGCCGGCTCATGCGCTACAACTTTGCAAAAGATCATAGCATGATCAAATGTACAGTTTACGATTTAATTCAATTTTAGTAATTTTCAGTGGCGTCACCTGTCGTAAACTAGGCTTACCAATTTAAAAACCTTCGCCGGCTTATCCGCAACATCTTTGCTAAAGAGTTCACAGTTTACTATTCTATAAAGAACACACATACTGAAAAACATTCATTTGCTTTAAAGTTATAACGTTACTAATTTTTTCCCCTTTTTATCCCCTAATTTCAAAAAGTTCTATATGCATAACTGGTACTTCTTTGGTACCAATTGAATTCGGTACATTTTATTAAAACGCAGTTAACATAATTTTCCTATTCATATTACTTTTTGAGATGTTAAGTTCATCAGTTATCCATTTTTTTACCCATTTTGGCCACAAAATCAAAAAAGTACCAAATACGTGTTCAATATTTCTTTCACATCTATTGACTGCAGTACAAAGTTCCTTTCTATATTCTTTGGTTTAAAAAATAAGAGTGGATTAAAAAAGTACCAAAAAAACTATTTTCACCCTTTTTTACCCATTATCGGACATAGTTTCAAATAAGTACCAAACACCTGTCCGCTTATTTTCATAGCTGTTAAAAACGTAATTTTCATTTTGTTTCCTACTCACTCAAAGAATTATGCAGTTGCAAATGGATTTTCATAATTAACAGCCTGTTCACAAAACTGTCATACGTTAGAAGACAATCGAATACTAGCCTAACGATAATGCTCTAAATTGAGTTCATTTTCTTTTTTCGTTTGGAAGTAAAAGCCACAGAAGAATATATAGAAGGTCGTCAGCTGATCCACTAAAATTTAGTATTCTACTAAATCACACGTACACGAAATAAAAGCTTTTTTAACAAACAGAAAAGCTTTTTGCACTCAAAATTTTGTTTGAATAATTCCGCGAAATTTTGAATGAAACGCACTGTTGTAAATTGCACACATAAAATGTTATTTTTTTTTTAATATTTTAACATTATTTTAATGTAGAAACACTTTTTATTTTTTACAAACTGAAAATTTTTTTATTTTGTTTTCTTTCGACATTCTATTTTTTGTTTTGCTTAATTTATATTGAGCAAGTAGGGCTGCAATTTTTGGTATTAAAAAAATGAATGAAATTTAAAATAAAAGATTGTTTATACATTTTAATTATCCTAAAATCAAGTAAAACTCATTCTATACCTTAAAAGATGAATTTCTTAAGAATATATCCTAAAATTACTGAAAAAATCTTGAAGAAAATTTGCGTCCCATCATATCATACTTTTTTGTGCAACTGTTTGTATTCATAAAGAAAAGTAAAGCTTACCGATACCATATTACTGTTCCGTACTTTTGACATGTCCCAAGCGTACTTTGACTTTTTAGGTATTTATTTATTCTATGGTAAAAACTTCGTAATGAAATATCAAATAATAGTATTGGCATGAGATGTTTTATTATTTTTCTGAAAGCTTTTCCTTTAAAACTTAAGACTTTTGTAAAATGATGTTAACCCTAAAATTAAATAAAAACGAAAAATAAAAAAATTTAACATTTTTTTCAAAATTAAATTAAACATTTTTTCAATGATGTTCTTGGTATGAGAAAGACAAGTATTTAGTAAAAAAGTTCGAGTTTTAGGAACAAGTTCCCATATTTCGATAGACCGGATTCCAAAGAAACTAGAAACGGTAGAACATTGTGACACTCCAGTGGCTCAATAGAGTTGCATACCGACGAGCACGTTCACCATTTCCTACACTCGGTCGAGTAGCTCTTACAAAAACTCTTTTCTGAGACATGTATTGCGTAAGAAGATTTGAGTTTGGGAACGAATTCCCTAATTTCGTTAGGGCACATTCCAAAATAAAAACTATAGAAAAGTGTGACACTCCAGTGGTTCAATAGAGTTAGATAACATGCTGTAATCAATGAGCACTTTCGCCCTCTCTTGCACTCTTACATAGACCCTATTCCGAAACATGTATTGCTTTCCGGTGAAATATAACTCTCATGTATGGGCCGGTGCTTCAAAGTTTATTTTGGAACTTCTTGACCGAGTACAGGAGAGGGCAAAAGTGCTCATCGGTAACAGTAGGTTATCCAACTCTATTGTTCTATTGCTACTACTTTGGAATGTGCTCTAACAAAATCAGGAAACTCATTCTCGATACATGAACTTTCTTACGCAATGCACGTCTATCCATTAGAGCTCATCCTTTGGTAGTCGATTGACCAGTAGACAGACGGTGCTCTACAGATAGACGATATGCTAGCCGTAACTTCCTTCCCGCTGAAGTTTTTCCAACCAGTTGCAATATAGGAAAGTTTAAATCAAATATCCACAAACAGTACCTATTCCCCCTCCCACCACCTTTTCCCTCTCCCACAACCTTTTCCTAGTTTCAACACAATGCATTGTATTGTGTTCAGGTCCTAAACAAAAAAAAAAAAAAATAAATAAATAACCGTTTTTTGTTTCCCAGGCGATTAGAATTTTTTAATTGCCTGATTTGACATTTACTTTCGTCTATACATTTCATTTACGAACCAAAATTTTAAAAGCATTTTCTCGTTTCACTCAAAAAAAATTTCAAAAACCAAAAGTTAAATTTTTTCGTAAGTTGACGTACAATTTGAAAAAATTGTAGTTTCAAAAACAGGCTGTAAGAATTTTAGAATTTAAGATTTGACTACTTATTGTTAGTTCATGGTAAATGAAGATTCAATAAATAAATAATACATAAAATAAAAAAAAAATTTGTTTTTATACTTATTACTTTAGGAAATATAACGTTTTAGATTTTTTCCCCTTTTTACCCTCTTAGAGGCAAAGGTTCCAAAAGTCCCTTCTTCTTCGACCTATACATCAAAAAAGGTACCTACTGTCCAAATTTGATCAAAATCGTTAGAGCCGCTTTCGAAATAGCCATTCTATATATTGCTCGTTTAAGAATATAAGATAAGATAATGTCAGTACTGTATGATGTCATTTGGTCTGTCTTGACCAATTCTATTGATTATACATTGTAATACATTGCAAATATAGTCTAAGTAAAGATTTAATTATTTGACTAGAATGTAGTAAATAAATTTAAACTTTATGTAAATTTGCTAAATAATTATATAATTATTTCGCAACTTGCAAGTGATTTGATGTATTTTACTATTCAATATCATTTTAAACCCCAGAAGGTTCAGTTAAATCGCGCAAAAAGTTGCAAAAGATGGTTTCGAATAAAACTATACCACATATTAAAGAATTTACCAAAATTCCCTTTAATATTTTTTATGCAATTGGAGTTGTTGTCATACGCTGGACTCCGAACGAAAAACCCTCTGAACTACAATTGGCCTTTCTGTCAAAACTTTTTGCCATCATTATTATCTTAAATTGTGGATGTATTTTAGCGTACCGTCTGTTTATATTCAATACCCTGGATTCTTCCTTGGAAAAATCTGCTTATATTATCTATAGTACCTACGCCACAAAATGTTTATTTAAGCTTTTACTCTTTTATTACAAACGTGATAAGTTACGCGAAGCTTTGAAAATTTTGCATAACCTGTATCCCAAGACTTTGGAAGAAAGGTCACATTTTCGTTTGGATGATTATTTAAAGAGAATTCGATCGTTTAATCGATCTTTGACCATTTTTCATTATACAGTTGGTAATCTGTTTACTATGTTTCCTTTGGCGCAATCCGTTTATATGTATTATAGCAAGGATGGTGGAAAATTTCATTATGAAATTCCTTATCCAGGTTATTTTGGTTTGGATATAGAGACAAATTTTGGTTATACTGTTTCCTTTATACTCCAAGTTTTGGGTGTTTATGTTGCCTGTAGCGCTTTTATCGGCTGTGATTTGTTACTGATTACTTGTGTTCATTTAATAAACATGAACTTGGCGAATTTGTCTAGGTCCATTAGAGATTTTAGACCTTCAGGTGATTTAAGTGATTTGGAACAGTTAAAGGAATTTATGTTCTATCATAAGCAAATTTTGAGGTGAGTACTGAAAACAATAAAATAAAATATATTTTTTTACATGTCATCTATGGTTTGATTGTGTATTACAACCGAATTGTAGTTATTTCCATGATAAAAGAAATTAGTAAGGTATAACCGTTCTCTCTTTTGTCAGCCATATTAACTTTCTGACGTTTGATCGAATTATTATTTTCTTTTCTCAAATTATGCTACCATACTACTTTTGAAAATCCCAGTTTCTGTTTGCTATTATACTATAAACACAATCACGACTGCAGGCTACGGGCTACAACCTGTTAAAATTAGAATACATTCAAATAAAAATCATTTTTTTAAGCGTCGACATAGCCACACGACTACCGTCTACCGTTGTAGAAGTAGACAAAAAAATATATACATTTTATATATAATATAAAAATGTATATTTATATAACTCTAACTCAATAAAAGTGAAATTTACGCTGTCATAACTAACACGCTACATATGCTAGAGCTAAGTAATTTATGTTATATAAAAAAATTATAAAATTTTTTTGCCATGCTCGCATATACGTTGTACAAATAGATTATCTGAAGAGAGAGAAAGAGAGAATGTAGATGAAAGAGAAAAATGTTTCTATACTCTTTACAGCAAAACATTAGGAGAAAACTGCTGCTCTGTTTATAGACACAAACAGAACAACAACACCAGCGGAAACATCTAGAAAGCGAGGGAAAGAATTAAAAGCAGTGAACTTTGCACAATGGGACGGATAAGTTTAAAATTCGTCAAAATATTCTTATTAAGCTTTCGTATAATCGAATGTAAATTCAAAAGAAACTAAATTTTTTAATTCCAGATCTGCTGAACTCGTTGATAATGTCTTTAACATTTCGATTCTACAAAACTATATATGTACCTCTACGATTACCTGTTTGATTGGTATACAAGTAGTAAGTGGATCAAATTTTTTGGATTTGATTAAATATCTTGCATTTCTTTTACTCGTTTTGATACATATTTATTTCATTTCATCATTTGGCACAGAAATGATAAATAAAGTAAGTTACAAATTTTAGGAAAACGCAAATATATGAGAACAATTTATTTTCTTAACAGGGTTTGGATGTCCATTATGCTTTCATGCATCATCCCTGGTATGATGCTCACATCAAATATCAGAAAGCTTTGGTTCTGCCTCTGGCAAAAACTCAAAGGGAGATCCATTTGAATGCGTTTAAGTTTTTTGTAGTCTCAATGGAGTCATTTAAATCGGTGAGTTCAATGATATTAATCAGGAAGATTATCTTTATATATTTATGCTTCCTTTCAGTTGGTTTCAATTTCTTATCAATTTTTCACACTAATTAAAACACGATATGCTGAGAAATAAAATATTTTTAATTTATTAATTACTCTATCAAAAAACTATGTATGAACACAGTTATGGGCAAATAAATTGATTCATTATGATACTTCAAAAAAAAAAACAAGTAAAATTATTATATTCGGCTGTGCCGAATCTTATATACCCACCATCAAGTTGTGTTAAATTTAGAAATATCTCTCATATATACGAGAGTGCAGCTAATTCAAAATGTGGACCAAATTCGAAAAAAGTTGTTACGCTAGTTGGTATTGTCAGCCAAATATTTGGACTAAATTCGGTTGCAGGTGCTTTATAGTTCAACATTTAAAAGTATGTAAGTGGTTTCCCTAGTATTTATTTACTTTGAAAAAAATTCGTTATCGTAACCGGGGGTCAATTCTGGTTCTATGAAACAATGAAATGAAAAGTTTTTTCATGTTTTCATAGAAGTAGCGATTCTAATTTAGTAAAAAAATGAAAACATACGTCAAATCGTTATCATATGAAAAAAATCAATGAAACGAAACATATTTTTTCATCGTTTCATAACAATTGTCAAAATTTTTTCATATGAAAAGAAGTTTTTCACTGAAAAATTTTAAGTGAAAAATCAAAAAAGAAGAGTAAGATATAGCTTTGTATTATTCAACGCTGTAAGTGCTATTGTATATAGTCAAGCCCTTTGTTTAATAGCCAATTTTATTTATTTTTCGTCGACGGCGTGTTATTGCTATAGGATTACCGCCGACGGAAGATGCTGTGGTAATTAATAATTTTAATCGAAATTAATAATTACAAAAATTAAAATTGGTAATTAATATTTTAATAAAAATTAATAATTACGCAAATTGATGTTGCCGAGACCAACATTATTTGTTTCCTGTTTTACGTTTTTTTTCATAAAACAGTTGATAAAGTTTCATAACAACGAATGGAATGAAACGCTTTTTTCATAATACAAACGAGAATCAGAAAATAAGTGTTGGTGAAAAAGTATTATGAAAACTAGTTGTGAAAACTTAAATGAAAACTTTTTTTTTCATTTCATCGTTTCATAGAACCAGAATTGACCCCCGGGTATGGTTTTACATTAATAAGTTGTTAAATACTTTTCGTTTATCTTAATATTTAGTTAGGATAAATAAGTAATACGACAGGTCCATATATTTTGCTAGAAGTTCTTAATAGTAGATATTAAAAAAAGGGAATGTAATATATATATAAGAATTATAGCCAAATGTTGACCGATTGTAACAAAATATTTATATAAAACTTATTTTTGCAAAATTTAGCTGCCACAGTTTCTATTTTAATAGCTTTTAACTGGTTCTTGATAAATATTTTTTTGGTTTCCGGGAGTGTTTTTTATATGAAAGCTATAGTCAAATATGAACCGTTCTTTATTCTAAATTTAGTCATCATAGCTATTATATTGTACTCAATTTATCAGCATTCGGAACGGGGTTATATGGGAGCTCTAAGTATATGTGAACCGCCCATTTTCAGTACACAACTTTTGTTACATATCAAAAATACTTCTGTAAAATTTTGTCTCTCTAGCTTTTGTAGTTAAGGAGCTGTCGCGTTTTTATCTGACGGACAGACGGACATAAACCTCCTTTTCTTTTTGTATTTTTGTGTTTCTGTAAGTTTTTTATATGGGAGCTAGGTCAAATGGTGACCGATTGCTACAAAATTTGCACACTGGCTGGCATTGATATCAGACTTTCTAGTGCCAGATATACTGTTATACTTTTAGACTTATTGGCATTTAAGTGTATTTTTGGTGAAATTTAGACTGTTTTCGTAAGTTTTTTGTATGGGAGCTATGGCTAAATGTGAACCGATTTCGATGAAATTTTATATGCTGTCTATAGAAAAAATAGAATGTCGAAAGAAAACAAAATAAAAAAATTTTCAGTTTGTAAAAAATAAAAAGTGTTTCTACATGAAAATAATGTTAAAATATTAAAAAAAAAATAACATTTTGTGTGTGCAATTTACAAAAGTGCGTTTCATTCAAAATTTCGCGGAATTATTCAAACAAAATTTTGAGTGCAAAAAGCTTTTCTGTTTGTTGAAAAAGCTTTTATTTCGTGTACGTGTGATTTAGTAGAATAATAAATTTAAGTGGATCAGCTGACGACCTTCTATATATTCTTCTATGGTAAAAGCTTCGTAATGAAATATCAAATAATATTGATATTTTATTACTTTTCTGAAAGCTTTTCCTGTAAAACTTAAGACTTTTGTAAAATGATGATAAAATGAAATAAAATCAAAAATAAATAAAAACAAAAAAATTTAACTTTTTTTTTTTTCTGGGTATGAGAAAGACAAGTATTAAGTAAAAAAGTTCGGATTTTAGGAAGAAGTTCCCTGATTTCGATAACTAGAAACGATGGAACATTGTGACATTCCAGTGGCTCAATAGAGTTGCATACCGACGAGCACGTTCACCCTTTCCTACACTCGGTCGAGTAGCTCTTACAAAGACCCTATTCTGAGACATGTATTGCGTAAGAAGATTTGAGTTTGGAACGAGTTCCCTAATTACGTTAGGGCACATTTCAATGTAAAAACGATAGAAAAGTGTGACACTCCAGTGGTTCAATAGAGTTGGATACCATGCTGTCATCAATGAGCACTTTCGCAATCTCTTGCACTCTTACATAGACCCTATTTCGAAACATGTATTGCGTACCGGTAAAATACAACTCTCATGTATGGGCCGGTGCTTCAAAGTTTATTTTGGAACTCCTTGACCGAGTACAGGAGAGAGCAAAAGTCCTCATCGGTAATAGTAGGTTATCCAACTCTTTTGTTCTATTGTTACTACTTTGGAATGTGCTCTAACGAAATCAGGAAACTCGTTCTCGATACATGAACTTTCTTACGCAATACACGTCTATCTGTTAGAGCTAATCCTTTCGTAGTCGATTGACCAGTAGATAGACGATACTGTACAGTTAGACGATACGCTAGCCATACAGTTCGTGTGTAGAATTTGCTTGCCGCAGAAGTTTTTCCAACCATTTGCAATATAGGGAAGTTTGAATCCAATGTCCACAAACACTTCCTATTCCCCCTCCCGCCTATTCCCTTTTCAACACCCTGTTCCTAGTTTCAACACAATGCATTGTATTGTGTTCAGGTCTTAAACAAAAAAAAAATAAATAACCGTTTTTTTGTTTCCCAGGCGATTAGAATTTTTTAATTGCCTGATTTGACATTAACTTTCGTCTATACATTTCATTTACGAACCAAAATTCTAAAAGCTTTTTCTCGTTTCACTCAAAAAAAATTTCAAAAACCAAAAGTTAAATTTTTTCGTAAGTTGACGTACAATTTGAAAAAATTGTAGTTTCAAAAATACTACTCATACTATATCGAATTTATCAAATCTCTCCTTCATCTTCGCATTCTGAGGAATTCAAAATTGAATTTTAAATTTTATTCTGAAACTTTTCTAATCAATCAATTTTACTCTGTCATTTATGGTTTTGTTGTTTTAAATCAAATTCAAATGTTTGATTGTTTGTTTACAAATACGGAACAAATACCCCCATTCATGTTTGCTTTAGGGCTTGTTTTGTATGTATGTATCTATGTATGTACTTGGAAATGAGAAATCAAATTTGGTTTCGAGTTAAACAGGAAAACATTCATCAGCGGTTTTGCCAGCATAAAATCAAATGAAGTGAAAAGTTTTTGAATTTTTTGCGAAACTAATTCATATAATGACAATAAAATACCTAAGAAATGAAATTATTGTAATATATTTCTAAATATTTATGATATACTACTTTAAGTTAAATACATCTAATAATAAATGTATACTTTC
The DNA here is from genome assembly GCA_933228675.1 of Stomorhina lunata. Taxonomy (NCBI): domain Eukaryota; kingdom Metazoa; phylum Arthropoda; class Insecta; order Diptera; family Rhiniidae; genus Stomorhina; species Stomorhina lunata. The sequence goes on along the minus strand of OW121742.1, from coordinate 100,821,211 downwards.
TAATAATAAACACTTGCTTTTAAATTTGAAAAATAAAAAAAAAATTAAAACCCCAAAAAACTTTCTTCTTCTACCTTATACCTTCACAAGTGCACCAAAATCAATACCTCAACACCACTAATAGAGTTTAAATATAAAATTAAGTAAATAACATAAATATTTTAAATAAAAAACAAGTAAGAGTGTTATATGCGGCTGTGCCGAATCTTATATACCCACCATCAAGTTGTGTTAAATTTAGAAACATATCTCATATATCTACAAGGGTGCAGCTAATTCAAAATCTGGACCAAAACTGAAAAAATCGCTTAGCTAATTGGTATTGTTGGTAAAACCTTTGGACTTAATTTGGTTGCCGTAGCTCTATAGTTCAACATTTAAAAATATTTTAGTGGTTTCCCCAGTATTTACTTTGATCAAAATTCGGTCTCATAACCGGGTATAGTTTTACATTAATAAGTTGTTAAATACTTTTCGTTGTGATTAATATGTAGTTAGGCTAAACACGTTAATAGTAATACGGCAGGTCCATATATTTCGTTAGGAGTTCCTAATGCATTCATCATATATAAAGTCTGGGCTGAACATTGATTCACGCCTATCTAATTTTATAGGTGCAATCTTGATATAATGAATGTACCTCCAAATCTTTTTGATTGTAGATATAAAAAGGGGATGTTATATATATAAGAATCATAGCCAAATGTTGACCGATTGTAACAACATTGGCTGGTATATATATAGAGCTTATTCTTGCAAAATTTAGTGGCCATAGCTATCATAGTTTCTAATTTAATAGCTTTTACCTGGAGTTTAATAAAATTTTTGGTTTCCGTGAGTGTTTTTTATATGAAAGCTAAAGTCAAATATGGACTAATTCCTATAAAATTTGACAAACTGATCAAAAATTGCATAAAACTTCCCTATTTTAAATATAATCGTCATAGCTATTACAATTGTATTCAATTTATCAGCACTAATGTGTTTCCCGGGGCGGGGTTATATGGGAGCTCTAACTAAATTTGAACCGATTTTGTCCATTTTCAACACACATCTTTTTCAAGATATCCAAAATACTTTGGTAAAATTTTGTCCCTCTAGCTCTTTTCGTTAAGGCGCTATCGTGCTTTTATCTGACGGACAGACGGACAGATGGACATAAACAACCTTTTCTTTATGTATTTTTGTGTTTCCCTAAGTTTTTTATATGGGAGCTATGGTCAAATGGTGACCGATTATGACAAAATTTTGCACACTGACTGGCATTGACATAGGACTTCTTTGTGCTTAATTTAGTCTTACTAGCTTTTGTAGTTAAGGAGCTACCATGATTTTATCTGACTGACAGACGGACATAAATCCCCTTTTGTTTTTGAATTTTTGTGTTTCCATAAGTTTTTTATATGGGAGCTAGGTCAAATGGTGACCGATTACGACAATTTTGCACACTGGCTGGCATTGATATAGTACTTCCTTGTGCCAAATTTAGTGGTTATATCTGTTATACTTTTAGATTTATTGGCATTTAAGTGTATTTTAGTTGAAATTTAGGCTGTTTTCGTAAGTTTTTTGTATGGGAGCTATGGCTAAATGTGAACCGATTTCGATGAAATTTTATATGCTGCCTAGTGCTTCTGTAAAACTTCTAGATACCAAATTTTGTCATCATAATTGTTATAATTTGTCATTTATTAGCAAATAAGCGATTAGCCTAGACGAGGTAATACGGGAGCTATGGTCAAATGCTAACCGATTTTGCCTAATTTCAATACCAAAATTTTCTCATAGATGAAGAATGTTTTTGCTAAGTTTCAGTTAGCTAGCTCCTTTCGTTTGGACTTTATCGTGATTTCAACAGACAGAAAGACAGACGGACAGACAGACGGACAGACAAACGGACAGACAGACAGACAGACAGACAGACAGACATACAGACAGACAGACAGACAGACAGACAGACAGACAGACAGACAGACAGACAGACAGACAGACAGACAGACAGACGGACAGACAGACAGACAGACAGACAGACAGACATACAGACAGACAGACAGACGGACATCGCTCAATCGTCTTAGAAATTCATAAGGATTCAGAATATATATCGTTTTGGGTTTTTGAGCCAATATTTAGGAAATTACGAACGGAATGAGCCAATATTAAGGAAATTACAAACGGAATGACAATCTCAATATACCCCCCATTCTTTTTGATGGTGGGTATAATAAACATTCAAATCTTAAACAAACATTGACCTTGTAAAAAAAAATTAAATGAAAAATATAAATTTATAATAAGTTATTGTACTTGGCCTCTGGCGCGACCGCAAATAAATAATTAATATAAAAAATCTAAAAATCTGTCAAAAAAAACTTAAACAATAAAATTTACAAACTTTAGATAAAAAAACATAATTAATAAGAAATTTAAAACTTCTAGGAAATCAAAACAGAAATTGTAAGCAATTTTTTGTCGAAAAATTTTTTGAAAAATCAAGAAAGGGCACTTTGTTTATATGTAAATGTTGTCGTAGAAGTAGCCCTGTAGTAAAACTGGGGTCATGTGTCTCCATGTCAACACTTTGTGTAACATCAATTCAAATGTCCCCAATTTTAGTTCAGTACTGAAATAGTGAATATATAGAGACAACTATTCTAGTATATATCTGGTGACATTGTCAACGAATGTGTCAACATATATGTATACCAATAGGCCCCGATTTGATCCCAATGTCTCCATTTGGACCAAAAGAACTACAAAGTCAATACTAAGTAAATAGTTGTAATGTCTACTGGTAGATTTCGTATGATTGATGAACCTTCAAAGTTGGTCACATCGGGTGTTCGACTTTTTTAAAAATTCGCCAAAAATCCATTTATGGATGGATTGAAAAGAAGTTTTAAACTTAAGTTGTCCTTGAGAAGATCTACACAAAATATGCTTATATTTGTAGGTTATCTCCTTTGGCTTTCGAGATATTTGGGTAAAAATAATTTTTGGGTTGGTTTTTTACCTATTTTTTTAAGCTTTTGTTGATCTGGTGGACGAATCTGAAGAATATTCTTTAAGTTCTTAATAAAATTCTAAATAATGTTTGTGCAATTTGGCTATACATATCTTCTTTCATTTACAAGTACAAACAAGTAAGAAAGCGCTATAGTCGGTCAAGCCGACCATACGATACCCTTCACCACTAAGGTCAAAGGTGTTATTTTTCCTGTATAAAGACAAATATTTGCTAAATTTTGCCATCATACAAACATTTTCTCAAAACTTATATATTCAACCTGTTTCTGTCATTTGGACTTATATGAGAGCGAGGGTCAAATGTAAACCGATTATCTCGAAATTTGGCAAATTGATTATAGTTGTTACAAAAATTAAGTATGCAAAAAATAAACTCAAAATTTTCATTATCTTTAGATTTACGAGCGTTTTAGTGATTTTTTGTCTCATTTAGTGCGTTTTTGAAGAAGAGTTTGTATGGGAGCTATGGTCAAATGTGGACCGATTTCCACGAAATTTGGTACAGTGATTTAGATTTACATAAGCAGTATTTGTTTTAAATTTCATGAAAAAATATTGATATTTGTGGCCAATATAGCCAGACGGACGGACGGACGGACATCGCTAAATCGACTCAGAAAATGATTCTAAGCCTATTGGTATACTAAAAGGTGGGTCTAAGACAAACATCAGCACAAACTTATAATACCCTTTCCACCTATGGTGGTGAAGGGTATAAATATTCAAAGTTGAAACATAAAAAAATATCACTATTTTTTGAGTTTTTCTCTAAAATATAAAAATATTTTCTTAAGAAAGATTAAAAATTTTTTAAGTTTTTAAAAGAAGACATAATGAGAATGCATATAAAACAAATTTCTTGTCAATTGGACTTTTGCTCCTAGCACATGCCCTCTCCAAAAAATGCCATTTTGTAAAAAAGAAATTTTAGTTTAAGCACAAATTTCTCAAAAGGCAAAGCACCGATTTGAAAAAAATTATAATGTTCATATTTTCTGACATATCTGTTATTGATTAGAAAAGTTTTTTTCTGAAACGCGCTGCAAATAAAGAAAAAAAATCGAAAAAAATTTTTTTAATTTTTTTCGTCGCACATTGGGCCAAAATACATTTTTCGTTATATCTTCGGCATTTACAGTCGGATCTTAAAGTGTGATATATCGATGTTTTTGTCTCGGGGAGGCCAATATTTTGCTTTAATAGTAATTTATCTCAGATATCCAGTTGCAGGATTTATTCATCAGACCTCAGTTCCTACCACCCTAGTGTACCACCCTAATATCAGAAAATTAAAGCTCTTAAAAAATCGGTAGACTTTTACAAAAGAAGTTTTTCGATAATTCTAACCGAACTATTAAAAACAAGCAATTTTTGTTTTTGCCGCACATTGGGATCGCCAAAGTACATTTTTCGTTATATCTTCGGACGACGTTTAACAAATCCTTCGTCGGCCTATAGAAAATAATGCCTACTTTTCCCATCCTAAGAATATTTTGTTGTTGATGATAACAGATCCGCTAGTACGTTCAGATGGCCAGATATGAAGCAAGAATTTTTTTTATGAGTTTTATGCAAAGTCTTCTGGTTTTTTTGGCCTATTAATCTTTTCTCGTACTACGGCTCGAGATATTCCAAGTCTCACAGCCGTATAAGAGCACGACTTTGACATTGGTGTTAAAAACTTTAATTTTGGTGGTGGTTGAGATATTTTGTGATCTCCAGAATTTGTTTAGAATTCCAAAAGCTTGCTTTGCTTTGCATAACCTGTTTTGGATATCTGCTTTGCTATCTCCGCTTTTTGAAATAATACTCCCAAGGTAGCAGAAAGTTTCGACTTCATCAATGGGTTACCCAGCAAGATAAAATTTGGTGTCATTTAGTGAGTTTATTCGCATTGACTAAGTTTTTTTGATGTTAATCTGAAGACCAGCTAGAACAGCACGAGAGGCAAAGGTTTGAAGTTTGGATTGCATGCTAGAAAATCGGTGAGCAAACAGACAAACGTCGTCAGCGTAATCAATGTCGTCTAGTCTGTCGTGAAGACCCCAGGAGATACCATGTTGCCCAGACAGATTTATTCAATACAACATCAAGAACTGTATTAAATAGCAATGGGGACAACACACACCCTTAACGGACTCCTACCCTCACACTGATTGGTTGACTCTGACAACCTTCATGGAGAATACAACAGAACGCGTTATTGTAGAGCTCATTGATGAGTCGTATAATCTTCTCAGGTTCTCCTTTGCATCTTAAAGCTTCCCAAATAGCGCTGTGCTCTAATGTATCAAATGCACGTTTGAAATCAATAAACAGTAGGTAAAGGGGAGAACGCCATTCAACCGATTGTTCCACAATAACCCTTAGGCTATTGATGTGATCAATGCATGATTTATTTGGTCTAAAGCCAGCTTGTTCCTGTCTTAACTGTGGTTCGACAATGGATGCTATGCGACTGTGCAGAACATAGGCTATGACTTTATTGACCATGTTAAGAAGAGTGATGCCCCTCCAGTTCGAGCAGTCATGCAAATTTCCTTTTTTTGGGATGTTTATAATTAGACCTTCTCTTATGACATTTGGGTGTCTTTCGCCTGACCAGTATTTTGTTATTAACGGCTTTAAAAGCATTGTGTCAGCTTTTAATAATTCGGGTGGTATTCCGTCCATACCTGCAGATTTTCCAGACTTAAGGCGTTTAATTGCTGCAGCTATTTCTAGAGATGTTGGTGTTGATGTATCAAACTCGTTATTTGTGTGATGCTCAGGATCGCAATCACATATTTTACAGCACTCAGCCGGATTGACTGATAGTAGCTTTTTGTAGTAGCCTTTCCACAATTCCAGCTGTTGATCTTTGGCGTAGATCAAGTCGCCCTGCTCATTCATCAGTGGCCTTGAATTGCAATAATTATGGCCAGCAATTGCCTTTGTGATTCGATATAGGTCCTTGGATCGACCTGTATCGCTAGCTATTTGAGCTTCTTTGGCTAAGTTTTCAGCCCACTTCCGCTTATCCATCCTTGCGCTTCGTTTGACGTCATGATTTAAAAGTTGATACTCGCGCTGTCTTTGTTGTTTGATCTGCAAGGTTTTGGCGTCATTTAATTTACCTTTAACTAGTCTTCTGTCTTCAATCAGCTGCCACATTTTATTGGAGATCCAAGGCTTATTTGACTTTCTTTGATACCCTATTTCGGTAGCAGCAGTTTCAATGAAGGCTGTATTAATATCATTCCAGTAGGTATCTACATTCTGGGGGGTCAGCGATATTGTAAAGATCTGTTCTATTTCTCAACGCATTAGAGAACCTCATAGCAACTTCTGGTGATTTCAGTTTTTGAACCTCAAACCTTCTCCTGCTGGTACTTGGATTAGGTGCCACCGCTCTTAGCTTATTGCTAGGTGGTTGATCTGGTTCTCGGCTTTGTGATCTGGGGACACCCATGTGGATTTATGTATTTTTTTGTGAGGGAATAAAGTTCCACCCAGCTCCATATTAAAATTGTCACATAACTCTACAAGTCTTTCACCATTGTCAGTCATGCGACCCGTGCCATGCGTTCCCATCACACTCTCCCTACTGGTATTGTCAAAGCCTACTTGTGCATTGAAGTCGCCCATTAATATTTTAATGTCGCCATGACTTATGTTGTTAATTATTTGGGTTAGTCTTTCATAGAAACCGTCTTTTTCTACATCTTCGGCAGCCTCGGTTGGAGCATAACATTGAATGATGGATAAATTATTGGCTCATGTTTTAAATCTTGCAACAATTATTCTGTCTGTGTGTGGTTGCCATTCGATAAGAGCGTTTCTTGCCTCCTTACATAAAAGAAATCCAACCCCGCTTGATCTAGGTTGGACTGCTGCTCTACCAGCATATACGAGGGTTAAACCATTTGATGTTTGATGTTCGCCACTATCTGGCCAGCGTACCCCACTCAAACCCAATAAAAGTATATTATAAGTAATGAACTCTTTCTCAATTTGAGCAAGCTTTGTTGACTCTAGCATACTACGCACGTTCCAAAAATCCAATTCGTAATCTTTTTTTCAGTCCAATAGTCGTCATCAGGGGATTGTGGTTGTTATTTATATTTACATTTGTTTTGGTTTCATTAATCTTTTAAATTTTCGAAGGGAATAGCTGATTGGTCTATTGCTCCCCTAGGCTGGTACTGGGGCTGCCAGCTAAGCCACCAGCCTGGCTTGAAAAAATAGTCAGTAGCAACATTAGCGCGAGCGCCTACTTCCCGAGACGCCTTACATATATCAGCACAAACTTATTAAACCCTTTCCATTTATGATGATGAAGGTTACAAAGATTAAACTATTGGACAAAAGTATTGTACCCTATCACTTATTGGTGAAGGGTATACAAATTCTATTAAGAAACAAGTCATCATGACAATGCAGTTTTAATTGTCACAAAGTATTAAGAAAAAACAAGCAATTTGTAAAATAGAAAAAAAGTGTTTGTTTGTTGGTTAGCCTTTTTCGTTGGTAATAATTCTTAAGGAATTAGCAAGTGAAGCGTAGTTCAACATAAAAAGAGATAAAATGGAAAAATAAATGGGAAAATATACTTAAATAGTTATAATTAGTCATGTGCAACTAATACCAAAAGATTAAGTAGTTGAGAAAGTCTAATGCAGTGGCTTAGTAAAAGTTTTCATAGTATTTACAGCTGCAATGTAAGTAAGGGTCACAAGGATATGACCAAGCAGTTAAAAGAAATTTTAAAGTGGTGCAATAATAACATGTAAAGATAATAAGAAAATTTCAGTGAAACCAATTCAAAGATTTATTTATGTTTCTTACAAAATGATATTAACCCTTCTACTTTCTTTGGATTTGTGCCCTTCATATTACCCTTTGGGTCAATATGACCCAACAATGAAATATCAACAAAATTTCATATTTAACAAAGGATCTTTTCTTAATTTAGGACCAGCATTTAGGGGATGACCCCTACTTATGCAATGCATTGTGTTGGATGTAGGAAAATAAGTTATGGGAGGGGGGATAGATGGAGTATTGTTTATGGCTTTGAATTTACCTATATTGCAACTAACAGGTAAAACTTCTGCGGGGAGTGAATTCCACATACGAACTATGCGGCTGAAGAACAAATTTAATGTAACGTGTTGTTCGGTCTACCGACCAATCGACCACAAAGGAATGAGCTTTAACAGAATGACGTGTATTGCGTAAAATGTCAGAGTGTTGGGAACGAGTTCTCTGATTTCGTTAGAGCACATTCCAAAGTATTAACAATAGAACATTGTGACATAACTCAAATTGGGACGGTGCTCCTGCAAATCAATAGAGTTGGATACCCTACTGTCCCGATGAGCACTTTCGCCATTTCCTGCTCTCGGTCGAGAAGCTGCAAAATAGACTTTGAAGCTCCGGCCCATATATGAAGTGGGGTAAATAGTAAGGAGATCAGATGGAGTGAAGTATCTCTTGCACCATTTTAGAGGCACCTAAATGCTCTAAAATGGTGTATTTTGTCGAACAGACATCACATTAAATTCTCATGCCCAGAACATCAAGAGCATCTGATTCCTCAATATGCACACCACCCACTAATACAAATGAAGAAACATGGTTTGCCGCGCGTTTATGCGTAAGCATACATCATCTATTCACACGACCCCATTCTGAAATTGTTTCTAAATCTCGGTTTAGTGATTAATTCATGTTTTGTGTCATAGCGCCAAACTCAAGAAGGCGCTATCATCTGCAAAATAGTAGATCGGATTGGAAGCTTGACGTAGAAGGTCATTTATAAAGATAAGAAAGAGTTGGATAAAGAACAGAGTTTGCGGTACCCCTGAATTAATCATAAACTCGTATTCTTCTTCTGTTATCCTTGACTCCCAGTGGAGCATAGGGCCTCAACTCGTATGAAGAGAACCAATCTATAACAACTCGTATAGAGCGATCTCTGTGAAAACTCGATATAAACCGAGAGACGTTTTTATCGACACCAAAGGCAATAAGTTTGATAGAAGTGCTCCGTGCCCGTACACTATATCAAACGCCTTGGAAATATTCCTTTATCATTATAGCTATATCATTTGAGAACAACAGAAATGCGAAAATAGCGTTACGAAAACAGCCCATGAAAGGAAAAATATTCAATGAAAGCGATTATATTGATATTGACTGAACAAATTATTGATAGATGTTTCTAAATGAAGGTGAACCGAACTCAATTACGTTCAATAGGAAAAAAACTATGAAGTGGAATTAAGCTTGAAATATCGCTTGTTGGGTCATATTGACCCAAAGGGTATTAAGTGTGTGTAAATCGTGTTTTGAAATGTGTAGGGGGGAGGAAAATTTTTAATTTTATTATTTTCTTTTAAATATACCATTTTCGTCCCTGTAATGGATAAATTAAAGTTTCACGTTCACATCTAATTATTTAAGGGAAAAATTTTGCGTTTGAAACACCAAATTGGGTCAAATTGACCCAAGGAGTGTATAAGGGTTAAAATATAAAAGAGCTTAACTGCAGCAGACATTAAGCATTCCATTCTAAGACTTCATATTATTTAAATAAGGAATTTTGCCATAAAAAATACCAACTATTCCATTAAAGTCTTGAAATAGAACTAAGTTTTTCTTTACTTTAATTTTTCTTTAGTACTTTAACATTTCAATTAAGCCTCAACACCAACATCAAGAAATCCCTTATCACCAACACAGCCACCACGTTTTCAATATGACTTTGAAAATCAATCATTTATGTCATAGTGTGACTTTAATCAGCACAAAACAGGGCGAGCAAAAGAGAACGTTGTCATCGGACCAGTTAGTGCTTACAAGAAAGGAAACATGCGGTAGCTTATCCACACCAGGAAATCACTGTATTTGACATTTCATCCGTTCCAAGAAGTAGTTTGTCATTAATTTGTAGTCATTTACTTGATGTATGAAATACAAATAAAAAAATAAACTAAAATGTCACTTTTTTTAAAGGGGATTAATGTAAGAAAGAATATTTATTACTTAATAAGAACAGTATTGGAAAAAGTATATAAAAGAAAGTGAAAATCAAGTTATAAGATTTTATGTTGATTGGATAATGAAACTGTGATAAGGTTAATGCAAATCACTCAAAAGGTTTAATAGTTTTTTTTTTTTTGGAAAATGCGTATTAAGAATGATGGACAGGTAAATTAATTGCATATACATATGTCTCTGGGTTAAATTCAGAATCAGGGCGCATCTTTTGTACTTCGGGTTTCTTTATAGAAGTCCAAACGCGGAAAGGGACACAACTCTATCTGGCTTCGATGCCCTTTCCGATTCAATTTCGAAGATCCTCGAGAGTTGACCGAGCAGTGAAATCGTCATTGCTGGTGATTTCAATGTTCACAACTCGTCCTGGCTTCGCCATTCAAGCCACACAACTCCTGAAGGCCAATATGTTGAGTTATTTGCAGCGCACAATCACCTTGCGCAACTGGTGAATGAGCCGACACATATTCCATGTGTTGATGGGCACCAACAAAACATCCTTGACCTTTTCCTTACTTCACACCCTGATAAGTATGAAGTAAAGGTTCTTGCACCTCTCGGAAATTCCGATCATTGTGCCATTTCCGCCTCTTTTTCGCTCTCCTCACTTCGCAACATTTCGAAAACAGCCACGAAACGTTCAACTTTTATATACGAAAAAGGTCGTTGGGCAGAGCTCAACGAATTCTATAGGCATTTTAACTGGAAACTTTGTTTCCTCGACAGCAATGTCAATGCCTCGGCGGAAATGGTTTCAAATGTTATTAAGCTGGGAATGAAAATGTTTATCCCAGTGAAAAATATTTCGATTAAACCAAAAGTAAAAACTTGGTTTAATCAGACGTGCAAACAAGCAGTCAGATCCCGAGAGGAAGCTTTCAGAAACTGGCGTAATAACCAAAATTCAGTTACTGATACGCAACGCAAACGTGAGAGGCGTACATGTGCCAAAGTATTAAGACGTGAAAAAGCTCTGTACGAGCAGCGTCTTCGTACTAAAATTCTTGCTGCTCCTCGGGGCAGTAAGAGTTTTTGGTCATTCGCTAAACGAGTCAAGAATAATGCTAGTTCTTCAATTTCTTCTCTTTTAAGGAATGGTCAATCATTCACTGACCCGGCTGATAAAGCTAACCTTTTAGCTGAAGTATTTGCAAGTAATTCCCGCTTGCCGGAAAGCACTCAGCCTCCGCCCGAGGTCGAAAGAGTATCTGTAACTATGCCAAAGATATTCTTTCGCGCCCGTGCTGTAAAAAGGGTTTTAGCAGATCTCAACATAAACAAGTCGCCAGGGCCGGATGGTATTCCAGCACTGGTCTTGAAGCAGTGCTGTTCGACGCTTTCGCGTCCATTAGCTAACCTTTTCAGCACCTTGTACCATGCTGGTAAATTTCCTCGGTGTTGGAAGGTTGCTAATGTAACGCCAATCCCTAAAAAGGGTGAGGCTACCAACCCTGAAAATTACCGCCCAATAGCAATTTGTTCTGCACTCTCCAAAGTATTGGAGAGTATGGTAAACCACCATCTTGTTAAATATCTGGAATCTAACAACCTACTAAGCGACCGCCAGTATGGATTTCGTAGGGGACGCTCTACGGGAGACCTGCTAGCCTTCCTTTCGGAAAAATGGTGTCATTCAATACACCGTTTTGGCGAAAGTAAAGTTGTGGCTCTGGATATTTCCAAGGCGTTTGATAGAGTGTGGCACGTAGCACTTCTATCAAAACTTATTGCTTTTGGTGTCGGTAATAACTTCTCTCGATTTATATCGAGCTTTCTCAGAGATCGCACTATAAGAGTTGTTGTAGATGGGATCTCATCAAACGAGTTCAAGCTAAATTCAGGGGTACCGCAAGGCTCCGTTCTTTCTCCTACTCTGTTTCTTATCTTTATAAACGACCTTCTACGTCAAACTTCTAATCCTATCTACTCTTTTGCAGATGATAGTAACATTTGCCATTCGTATTCATTCAATCATAGACCAAACCTTTTAGAGATTGGCACTATGAGGCAAAACATGAATGAATCATTAAACCGCGATTTAGAAACAATCTCAGAATGGGGTCGTGCTAATAGAGTCGATTTTAATGCGCGGAAAACTCAGTGTTGTATGCTTACGCACAAACGCACGGCGGATCATGTTACTTCATCTGTATTAATGGGTGGTGAAAATATCGAGGAATCAGATACTCTTGATGTTCTGGGCATGAGAATTCAATGTGATGTCCGTTGGACTGATCACATTTTTCAAGTGTCGAAAGAAGCATTCAAGTGTCTCGGTTTTCTTAAACGGTGTAAGAGATACTTCACTCCATCTGATCTCCTTACTATTTACACCACCTATATTCGACCGAAAATGGAATACAACTCCCATGTATGGGCCGGTGCTTCAAAGTCTATTTTGGAGCTTCTCGACCGAGTGCAGGAGAGGGCGAAGGTACTTATTGGTGACAGTAGGGTATCCAACTCTATTGATTCACTAGAGCACCGTCGCAATGTGGGTTGTGTCACACTGTTCTATCGTTACTACTTTGGAATGTGCTCTAATGAAATAAGGGAACTTGTTCCTGAAACTCGAATTTTTCTACGCAATACACGTCTGTCTGTTAGAGCTCATCCCTTTGTAGTCGATTGGCCAGTAGACAGAACAACACACTACAGAGAAAATTCTTTCTTTAGCCGTACAGTTCGTATGTGGAATTTACTTCCCGCAGAAATTTTCCCTGCCAGTTGCAATATAGGGAAGTTCAAATCAAATGTCCATAAACACTACTCCATCTATCCACCCTCCCATAACCTATTTTCCTAGTTCCAACACAATGCATTGCATAAGTAGGGGTCATCCCCTGAGTGCTGGTCCTAAATAAAAAAAAAAAAAAAAAAAAGAAATCAAATGATTAGGAATCGAAAATGTTTTAGATATTTTTATACCCACCATCAAAAAGAATGGGGGGTATATTGAGACTGTCATTCCGTTTGTAATTTCCTAAATATTGGCTCAAAAACCAAAAACGAGATACATTCTGAATCCTTATGAATTTCTAAGACGATTGAGCGATGTCCGTCTGTCTGTCTGTTGAAATCACGACAACGTCTAAACGAAAGAAGCTAGCTAACTGAAACTTAGCAAAAACATTCTTCATTTATAAGAAAATTTTGGTATTGAAATTGGGCAAAATCGGTTAGCATTTGACCATAGCTCCCGTATAACCTCGTCTAGGCTAATCGCTTATTTGCTAATAAATGACAAATTATAACAGTTATGATGACAAAATTTGGTATCTAGAAGTTTTACATAAGCACTAGGCAGGATATAAAATTTCATCGAAATCGGTTCACATTTAGCCATAGCTTCCATACAAAAAACTTACGAAAACAGCCTAAATTTCACCTAAAATACACTTAAATGCCAATAAATCTAAAAGTATAACAGATATAACCACTAAATTTGAGACAAGGAAGTACTATGTCAATGCCAGCCAGTGTGCAAAATTTGACCTAGCTCCCATATAAAAAACTTACGAAAACACAAAAATTCAAAAAGAAAAGGGAATTTATGTCCGTCTGTCCGTCAGACAAAATCATGATAGCTCCTTAACTACAAGAGCTAGTAAAACTAAATTAAGCACAAGGAAGTCTTATGTCAATGCCAGCCAGTGTGCAAAATTTTGTCGCAATCGGTCACCATTTGACCATTGCTCCCATAGCTATCATAGTTTCTAATTTAATAGCTTTTAACTGGCCTTTGCTAAAATTTTTGGTTCTCGTGAGTGTTTTTTATATGAAAGCTAAAGTCAAATATGGACTGATTCTTATAAAATTTGATAAACTGATCAAAAATTGCATAAAACTTCCCTATTTTAAATTTAATCGTCATAGCTATTACAATTGTATTCAATTTATTAGCATTAATGTGTTTCCCGGGGCGGAGTTATATGGGAGCTCTAACTAAATTTGAACTGATTTTGTCCATTTTCAACACACAACTTTCCAAAGATATCCAAAATACTCTTGTGAAATTTTGTCCCTCTAGCTCTTTTCTTTAAGGCGCTATCGTGCTACGGACATAAACAACCTTTTCTTTATGTATTTTTGTGTTTCCATAAGTTTTTTATATGGGAGCTATGGTTAAATGGTGACCGATTATGACAAAATTTTGCACATTTACTGGCATTGATATAAGACTTCCTTGTGCTTAATTTAGTCCTACTAGCTCTTGTAGTTAAGGAGCTATCACGATTTTATCTGACGGACAGACGGACATAAATCCCCTTTTCTTTTTGATTTTTTGTGTTTTCGTAAGTTTTTTATATGAGAGCTAGGTCAAATGGTGACCGATTGCGACATTGATATAAGACTTTCTTGTGCCAAATTTAGTGTTATATCTGTTATACTTTTAGATTTACTGGCATTTAAGCATATTTTAGGTGAAATTTAGGCTGTTTTCGTAAGTTTTTTGTATGGGAGCTATGGCTTAATGTGAACCGATTTCGAAATTTTATATGCTGCCTATAGCATATTTAAAACTTCTAGATACCAAATTTTGTCATCATAACTGTTATAATTTGTCATTTATTAGCAAATAAGCGATTAGCCTAGACGAGGTTATACGGGAGCTATGGTCAAATGCTAACAGATTTTGCCCAATTTCAATACCAAAATTTTCTTATAGATGAAGAATGTTTTTGCTAAGTTTCGTTTGGACGTTATCGTGATTTTAACAGACAGACGGACATAGCTCAATCGTCTTAGAATTTCATAAGGATTCAGAATGTATATCGTTTTTGATTTTTGAGCCAATATTAAAGAAATTACAAACGGAATGACAATCTCAATATACCCTCCCTTTTTTGTTGGTGGGTATAAAAAGGTTAAAGCTTTATTATAAAAAACCAATAAAATACGAATGTTAAAAAAAGGAATAAGAAAGAAAAAACCAGAATGCAATAACCAGACATAGTGCAAAAACTAAAGACTTTTAAACATAAATCAGGAAAACATTTGAATGGCTTAGAAAAGAAGAATAATACATTTTGATTTTCTTTAAATAAGTAAACATCCTTTTATGACAATAGATAGCACAAAAGACAAATTTGCTCCATTTTTTAAAACATCAAATACAAGTTTATTGCAGAGGGCGAAGCCGAGCGGCTCGAAGCCGGCGCTGATTCGCCGCCGGGAGAATTTTTCGATAGTCAGCCGCCGCCGAAAGAACCGGCTCATGTCGGCTTAAATTTCAAGCCGAAGTATTTTCATTTTTAGATAAAGATATTTTTTAATACTAAGTTTTTTAATAAGACTTGGTTTTTATATTTAATAAGAAGATACATACTCGTTAACGTATTATCAAATAAATCTTTCATTTAAAGCTCGTTTTTTGTACGAGAGAAAATGAGGGTAAGTGAAAAAGTGTATAATACTGGAAACGCAACAAAATTTTTCCAAGGTCAAAATTATCCCACTCTAAGCTCTTTTATATATTTTTATAAAAATATATTGTCATCGTGAGGACAGAAATTGAATCATATTTTGTACTCGCAATATAATTGTGCGGTTTTGCAAAGCAGAACTGAAAAAAAAGTTTAAAGGTGGCAGTTTTAATGTATCCATGCCAAAAAAAATTGCCAGCTTTGGAGAAGTATATTAAAATGATTCTACAAAACGCGTTAAATTCATTTCAAATCTTGGATGTATCCTATAATTCAGTTTCTAAATCAAAGTTAATTTCAGAAGAAATAAAAAATTAGAGGATATTGATATCAATCGTCCATCTACCAGCGAATGTTCAAATTAACCATCAAAAATATGAAAGTATAATGTCCTAATTTTTTTATAATTTTATATATATACACATATATATATATATTTACTGTAAAATTTCAAATACAAGACAACAAATGCTAGAATTCATGGGAACAATAATGCCTAATCTGAACAATAATATGGAACTTGAAATTCAAAAATATCTTGATAGCTAAGTTATCCCAATATTGCAAAACTAGTAAATTTATGTTTCAGGATACCAGCTACGTCAGCATCGTCAAAACAAGCCTTTTCATTCGCTGACAACTATGTAAACCAAAAAAGAAGTTCCCTAAATCCTAACACAATAAAAAAGCAATTGTGTTTGGATTGATGAAACCAAAATTTGAAAAATATGTATTCTGGTTTAAAAAATATGATATTTTTCTTTTTGTATTCGGCTTAAAGCCGGCGCACAGCCGCCGCTGGTCCATTTTTCTCCAGCCGCCGCCGCCGATAATTTGTAGTCGGCTTCGCCCTCTGGTTTATTGATTGACCTAACCTAAATGTTTAGATTTAAATAAAAAAAGTTTATACATTTTATCGGAAATCTAAGTGCTCTAGGAACAAACAAATTTGAAATTTAGTTTAATTTTTTTTATTATATACTTAGATATGGGCAAATTCGAGTGAAGGACGATACATTTGTACGAATTTTGTTGTACTTAAATGTATCCCATTGTCGTTCTACACTAGATAGCTTTGCACGGATCTCAGAGAATATTAGACCATCGTTTGTGCTATCGCATGGCGTTTGTTAATTTACATACTTCTTTTGGAGTAAAAAGATATTCGCTTTTCAAGTGCTGTGACGGACGCTACAAAAAATGGAAATCACTTTTTTTTCAATACTTGTTTCTGTAATTTTCATCAAATCGGTCATAGTAATAAAAAAATGTTAAAGACATTAAATTTAGAGGAAAATTAGGGGATTATAAAACAGCCTTTATAAAATATTTCTAGGTTTCCAGTTTTACCAAAAATTCATAAATGTACTGTTGCGGACGCTACGTGACAGACGATACAGTTTATACTTGAATATTTTTTATTAGGAAAAAATTCATATTTCATATTTTTTTTAAAGGATTTGTTAACCAGTGAAAATAACGATTTTATTTGTTCCCGAATTTCAAACATTTCCTTTTCATGTTCGCGTTTAAAATGCGATTTTTGGACATAATTTAATATTTCACAAAATGGGGGGAATATTGAGATTGTCATTCCGTTTGTAATTTCCTTAATATTGCCTCAAAAATCAAAAACGATATATATTCTGAATCCTTATGAAATTCTGGCGATGTCCGTCTGTCTGTTGAAATCACAATAACGCCTAAACTGAAACTTAGTAAAAATATTCTTCATCTCTGAGAAAATTTTGGTATTAAAATTGGGCAAAATCTGTTCACATTTTACCATAGCTCCCGTATAACCTCGTCTAGGCTAATCGCTTACTTGTTAATAAATGACAAATTATAGCAGCTATGATGATAAAATTTGGTATATAGAAGTTTTACATTTCATCAAAATCGGTTCACATTTAGCCATAGCTTCCACACAAAAAACTTACGAAAACAGCCTAAATTTCACCTAAAATACATTTAAATGCCAATAAATCTAAAAGTATTACAGATATAACCACTAAGTTTTGCCCCAAGAAAGTCTTATGTCAATGCCAGCCAGTGTGCAAAATTTTGTCGCAATCGGTCACCATTTGACCTAGCTCCCATATAAAAAACTTACGAAAACACAAAAATTCAAAAAGAAAAGGTTGTTTATGTCCGTCTGTCCGTCAGATCAAAGCACGATAGCGCCTTAACGAATAGAGCTAGAGGGACAAAATTTTACAAAAAATGTGTGTTGAAAATGGACAAAATCGGTTCAAATTTAATAAGAGCTCCCATATAAACCCGCCCCGCGAAACACATTAATGCTAATAAATTGAATACAATTGTAATAGCTATGACGATTATATTTAAAATAGGGAAGTTTTTGCAATTTTTGATCAGTTTATCAAACTTTATAGGAATCAGTCCATATTTGACTTTAGCTTTCATACAAAAAACACTATTTTCGGTCAACACTTGGCTATAATTCTTATATATATAACATCCCCTTTTGATATCTACAATCAAAAAGATTTGGAGGTACATTCATTAAATAAAATTTGTAGTTGGATTTTCTTAAATAAAAATCAAACCTTTTAATATAAAAACTCTACAAAATACGCAAATATAATGACATATTATACAAAATCATTTAGCATTAAAATGTTTACTTAGTACTCGGGTTTGGCAAAATTATCGACTTTTTTCGAAAACCCTCCCATTAAAGATTTTACAGTTGCTTCTGATACCTTTTTGGAGCATGTGTTCCACCTGCGCTTAAAATCGGACATGTTCTTGAAAATCTTTCCTGTGTTCTTCAATTCCTTTTTTACCAGAGCCCAATACCTTTCCACAGGCCGAAGTTCTGGACAGTTAGGTGGATTTGCCTCTCGTGGTACAAAAATGACATTATTCTTTGAGTACCACTCAAGTGCCTTTTTTCCATAATGGCATGATGCCAAATCGGGCCAAAAAAATGTAGTCACTCTGTGCTCTCTTAAAAAGGGTAACAACCGTTTTTGTAGGCACTCCTTTATAAAAATTTCTGTGTTTATTGTGCCAGATGCCACAAATACTTTACTTCTTTTGCCACAACTGCAAATAGCTTGCCACACGAGAAACTTCTTAGGGAATTTTGTTTGTTTTTTTGTGCGAAACTCTTGCCGAAGTTTGCCCCGTTTATCAGCAACATAAAAATCTTGACCAGGAAGTTGAGAAAAGTCTGCCAGTACGTATGTTTCATCATCCATCACACAACAGGTGTATTTTTTTATAAAATCAGACTTCAATTTTTTCGCTCGTTTTTTTTTGCTTCTTAGTTCTTTTAGCATTGCGATCTGAAACCTTTTGGACTTTGTATGTCTTCAGTCCATCATAAGCTTTGACTCTATGTGCAAAATTCGTAGAACATTTCACCGTACGAGCTGCTTTTCTTAAAGAAGTATTAGGCGCTCTTCGAAAGAGTCGCTCGACTTCTTTTGCCTTACCAATATCTGTAGGACCTTTTTTCCTCCCTGATCCAGGTTTTCTTTCAATGCTCAGGTTTTCCTTATACCGTCTGATGGCATTAGAAACCGTTCGAGGGTCAACTTTCAAATTTTTAGCTATTTTTTTAAAAGTCCATGACGGATTTTTTTGAAAAGTTTTAATTATATTTTCACGAACTTTTTTTTCGCAGTCCATTTTGATTAAAATAACTATTGAAAATTAATAATTTCTAAAATAATAGTATCTGACATATCTATAGAAACTAACTTGATCAAAAAATAAATTATTTCTTGCACTATGGATAAATTTTGTCTAAAATAGTAAATGCATATTTTTTTTAGAACACTCTTTATTAAGATTGCACCTATGAAATTATATAGGCATCAATCAATGTTGAGCCCAGACTTTATATATGATGAATGCATTAGCAACTTCTAACGAAATATATGGACCTGCCGTGTTACTATTAACATGTTTAGCCTAACTACATATTAATCACAACGAACAGTATTTAATAACTTATTAATGTAAAACTATACCCGGTTATGAGACCGAATTTTAATTAAAGTAGAGAAACCACTAAAATATTTTTAAATGTTAAACTATAAAGCTACGGCAACCGAATTTAGTTCAACGGTTTTACCAGCAATACCAATTAGCTTAGCGCTTTTTTCAGTTTTGGTCCAGATTTTGAATTACCTTTGTAGATATATGAGATATGTTTCTAGATTTAACACAACTTGATGGTGGGTATATAAGATTCGGCACAGTCGAATATAACACTCTTACTTGTTTTAGTTTCTATCAGCCTAAATTTAATCTGTGGATATATATTGTATTATTGCTTTATGAATAAGACAGATATGTTATGAATAAGACAGATATGTGACGGACGCTACACACTGTCCTAGACATATTATTTTGTAAAATGCTATATAAACATCTAAATATTTTTAGCCTAATGTCAAGCATATTATAAGTTCTCTTTACGAATCAAGTTCAATTGGAGAAAAAGATAAAATTGCACTAGTCAAACTAAAAAAACCTTTATTTCTGTGACGGACGCTACACACTGTGGGCCCTTTTTTACTTGACATTGTTTATATCAATCCAATTATTTTGGATGGGGTCTTTTACATCTAATTGTATAAAATTAAGCAGACTTTGAGCCCCTACTGAAACTTGATACCTAAATGAAGATTTTTGCGATTTTTATGAATTTTAAAAAAACTTATTATTTGAAAAAATAATTCAAGATGGGTGCATATCAAGACCTGCCATTCACAAAGAGACCAATCAAAAATTGTATCCATTAAATTTTCTAAAGGATCAATTTATGGTAAATTTTTCCATAAACACAAATACGCGATTTTGACAGTTTTAAAATTTTGTCCTTGTTTTAAGGTTTTTCGGATTTGCCCATATGTGGAAAAGGCTGTATGCGTTACAGCAAATGTGTAGTCCTAATTACTTAGAACTACTTCTCGAATTAATTTGGCTTAATCATTTTTTCAAATGTCTGTCTAGTCTTTCATTTCCTTGTCTATTTGACTAAATTTTTTTGAACTCGGACTGGGTTCTTAAAACCCCTAACTCCGAAATTTTCTAAAGTTTAGTCAAACTATCAAGATCTACTGATGTAGAGCCTATTATGTTCGGCTTTGAATGACAACACCCATTTGTAACATTTTCATTTTATTTTCCAATCACATGTTGCTTTTTTGGTCTTCTTTTTTTTTTTTTGTTTCGTCTATAAACCAATAAATTTAGGTTACATGTTGACCGTTAGCTTAACACAAACAAATGTAACAACTCTTTTTTTTTCCAAAAAATACGCATAAATTTGTATAGGTTTTGTTGTTTTTTTTTCAATTTTTTAAAATTGGTTTGTTTGTATTGGAAAGTGTAGATTTCTATCACTTAACCGAGAGTATAGTTATCCTGCAGCGAACAGCTTGATAAAGTGCCGCTATATCTACATTTTTTTTGTAACTCCTTTATCTAAATTTTAAAGAACGGAACCCAATAACACCGGAAAAAAATGTTAGTCAGCAACAAATGCCCATACATATGTAGAAATGAAATAAATCTTATTGTTGCCGCAAAAATAACCTCGTATGCCTGTGGTAAATTCCTACAGTTGTACTTTGTCAGAGGACGGAGACAAGTTACTTTGATAACATTTATTAAACTGGAAATCACATAATCTTCTACATTAGTTGTTTCAGAATCTTATATTCTTAAATATATATATACTAGCTGTTTGTACCCGGCGTTGCCCGGATTGATAGTAAAAGATTTTTACTTATTGCTGTGTTAACTATTTCTTTAAAAATTAACATTATGAAATATTTTTTATTAATTTTTTACCTGAATCCCTTATGAATGTATTTGCATATGTATTTAATTGACTTTAGTGATTGGCAGTACTGCAAATTAATGTTTGCTTGCAATGGGCCCATAAATGTCAAACAACATACAACACAGACGCGAATATTTTTTTATATTTATAGATTATGAAACAATCGTCAAATAGTAATCAATTAATAATTAATCAGTAAATCGTGAAACAATTATCGAACAATCATAAAAAATCATTGAACAGTAGTCAGTCGATCATCAATCAACCATCAAACAATCGACAAAAAAATCATCAAACTACAGTCATAAAATCGCCAGTTAATCGTGAAACAATTATCAAACAATTTTTACAAATCTTCAAACAGTCATCAGTCAATCAATCATTAAACAACTGTCAAACAACCATCAAATAATCATTAAAAATCTTCAAACAATCGTCAGTCAAGCTATAATCAAACATTATTCATATTTCCAATCCGTGCAGCCGTTTTCCGATTTTAGATAAATGAAAAAAAGAGGGCGTAAAAGTGGACATTGTAAATTTTTCTTAATATAGAATCCTTACTTGGACTGAAGAAAACAAAAAAATGTCCTGATTGGTCCAGTCGTTCTAAAGTGATGCAATCTTAAAGAAAACGGGAATTTTATCCCCATTTTTCGATTCTCAGGTCCTCCTTGGTCCATTTTCAAAAAATTCAAAAAGCGAAAAACTATCCTATAGTATGAAAATATCCACATTTAAAACTTTAATTAATTTGGTTAAATCGTTTTGATCATCCATATTTGTAATTTTTATATTTTACTTATATTGGAGGGGTCACGCCCACTTTAGATTAAAAAAAACAACCTGGCCTATTTTACCCACTGGTCACACTTTAACATACTGTCAAAATTTCAGGCCCACTTGAGATTTGAGAAAAAGACCTTGCCTATTTTTACCACCGGTCACACCTTTGTAATTTTTATATTTTACTTATATTGGAGGGGTCACGCCCACTTTAGATTAAAAAAAACAACCTGGCCTATTTTACCCACTGGTCACACTTTAACATACTGTCAAAATTTCACGCCCACTTGAGATTTGAGAAAAAGACCTTGCCTATTTTTACCACCGGTCACACCTTACCATACTGTAAAAATTTCGAAAAAATTGATTTGCAGGGTCGTCCATATTTGTAATTTTTAATATTTGACTTATATGGGAGGGTCATGCCCACTTGAGATTTAAAAAAAAAAACCTTGCCTATTTTAACCACCGGTCACACTTTACCATACTGTGAAAATTTCAGAAAAATCGGGCAGGTCGGTCATCCATATTTGTCATTTTCAATATTCGACTTATATGGGAGGGGTCACGCCCACTTAAGATTTCAAAAAAGAACCTTGCCTATTTTATCCACTGGTCACACCTTACCATACTGTAAAAATTTCGGAAAAATCGGTCTGCAGGGTCGTCCATATTTGTAATTTTTCATATTTGACTTATATGGGAGGGTCATGCCCACTTGAGATTTCAGAAAAATACCTTACCTATTTTAACCACAGCTCACACCTTACCATACTGTAAAAATTTCAGAAAAATCGGGCATCTCGGTCACCTATATTTGTAATTTTTAATTTATGAGTTATGTGGGAGGGGTCACGCCCCCTTGAGATTTAAAAAAAAAACCTAGCCTATCTTAACCACCGGTCACACCATACCTCTCTGTCAAAATCCAGGAATGTTAGTATAACTTTATCTACATTTCGAAAATCATCAAAATCAATTTACCCAGTTATAGGTATTGTATTTGTAACGGGGAAAGGACCATCCCCTGCTCCGATTCTTTTAATTTTTTTCTGAAGTACGGCCATTGGCAATGAATTTACTTTTGTAAAGTTTGAAGTTTCTAACTTTTATGGTTTATTAAATTCAATGATAAATACTAAATTTTGCACTATTTGGTCCACTATTTACCGTATTTGGACCAAGTTTTGAAACAAAACATATTCTTAAACCACCTTAAGGGAATGTTCTACCTAATTTCAAAATTTCATCAAAATCGGTCACCGTTTAGGTTTGACCGAAAATAAATAAACAAACAAACTTACAAACACATTTATAATATATATATATATATATATATATATATATATATATATATATATATATATATATATATATATATATATATATATATATATATATATATATATAAATTTAAGTTACGTTTTAAACAACTATGAAAATAAGCGGACAATTGTTTGGTACCTTTTTTGAAACCATGTCCATGGGCAAAAATAGTTTTTTTGGTACCTTTCTAACCCACTCTTATATTTTAAACTAAAGAATATAGAAAGAAACTTTGTACTGCAGTCAATAGATGTGAAAGAAATATTAAACATGTATTTGGTACTTTTTGATTTTGGGGCCAAAATGGGTAGAAAAGGGATAAAATGATAACTTAACATCTCAAAAAGTAATATGAATAGGAACATTATGTTAAGTGCGTTTTAATAAAATGTACCGAATTCAATTGGTACCAAAGAAGTACCAAATAGGCATATGGAACTTTTTGCCATTAGGGGATAAAAAGGGGAAAAAATTTGTAATGTTATACCTTTTAAACAAATGAATGTTTGTCTGTATGTATGTTCTTTATAGAATAGTAAAATGTAAATTTCATCAGGTTATGCTCTTTAGCGAAGATGTTGCGGATAAGACGGCGAAGGTTTTTAAGTTGATAAGACTATTTTCCAACAGATGGCGCCACTGAAAAATATTAAAAATTATTTAAATCGTATACTGTACATTTGATCATGCTATGATCTTTAGCGCATGAGCCGGCGAAGGCTTTTTAGTTGGTATGAATAATTTCCGACCGGTGGCGCTACTGAAACTTACTCAAAGTCAATTTAATCGTAAGCTGTACATTTAATCATGCTACAATCTTTAGCAAATTTGTTGCACATGAGACGACGAAGGTTTCTTAGTTGGTATGAAGAATTTTCGACAGGTAGCGCCACTGAAATTTACTAAGTCAATTTAATCGTAAGCTGTGCATTTAATCATGCTATAATCTTCAGCAAAGTTGTTGCGGATAAGCCAACGATGGTTTATAATTTGGAATGAGAAAAGTGCGGCAGGTGGCGCCACAGTAAATTACTCAAAGTGAATATAATCGTAAACTGTGCATTTGATCATGTTATGATCATAAGCAAAGTTGTTACGCATTAGCAGACGAAGGTTTCATAGTTACTATGAACAACTTCAGGTGGCTCCACTGAAAACTACTCAAAATGAATTAAATCGTAAACTGTGCATTTGATCAGACTATAATTTTTTAGCAAAGTTGTTACGCATGAGTCGACGGAGGTTTCCGTTGGTATGACCAATTTCCAAAATTATTAAAATGAGTTAAACTGTAAGCTATGCAAACTATGTTTTGGTCGGACAAAATAAATAAAATAATTCAAACCCAGTAAAACTTTTCATTACCAAATAATGAGTTAAACAGTTAAACTATTAAACACGAACTACTTATTCATTCGCTGTTTAAGTCATTACATTAACATGGGGATGTCATTGGAGGCAAGTACTTACCAATTGCAGAAAATTAATGACTTGGGTAAGCAATTTGAAAACAACAACAACAGCAACAACTTTTTTGTTGTTGTTTTATTAAAAACATATATTTTTAAACGAAATACAAAATTTTTTTTTATGGTCCCATGGGGGCTCGAACCCAGACCCTCCGACTGCTAGGCAGAGACTCTTCTACTGAGCAACTTCATATGTTGAAAACTTGGCAGCTTATAATTAATATAAACAATTTTTATTTTTAGATCCAAAATCATGTGAAAATAACTTTGTTTTTCCCTGCTTTTTTTTGCTTTATTGTAATTTTTGGAAAAATATTTTTAAACGATTTTTTGTAATTATTTTAAAACTTTTTAAAATTATTTTAAAACTTAAGCAATTTAAATCTTCTTTTTTGTATAAGTTTTTACATAAGATTGACTCTTACTTACTTAAATGTTACAACCTGTTAAGGTCAAAGTCCGAGCATATTTTAGAATTCCATGGATTTCGATCTTGTGCGAATATTCTCCAATTTTATAGGCCAAGCTTTGAAAAATGTTCCTCAACTTGGTCTTTCTATCGAAGTTTCGGACATCCTCCTCTAACATTATGTCGTGGGACATTTCAATTCTAATTTTATCCTCTTCATTGTATTTTTTTTTTCAAGAGAGGGTTAATAGCCCGTAATCCTAACCCATTTTTATCGATCTTATGGGACAACTCTCGGAACATGTTAACTCACAATATTAATGGGTGTTAAACTATGTCCCCGGGTGATACCATGAGGAGGTGTGTATCCACAGTTGAGATGAAGGATGACCCAGATAAGTTGGGCTTACCAAGTTAAGATCAATTAGAATCGTGTTTGGTATTCAACATCCCCTACATAATCAAAATTGACTCATGATGGTATTTTTTTCATTAACGTGAGTTAGTTTTACAAATTTTTTTTTACAGAAGATAATATTTAAGTTCTTAAAATTCAAAAATCATTTAAAAAGACTCTTAATAAAAAAAAGAACTAAAAAAAATTGTTGCCCTTGGTGGGATTTGAACCGGGGCCATTCAGTTTAAATTACCATCTTAATTACAAATAAGTACTTCTCTAATAACTTGTTATTTATTCGGATGGTATGTTGTAGTCGTTACAAGGTAACCAGTTATCAGAGTACTTGCCATTACCAAAGTTTTGCTGGGAAATAGAAGACATTTTTCTAATATTTCATATGAAATTGTCCCCTAATTCAGTGGAAATTTAACGAATTTTCAAGAAATTTGGTTATTAGGAAGACAAAAAATTATACATAGAAAGATTTTTAATATCAGTTATCAAATAACCAACAAAAAGTCATCAAACACAATCGTCAATCAAGCGCCAAACAATTGTCAACATATATCCAACAATCGTCAACTACCATCATAATAGTCGCCAACAAACTTCAAACAATTAAAAACAAAAAATCTTCAAATAATTAAAAGCAATCCTCGAACAATTGTCAAACAACCTTCAAAAAATCGTTAAATTAACATTAAACAATTGTCAAAAAATTGTCAAAAATCTTCAAATAATTAAAAGCAATCCTCAAACAATTGTCAAACAACCTTCAAAAAATCGTTAAATTAACATTAAACAATTGTCAAAAAATTCTCAAAAATCTTCACACAATCCTCAAACAATAATTTAGTAATCATCAAGCAATTATCGAACAATCATTCGAAACAGTCATCAAACAGTCATGAGTCAGTCGTTAATCAATCATCCAACTACTATCAAATGACCGCCAAAAAATTATTAACAATCGTCGAGTAATCATCAAACGGTCGTCAAAAACTCCTCAAAAGTCTTCACACAATCTTCAAATAATCATTTCTCAATAATCAAAGAATTATCGGACAATCATTAAAAATGTTAAAATAGTACTCAATAAATCATCAAACAAGCGCCAAACAATTATAAAAAAATGTTCAAGACATCGCCAGTGAATCGTAAAATAATTATCGAATAATCATTATAAATCATCAAACTGTCGTCAGTCTATCGTTCTTCAATTATCTAACAACCATCAAACACCAACCAAACAATCGTCAGCAAACATTCAAAAATCGTCAAAAATCTTCAAACAATCATCAAACAATTGTTAGTCAATCAACAGTTAAACCATTTTCAAGCAATCGTCAAATATTACCAATATTCTTGCAGCCATTTTCTCATTTTAGATAAATCAAAAAAGTGGTCAAAGGATTTTTTTCTTTTAGTAAAAACTCGAATTAAACTACTACGAAAATTTAAGAAAAAATTACCTTTATCCGAGAAGCCGTTTTTCGATTTAAGATAAATCAAAAAAAGTAAATTTATATGAACGTTAGGAAAAAAAAAAAATACTCATATCCGAACAGCCATTTTCCAATCTATATAAATAAAAATCATTGCCACTTTTCGTTGTAGCTCTATAACTCAAGAATGGGCTGACCCATCAAAATTAAATCTTTAGGCTTTGTTCGGACTATTTAGTAGATGGTTTATGCTCAAAATCGGTCGAGCCGTTCTTTATTTATCACATTTTTTTGTAATACCCTAATATACAAGGTGGCGCGAAAGTAATCCTCCTATCAGAAAATACTATAAATTTTGCGATTGGCCCCTAGTGTCAATTCTGTTTTGATATTTGTGTGGTAAACACTTGCGACATACATGTTAATAATCAATGTTCTGGAGCAGTATAGCGTAACACTGCTCCAGAACGCGGAATATTGGTGACTATTTATTTGACCAATAATCGGTCGGTGACTTTGGCACAACGTGAATTTCGTCGCAGATTTCCTGGCCGTCCAACGCCTACTGGTGAAAGACTGCGACGTTTACCCGCACGCCTCGAAGAGACTGGCACAACACGAGATGGTGCCAGGCGTGGCAGACCCCGGAGTAGCCATTCTGCAGAGAATATTGCTGCTGTAGCCGAGGATGTCATGGAAGCGCCGTTGACATCGACCAGACGACGTGCAACGCAAATGGGTATCAGTCGACGGTCTTTACAGCGAATTTTGGTAAAAGATTTGAAGATGTTTACGTACAAAGTCCAGACGGTGCATAAGCTGTTAACTGCTGACCGCCAATCTACCGCGTCTAACATACGCTCAAGCCATCCTTAATCACCACCAAGAGGAAGATTATTTTTCATCAAAAATAAACATGAGTGATGAGGAATATTTCCATCTTAGCGGGTACATAAATAAGCAAAATTTACGCTTCTGGGGCACTGAAAATCCGCGTGCAAGCTACGAAGAGCCACCCGCTCAAAGTCACTTTATGATGTGCTGCTTTCGCTGGAGGAGACATCGGACCCTTTTTCTTCGAAGACGTCGCGGGCCAAACGGTTACTGTGAATGGTGAGCGCTACAGAGCAATGATTAACTAGTTCTTTTTGCCGCAACTTGATGAATTGGGATTGGAAAACATGTAGTTCCAATAAGATGGTGCAACGGCGCAAACTGCACGTGCCACAACCGATATGCATTTCCCGGGCGCCTAATCTCCCGTTTTGGCGATTTGCACTGACCAGCAAGATCGCCTGATTTGACCGCTGCAGACTTCTCTTTGTGGGGCTTTTTGAAGTTGCGGGTTTATGTCAACAAGCCTCAGACTCTTGCAGCTCTTAAAGACAATATCCGTCAAGAATGTGAGGACCTATCGCCGGAAGTTTTGGCCAAAGTGATGGAAAATGCCATAAAAAGGGCTCAAATGACAATCAACTGTGGCGGCGGCCATTTATATGACATCATATTCTCGACTTAATGTAAAACAAGTAAGAGTGTTATATTCGGCTGTGCCGAATCTTGTGTACCCACCATCAAGTTGTACCAGAGTGCAGCACCGGGAGCGGTTTTTATATGAGAGCTATGGTCAAAAATGGACCGATTTCCATAAAATTTGACATATTGACTGAAATTTGCATAAAACTTCTCTGTTCTAAATTTAGTAGTCATAGAGTTTACAATTTTATTCAATTTGTCAGCATAAATGTGATTCCCGGAGCAGGGTTATATGGGAGCTCTAACTAAATGTGAACTGATTTTACCCATTTTTAGCACACAATTTCTATAATATATCGAAAATATTATTACTAAATGTTGTCTCTCTAGCTCCTGTAGTTAAGGAGCTATCGCGCTTTTCTCTGACGGAAAGACGAACATAAACCGTGTTTTCTTATTGTAATTTTGCGTTTCTGTAAGTTTTTTACATGGGAGCTATGGTCAAATAGTAGCCGATTGTAACAAAATTTTGCACATTGGCTAGCATTCATATAAGACTTCCTTTTGTAAAATTTTGTTGCTGTAGCCCTTTTTGTTAAGGCGCTATCGAGCTTTTATCTGACGGACAGACGGACATAAACCTCCTTTTCTTTTTGTATTTTTGTGTTTCCGTAAGTTTTTTATATGGGAGCTATGGTCAAATGGTGACCGATTGTGACAAAATTTTGCACACTGTTTAGCATTGACATAAGACCTTCTCGTGCTAAATTTAGTGGCTTTATCTTATATAGTTTAAGTATATTTTAGGTTTAATTTTGGCTGTTTCCGTAAGTTTTTTGTATGGGAGCTATGACTAAATGTTAACCGATTTTGATGAAATTTTATATGCTGCCTAGGGCTTATGCAAAACTTCTATATACCAAATTTTATCACTATTATAGTTTGTCATTTATTAGCAAATAAGCGATTAGCGTAGGCGAGGTTATACGGGAGCTATGGTCAAATGTTAACCGATTTTGTCCAATTTCAACACCAAAATTTTCTCAGTCATGAAGAATGTTATTACTAAGTTTCATTGAGCTAAGTCCTTTCGTTTAGGCGTTATCGTGATTTCAACAGACAGACAGACATACAGACAGACAGACAGACAGACAGACAGACAGACAGACAGACAGACAGACAGACAGTCAGACAGACAGACAGACAGACAGACAGACAGACGGACAGACAGACAGACAGACAGACAGACAGACAGACAGACAGACAGACAGACAGAGAGACAGACAGACAGTCAGACAGACAGACAGACAGACAGACAGGCAGACAGACAGACAGACAGACAGACAGACAGACAGACAGACAGACAGACAGACAGACAGACAGACAGACAGACAGACAGACAGACAGACAGACAGACAGACAGACAGACAGACAGACAGACAGACAGACAGACAGACAGACAGGCAGACGGACAGACAGACAGACAGACAGACAGACAGACAGACAGACAGACAGACAGACAGACAGGCAGACGGACAGACAGACAGACAGACAGACAGACAGACAGAGAGACGGACATCGCTCAATCATCTTAGAATTTCATTAGGATTCAGAATATATATCGTTTTTGATTTTTGGGCCAATTGGAAGGAAATTACAAACGGAATGACAATCTCAATATACCCTCCATTCTTTTTGATGGTGGGGGTATAAAAATTTAAAAGACCAAATAAAAATAATCCACAAGAAGAATCAAAGTCTTTCATTTTTTTTAAATTACAGCCAAAAAACTTCGGAATTTTATTTTTGCGCCACCTGGGAGGTACCCAAAATTACATGGGGGTCAGCTGTCTAGCCAGACGGACGGTCGGACGAACTGACTGGCTTTTTCACTGATTCTGAGTCTACTTATTAAGAAGTAAAACAAAACCCCTTCCAATTTAACTCTTCTCTATCTTCTTTTCTGTTTATTATTTCAGCTGCATACACAAAAAAAATGTATTGCACCCAAAGGAAAAAAAACTGACTTTTGTGAAAATAATTTGGACAAATATTTTTTGCAACCTTTTTCGGAATTCAAGTTAAAGTCGTTTCTTTTTATTTCCATTTTATTGCCTTCTAGCCCAACGTTTCGATAGGGAAATTGTTATGTTCCTTTTAGATTTGATTTTATTTGTTATTTCATTTGGTTTGCAAAATATGTATGAGTAAAATGGCTCAAAGTGAAACCTCTATTTCCTGTTCTGATTTAATGTATTTTTCAACAAAATACAAAGATTTGAATGAATTATTCTTGCCCCACATGCATCGATTGTATAAAGAAATTCTTTTCAAACTGTTTTTTTTTCTGTTGCTTAAGGAAATTGTTTTTATGTTTGACTGATTTATGGTTTAAGATATGAAAGTGGCCATGGAACTGAAATGATTTGAAAGAAAATATTTTGGAGTGGTATTTAATGGTCCGGTTTGTTTAGTTTGGAGAGCCCATAAATCATGATTGATTTCTAAGTAAAAGGAAATTGATGGGATTTTATGAGAAAAAGGATTTTTATAGCTTTGGTGTCATAGTTCTTAAGCAAATCTAAAAACTTAGTTTTTTCTTGAAGTTTTTGATGTGTGGCATAAGGTTATGCCTCATAAGCTCAAAGTGATAATGATAAATTTTTTGGCAAAACTTTATTTTTTTTTTAAATCGCTATTGTTTGTAGCAATCAATAAGTAAAAATTTACTTTTTATAGGAAATTTTTCAAAAATTTACTTTTTATAGGAAATTTTTCAAAAATTTACTTTTTATAGGAAATTTTTCAAAAATTTACTTTTTATAGAAAATTTTTCAAAAATTTACTTTTTATAGGAAATTTTTCAAAAATTTACTTTTTATAGGAAATTTTTCAAAAATTTACTTTTTATAGGAAATTTTTCAAAAATTTACTTTTTATAATAAATTTTTCAAAAATTTACTTTTTATAGGAAATTTTTCAAAAATTTTCTTTTTATAGGAAATTTTTCAAAAATTTTCTTTTTATAGGAAATTTTTCAAAAATTTACTTTTTATACGAAATTTTTCAAAAATTTTCTTTTTATAGGAAATTTTTCAAAAATTTTCTTTTTATAGGAAATTTTTAAAAAATTTTCTTTTTATAGGAAATTTTTCAAAAATTTTCTTTTTATAGGAAATTTTTCAAAAATTTACTTTTTATAGGAAATTTTTCAAAAATTTACTTTTTAAAGGAAGTTTTTCAAAAATTTACTTTTTAAAGGAAGTTTTTCAAAAATTTACTTTTATAGGAAATTTTTCAAAAAATTACTTTTTATAGGAAATTTTTCAAAAATTTTCTTTTTATAGGAAATTTTTCAAAAATTTTCTTTTTATAGGAAATTTTTCAAAAATTTTCTTTTTATAGAAAATTTTACAAAAATTTTCTTTTTATAGGAAATTTTTCAAAAATTTTCTTTTTATAGGAAATTTTACAAAAATTTTCTTTTTATAGGAAATTTTTCAAAAATTTTCTTTTTATAGGAAATTTTACAAAAATTTTACTTTTTATGGGTAAATTTTTAAAAATTTACTTTTTATAGGAAATTTTTTAAAAATTTACTTTTTATAAGAAATTTTTCAAAAATTTCCTATTTTTATAGGAAATTTTTCAAAAATTTACTTTTTATATAAAATTTTTCAAAAATTTGCGTATTGTAGAAAACTTTTCAAAAATTTTCTTTTTATAGGAAATTTTTAAAAAATATACTTTTTATAGGGAATTTTTCAAAAATTTACTTTTTATGGGAAATTTTTCAAAAATTTTCGTTTCATAGGAATTTTTTCAAAAATTTAAGTTTTTTTTTATAGGAAATTTTAGAAAATTTTTCAAAAATTTACTTTTTATAGCAAATTTTTCAAAAATTTACTTTTTAAAGGAAATTTTTCAAAAATTTCCTATTTTTATAGGAAATTATTCAAAAATTTACTTTTTATAGGAAATTTTTCAAAAATTTTCTTTTTATAGGAAATTCTTCAAAAATTTTCTTTTTATAGGAAATTTTTCAAAAATATTCTTTTTATAGGAAATTTTTCAAAAATTTTCTTTTTATAGGAAATTTTTCAAAAATTTTCTTTTTATAGGAAATTTTTCAAAAATTTTCTTTTTATAGGAAATTTTTCAAAAATTTTCTTTTTATAGGAAATTTTTCAAAAATTTTCTTTTCATAGGAATTTTTTTTTTTACTTTTATAGGAAATTTTTCAAAAATTTACTTTTATAGGAAATTTTTCAAAAATTTATTTCTATAGGAAATTTTTCAAAAATTTACTTTTATAGGAAATTTTCGAAAATTTACTTTAATAGGAAATTTTTCAAAAATTTACTTTTTATAGGAAATTAATTTACTCTTTAAAGGAAATTTTTCAAAAATTTACTTTTTATAAGAAAATTTAAAAAAAAATTTCATTTTATAGAAATATATTTTAAAAACTTACTTCTTATTGGAAATTTTTTTAAAAATTTACTTTTTACAGGAAATTTTTCAAAAATTTTCTATAAAACGCAAATTTTTAAAAAATTTCCTACAAAAGTAAATTTTTGAAAAATTTGCTATAAAAAGTAAATTTTTGAAAAATTTGCTATAAAAAGTAAATTTTTGAAAAATTTGCTATAAAAAGTAAATTTTTGAAAAATTTCCTAAAATTGAAAATTTTGAAAAATTTCCTTTAATAAGTAAATTTTTTGAAAATTTTCCTTTAAAAAGTAAATTTTTGAAAAATTTCCTTTAAAAAGTAAATTTTTGAAAAATTTCCTTTAAAAAGTAAATTTTTGAAAAATTTCCTTTAAAAAGTAAATTTTTGAAAAATTTCCTTTAAAAAGTAAATTTTTGAAAAATTTCCTTTAAAAAGTAAATTTTTCAAAAATTTCCTTTAAAAAGTAAATTTTACAATACGTAAATTTTTGAAAAATTTTCTATAAAAAGTAAATTTTTGAAAAATTTCCTATAAAAATAGGAATTTTTGAAAAAATTTCCTATAAAAAGTAAATTTTTGAAAAATTTCCTATAAAAAGTAAATTTTTTAAAAATTTCCTATAAAAAGTAAATTTTTGAAAAATTTGCTATAAAAAGTAAATTTTTGAAAAATTTCCTAAATTGAAAAATTTCCTTTAAAAAGTAAATTTTTGAAAAATTTCCTAAAATTGTAAATTTTGTAAAATTTTCCTTTAATAAGTAAATGTCTTGAAAATTTTCCTTCTAAAAGTAAATTTTTAAAAAATTTCCTTTTAAAAGTATATTTTTGAAAAATTTCCTTTTAAAAGTAAATTTTTGAAAAATTTCCTTTTAAAAGCATATTTTTGAAAAAGTTCCTTTTAAAAGTAAATTTTTGAAAAATTTCCTATAAAAAGTAAATTTTTAAAAAATTTTATATAAAAAGTAAATTTTTGAAAAATTTCCTATTTTTATTTTGTTTGAATAATTTTTTCTTTAAAATTGAAAAATATATGGGACTTAAACCAATTTTAAAATAAAAATTTGTATCAAATCGTTAACTACAACAATATCAGCAATTGCAGACTTATTTATTTTTGGACGTGGACTTATTCCACTTTCGAAATAAGATTTAAAAGCAATCAATGTCGATGATTTGAATGTATGTGACAGTTTTCTTCAGAAATATATTTTAAATAATTAACATTAAGAAATATGTGTTGAAATCAGTAGCCAATTACGTTTACGCATGTCCCCATGGGTGTTCCGGATGGAAAAGGAAATAGTCTGGCCGACATATAATAATAGAGGTTTTACCCCTCTCTATATTTTACAATACATAAAATGATGTATTTACATATAATTTTGTTTTAAGCTGTTCAAGTAGCAATTAAAATAATTAATTTGGTTTATGCAATTTATTGTCCTTCAAAGACTATGATGAACATATTTGACCACATCATTAAATACAATATTTTGAATATTAAACCGAAAATATAACAAACCTCTAATTAGTAGGTATTTTAACTTAATTACATTTGTATGATTGTTTTCCTTAAGAAATTTACAATTTTAATCTTAAAATAAACTTTTTTGAAAAGGGACTACAGAAGTTAGATAAGGCTGTTTTTTTTTCTTCTGAGGTAAAAAAAAATAACTTTTCTGTCCAAACTTTTTAAATTGATAAACAAGAGATTTCCTGACGTTTTCGTGTTAGTTTAGTTATTTACATTTCCCCAAAAAGGTATGTTTTTCAAATGAAAAACAAAATTATTTAAATAAAAATCTTACTCAACATTTTAATAACAAAATAACTTTGTCCCAAAAAAAAAAAAAATGAACCAGCTAAAAACTTTTCTACAATTTTTTTTGTTTCAAGATTAGGCAAAACACTCTAAAATTTAAGGATGCTATAACAGAAGAAAAAGGTCACTGCCAAAAGGCGTAAAGCAACCGGATGGAGGAAGGACAAACTTTTACTCAGTGGAGAAGCAAATTTTTAAAAATTATCATAATAACTGAGAATGTGTAGAAAAGGATATTTACAGAAACGAAAATCCTAAAACAACATCTACAAATAGAGTTTAAGCCTTTAATGAAGATAATATTCAAATTAGGGGAAAAAAACTTCAACGAAAAATATATTAAAATCTTTTGTTAATTATAGTTAATTGTTTTGCTAAACATCGAAGAATAAGTCAACAGGTCGTAGGAGTAATATCACAGTTCCAAAATATAAAATCTGTATGTTTTAAATTTTATCTGACAAGATTTCTTTAGAAAAATCATTCCACAACACGGACCAGTTTTCTATAGAAAACTCATTCCATGGACAAGTTTTCTATAGAAAACTCATTCCATGGACAAGTTTTCTATAAAAAACTCATCCCATGGACAAGTTTTCTATAGAAAACTCATTCCATGGACAAGTTATCTATAGAAAACTCATCCCATGGATAAGTTTTCTATAGAAAACTCATCCCACCGACAACTTTTCTATAGAAAACTCATCCCACCGACAACTTTTCTATAGAAAACTCATCCCACCGACAACTTTTCTATAGAAAACTCATCCCACCGACAACTTTTCTATAGAAAACTCATCCCACCGACAACTTTTCTATAGAAAACTCATCCCACCGACAACTTTTCTATAGAAAACTCATCCAACCGACAACTTTTCTATAGAAAACTCATCCCACCGACAACTTTTCTATAGAAAACTCATCCCACCGACAACTTTTCTATAGAAAACTCATCCCATGGACAAGTTTTCTATAGAAAACTCATCCCATGGACAAGTTTTCTATAGAAAACTCATCCCATGGACAAGTTTTCTATAGAAAACTCATCCCATGGACAAGTTTTCTATAGAAAACTCATCCCATGGACAAGTTTTCTATAGAAAACTCATCTCATGGACAAGTTTTCTATAGAAAACTCATCCCATGGACAAGTTTTCTATAGAAAACTCATCCCATGGACAAGTTTTCTATAGAAAACTCATCCCATGGACAAGTTTTCTATAGAAAACTCATCCCATGGATAAGTTTTCTATAGAATACTGATCACATGGATAAGTTTTCTATAGAATACTGATCACATGAATAAGTTTTCTATAGAAAACTCATCCCATAGACAAGTTTTCTATAGAAACTCATCCCATGGACAAGTTTTCTATAGAAAACTCATCCCATGGATAAGTTTTCTATAGAATACTGATCACATGGATAAGTTTTCTATAGAATACTGATCACATGGATAAGTTTTCTATAGAATACTGATCACATGGATAAGTTTTCTATAGAAAACTCATCCCATAGACAAGTTTTCTATAGAAACTCATCCCATGGACAAGTTTTCTATAAAAAACTCATCCCACCGACAAGTTTTCTATAGAAAACTCATCCCACCGACAAGTTTTCTATAGAAAACTCATCCCACCGACAACTTTTCTATAGAAAACTCATCCCACCGACAGCTTTTCTATAGAAAACTCATCCCACCGACAACTTTTCTATAGAAAACTCATCCCACCGACAACTTTTCTATAGAAAACTCATCCCACCGACAACTTTTCTATAGAAAACTCATCCCACCGACAACTTTTCTATAGAAAACTCATCCCATGGACAAGTTTTCTATAGAAAAATCATCCCATGGACAAGTTTTCTATAGAAAAATCATCCCATGGACAAGTTTTCTATAGAAAACTCATCCCATGGACAAGTTTTCTATGGAAAACTCATCCCATGGACAAGTTTTCTATAGAAAACTCATCCCATGGACAAGTTTTCTATAGAAAACTCATCCCATGGATAAGTTTTCTATAGAATACTGATCACATGGATAAGTTTTCTATAGAATACTGATCACATGGATAAGTTTTCTATAGAATACTGATCACATGGATAAGTTTTCTATAGAAAACTCATCCCATAGACAAGTTTTCTATAGAAACTCATCCCATGGACAAGTTTTCTATAAAAAACTCATCCCACCGACAAGTTTTCTATAGAAAACTCATCCCACCGACAAGTTTTCTATAGAAAACTCATCCCACCGACAACTTTTCTATAGAAAACTCATCCCACCGACAACTTTTCTATAGAAAACTCATCCCACCGACAACTTTTCTATAGAAAACTCATCCCACCGACAACTTTTCTATAGAAAACTCATCCCACCGACAACTTTTCTATAGAAAACTCATCCCACCGACAACTTTTCTATAGAAAACTCATCCCACCGACAACTTTTCTATAGAAAACTCATCCCACCGACAACTTTTCTATAGAAAACTCATCCCACCGACAACTTTTCTATAGAAAATTCATCCCACCGACAACTTTTCTATAGAAAACTCATCCCACCGACAACTTTTCTATAGAAAACTCATCCCACCGACAACTTTTCTATAGAAAACTCATCCCACCGACAACTTTTCTATAGAAAACTCATCCCACCGACAACTTTTCTATAGAAAACTCATCCCACCGACAACTTTTCTATAGAAAACTCATCCCACCGACAACTTTTCTATAGAAAACTCATCCCACCGACAACTTTTCTATAGAAAACTCATCCCACCGACAATTTTTCTATAGAAAACTCATCCCACCGACAACTTTTCTATAGAAAACTCATCCCACCGACAACTTTTTTATATAAAACTCATCCCACCGGCAACTTTTCTATAGAAAACTCATCCCACCGACAACTTTTCTATAGAAAACTCATCCCATGGACAAGTTTGCTATAGAAAACTCATCCCATGGATAAGTTTTCTATAGAATACTGATCACATGGATAAGTTTTCTATAGAATACTGATCACATGGATAAGTTTTCTATAGAATACTGATCACATGGATAAGTTTTCTATAGAAAACTCATCCCATAGACAAGTTTTCTATAGAAACTCATCCCATGGACAAGTTTTCTATAAAAAACTCATCCCACCGACAAGTTTTCTATAGAAAACTCATCCCACCGACAAGTTTTCTATAGAAAACTCATCCCACCGACAACTTTTCTATAGAAAACTCATCCCACCGACAACTTTTCTATAGAAAACTCATCCCACCGACAACTTTTCTATAGAAAACTCATCCCACCGACAACTTTTCTATAGAAAACTCATCCCACCGACAACTTTTCTATAGAAAACTCATCCCACCGACAACTTTTCTATAGAAAACTCATCCCACCGACAACTTTTCTATAGAAAACTCATCCCACCGACAACTTTTCTATAGAAAACTCATCCCACCGACAACTTTTCTATAGAAAATTCATCCCACCGACAACTTTTCTATAGAAAACTCATCCCACCGACAACTTTTCTATAGAAAACTCATCCCACCGACAACTTTTCTATAGAAAACTCATCCCACCGACAACTTTTCTATAGAAAACTCATCCCACCGACAACTTTTCTATAGAAAACTCATCCCACCGACAACTTTTCTATAGAAAACTCATCCCACCGACAACTTTTCTATAGAAAACTCATCCCACCGACAATTTTTCTATAGAAAACTCATCCCACCGACAACTTTTCTATAGAAAACTCATCCCACCGACAACTTTTTTATATAAAACTCATCCCACCGACAACTTTTCTATAGAAAACTCATCCCACCGACAACTTTTCTATAGAAAACTCATCCCACCGACAACTTTTCTATAGAAAACTCATCCCACCGACAACTTTTCTATAGAAAACTCATCCCACCGACAACTTTTCTATAGAAAACTCATCCCACCGACAACTTTTCTATAGAAAACTCATCCCACCGACAACTTTTCTTTAGAAAACTCATACCACCGACAACTTTTCTATAGAAAACTCATCCCACCGACAACTTTTCTATAGAAAACTCATCCCACCGACAACTTTTCTATAGAAAACTCATCCCACCGACAACTTTTCTATAGAAAACTCATCCCACCGACAACTTTTCTATAGAAAACTCATCCCACCGACAACTTTTCTATAGAAAACTCATCCCACCGACAACTTTTCTATAGAAAACTCATCCCACCGACAACTTTTCTATAGAAAACTCATCCCACCGACAACTTTTCTATAGAAAACTCATCCCGCCAACAACTTATTTATAGAAAACTTATCTCTCTGATTTTATATATAAAAGTAAATTTTTACTCCACGATTATTAACATTTAATTGAACATTGATTGTCTTTTGTTTAATTTACTGTAAAATTTACAAACTAAAGAATTTGCAGGAATTACAAAATACTTTTAATTAAAAATGGTTGAAACTTGGCATCCTTAACTGAAATTTGAAATACAAAATAACAAAATCATTCACCATCTACAATATATACACCATCTCGTATACTAGGCATACATACATATCCGAAACAAAAAACTTTTGTTATTGTTGTTTAAATACTGAATTGAAAATCGTAAAAAATAAAACTAAAAGTAGCAAAAATTTCCATGCATTTTGGAAATTAAACCAAAACAAGTTATATGCAAAAGGGGAGTGATTTTCTTAAATTGTTTAAATGAAGGGCAATTACATTGGACCAAATGGTCATATTATGATTAAGATTGAAGATGAAATAATTGAAACAATTACTTCGATTTAGTCATTCGGGGTTTCTGGTAAGGACAGACTCTGCACATTCTTCATATATTATTCTTTCAAAGATTGATGACCGATTGCCACAAAATATTACACATCTGCCATATATATGCAAAATTTTGTGACCATAGCTGTCACATTATATAATTTAATAGCTTTTATCAGGCGTTTTTTGGCATCTATGTATATAGTATAGTTTAATGTGGACCGATTCCTATAAAATTTGATATACTGACCAATAGTTGCATAAAACTTCCCTATTTTAAATTTAGTCTTCATAGCTCTTACAATTATATTCAATTTATCAGCATTAATCTGATTCCCGGGGCGGGGTTTTATGGGAGCTCTAACTAAATGTGAACCGATTTCGCCTATTTTCAGTGCACAGCTTCTGTAACATATCAAAATAAGTTTTGTACAAATTTTTTTCCCTAGCTCTTGTAGCTAAGGAGCTATCGCACTTTTATCTGACGGACAGACGGACATAAACCCACTTTTCTTTTTGTATTTGTGTGTTTCCGTAAGTTTTTTATATGGGAGCTATGGTCAAATTGTGAGCGATTGTAACAAAATTTTGCACACTGCCAGGTATTCTCATAAGACTTCTTTGTGCTAAATTTATTGACCAAATCTATTATAGTTTATCATTTATTGGCATTTAAGTGTATTTCAGGTGGAATTTAGGCTGTTTCCGTAAGTTTTTTGTATGGGAGCTATGGTTAAATGTGAACCGATTTCGAAATTTTATATGCTGCCTAGTGCTTATGTAAAACTTTTAGATACCAAATTTTGTCATCATAACTATTATAATTTGTCATTTATTAGCAAATAAGCGATTAGCCTAGACGAGGTAATACGGGAGCTATGGTCAAATGTGAACCAATTTTGCCCGATTTCAATACCAAAATTTTGTATCCCTAGCTCTTGTAGTTAAGGAGCCATCGAGCTTTTATCTGACGGACGTTCGGACATAAACCCCATCTTCTTTTTATATTTTTGTGTTTCGGTAAGTTTTTTATATGGGAGCTCTGGTCAAATGGAGACCGATTGTAACAAAATTTTGAACACTGACTGGCATTCACATAAGACTTCCTTGTGCTAAATTTAGTGACCAAAGCTATTATAGTTTATCATTTATTGGCATTTAAGTATATTTCAGGTGGAATTTAGGCTGTTTTCGTAAGTTTTTTGTATGGGAGCTATGGTTAAATGTGAACCCATTTCGATGAAATTTTTTTTTGCTGCCTAGTGCTTATGTAAAACTTCTAGATACCAAATTCCGTTATCATAGCTGTTATAATTTGTCATTTATTAGCAAATAAGCGATTAGCCTAGACGAGGTTATACGGGAGCTATGGTCATATGTGAACTGATCACATGTGAACTGAAATCGAGCAAAAGATTTCAATACCAAAATTTTTCAAGAAATAAAGAATATTTGTGACCTATATCCTTTCGTTAAGGTTTTATCGTGCCGACAGCAGACAGACTGACGGACATAGCTTAATCGTTTTAGAATTTCATGAGGATTCAGAATATAAAGGGTGGTTAAATTGTAAGGCCGATGTTGAATGTGAACCACACCTAAACGCCAAGTTTTTTTCCGAATTTTATTTGACATTTCTCTATTTCAGACTTACTCAATTTGAACCATGAAGAGATACACAATCCAGAAACGTGTTAAAGTTATCCAGACTTATTATGAAAATGGGCGTTCAAATCAAAATGCATATCGTGCACTTCGTGATTTTTTGGTCAATTTCATCGTCCCGATGTGCGTTAAATCGCAAAAATCGTGGAAAAATTCGAGCAAACCGGGTCTTTAGAAGATGTGAGAACACCAGTGCATGCTCGTATAGCTCGTACTGCGGAAAATATTGCTGCTGCTCGCGATAGTGTGGCTGAAGAGCAGTCCACCTCAACTCGTCATCGTGCCCAACAATTGCACCTCTCACGCTCGTCGCTGATGAACATTATGCATAAAGACTTGCATTTACACGCTTACAAGGTGCAATTGGCTCAAGAACTAAAGCCATTCCAAACGTCGTGAATGGGCAGAATGGTAGCAAGAAATGGCAACAGTGGATGATCAATTTTCGAAGAAAATCATTTTCAGTGATGAGGCACATTTTCACCTCAGTAGATTCGTCAATAAACAGAATTGCCGCATTTGGGCGAATGAGAATCCAAGAGTGATTGTCGAAAAGCCAATTCACCCACAAAGAGTGACTGTTTAGTGCGGTTTATGGGCTGGCGGCATCATCGGGCAGTTTTTTTTCCAAAATAAGGCCGGTCAGGCAGTTACTGTGAATGATGTTCGCTATCGTGAGATGATAACGAACTTTTTATGGCCCGAATTGGAAGATATGGATGTGGACGATATGCGGTTTTAGCAAGACGGTGCAACTTGCCACACAGCTAACGAAACAATGGCTCTTTTGCGCAACAAATTCAATGGCCGTGTTATCTCACGTAGCGCCCATTTGGCCGATATTTTGTTCCATACATAATTGAGTAATACCAGTCATATCATAATAAAATAAAATTACAATAATTTCCTAAATAGTTCGTGTTATATTCAAAATCAACATCGGCCCTTGAAATTTAACCACCCGATACTTCAATTTTGGTTTTTGAGCCAAAATTAAGGAAATTACAAACGGAATGACAATCTCAAAATACCACCCATTCTTTTTGATGGTGGGTATAAAAAGGGGATGTTATATATATGTATATAAGAATTATAGCCAAATGTTGACCGATTGTAACAAAATTTTACATACTGGCTGGTATTTATTTGAAGCTTGCTTTTGCATAATTTAGTGGCCATAGCTGTCATAGTTTCTAATTTAATAGCTTTTAACTGGCCTTTGGTATATTTTTCTTTTGGTTTCCGGGAGTGTTTTTTGTATGAAAGCTATAGTCAAATATAGACCGATTCCTATAAAATTTGATATACTGACCACTAGTTGCATAAAATTTATCTATTCTAAATTTAGTCATCATATCTATTACAATTGTATTCAATTTATCAGCATTTTCAGGATCGGGGTTATATGGGAGCTTTAACTAAATGTGAACCGATTTAGTAAATTTTTAATGCATAACTTTTTCAAGATATCGAAAATACTTTTGTAAAATTTTGTTCCTCTAGCTCTTTTCATTAAAGCGCTGTCGCGCTTTTATCTGACGGACAGACGGTCATAAACCCCCTTTTCTTTTCATATTTTTGTGTTTCCGTAAGTTTTTTATATGGGAGCTATGGTCAAATGGTGACCGATTGTAACAAAATTTTGCACATTGGTTGGCATTGGTATAAGACTTCCTTGTGCTAAATTAAGTAGAAAAAGCTATAACAGTTTATCAATTATAAGCATTTAAATGTATTGTTGTTAGAATTTAGGCTGTTTTCGTAAGTGTTTTGTATGGGAGCTATGGTTAAATGTGAACCGATTTGGATGAAATTTTATGTGCTGCCTAGTAGTTATGTAAGACTTTTATATACCGAATTTTATCATCATAGCTATTATAGTTTGTCATTTATTAGCAAATAAGCGATTATCCTAGATGAAGTTATATGGGAGCTATGGTCAAATGTGAACCGATTTTGACCGATTTCAATACCAAAATTTTCCAAAAAATAAAGAATATTTATGCCAAATTTCAGTGACCTATATCTTTTCGTTACGGGTTTTTCTTGCCGACAACAGACAGACAGACGGACCTCGCTCAATCATCTTAGAATTTCATAAGAATTCAGAATATACTTCAATTTTGGCTTTTGAGCCAAAATTAAGGAAATTATAAACGGAATGACAATCTCAATATACCCCCCATTCTTTTTGATGGTGGGTTTTAAAATCAAATCCATTTCAGTTATTAATCTTAAGAAGGGCATATAAAATAGTACAAAATATCAATAGAGTCTAAAGTAAAATGTTCTTAAAATATAGATGACAATGACACATTTAAATGTGAGAAAAAACATTGCCATAGACATAATCATAAACATAACCATTGCCATCACTAACATTGTAACGCTTTCATTTTTTCCGCTAAATATTTAAAGGATTTCAAAAAGACTTTTACAATAGAATTCAACACTAACCACACAATCACATAAACGAGTAGTGCTAGTGACAAAAAAGCGGTTTAAAAAAAAATGTTAAATAAACCACGAAACAAATCAGAAACAATGAATTCATGATTATTGTTCTACATAAAAATAACATTAAAAATTCTAATGTAGAGAACAGTGGACTCTAGAAAAGCTGGTTACATTTTTTTAGTGATTAAATGAATTGATGTTTAAGAATACCGAAAATACTACTTCGACTTTCTGACCATTCGACAAAAAAACAAATAAGAGTGG
Organism: Stomorhina lunata; assembly: GCA_933228675.1. Classification (NCBI taxonomy): domain Eukaryota; kingdom Metazoa; phylum Arthropoda; class Insecta; order Diptera; family Rhiniidae; genus Stomorhina; species Stomorhina lunata. The sequence goes on along the minus strand of OW121742.1, from coordinate 100,777,122 downwards.
TATAGTCGGCTTTGCCGAATCTTGGATACCCTTCACCAATGGTGTTCCAAAAGTAAAGTACAAAATCGTAAGAATATACTGATAATTATATAGTTTCTGATTACTGACTTAGTTGAGCCCCACACAAATGCTTGATATGTATATTAATTTTCTTTTGTTCATACTAAATGTAATTCCTAGCAATATTTAGCTATGCCGGAAAACGAAAAGCTTTTCGGTGGCGTCATCATCTAGAATAGTTATGGACCCAAAGGTAAGGTTGGACAGGTAGAGAATGCTTATTTAAGCCAGCCAGTAGCTTCGATATATGTGTCTATTTTACGAACACTTAATAAAAGATGCTTCAAAATGTAGATGCCCTTAGATTTGCAAAAGCACATCGATTTGATGAAGATTAAGTATTCTGGCATGCTTGATTCTTGATTAGTTATGTAAAACTTTGAAGTTATCGGACTGATTTAGGTCAAAGCTTTAACAATGATTGTCAATGTAAACAAGCCTTAGAATTATGGGGTATAAACTCTTAGTTTTAGATACATACGTGAAATATATAGCTTTTAAATGGAATTAAGATGAATACTTCATCAATAATAACCCAGTAAAACTTTTCATTACCAAATAATGAGTTAAACAGTTAAACTATTGAACACGAACTACTTACTCATTCGCTGTTTAAGTCATTACATTAACATGGGGATGTCATTGGAGGCAAGTACTTACCAATTGCAGAAAAGTAATGGCTTGGGTAAGCAATTTGAAAGCAATAACAACAACAACTTTTTTGTTGTTGTTTTATTAAAAAAAATATTTTTAAACGAAATACAAAATTTTTTTTATGATCCCATGGGGGCTCGAACCCAGACCCTCCGACTGCTAGGCAGAGACTCTTCCACTGAGCTACTTCATATGTTGAAAACTTAGCAGCTTATAATTAATATAAACAGTTTTTATTTTTAGATCCAAAATCATGTGAAAATAACTTTGTTTTTCCCTGCTTTTTTTTGCTTTGTTGTAATTTTTGGAAAATTATTTTTATACGATTTTTTGTAATTATTTTAAAACTTTTTTAAAATTATTTTAAAACTTAAACAATTTAAATCTTCTTTTTTGTATAAGTTTTTATATAAGATTGACTCTTACTTACTTAAATGTTACAACCTGTTAAGGTTGGATTTCGATCTTGTGCGAATATTCTCTAATTTTATAGGCCAAGCTTTGAAAAATGTTCCTCTACTTGGTCTTTCTATCGAAGTTTCGGACATCCTCCTCTAACATTAGGTAGTGAGACATTTCAATTCTAATTTTATCCTCTTCATTGTATTTTTTTCAAGAGAGGGTTACTAGCCCGTAATCCTAACCCATTTTTATCGATCTTATGGGACAACTCTCGGAACATGTTAACTCACAATATTAATGGGTGTTAAACTAGCTCCCCGGGTGATACCATGTGGAGGTGTGTGTCCACAGTTGAGATGAAGGATGACCCAGATAAGTTGGGCTTACCAAGTTAAGACCAATTAGAATCGTGTTTGGTATTCAACATCCCCTAAATAATCAAAATTGACTCATGATGGTATTTTTTCATTAACGTGAGTTAGTTTTACAAATTTTTTTTTTACAGAAGATAATATTTAAGTTCTTAAAATTCAAAAATCATTTTAAAAGACTCTTTTAATAAAAAAAAACTAAAAAAAATTGTTGCCCTTTGTGGGATTTAACCCGGGGCCATTAAGTTTTAATTACCATCTTAATTACAAATAAGTACTTCTGTAATAACTTATTATTTATTCGGATGGTATGTTGTACTCGTTACAAGGTAACCAGTTATCAGAGTACTTGCCATTACCAAAGTTTTGCTGGGAATGTATTGTTCTTTCGATTTGTCCGATGGATGTGTGGAAAGCTTTGCTCTAGTTCTTAGTGCAATTATAATGTGATTTAATTTATCAGCATTAAAGTGATTCCCGGTCGAGGTTATATGGGATATTTCACTAAATGTGAACCGAGCTTGACCATTTTCAATACCGAACTTTTCAAGAGATGAAAAATACTTTTGTCAAATGTTGTCCCTCTAGAAAGTTTATTTTAGGCTCTATCGCCCTGAATAACGATATTGTACAATGTCTTTATACTAAATGTCATCATCGTATCTATTATAATTTGTCATTTATTAGCTATTAAGAGATTGCCTCAGGCGAAGTTATACGGAAGCAATTGTCAAACGTGAACGGATTTCTCCCAATTGCAATTAAAAAATTTAAATTTTCGTTGATATGTGAGATACATACATACATATGTAGGATTCGAACAGATATCATGTACTCAGTTGCATTTTTGTACTTCCTAGGAAGATTACCTATAATTTGATATATAATACATTCTCAAATGTTATCATAATGTTCAGAAGTCAGACACAAAATTAAGATAAATGCAGTGTGTCTGTCTGCTAAAATCAGATTTGTGGAGCTCCTGGAAGGTATGCATTTTACACAAAATTTTAGGATATCGTCTCATCCTAAATTTCATCATTGTCGATCAAAACACCTGAAATATCGCTTAAACACTAAATTATATTTACAACAAATTGCCGAATGCATCAGAGTTTAGGTAATCCCCTGCGAAGTACGCTATTAAATTTCATCAAAATAAACATTTGAGATATCGACAAAACAGGAGCTCCAAAAACTTGACTACAACAGAAAAAAGGACAGACAGGTAGACGGACGGATAGACAGGTAGATGGACGGACGGACAGACAGAAGGACGGAGTTCGCGAAATCGATTCTCCTGCCGATGAGTCGAGCGGAACAATTTGAATGGTATTCATAATCAGATTTGTAGAGTTTATATATCAGATTTAAGGAAATCCTCCCACAAATTTCATCACAATCGGTCCATAAACACCTGAGATATCGCTGAAACAATACTTACAAAATGTAAACAAAATTTCTTAGACACGTACTTTTGGGAATTTGCTGCACATCACAAGTAGTGTTTTGGCGATATCTCAGTTGTTTATGGACCGCTTTTGATAAAATTTAATAACGTGCTTGGCGGGAGAATTTGCTGAAATCTGTTATAAAATTTATGTATGTCCGTGCTAAAGGAGGATGGTTTTTCCTATTTCTGCATTTCATTTTTTCAACAAACATTCTCTAATGCGTAATTTGGGCAATTTGCGATACATCAAATTTAGTGTTTTGGCGATATCTCAGTGGTTTATGGACCGATTTTGATAAAATTTTACAAAGTGCTTTGGGGAACCATTTTCTACAATCTGATATATAATATATTATCACATGTACACCAGGAGTATCTCTTTTCTCTTGTTACACACTTTTAAGTGTTTCAATCAAAAATTTTAAAATTTTCGTCTAATTTTTGGTATTTTTTCGATATTTTCGGTGTTTATAAACCGATTTTAATGAAATTTAATAGCGTTCATTGCTGATATATGATTTATGTAGGCCCATCCTCCACGGGCTTCAGAAACTTGATTTCAACAGACAGACGGACAGACAGACAGACAGACAGACGGACATCGCTTAATCGATTCTCCTCCCAATTCTGAGTCGATCGGTATAATTTTTATGGGGTCTACGATCACTAATAAAAAAATTACAAACGGAATAACAAACTTATAATACCCTTTCACCTATAGGTGAAGGTTATAAAAAACTAATTCATGTTATTAAAGTGCCTACTGTCACAGCTTATCCATTGTTGACTAAACCATGTAATTGTTCTTGAAATTTGAAAGGAAATAAGAATGTCTTTTATATCTGGAATAAGAAACAAAATAACATTTCCATACAAAATGTTCCTTTTGAAATATTTGGAACGTGTAGGCTAGAATAACACAAAACATTCATATTTACTTTTACTGTTTGGAAAATTTCAAAAGAAAGTAAAATTGTCGTTTTTTATACTTTTTCTAAATGTCTCAAGAAGTAACTTGAGTACTCACAAATGTTATATTCAGTTAAATGGCGCTTGTTCTAGAAATAACTAAAACAAGTAAGAAAGCGCTATAGTCGGTCAAGCCGACCATACGATACCCTTCACCACTAAGGTTAAAGGTGTTATTTTTCCTGTATGTAGACAAATATTTGCTAAATTTTGCCATCATACAAACATTTTCTCAAAACGTATATATTCAACCTGTTTCCGTCATTTGGACTTATATGAGAGCTAGGGTCAAATGTGTACCGATTATCTCGAAATTTTTCAAATTGATTACAGTTGTTACAAAAATTATGTATGCAAAAAATAAACTCAAAATTTTCATTATATTTAGATTTACGAGCGTTTTAGTGATTTTTTGTCTCATTTAGTGCGTTTTTGAAGAAGAGTTTGTATGGGAGCTATGGTAAAATGTGGACCGATTTCAACGAAATTTGGTACAGTGATTTAGGTTTACATAGGCAGTATCTGTTTTAAATTTCATGAAAAATATTGATATTTGTGGAAAATATAGCAATTCCGGGAAGTGGGACCTATGGGAGGTACCATAAATAATGGACCGATTTTGACCAATTTCAATAGCCATGGTCCCATTATCAAAAAAATTATCTGTGGCAAATTTCATCAAATTATCTTTAGAATTGCGACCTGTAGTTTGATTACAAGGTTTACATGGGGGTCCAGCCAGCCAGCCAGACGGACGGACGGACGGACATCGCTAAATCGACTCAGAAAGTGATTCTAAGTCTATTGGTATACTAAAAGGTGGGTCTAAGACAAATATTTCTATGCATTGCAAACATCAGCACAAACTTATAATACCCTTTCCACCTATGGTGGTGAAGGGTATAAAAATTATGAATAGAATGACCTTAATTTGGTGGATTGCTTAGAAAGAAAAATTATAAGTGAAGTGGTTTTAAAGAGATTAAATTTTTGTTTTTACAAAATAAAATAACAATATAAAATTTTATGACTTGTTAAGGCTAGAATGTATTTAGTAGTAGTTAAACTCGATCTAAAGATACTCTAGAATATTGAGATGTGTATAATATTATAAAAATTCACTTATTACACAGTACGGCAGTGGTTGGTCACATGATAAATGTTAACAGAATATGAAAAAAGGCTTAAAATAAAGAAATACGTGTCTCGGCGTTTTGCTGTAGCACGTCAGAATTTTAAGAAAATCGATTTTAAAGATTCGAAGGACCGTGGAGGTTCACTTGTAATGTAATACTATTATAAAAAGTTCTATAAAAATAGAATAGGTGAACCGATTAGCCAGTTTTGAAAAGGGAATTAAATTTGAATTTGTTACGATTTTTTCCGGTAGAGGACGCTTAATTTGGAAAAATAAATGATCTGTATTTACATAAAAGTTTTAATGATTGTATTCATTGATTAAGTAGTTTCGATAAACAAAAGCATTGATAATATATTTTGCTAGTGTTTCCCAGTTATAAATTTCGCCATTTAGTAACTTAAAAAAATCCTCTTATGATATTGTTATAGTATAAAAATGTTGAAACCTTATGAAATTTAATACAGGAAATCGGCATATAAAATGTTGTGATGATTCAATTTCTCTCGTGTTGCACAAAGAACATTCTTTATTGGTGTTTCTTGAAAACCTTGTGCCATTTAGACTTTTAAGATCACACCGAGCTTTAAAGATCCATGTTAAGAAGCTTTGGTCATGTAAGATCTCAAAATAGAGTTGTCCTACTGTTAATCTTAGGTTTTTGTAAAATGTTTGACTTTGAGAGGCTCTTAAAAATTTGTTTTTATTAAAAACATTTTTTTTCCGCTAGAGGACGCTTTAATTTTCATGAAAAATTAAAAAATATCCAAAAACAATCGCTAAGCTAATTGGTATTGTTGGTAAAATATTTGGACTTAATTCGGTTGCAGTAGCTTTATAGTTCGACATTTATCTTAGTGGTTTCCCCAGTATTTACTTTAATCAAAATTCGGTCTCACAACCGGGTATAGTTTTACATTAATAAGTTGATAAATACTTTTCGTTGGCTTCAATATGTAGTTAGGCTAAACACGTTAGTAGTAATACTGCAGGTCCATATATTTCGTTAGGAGTTCCTAATGCATCCATCATATAGAAAGTCTGGGCTGAACATTGACTAATGCCTGTCTAAATTCATAGGCGCAATCTTATTATAATGAATGTAACACCCATTATTTTTGATGGTGGGTATAAAAAGGGGATGTTATATATATATAAGAATCATAGCCAAATGTTTACCGATTGTAACACTGGCTGGTATGTGTATAAAGCTTATTCTTGCCAAATTAAGTGGCCAAAGCTATCACAGCCTCTAATTTAATAGCCTTTAACTGGCCTTTGCTACAATTTTAGGTTTCCGGGAGTGTTTTTTATATGAAAGCTATAGACAACTATGATTTGATTCCTATAAAATTTGATAAACTGATCAAAAATTGCATAAATCTTTCCTATTTTAAATTTATTCGTCATAGCTATTACAATTTTATTCAATTTATCAGCATTAATGTGATTCCCGGGGCGGAGTTATATGGGAGCTCTAACTAAATGTGAACCGGTTTTATCCATTTTCAATGAACAAGATATAGAAAATACTTTTGTAAAATTTTGTCCCTCTAGCTCTTTTCGTTAAGGCACTATCGCGCTTTTATCTGACGGACAGACAGACATAAACCCGCTTTTCTTTGTGTTTCCATAAGTTTTTTTATATGGGAGCTATGGTCAAATGGTGACCGCTTGTGACAAAATTTTGCACACTGGCTGGCATTGACATAAGACTTCCTTGTGCCTAATTTAGTCTTTCTAGCTCTTGTAGTTAAGGAGCTATCGCGCTTTTATCTTACGGGCAGACGGACATAAACTGTCTTTTTATATCCACCATCAAAAAAAAAATGGGTGTTATATTGAGATAGTCATTCCGTTTGTAATTTCCTTAATATTGGTCCAAAAACCAAAATTGAAGTTTATTCTGAATCCTCGTGGAATTCTAAGACGATTGAGCGATGTCCGTCTGTCTTTCTGTCTGTCTGTCCGTCTGTCTGTTGTAGGTCACTTAAATTTCGCACAAATATTTATCATTTCTTGGAAAATGTTGGTATTGAAATCGGGCAAAATCGGTTCACATTTGACCATAGCTCCCGTATAACCTCGTCTAGGATAATCGCTTAGTACCTGGTTGAAAGGATATAGATCACTGAAATTTGGCACAAATATTCTTCATTTCTTGGAAAATTTGGTATTGAAATCGGGCAAAATCAGTTCACATTTGACCATAGCTCCCGTATAACCTCGTCTAGGCTAATCGTTTATTTGCTAATAAATAACAAATTATAACAGTTATGATGACAAAAGTTGGTATATAAAATTTTATAGAAATCGGTTCATAGTTGACCATAGCTTTCATATAAAAACCGCTCCCGGAAACCACTAAAATGCCATAAATGCCAGTTAAAATCTATTAAATTACAGACTATGACAACTATGGCCACTAAATTTTGCAAAAACAAGTAAGAAAGCGCTATAGTCGGTCAAGCCGACCATACGATAACCTTCACCACTAAGGTCAAAGGTGTTATTTTTCCTGTCTAAAGACAAATATTTGCTAAATTTTGCCATCCTACAAACATTTTCTTAAAACTTATATATTTAAGCTGCTTCCGTCATTTGGACTTATATGAGAGCTAGTGTCAAGTGTGTCAATTATGTATGCAAAAAATAAACTCAAAATTTTCATTATCTTTAGATTTACGAGCGTTTAATGATTTTTTGTCTCATTTAGTGTGTTTTTAAAGAAGAGTTTGTATGGGAGCTATGGTCAAATGTGGACCGATTTCAATTTTTTGTACAGTGATTTAAGTTTACATAAGCAGTATTTGTTTTAAATTTCATGAAAAAATATTGATATTTGTGGCTAATATATCAATTCCGGGAAGTGGGACCTATGGGAGGTACCATTAAAAATATACCGATTTTGACCAATTTCAATAGCCATGGTCTCATTATCAAAAAAATTATCTGTGCCAAATTTCATCAAATTATCTTTAGAATTGCGACCTGTAGTTTGATTAGAAGGTTTACATGGGGGGGTCCAGCCAGCCAGCCAGCCAGACGGACGCTAAATCGACTCAGAAAGTGATTCTAAGCCTATTGGTATACTAAAAGGCGGGTCTAAGACAAAAATTTCTATGCGTTACATACATCAGCACAAACTTATAATACCCGTTCCACCTATGGTGGTGAAGGGTATAATAAACTTTATATGTAAAATTTTGTGACAATTGGTCAACATTTGGATATAGTTCTTACATATATAACATCCCCTTTGTATATCTACGATCAAAAAGATTTGGACTTACATTCAGTATATAAATTTGATAGCTATCAGTCAATGTTAAGTCCAGACTTTTTAAAGGTGGATGCATTTGAAAACTCCTAGCAAAATATATGGACCTACCGTTTTACTATCAACTTGTTTGGTCTAACTATTAAGTTTAAGGAAAAGTATTTAGCAGCTTATTAATGTAAATACCCGGAAAACCACTAAGATACTTTTAAGTTTTAAGCTATAAAGCTACTGCAACCGAACTTAGTCCAAATATTTTACCAACAATACCAACCAGCATAACAAATTCCTTTTTCGAATTTGGTCCACATTTTGAATTAGCTGCACCCTCGTAGATATCTATATATATAAAATAGGATATTGAGACCAAATTTTGTGCAAAGTAAATTGTACTAGGGAAACCACTTAAATACTTTTAAATGCTGAACTATAAAGCTACTGCTAAATGGAATTATGTAGTACGTTTTGGTGCGAACGTCTGCATTAAATTATTCTTATATGTAGTTTAGAACACACAGACATCAAACTTTAAAAATAAGTTTTTTTTTTCAAATCCAATTAAGGCTCTTTTGTTTCGTCTTATACGGGTGATTGAATAACATAACATATCCAATTAATTAAAATTTCTATATAAATCATAAGAATTTAATTAACTACATTCATTGTGTTGTTTTATAAACTTATCTATATCCTAATAGAAAACATTTATTTGTACAATAAATAGGATTTTCTTTAGAAGTATGTATTAAAATTTCTTTAAATGAAACCGCAGTTTGAAATATTTTCTGTAGATTTAAATTAATTTATTGCATTAGGATGAATAAATCCTTAACAATACAAATTTTCAAGAGTCTTTGCTTAAATATTTATGCTTCTTTAGTTAAAATATTTATTTGTATTGACCAAATGATTTCATTATCTGATTAATGTTAGTAAAAACAAGAAGTAAGAGTGTTATATTAGGCTGTGCCGAATCTTATATACCCACCATCAAGTTGTGTTAAATTTAGAAACATATCTCATATATCTACAAAATCAAAATCTGGACCAAAACTGAAAAAATCGCTAAGCTAATTGGTATTGTTGGTAAAATCTTTGGACTAATTTGATTGCCGTAGCTTTATAATTCAACATTTAAAAATATTTTAGTGGTTTCCCCAGTAATTACTTTGATCAAAATTCGGTCTCATAACCGGGTATAGTTTTACATTAATAAGTTGTTAAATACTTTTCGTTGTGCTTAATATGTAGTTAGGCTAAGCACGTTAATAGTAATACGGCAGGTCCATATATTTCGTTAGAAAATGCTAATGCATTCATCATATATAAAGTCTGGGCTCAACATTGATAGATGCCTATATAATTTCATAGGTGCAATCTTAATATAATGAATGTACCTCTAAATCTTTTTGATTGCAGATATAAAAAGCGGATGTTATATATATAAGAATTATAGCCAAATGTTGACCGATTGTTACAAAATTTTACACACTGGCTGGTATATATATAAAGCTTATTCTTGCAAATTTAGTGGCCATAGCTATCATAGTTTCAAATTTTATAGCTTTTAACTTTGCTAAAATTTTTGGTTTCCGTGAGTGTTTTTCGTATGAAAGCTAAAGTCAAATATGGACTGATTCCTATAAAATTTGATAAACTGATCAAAAATTGCATAAAACTTCCCTATTTTAAATTTAATCGTCATAGCTATTACAATTGTATTCAATTAATCAGCATTAATATGTTTCCCGGGGCGGGGTTATATGGGAGCTCTTACTAAATTTGAACTGATTTTGTCTATTTTCAACACACATCTTTTTCAAGATATCCAAAATACTTTTGTAAAATTTTGTCCCTCTAGCTCTTTTCGTTAAGGCGCTCTAGTGCTTTTAGCTGACGGACAGACGGACATAGACAACCTTTTCTTTATGTATTTTGGTGTTTCCATAAGTTTTTTATATGGGAGCTATGGTCAAATGGTGACCGCTTGTGACAAAATTTTGCACACTGGCTGGCATTGACATAAGATTTCCTTGTGCTTAATTTAGTCTTACTAGCTCTTGTAGCTGAGGAGCTATGACGATTTTATCTGACGGACAGACGGACATAAATCGCCTTTTCTTTTTGAATTTTTGTGTTTTCGTAAGTTTTTTATATGGGAGCTAGGTCAAATAGTGACCGATTGCAACAAAATTGTGCACACTGGCTGGCATTGATATAAGATTATCTTGTGATAAATTTAATGGTTATATTTGTTATACTTTTAGATTTATTGGCATTTAAGTGTATTTTAGGTGAAATTTAGTCTGTTTTTGTAAGTTTTTTGTATGGGAGCTATGGCTAAATGTGAACCGATTTTGATGAAATTTTATACGCTACCAAGGACTAATGTAAGACCCTTATATACCAAATTTTATCAGCATAGCTGCTATAATTTGTCATTTATCAACAAATAAGCGATTAACCTAGACGAGGTTATACGGGAGCTATGGTCAAATGTGAACCGATTTTGCCCAATTTCAATTCCAAAATTTTCTCAAAGATGAGGAATATTTTCACTAAGTTTCGGTGAGCTAGCTCCTTTCGTTTATGCGTTATCGTGATTTCAATAGACAGGCGGACGGACAGACAGACGGACATCGCTCAATCGTCTTAGAATTTCTTAAGGATTCAGAATATATATCGCTTTTCTTTTTTGAGCCAATATTAAGGAAATTACAAACGGTATGACAATCTCAATATACCCCCCATTCTTTTTGATGGTGGGTATAAAAATTTATTAAAGAAATTTTTAAATTGTGTATTTAGGTCAAAATAGATTGGAAAGGAAAGGGCTATGTCTTACGACCACTGCCCCGTCTTCTGCTTTAAATTGCAGCAGAATTGGACCGAGAGATCTGGTTACGATGTTCTGAAATAAAGAGCCCTTTTTCCCCACATCCTCTATAAATCGAGGAATGTTCTAAAAAATTGAAATCGAGATATTTCAGAGAGTGACCTAAAAGTTGGTATCAATTTGTAAGAAGAACGAGCCGATATGTTGTGTTTAAGTAGCAACATAAATAATTTTTGTAGGAAAACCCTAATTTTTGTAGGCAAACCCTAATTAAATTCTAAAATATACTAAAATTGTTATACATATAATACATGTAAATAGTTAAAATTATTCAATTATATTTACGCCTAAATTAATTGCGGCCAACTGATAATTAATTTCAATAAACGATTTAATTGATTTAATGCAATTTGCTTTTCGTTATCAATTATAGAAACAGATTTCTAATATAAAAACCACAAAAGATAATTAATCTAGATACAAATTCATTAAATTTATTTAAAGCATATGTATATAACAGGGGTGGGCACGTGTGGTATATATGAGAGCCAATTTGTGGATAACTTTTTAAAGATAACAAACAAAAAAAATACTAGCCTATTTTACCCAAAGAACATCACTTAACATATTGTAAAAATTCAAGAAATTAGGTCTGGTAGTTTTGGAGCCTATTAAAAAAAATGACATTCGGAAGTACAAATAGACGAACAAAAATTGAGAAAAAACAAGTAAGAAAGTGCTATAGTCGGTCAAGCCCGACAATACGATACCCTTCACCACTAAAGTTGTACTTTTTCATCTATAAAACAAATATTTCCTAAATTTTGTCAAAACACGAACATTTTCTTAAGGATCATAAATTTAAGCTGTTTTCGTAATTTAGGCTTATATGAGAGCTAGGGTCAAATGTGGACCGATTATTTCGAAGTTTGGCAAATTGATTACAGTTGTTACAAAATGCAAAAAATTAACTAAAAATTTCATTATCTTTAGATTTACGAGCGTTTAAGTGATTTTTTGTCTCATTTAGTGCATTTTTAAAGAAGAGTTTGTACGGGAGCTATGATCAATTGTGGACTGATTTTAACGAAATTTGGCACAGTGATTGTAGTTTACACATGCAGTATCTGTGCCACATTTCATCAAATTATCTTTAGAACTGTGGCCTGTAGTTTGATTACAAGGTTTACATGGGGGTCCAGCCAGCCAGACAGACGGACGGACGGACGGACATCGATAAATCGACTCAGAAAGTGATTCTAAGCCTATTGGTATACTAAAAGGTGGGTCTAAGACAAATATTTCTATGTGTTACAAACATCAGCACAAACTTTTAATACCTCGATAAACAAAATTTTCTATACAAACATTTTCGTCAAATAATATTTTCTATAAAAAAATGTTCGTTAAAAAATTTTTTGTTTAAAAAGACTTTCGTTAAAAAAATTTTTCTATAGTAAAATTTTCGTTAAATAATATTTTGTATAGCAAAATTTTAGTTAAAAAATTTTCTATAGAAAAATTGGAGCAAAACATTTTTTCTATAGAAAAATTTTCGTTAAAAAATTTTTCTATACAAAAATTTTAGTTAAAAAAATTTTTCTATACAAAAATTTTTGTTAAAAAAATGTTTCTATACAAAAATTTTTGTTAAAAAAATGTTTCTATACAAAAATTTTCGTTAAATAATATTCTCTATAAAAAAATTTTCGTTAAAAATTTTTTGTTTAAAAAGATTTTCGTTAAAAAATTTTCTATAGTAAAATTTTCGCTAAATAATATTTTCTTTAGAAAAATTTTAGTCAAAAAATTTTTTCTATACAAAAATTTTCGTTAAAAAATTGTTTCTATTCATTAAAAAAATTTTTCTTTACAAAAATTATCGTTAAAAAATTGTTTCTATACGAAAATTTTCGTTAAATAATATTTTCTATAGAAAAATTTTCGTTAAAAAATTTTTTGTATAGTAAAATTTTCGTTAAATAATTTTTCTATACAAAAATTTCTTTAAAAATTGTTTCTTAAATTCGTTTAAAATTCGCAAAAAATTATATATATACAAAAATTTTCGTTAAAAAATTTTTTCTATACAAAAATTTTCCTTAAAAAATTATTTCTATACGAAAATTTTAGTTAAAAAAAAAATTTCTATAGAAAAATTTTCGTTGAATAATATTTTCTATAGAAAAGTTTTCGTTAAAAAACTTTTTGAATAAAAAATTTTCGTAAAAAAATATTTTGAATAGTAAAATTTTCGTTAAATAATATTTTCTATAAAAAAATTTTCGTTAAAAAATTTTTTGTTTAAAAAGATTTTCGTTGAAAAATTTTTTTTTATAGTAAAATTTTCGTTAAATAATATTTTCTTTAGAAAAATTGTAGTTAAAAACTTGTTTCTATACAAAAATTTTCGTTAAAAAATTGTTTTTATACGAAAATTTTCGTTAAATAATATTTTCTATAGAAAAATTTTCGTTAGAAAACTTGTTGAATAAAAAATGTTCATTAACAAATTTTTTGTACAGTAGAATTTTCGTTAAATAATTTTTCTATACAAAAATTTTCTTTAAAAAAATGTTTCTATAAAAAAATTTTCTTTAAAATATTTTTTCTATACAAAAAAATACGCAAAACATTTTTTATACAAAAATTTTCGTTAAAAAATTTTTTCTATACCAAAATTTTCCTTAAAAAATTATTTCTAAATTTTTCTATAGAAAAATTTTCGTTAAAAAACTTTTTGAATAAAAAATTTTCGTAAAAAAATATTTTGAATAGTAAAATTTTCGTTAAATAATTTTTCTATACAAAAATTTTCGTTAAACATTTTTTGTATACGAAAATTTTCTTTACAAATTTGTTTATATAGAAAAATTAGAGTTAAAAATATTATACAAAAATTTTCGTTAAAAACTTTTTCTATACAGAAATTTTCGTTAAAAAATTGTTTCTATACAAAAATTTTTGTTAAAAAAATGTTTCTATACAAAAATTTTCGTTAAATAATATTTTCTATAAAAAAATTTTCGTTAAAAAATTTTTTGTTTAAAAAGATTTTCGTTGAAAAATTTTTTTTTATAGTAAAATTTTCGTTAAATAATATTTTCTTTAGAAAAATTGTAGTTAAAAAATTTTTTCCATACAAAAATTTTCGTTAAAAACTTGTTTCTATAGAAAAATTTTCGTTAAAAAACTTGTTGAATAAAAAAATGTCCGTTAACAAATTTTTTGTATAGTAGAATTTTCGTTAAATAATTTTTCTATACAAAAATTTTCTTTAAAAAATTGTTTCTAGACAGAAATTTTCGTTAAAATATTTTTTCTATACAAAAACATTCGTTAAAAATTTTATATACAAAAATTTTCGTTAAATTATTTTTTCTATGCAAAAATTTTCGTTAAAAAACTTTTTGAATAAAAAATTTTCGTAAAAAAATATTTTGAATATTTTCGTTAAACATTTTTTGTATACAAACATTTTTGTTAAAAAATTTTTTCTATAGAAAAATTAAAGTTAAATATTTATTCTATACAAAAATTTTCGTTAAAAATTTTTTGTATACGAAAATTTTCGTTAAAAATTTTTTTCTATAGAAAAATTAGAGTTTATAATATTTTCTGTAGAAAAATTTTCATTAAAAAATTTTTCTATACAAAAATTTTCGTTAAAAATTTTATATCTCTTCAAAAATTTTCGTTAAAAAATTTTTCTATGCAAAAATTTTCATTAAAAATTTTTTGAATAGAAAAATTTTTTTGAAAGAAATTAATTTTAGTTGAACCAGAAATTTATGTTGATGGTCGTGGGTTCGAGTCGGGCTCAGGTTCATGTCATAAATTATTTTTTTTTTTTTTTTTTTTTTAATTTATGATTTTTAAATTAGATGAATAAATTTTTTGGAATACTGAAAAAACTATGTGACACTTAGCAGTGTGGAATGCTGCATTTTCTGTCCCGCTACGGACTTCATCAGCACACTGTGTCACCAACTGTTAGATGCCAGTAGTTAAGATCATCTATTTAACTGAATTCTTAAGCGAAATTGAAAACGAGAATTATGTTAACACTCATTTCTATTTCACCTATGACCATATGATCGATTCAGTTAGACGAACTTATCCACCATAGTTTTTTCCTTTATGTTTTGTATCCCTATCCTTTATTAATCTACATTTACTTTGTACTTTAACCAACTGTCAGCTGGTAATGAAGACAAAGATTTTTGTTTTTGACAAGTTTTGTTTGTCTTCATTACCAGCTGACAGTTGGTTAAAGTACAAAGTAAATGTAGATTAATAAAGGATAGGGATACAAAACATAAAGGAAAAAACTATGGTGGATAAGTTCGTCTAACTGAATCGATCATATGGTCATAGGTGAAATAGAAATGAGTGTTAACATAATTCTCGTTTTCAATTTCGCTTAAGAATTCAGTTAAATAGATGATCTTAACTACTGGCATCTAACAGTTGGTGACACAGTGTGCTGATGAAGTCCGTAGCGGGACAGAAAATGCAGCATTCCACACTGCTAAGTGTCACATAGTTTTTTCAGTATTCCAAAAAATTTATTCATCTAATTTAAAAATCATAAATTAAAAAAAAAAAAAAAAAAAAATAATTTATGACATGAACCTGAGCCCGACTCGAACCCACGACCATCAACATAAATTTCTGGTTCAACTAAAATTAATTTCTTTCAATTAAATTGCATGGGCACCGCGATTTACATGTTTTCATTAACTCTTTCAAGTTGATACTAAATTCAAAAATTTGCATTAACGTAAAAGAATAAAACAAAACTTGTCAAAAACAAAAATCTTTGTCTTCATTACCAGCTGACAGTTGGTTAAAGTACAAAGTAAATGTAGATTAATAAAGGATAGGGATACAAAACATAAAGGAAAAAACTATGGTGGATAAGTTCGTCTAACTGAATCGATCATATGGTCATAGGTGAAATAGAAATGAGTGTTAACATAATTCTCGTTTTCAATTTCGCTTAAGAATTCAGTTAAATAGATGATCTTAACTACTGGCATCTAACAGTTGGTGACACAGTGTGCTGATGAAGTCCGTAGCGGGACAGAAAATGCAGCATTCCACACTGCTAAGTGTCACATAGTTTTTTCAGTATTCCAAAAAATTTATTCATCTAATTTAAAAATCATAAATTAAAAAAAAAAAAAAAAAAAAAAAAAAAAAAATAATTTATGACATGAACCTGAGCCCGACTCGAACCCACGACCATCAACGAAAAATTTTTTTAACACAATTTTTTCTATAGAAATTTTTTTTTAACGAAAATTTTTCTTTAGAGAAATTTTTTATCGAAACTATTTTAATAGGAATTATTTTTTGCCAACCTTTTAAGCCTAAACTAATCAACACTTTAGTAGCTTTTGACCTACCGGGAATATCCCTTTCTTATATTTTTAGTTAAGTCTGTACCTTCCGAATACTATTTTCTTTGCTGAATTTTCAATGTGAAGAACTTTGCCTGGCAATACTGGTGTGCATACATAAGTATGTAAATATAGATATATATACTCTGATATCATTATTGGCGGTTATATAAGTAGTAACAAAGGCGGAAGTTGAAATAAACATTTACCAACATTGATGAACAATGCGATACATTTTATACTGCTTTCAACAAAAACGAATATCAAAAATCAAAATACTTATATGAGTATAAAGCAGGAAGATTTAAGTTCATATAAGGATAACTAAGTAAAATAATCGGGAAAATAAAGCCATAACGATGGCAGCTGGAGCTGCCTCTAAAGGATGGTAGTATCGATAATGAAAGTGAAGAAAAGTGAAAAAAAATAAGAAATCAAATTCTTGTTATTGACTTTACTTTTTGTTGGTGTTGAAATATTTTTCTTTCATTTCGTAGAAATTCAATTCTTTTGGTGTTGTTAACGTATAAAAAAAAGTGTTTAAGTATGTATATAATTAAAATATTAAATGGTTATGTAAACCGTGATTGTAAATACTTTGGCATTATTAAAATTGTGCAATGTAAAAAGAAATTCTTTTTTTGAATCAGTTGAAAGCATGTGAATCATTTTTGCTGTATTTTATACCCACCATCAAAAAGAATGGGAGGTATATTGAGATTGTCATTCCGTTTGTAATTTCCCTTATATTGGCTCAAAAACCAAAATTAAGGCATATTCTGAATCCTTATGAAATTTTAAGACGATTGAGCGATGTGCGTTTGTCTGAAATGACACATTAAAGAGTGTTCTAAAAAAAATATGCATTTACTATTTTAGACAAAATTTATTCATAGTGCAGGAAATAATTTATTTTTTGATCAAGTTAGTTTCTATAGATATGTCAGATACTATTATTTTAGAAATTATCAATTTTCAATAGTTATTTCAATCAAAATGGACTACGAAAAAAAAGTTCGTGAAAATATAATTAAAACTTTTCAAAAAAATCCGTCATGGACTTTTAAAAAAATAGCTAAAAATTTGAAAGTTGACCCCCGAACGGTTTCTAATGCCATCAGACGGTATAAGGAAAATCTGAGCATTGAAAGAAAACCTGGATCAGGGAGGAAAAAGGGTCCTACAGATATTGGTAAGGCAAAAGAAGTCGAGTGACTCTTTCGAAGAGCGTCTAACACTTCTTTAAGAAAAGCAGCTCGTACGGTGAAATGTTCTACGAATTTTGCACATAGAGTCAAAGCTTATGCTGGACTGAAGACATACAAAGTCCAAAAGGTTCCAGATCGCAATGCTATAAAGAACTTAGAAGCAAGAAAACGAGCGAAAAAATTGAAGTCTGATTTTATAAAAAAATACACCTGTTGTGTGATGGATGATGAAAAATACGTACTGGCAGACTTTTCTCAACTTCCTGGTTAAGATTTTTATGTTGCTGATAAACGGGGCAATGTTCGGCAAGAGTTTCGCACAAAAAACAAACAAAATTCCCTAAGAAGTTTCTCGTGTGGCAAAAGAAGTAAAGTATTTGTGGCATCTGGCACAATAAATACAGAAATTTATATAAAGGAGTGCCTACAAAAACGGTTGTTACCCTTTTTAAGAGAGCACAGAGTGACTACATTTTTTTGGCCCGATTTGGCATCATGCCATTATGGAAAAAAGGCACTTGAGTGGTACTCAAAGTATAATGTCATTTTTGTACCACGAGAGGCAAATCCACCTAACTGTCCAGAACTTCGCCCTGTGGAAAGGTATTGGGCTCTGGTAAAAAAGGAATTGAAGAACACAGGAAAGATTTCCAAGAACATGTCCGATTTTAAGCGCAGGTGGAACACATGCTCCAAAAAGGTATCAGAAGCAACTGTAAAATCTTTAATGGGAGGGTTTCCGAAAAAAGTCGATAATTTTGCAAAACCCGAGTACTAAGTAAACATTTTAATGCTAAATGATTTTGTATAATATGCCATTATATTTGCGTATTTTGTAGAGTTTTTATATTAAAAGGTTTGATTTTTATTTAAGAAAATCCAACTACAAATTTTATTTAGAGCACTCTTTATAACAGCTATGATGATAAAATTTAGTATATAAAAGTTTTACATTAGCCCTAGAAAGCATATAAAATTTCATCAAAATCGGTTTACATTTAGCCATAGCTCCCATACAAAAAACTTACGAAAACAGCCTAAATTGCACCTAAAATATACTTAAATGCCAATAAATCTAAAAGTATAAAAGATATAACCACGAAATTTGGCACAAGAAAGTCTTATGTTAATGCCAGCCAGTGTGCAAGATTTTGTCGCAATCGGTCACTATTTGACCTAGCTCCCATATAAAAAACTTACGAAAACACAAAAACTCAAAAAGAAAAGGGGATTTATGTCCGTCTGTCTGTCAGATAAAAGCGCGATAGCTCCTTAACTACAAGAGCTAGTAAGATTAAATTAAGCACAAGGAAGTCTTATGTCAATGCTAGCCAATGTTTTGTCACAATCGGTCACCATTTGACCATAGCTCCCATACAAAAAACTTATGGAAACGCAAAAATACATAAAGAAAAGGTTGTTTATGTCCTTCTGTCCGTCAGATATAAGCACGATAGCGCCTTAACGAAAAGAGCTAGAGGGACAAAATTTTACAAAAGTATTTTGGATATCTTGAAAAAGATGTGTGTTGAAAATGGACAAAATCGGTTCAAATTTAGTTAGAGCTCCCATATAACCCCGCCCCGGGAAACACATTAATGCTGATAAATTGAATACAATTGTTATAGCTATGACGATTAAATTTAAAACAGGGAAGTTTTATGCAATTTTTGATCAGTTTATCAAATTTTATAGGAATCAGTCCATATTTGAGTTTAGCTTTCATATAAAAAACACTCACGGAAACCAAAAATTTTAGCAAAGTCCAGTTAAAAGCTATAAAATTTGAAACTATGATAGCATTTTGCAAGAATAAGCTCTATATATATACCAGCCAGTGTGTAAAATTTTGTTGCAATCGGTCAACATTTGGCTATAATTCTTTTATATATAACATCCCCTTTTTATATCTACAATCAAAAAGATTTGGAGGTACATTTATTATATTAAGATTGCCCCTATATAATAAGATAGGCATTAACCAATGTTCAGCCCAGACTTTATATATGATGAATGCATTAGGAACTCCTAACGAAATATATGGACCTGCCGTATTACTATTTACGTGTTTAGCCTAACTACATATTAAGCACAACGAAAAGTATTTAACAAGTTATTAATGTAAAACT
Organism: Stomorhina lunata; assembly: GCA_933228675.1. Classification (NCBI taxonomy): domain Eukaryota; kingdom Metazoa; phylum Arthropoda; class Insecta; order Diptera; family Rhiniidae; genus Stomorhina; species Stomorhina lunata. Next base: position 100,757,217 of record OW121742.1, on the reverse strand, counting down.
ATACCCGGTTATGGGACAAAATTTTGATCAAAGTAAATACTGGGGAAACCACTAAAATATTTTTAAATGTTGAACTATAAAGCTACGGCAACCGAATTTAGTCCAAAGGTTTCACCAACAATACCAATTAGCTTAGCGATTTTTTTCAGTTTTGGTCCAGATTTTGAATTAGCTGCACCCTTGTAGATATATGAGATATGTTTCTAAATTTAACACAACTTGATGGTGGGTATATAAGATTCGGCACAGCCAAATATAACACTTTTACTCGTTATTATTAAAATTGAGCAGTGCAAAAATAAATTATTATTCTTTCTTTAATCAGTTGGAAATATATGAATTATTTTTGCAGCATTTTTGTACCGTACTCTCCTGAGGCACTGAAAACGTATAAATTAGTGTCGGAAGCACTAACTAAGGTAGTCCTTTTCAAATAACTTATCGTTGATAACGAAATTTTCTAATTCAGACTTAATTTCAAGAAATAAGTAAAACTAGCTTATTTCGGTATTATTGACAGTGACCACCGACACTCTCAAAGAAATGTGGATCGATAAAGCTACCAGCCCAAAATCCATACCAACCAGTAACTTAGCAAATTTAAAAATTTGTATATGGTAGCAAGGGTTAAATATAGACTAATAATGTTTAACCTTAGCTTCCATATAAAAATAAAGTGCTCAGCCTAAAAAAACTCCAAATCCTTTCAACATTAATAAAGTATTGTATTTTCACATTTTATTGATCTACCAGAAGCGTTTAGTGCAAGTTCTTCTTCTTCTTCTTTTATTTGCTAATCCAATTTCCGAATATTAGCGATCGTACAATTTAAAAATTTTTACATTTTTAATGCAAGTTATGTTTATTTAATTTTTAATCTTTAAATTTCCTCTTTAAATTTACGCTGTCAATTATCAATTATCTACACGTGCATGTAATTGATATCACTTTCAATACTTCCCATAAATACTCAACATGAATGAATTATATAATCAACTAAAAGCAAATTGTTTAAGCTTTAATTGAAATTCATTCAAATTAATTAAAAACTAAACCTTTTAATTAAAATAAAATATTCATTAAATTTAACCATACGTGAATTACTTTCATGACTGTCATAGGCTTAAGCGTGTACAAATTTTTGAATTTGATTTACATTAAAAAACAGGAAAAACAAATTAATTTATTCATTTAAATTAATTAACATGCATTAAAAAATGTTTTATTTTATGTAGGTGTTGTAATTAATTAATAGTCACTGATACAGACATTTTATATGTAATGAAATTAAATAATAAAGAACTTTTAGAAAACTTAAATCTATAACAAGTAAGAGTGTTATATTCGGTTGTGCCGAATCTTCTATACCCACCATCAAGTAGTGTTAAATTTAGAAATATCAATCATATATCTACGAGGGTGCAGCTAATTCAAAATGTGGACCGAAATCGAAAAAAGTTATTACGCTAGTAGGTATTGTTAGTAAAATATTTGGACAAATTTCAACATTTCAAAGTATGTAAGTGGTTTCCCTAGTATTTACTTATAACAAAATACATTATCGTAACCGGGTATGGTTTTACATTAATAAGCTAAACAAGTAAGAGTGTTATATTCGGCTGTGCCGAATCTTATATACCCACCATCAAGTTGTGTCAAATTTAGAAACATATCTTATATATCTACAAGGGTGCAGCTAATTCATCTGGACCAAAACTGAAAAAATCGCTAAGCTAATTGGTATTGTTAATGAAACCTTTAGACTAAATTCGGTTGCCGTAGCTTTATAGTTCAACACTTAAAAATATTTTAGTGGTTTCCCCAGTATTTGCTGTGATCAAAATTCTGTCCCATAACCGGGTATAGTTTTACATTAATAAGTTGTTAAATACTTTTCGTTGTGCTTAATATGTAGTTAGGCTAAACAGGTTAATAGTAATACGGCAGGTCCATATATTTCGCTATGAGTTCCTAATGCATTCTTCATATACAAAGTCTGGGCTGAACATTGATTGATGCCTATCCAATTTCATAGGTGCAATCTTAATATAATAAATGTACCTCCAAATCTTTTTGCTTGCTGATATAAAAAGGGGATGTTATATATATAAGAATTATAGCCAAATGTTGACCGATTGTTACAAAATGTTACACACTGGCTGGTATATATATAGAGGTTATTGTTGCAAAATTTAGTGGTCTAGCTATCATAGTTTCAAATTTTATAGCTTTTAAGTGGCCTTTGCTAAAATTTTTGGTTTCCTTGAGTGTTTTTTATATGAAGCTAAAGTCAAATATGGCCTGATTCCTATAAAATATGATAAACTGATCAAAAATTGCATAAAACTTCCCTATTTTAAATTTAATCGTCATAGCTATTACAATTGTATTCAATTTATCAGCACTAATGTGTTTCCCGGGGCGGGGTTACATGGGAGCTCTAACTTAATTTGAACCGATTTTGTCCATTTTCAACACACATCTTTTTCAAGATATCCAAAATACTTTTGTAAAATTTTGTCCCTCTAGCTCTTTTCGTTAAGGCGCTATCGTGCTTTTATCTGACGGACAGACGGACATAAACAACCTTTTCTTTATGTATTTTTTTTTTTCCATAAGTTTTTTATATGGGAGCTATAGTCAAATGGTGACCGATTGTGACAAAATTTTGCACACTGGCTGGTATTCACATAAGACTTCCTTGTGCCAAATTTAGTGGTTATATCTGTTATACTTTTAGATTTATTGGCATTTAAGTGTATTTTAGGTGAAATTTAGGCTGTTTTCGTAAGTTTTTTGTATGGGAGCAATGGTTAAATGTGAACCGATTTCGAGGAAATTTTTTTTTCTGCCTAGTGCTTATGTAAAACTTCTAGGTACCAAATTTTGTCATCATAACTGTTATAATTTGTCATTTATTAGCAAACAAGCGATTAGCCTAGCCGAGGTTATACGGGACAGACAGACAGACAGACAGACAGACAGACAGACAGACAGACAGACAGACAGACAGACAGACAGACATACAGACAGACAGACAGACAGACAGACAGACAGACAGACAGACAGACAGACAGACGGATAGACAGACAGATAGACAGACAGACAGACAGACAGACAGACAGACAGACAGACAGACAGACAGACAGACAGACAGACAGACAGACAGACAGACAGACAGACAGACAGGCAGACAGACAGACAGACAGACAGACAGACAGACAGACAGACAGACAGACAGACAGACAGACAGACAGACAGACAGACAGGCAGACAGACAGACAGACAGACAGACAGACAGACAGACAGACAGACAGACAGACAGACAGACAGACAGACAGACAGACAGACAGACAGACAGACAGACAGACAGACAGACAGATAGACAGATAGACAGACAGACAGACAGACAGACAGACAGACGGACATAGCTCAATCGTCTTAGAATTTCATAAGGATTCAGAATATATATCGTTTCTGATTTTTGAGCCAATATTAAGGAAATTACAAACGGAATGACAATCTCAATATACCCCCCATTCGTTTCGATGGTGGGTATAAAAAGGAGAACAAATTAATAATGTTATAACTTTTAAGCAAATTAATGTTTGTCTGTCTGTATGTGCTTTATAGAATAGTAAACTATGCATTTAATCATGTTATGCTCTTCAGCAAAGTTGTTGCGCATGAGCCAGCAAAGTTTTTAAATTGGCATGACTAATTTCCAACAGGTGGCGCCTTTGAAAATTACTCAAAATGATTTAGATCGTAAACTGTGTTTTGGATCATGCTATGATCTTTAGAAAAGTTGTAGCACATGAGCCGACGAGAGTTTCTAAGTTGGTATGACCAATTTCAAAAATTATTCAAAATGACTTGAACTGTAAACTATGCATTTGATCATGTCTTGATCGGACAAAATGAATAAAAGTATTTAAAATTAATTGGATATTTGTGTGCGATGTCTGTCCTATAAATTAATTTACTTGGCTTATACTTTTTACAAATTTACCTTGAAATGCTTTTCCTAAAGCTCCCGGCAAGGCTCGGTCAACCAGGTACTAGAATTTTTACAAATGACTTACGGAAACTTTCTAGTCCTAGCTAAAATGCACTTAAATGCCAATAAATTATAAACCACAATAAAGCGTGACAAATTTTGATACAATCGGTCACCATTTCACCATGGTTGCTATGAAAAACTTGCGGAAACATAAAAATACAAAAAGAAAGGGGGATTTATGTTCGTCTGTCCGTCAGGTAAAAACATGATAGCGCCTTAACGAAAAGAGCTAGAGGAACAAAATTTTACACAAGTATTTTCAATATCTTGATAAAATGGTGCACTGAAAATATGCAAAATCGGTTTACTTTTACTTAAAACTCCCATATAACCCCACCCCGGGAATCACATTAATGCTGATAAATTGAAAACTGTAGTAGCTATCACGACTAAACTTTGAACAGTAAAGTTTTATGCAACTACTAGTCAGTATATAATATTTTATTGGAATCGGTCTATATTTGACTATAGCTTTCATATAAAAACCAATAACGAAAATAATTAAAATACCACAAACGCCAGATAGAAGTGATTCAATTTTAAACTATGACAGCTATGGCCACTAAATTTTGCAAAAATAAGCTTTATATAAATACCAGCTAGTGTATAAAATTTTATGACAACCGGTCACCATTTAACTGTACATAGTTCTTACATATATAACATTGGCTTTTTATACCCACCATTTAAAAGAATGGTAGGTATATTGAGATTGTCATTCCGTTTGTAATTATATTAATATTGGCTCTAAAACCAAAATTGATATATATTCTGAATCCTTATGAAATTCTAAGACGAAATCGGTTCACATTAAACCATAGCTCCCATCCAAAACACTTACGGAAACAGACTAAATTCCAACCAAAATGCACCTAAATGTCAATAAATTATAAACTGTAACAGCTATGACCCCTTACTTTAGCACAATAAAGTTTTATGTCAATGCCAGCCAGTGTGCGAAATTTCGTCAGAATTGGTCACCATTTGACCATATCTTCTATATAAAAAAAACTTACGGAAATACAAAAATACCAAAAAGATGGTGGGTTTCTGTCCGTCAAAATAAACCGCGATAGCTCCTTAACGAAAAGAGCAAGAGAAACAAAATTCTACAAAAGTATTTTCGATGTTTTCAGAAAATTGTGTGTTAAAAATGGGCGAAATTGGTTCACATTTAGTTGAAGCTCCCATCTCACCCCGCCACTGGAATCACATTATTGTTAATAAACCCAGTAAAACTTTTCATTACCAAATAATGAGTTAAACAGTTAAACTATTGAACACGAACTACTTACTCATTCGCTGTTTAAGTCATTACATTTACATGGGGATTTAATTGGAGGCAAGTACTTACCAATTGCAGAAAAGTAATGACTTGGGTAAGCAATTTGAAAGCAACAACAACAACAGCAACAACTTTTTTGTTGTTGTTTTATTAAAAACATATATTTTTAAACGAAATACAACATTTTTTTTATGATCCCATGGGAGCTCGAACCCAGACCCTCCGACTGCTAGGCAGAGACTCTTCCACTGAGCTACTTCATATGTTGAAAACATAGCAGCTTATAATTAATATAAACAATTTTTATTTTTAGATCCAAAATCATGTGAAAATAACTTTGTTTTTCCCTGCTTTTTTTTGCTTTGTTGTAATTTTTGGAAAAATATTTTTATACGATTTTTTGTAATTATGTTAAATCTTTTTTAAAATTATTTTAAAACTTAAACAATTTAAATCTTCTTTTTTGTATATGTTTTTATATAAGATTGACTCTTACTTACTTAAATGTTACAATCTGTTAAGGTCAAAGTCCGAGCATATTTTAGAATTCCATGGATTTCGATCTTGTGCGAATATTCTCCAATTTAATAGGCCAAGCTTTGAAAAATGTTCCTCTACTTGGTCTTTCTATCAAAGTTTCGGACATCCTCCTCTAATATTAGGTAGTGGGACATTTCAATTCTAATTTTATCCTCTTCATTGTATTTTTTTTTTTCAAGAGAGGGTTACTAGCCCGTAATCCTAACCCATTTTTATCGATCTTATGGGACAACTCTCGGAACATGTTAACTCACAATATTAATGGGTGTTAAACTAGCTCCCCGGGTGATGCCATGAGGAGGTGTGTGTCCACAGTTGAGATGAAGGATGACCCAGATAAGTTGGGCTTACCAAGTTAAGACCAATTAGAATCGTGTTTGGTATTCAACATCCCCTACATAATCAAAATTGACTCATGATGGTATTTTTTCATTACTTTGAATTAGTTTTCTAAAATTTTTTTTACAGAAGGTAATATTTAAGTTCTTAAAACTCTTTTAATAAAAAAAAAAAATAAAAAAAAATTGTTGGTCTTGGTGGGATTCGAACCGGGGCCATTCAGTTTAAATTACCATCTTAATTACAAATAAGTACTTCTGTAATAACTTATTATTAATTCGGATGGTATGTTGTAGTCGTTACAAGGTAACCAGTTATCAGAGTACTTGCCATTACCAAAGTTTTGCTGGGAACTTCTTAATAAAATTTTTAATATGCCATATATTTTTGAAAAAAAAAAAAAATTATAATCGATCTATAGCACTCGCCTTTATCGAAGTTGTTATCAAGGGAATGTTAACCGATTACGCCACCAGCCCAAATTCTACTCCAAATTTTGAGGTACTTCTTCTGTAAAAAACATATCTTAAATTAAACAATTACAAATATTTAAATATCGTATCCATGACTTAATAAATGAAAATTATTTTGAAAGATATAAAACTCAATAGGATGACCGTTCATAAGTTTCCATTCGACTGTCATTCATCTGTTTTTATTTGAACTATTAGTTACTAGAACTAATCAAATTTTATGAAACAAATTAAAACGTAATTCAATAATTTTGCCAAAAACTACACTACAATTTTCTCTTTTGCATTTTAATTAACAAATTTAGGTTATTGCTGTCAATTATACACTCGAAATTAATACGCAAACATGCAATTGCTGTTGAGTTAATATTTATGAGTCATTTTAGTCAGGATAATATCTAGAATGTCATAATAACTGTCTGACTGTCAACAATTGAAAAAACCACTTCACAAAAACTCCAAACTATTTAAATTCACAAACACCCCCGAGTTATATGAGAGTTCACTTGTAGGAAAATTTTCACACAAAAGGAGAATAGGATGAAAGGAACAACAGCAACCAGATGTGAGTCCTGATAGCAGCTACATTCATACATATACTAGCAATTTGGGAATTATGGTGGAATATTTATGCAAAATATCTAGCAAAAAATTTACTTTTGTTAGTTTCAATGTTGAAGATACCCGCGAGATTTTACCAAACATAACATGGGTCACTGTTAATGTTGGAAAATATTTTTTTTTCATTCAAAAATTATTTCATAAGCAAAAGAAAATTAAACAAATAAGAGTATTATATTCGGCTGTGCCGAATCTTATATACCCACCATCAAGTTGTGTTAAATTTAGAAACATATCTCAAATATCTACGAGTGTGCAGCTAATTCAAAATGTGGGCCAAATTCGAAAAAAATTGTAACGCTAGTTACAAAAAAAAAAAAATACTCATGTAGAGGAGCCATAGGCAAAACCTGGGGACTAAATCCCACTAACACTGTCTGGCTCTTTGACATGGTCGTCAAGCCCATACTAAAGTATGGCGCGCTGGTTTGGTGGCCTGCACTCACCAAATCAAACCAGCGGAATTCTTTCACAAAAATTTTAAGAACATCCGCTCTAATGATTACGGGTGCCTTAAAAACTACACCATCCAAGGCGCTTTTTGTCATGCTCAACAGCCTTCCAGTCGAATTAATGGCACAACAAATTGCCCTTAACTCGACTGTCCGACTTAGCACTATCGAAACCTGGTCCCATTCGCAATCAGAACATTCCACTATTCTGGATAAATTCATAAATATCCCTGACAATATTGACTACTGCATTTAAATTCCACTCTTCTGACAAATCCTCTACTGTAACTATCTCTGGAGACCCATCATCCCTTGATGATGGCTGTTTGGAGGTATATACGTACGGATTCAAGTCAAAGATGGGCATGGGAGGGGGCTTCTTCATTCCACTTTTAGGGAAGGAAATTTGTTTTAGGCTTCCTGATCAGTGTAGTATCCTTCAATCCGAGATATCGGCCATATACAGGGCTGTCAATTGGTTAAGATATTATAGAATATACGACAGGGATATTTGCTTTTGTATCGACAGTCAGGCTGCCATAAAATCCCTATCTAATGTCCACACGACATCTGTTCTTACCCGTGAATGAAGGCTATCTCTAAATGAGATGGCGAGACATTGAAATATCGAACTTTTTTGGGTACCCGGGCACAACAAAATACCTGGTAACTCCACTGCTGACAGACTTGCTAAATCCGGTGCTCTCCTGAGTCAGAATAACATCGATCAATTTACGGGAGTACCGCTATCCGCCTGCAAATCAGAAATTAGGCGACTACTTTACGGATCAGCGCAGAACACCTGGTCCCTTGAAACTACTTGTTCAATATCCGAGATGGCGAGACATTGCAATATCGAACTTTTTTCGGTACCCGGGCACAACAACATACCTGGTAACTCCACTGCTGACAGACTTGCTAAATCCGGTGCTCTCCTGAGTCAGAATAACATCGATCAATTTACGGGAGTACCGCTATCCGCCTGCAAATCAGAAATTAGGCAACTTCTTTACGGATCAGCGCAGAACACCTGGTCCCTTGAAACTACTTGTTCAATATCCAGGCAAACATGGCCCACTTATGACAATAAACTTTCAAAGTGCTTGGCTTCTCTATCTCGCCACAGACTCCGCAACCAAATATCGACCCTAACAGGTCATTGTACTTTTGGGCTGCATGCCAGAAGGCTTAACCTTCAATACTATGACTACTGCCGAAGCTGTCACAACGTCGAAGAGAAGGAAACGGTTACTCATTTTCTCTGCCACTGCCCCACTCTTTCATTTTCGAGAGCTACCTTTCTGGGGGTACTTTATCTACATGATTTACCCGATCTAGCGAGTATTGACATTCGTAAAATAGACTCGTTTATCAGAGCTACAGGATGGCTTGAATAAGCCTCTCATCGATGGCCTGGAATTAATTATCTTTGCTCTCTTTTCCAGTCTATCCCCTGCAGATACTACAAAGGGACCGCTTCTAGGACCCAAGTGACGCTGACTTAATATCGGCTGCCTGCCTAATCTAACCTAACCTAACAAAAAAAATATTTGGACTTAATTCGGTTGCAGTTGCTTTAAAGTTCAACATTTAAAAGCATCTAAGTGAAGTCCCTAGTATTTACTTTGTACAAAATTTAATCTCATAACTGGGTATAGTTTAGCATTAATAATCTGTGAAATACTTTTCGTTTAGCTTAATATTTCGTTAGGATAAACATGTTGATAGTTACGACAGGTTCATATATTTTGTTAGGAGTTCTTAATACCGTATATAAAGTCTGGACATTGGTTAATAGCTATCAAATTTCCTTGATGCATCATTTATATGCTGATTGTACCTCCAATTCTTTTTGATTGTGGATATAATAAGGGGATGTTATATAAATATATGAATTATAGCCAAATATTGACCGATTGTAACAAAATTTTACACATAAAATTTAGTGGTCATAGGTGTCATAGTTTCCAATTAAATAGCTTTTAACTGGCTTTTGTTACATTTTTTTTTTTTTTGGTTTCTGAGAGTGTTTTTTATATGAAAGCTATAGTCAAAAATGGACCGATTCCTAAAAAATTTAACATACGGACCAATAGTTGCATAAAACTTCGCTATTCTAAACTTAGTCGTCATAGCTATTACAATTGTATTCAATTTGTCAGCATAAATATGAGTACCTGGTTGACCGAGCCTTGCTCGCAGCTTTATGATAAGCATTTTGAGGCAAATTTTAAAGTTTTATATATTTTATTTTATAAAGTACTAAAATAAATTTAGAGGAGAGACATTGTACAAATATTTAGTTAATTTGGAGTTATATTATTTATTTTGTCCGATCAACACATAGTTTGCATAGTTTACAGTTTAACTCATTTTGAAACATTTTGGAAATTGGTCATACCAACAGAAACCTCCGTCGACTCATGCGCAACAACTTTGCTAAAGTTTATAGTCTGATCAAATGTACAGTTTACGATTTAATTCATTTTGAGTAGTTTTTAGTGGCGCCGCCTGAAGTTATTCATACTAACTAAGAAACATTCGTCTGCTTATGCGTAACAAATTAGCTTATAATTATAACATAATCAAATGCACAGTTTACGATTTAATTCACTTTGAGTAATTTTCAGTGGCGCCACCTGTCATTATAATTAATAAACCTTCGTCGGCTTATCCGCAATAACTTTGCTAAAGATTATAGCATGATTAAATGTACAGCTTACGATTAAATTGACTTAGAGTAATTTTTAGTAGCGCCACCTGTCGGAAATTATTCCTGCCAACTAAAATGCCTTCGCCGGCTCATGAGCTACAAATTTACTAAAGATTATAGGATGATCAAATGTACAGTTTACGATTTATTTTTTTTAGAAATTTTAAGTGGCGCCACCTGTCGAAAAGTAGTCTTACTAAATTAAAAACCTTCGCCGGCTTATCCGAAACATCTTCGCTAAAGAGCAAAACATAATCAAATTCATAGTTTACTATTCTACTTTTTGAGATGTTAAGTTATAATTTTATACCTTTTTTGCCCATTTTGGCCCCAAAATCAAAAAAGTACCAAATATGTGTTCAATATTTCTTTCACATCTATTGACTGCAGTACAAAGTTCCTTTCTATATTCTTTAGTTTTAAAAATAAGAGTGAGTTAAGAAAGAACCAAAAAAAATTATTTTACCCTTTATTACCCCCTATCGGACACAGTTTCAAAAAAGTACCAAACACCTGTTCTCTTATTTTCACAGCTGTTTAAAACGAAATTTTAATTTTATTTCTATACCTATTATTTTAGGAGATATAACGTTTTCGATTTTTTCCCCTTTTTACCCTCTTAGAGGCAAAGGTTCCAAAAGTCCCTTCTTCTTCGACCTACACATAAAAAAGGTACCCACTGTCCGTTTTCGAAATAGCCATTATATATATATATATATGTATATATAGATATATATATATATATATATATATATATATATATATATATATATATGTATATATATATATATATATATATATACATTATATATATATATATATACCCTACCCTGGGAATCTTATCTTATATTCTTAAGCGAGCAATAATTGTATATATATATATATATATATATATATATATATATACATATATATATATATATATATATATATATATATATATATATATATATATATATATATATATATATATATATATATACATATATATATACAATTATTGCTCGCTTAAGAATATAAGATAAGATTCCCAGGGTAGGGTTATACGGGAGCTTTAACTTAATCAAAACCGATTTTACCCATTTTTAGTACACAACTTCTGTAACATATCCAAAATACTTTTCTAAGATTTTGTCTCTCTAACTTTTGTAGTTAAGGAGCTATCTGTCTGACGGTCAGACGGACATAAACCCCCTTTTTTTGTATTTTTGTGTTTTCGTAAGCTTTTTATATGGGAGCTATGGTCAAATGGTGACCGATTGTGACAAAATTTTTCACACTGGCTGGTATTCACATAAGACTTCCTTGTGGTAAATGTAGTGGCCAAAGTTGTTACAATTTATCATTTATTGGCATTTAAGTGTATTTCAGGTGAAATTTAGGCTGTTTCCGTAAGTTTTTTGTATGGGAGCTATGGTTAAATGTGAACCGATTTCGATGAAATTTTATATGCTGCCTATCTAGAACTTCGCGATACCAAATGTTGTCATCATAGCTGGTATAATTTGTCATTTATTAGCAAATAAGCGATTAGCATAGACGAGGTTATGCGGGAGCTATGGTCAAATGTGAACTGATTTTACCCGATTTCAATACCAAAATTTTCCAAGAAATGAAGAATATTTGTGCCAAATTTCAGTGACCGATATCGTTTTGTTAAGGTCTTATCGTGCTGATAACAGACAGACAGACATACATACGGACAGATAGACATACAGACAGACGGACAGACAGACAGACAGACAGACAGACAGACAGACAGACAGACAGACAGACAGACAGACAGACAGACAGACAGATAGACAGACAGACAGACAGACAGACAGACAGACAGAAAGACAGATAGACAGACAGACAGACAGACAGACAGACAGACAGACAGACAGACAGACAGATAGACAGACAGACAGACAGACAGACAGACAGACAGACAGACAGACAGACAGACAGACAGACAGATAGACAGACAGACAGACAGATAGACAGACACACACACAGACAGACAGACAGACAAACGAACATCGCTCAATCGTCTTAGAATTTTATAAGGATTCAGAATATACTTCAATTTTGAATTTTGTTTTTGAGCCAATAATAAGAAAATTACCAACGGAATGACAATCTTAATATAGCCCCTATTCTATGTTGATGGTGGGTATATTAATTTATGAGCTGCAAAAAAAATAATAACACGTGCAGGTATTAAAAGATTCTGAGGGGTAGACCCACCAAAAAGTTCAAGTTCAAATTTATTGATTTTTGTTCTCGATTTTATTTCGTTTCACACAAATTTGTAATACATAATTTCTTATTCCTAGTTCATTAGTTTGAAGTTTGAAATTTACAAATTCCATTTGACTTTTATCAACACCAGAATTAAATAATTGAACGCAATTTAGCTTCATTTTACTTTTTGCTGTAATATTTTGCACACTCAATAAATACGCCAAAATACATAATTTAAATGGAAAATTGTGAAAAAGTATAAAAGCTTAAATTTCACACTTTATGCGAAATTTAATTTGAATAATTAAAATGCTTTAAGACATGAAGTGGTTGGAAATTAAGCGTCAAAAATCATAGAAATTAAAATCGTTATTAATCACTTGCCACTTAAATGAAGTTCGTAGGGAAAGAAAAGAGGATTATGATGATTTGAAAATGCTATTAATCATAAATACAGGGTGTCTGATGAAAATTGCTATAAAGGAAAATTGCTTTTTATGTTTTGGAAAACTGACAGTTGATTTGATAAAAGAATAACTTTAATTGATAGGCTATCCCTTACGCTTGTGCGGACATTATGAAAAAGTTATTAATTTAAGCCTCATTATTGTTACGATGGTAATTTCTAATTTAAAATGTGTTATTGCATTAGGAATAACATTTGTTAAGTTAGTATGTAAATTCTTTGAATTGAATTTGGTTGCCGTAGCTATTAAAGTTCATGCCTACAACATTTATAAGCATTTAAGTGGTTTCTTTGATATTTAAAGAATTTTCTGTGGAGAAAGTTTTTGACCACTAAATTTTATTTTTATACTTATTACACATTGTAGCACTAAATCTAAAACCAATTGCCCGAGAAACTCTGAAAGCTTACGACAGAAGAAAAAAAATCATAGCTAAGCTTTAAATTACACGGTGTCACAAATGATCAACTTTTGTTAAAATTTTGGAAAGCGAGAACATAAAAAACATATTTTCAAAGAACTCGAAACACGTGTAAAATTCTGAGATATTCGCAAAAAACGAAAGTTGTTTAACTTTTTCTAAAGTCAAAATTTTTCGATGGCAACCAAAATACTTTTTATAATGAATTTCTGAAAAAAATTGTTTACATTTTATAACAAGTAAAAAAAGCTATAGTCGGTCAAGTCCGACTATATTATATTATATTATATTTCTATCAAAAATATTTCTATCGAAAATTTTTCTAAAGAAAAATATTTCTATCGAAAATTTTTCTAAAGAAAAATATTTCTATCGAAAATTTTTCTAAAGAAAAATATTTCTATCGAAAATTTTTCTATAGAAAAATATTTCTATCGAAAATTTTTCTATAGAAAAATATTTCTATCGAAAATTTTTCTATAGAAAAATATTTCTATCGAAAATTTTTCTATAGAAAAATATTTCTATCGAAAATTTTTCTATAGAAAAATATTTCTATCGAAAATTTTTCTCTAGAAAAATATTTCTATCGAAAATTTTTCTCTAGAAAAATATTTCTATCGAAAATTTTTCTATAGAAAAATATTTCTATCGAAAATTTTTCTATAGAAAAATATTTCTATCGAAAATTTTTCTATAGAAAAATATTTCTATCGAAAATTTTTCTATAGAAAAATATTTCTATCGAAAATTTTTCTATAGAAAAATATTTCTATCGAAAATTTTTCTATAGAAAAATATTTCTATCGAAAATTTTTCTATAGAAAAATATTTCTATCGAAAATTTTTCTATAGAAAAATATTTCTATCGAAAATTTTTCTATAGAAAAATATTTCTATCGAAAATTTTTCTATAGAAAAATATTTCTATCGAAAATTTTTCTATAGAAAAATATTTCTATCGAAAATTTTTCTATAGAAAAATATTTCTATCGAAAATTTTTCTATAGAAAAATATTTCTATCGAAAATTTTTCTATAGAAAAATATTTCTATCGAAAATTTTTCTATAGAAAAATATTTCTATCGAAAATTTTTCTATAGAAAAATATTTCTATCGAAAATTTTTCTATAGAAAAATATTTCTATCGAAAATTTTTCTATAGAAAAATATTTCTATCGAAAATTTTTCTATAGAAAAATATTTCTATCGAAAATTTTTCTATAGAAAAATATTTCTATCGAAAATTTTTCTATAGAAAAATATTTCTATCGAAAATTTTTCTATAGAAAAATATTTCTATCGAAAATTTTTCTATAGAAAAATATTTCTATCGAAAATTTTTCTATAGAAAAATATTTCTATCGAAAATTTTTCTATAGAAGAATATTTCTATCGAAAATTTTTCTATAGAAAAATATTTCTATCGAAAATTTTTCTATAGAAAAATATTTCTATCGAAAATTTTTCTATAGAAAAATATTTCTATCGAAAATTTTTCTATAGAAAAACATTTCTATCGAAAATTTTTCTATAGAAAAATATTTCTATCGAAAATTTTTCTATAGAAAAATATTTCTATCGAAAATTTTTCTATAGAAAAATATTTCTATCGAAAATTTTTCTATAGAAAAATATTTCTATCGAAAATTTTTCTATAGAAAAATATTTCTATCGAGAATTTTTCTATAGAAAAATATTTCTATCGAAAATTTTTCTATAGAAAAATATTTCTATCGAAAATTTTTCTATAGAAAAATATTTCTATCGAAAATTTTTCTATAGAAAAATATTTCTATCGAAAATTTTTCTATAGAAAAATATTTCTATCGAAAATTTTTCTATAGAAAAATATTTCTATCGAAAATTTTTCTATAGAAAAATATTTCTATCGAAAATTTTTCTATAGAAAAATATTTCTATCGAAAATTTTTCTATAGAAAAATATTTCTATCGAAAATTTTTCTATAGAAAAATATTTCTATCGAAAATTTTTCTATAGAAAAATATTTCTATCGAAAATTTTTCTATAGAAAAATATTTCTATCGAAAATTTTTCTATAGAAAAATATTTCTATCGAAAATTTTTCTATAGAAAAGTATTTCTATCGAAAATTTTTCTATAGAAAAATATTTCTATCGAAAATTTTTCTATAGAAAAATATTTCTATCGAAAATTTTTCTATAGAAAAATATTTCTATCGAAAATTTTTCTATAGAAAAATATTTCTATCGAAAATTTTTCTATAGAAAAATATTTCTATCGAAAATTTTTCTATAGAAAAATATTTCTATCGAAAATTTTTCTATAGAAAAATATTTCTATCGAAAATTTTTCTATAGAAAAATATTTCTATCGAAAATTTTTCTATAGAAAAATATTTCTATCGAAAATTTTTCTATCGAAAAATATTTCTATCGAAAATTTTTCTATCGAAAAATATTTCTATCGAAAATTTTTCTATAGAAAAATATTTCTATCGAAAATTTTTCTATAGAAAAATATTTCTATCGAAAATTTTTCTATAGAAAAATATTTCTATCGAAAATTTTTCTATAGAAAAATATTTCTATCGAAAATTTTTCTATAGAAAAATATTTCTATCGAAAATTTTTCTATAGAAAAATATTTCTATCTAAAATTTTTCTATAGAAAAATATTTCTATCGAAAATTTTTCTATAGAAAAATATTTCTATCGAAAATTTTTCTATAGAAAAATATTTCTATCGAAAATTTTTCTATAGAAAAATATTTCTATCGAAAATTTTTCTATAGAAAAATATTTCTATCGAAAATTTTTCTATAGAAAAATATTTCTATCGAAAATTTTTCTATAGAAAAATATTTCTATCGAAAATTTTTCTATAGAAAAATATTTCTATCGAAAATTTTTCTATAGAAAAATATTTCTATCGAAAATTTTTCTATAGAAAAATATTTCTATCGAAAATTTTTCTATAGAAAAATATTTCTATCGAAAATTTTTTTATAGAAAAATATTTCTATCGAAAATTTTTCTATAGAAAAATATTTCTATCGAAAATTTTTCTATAGAAAAATATTTCTATCTAAAATTTTTCTATAGAAAAATATTTCTATCGAAAATTTTTCTATAGAAAAATATTTCTATCGAAAATTTTTCTATAGAAAAATATTTCTATCGAAAATTTTTCTATAGAAAAATATTTCTATCGAAAATTTTTTTATAGAAAAATATTTCTATCGAAAATTTTTCTATAGAAAAATATTTCTATCGAAAATTTTTCTATAGAAAAATATTTCTATCGAAAATTTTTCTATAGAAAAATATTTCTATCGAAAATTTTTCTATAGAAAAATATTTCTATCGAAAATTTTTCTATAGAAAAATATTTCTATCGAAAATTTTTCTATAGAAAAATATTTCTATCGAAAATTTTTCTATAGAAAAATATTTCTATCGAAAATTTTTCTATAGAAAAATATTTCTATCGAAAATTTTTCTATAGAAAAATATTTCTATCGAAAATTTTTCTATAGAAAAATATTTCTATCGAAAATTTTTCTATAGAAAAATATTTCTATCGAAAATTTTTCTATAGAAAAATATTTCTATCGAAAATTTTTCTATAGAAAAATATTTCTATCGAAAATTTTTCTATAGAAAAATATTTCTATCGAAAATTTTTCTATAGAAAAATATTTCTATCGAAAATTTTTCTATAGAAAAATATTTCTATCGAAAATTTTTCTATAGAAAAATATTTCTATCGAAAATTTTTCTATAGAAAAATATTTCTATCGAAAATTTTTCTATAGAAAAATATTTCTATCGAAAATTTTTCTATAGAAAAATATTTCTATCGAAAATTTTTCTATAGAAAAATATTTCTATCGAAAATTTTTCTATAGAAAAATATTTCTATCGAAAATTTTTCTATAGAAAAATATTTCTATCGAAAATTTTTCTATAGAAAAATATTTCTATCGAAAATTTTTCTATAGAAAAATATTTCTATCGAAAATTTTTCTATAGAAAAATATTTCTATCGAAAATTTTTCTATAGAAAAATATTTCTATCGAAAATTTTTCTATAGAAAAATATTTCTATCGAAAATTTTTCTATAGAAAAATATTTCTATCGAAAATTTTTCTATAGAAAAATATTTCTATCGAAAATTTTTCTATAGAAAAATATTTCTATCGAAAATTTTTCTATAGAAAAATATTTCTATCGAAAATTTTTCTATAGAAAAATATTTCTATCGAAAATTTTTCTATAGAAAAATATTTCTATCGAAAATTTTTCTATAGAAAAATATTTCTATCGAAAATTTTTCTATAGAAAAATATTTCTATCGAAAATTTTTCTATAGAAAAATATTTCTATCGAAAATTTTTCTATAGAAAAATATTTCTATCGAAAATTTTTCTATAGAAAAATATTTCTATCGAAAATTTTTCTATAGAAAAATATTTCTATCGAAAATTTTTCTATAGAAAAATATTTCTATCGAAAATTTTTCTATAGAAAAATATTTCTATCGAAAATTTTTCTATAGAAAAATATTTCTATCAAAAATTTTTCCATAGAAAAATATTTCTATCGAAAATTTTTCTATAGAAAAATATTTCTATCGAAAATTTTTCTATAGAAAAATATTTCTATCGAAAATTTTTCTATAGAAAAATATTTCTATCGAAAATTTTTCTATAGAAAAATATTTCTATCGAAAATTTTTCTATAGAAAAATATTTCTATCGAAAATTTTTCTATAGAAAAATATTTCTATCGAAAATTTTTCTATAGAAAAATATTTCTATCGAAAATTTTTCTATAGAAAAATATTTCTATCGAAAATTTTTCTATAGAAAAATATTTCTATCGAAAATTTTTCTATAGAAAATTATTTCTATCGAAAATTTTTCTATAGAAAATATTTCTATCGAAAATTTTTCTATAGAAAAATATTTCTATCGAAAATTTTTCTATAGAAAAATATTTCTATCGAAAATTTTTCTATAGAAAAATATTTCTATCGAAAATTTTTCTATGGAAAAATATTTCTATCGAAAATTTTTCTATAGAAAAATATTTCCATCGAAAATTTTTCTATAGAAAAATATTTCCATCGAAAATTTTTCTATAGAAAAATATTTCCATCGAAAATTTTTCTATAGAAAAATATTTCCATCGAAAATTTTTCTATAGAAAAATATTTCTATCGAAAATTTTTCTATAGAAAAATATTTCCATCGAAAATTTTTCTATAGAAAAATATTTCCATCGAAAATTTTTCTATAGAAAAATATTTCTAACGAAAATTTTTCTATAGAAAAATATTTCTATCGAAAATTTTTCTATAGAAAAATATTTCTATCGAAAATTTTTCTATAGAAAAGTATTTCTATAGAAAATTTTTCTATAGAAAAATATTTCTAACGAAAATTTTTCTATAGAAAAATATTTCTATCGAAAATTTTTCTATAGAAAAATATTTCCATAGAAAATTTTTCTATAGAAAAATATTTCTATAGAAAAATATTTCTAACGAAAATTTTTCTATAGAAAAATATTTCTAACGAAAATTTTTCTATAGAAAAATATTTCTAACGAAAATTTTTCTATAGAAAAATATTTCTAACGAAAATTTTTCTATAGAAAAATATTTCTATCGAAAATTTTTCTATAGAAAAATATTTCTATCGAAAATTTTTCTATGGAAAAATATTTCTATCGAAAATTTTTCTATAGAAAAATATTTCTATCGAAAATTTTTCTATAGAAAAATATTTCTATCGAAAATTTTTCTATAGCAAAATATTTCTATCGAAAATTTTTCTATAGAAAAATATTTCTGTCGAAAATTTTTCTATAGAAAAATATTTCTATCGAAAATTTTTATATAGAAAAATATTTCTGTCGAAAATTTTTCTATAGAAAAATATTTCTATCGAAAATTTTTATATAGAAAAATATTTCTATCGAAAATTTTTATATAGAAAAATATTTCTATCGAAAATTTTTCTATAGAAAAATATTTCTATCGAAAATTTTTCTATAGAAAAATATTTCTATCGAAAATTTTTCTATAGGAAAATATTTCTATCGAAAATTTTTCTATAGAAAAATATTTCTATCGAAAATTTTTCTATAGAAAAATATTTCTATCGAAAATTTTTCTATAGAAAAATATTTCTATCGAAAATTTTTCTATAGAAAAATATTTCTATCGAAAATTTTTCTATAGAAAAATATTTCTATCGAAAATTTTTCTATAGAAAAATATTTCTGTCGAAAATTTTTCTATAGAAAAATATTTCTATCGAAAATTTTTCTATAGAAAAATATTTCTATCGAAAATTTTTCTATAGCAAAATATTTCTATCGAAAATTTTTCTATAGCAAAAATTTTCGATAGAAATATTTTTCTATAGAAAAATTTTCGATAGAAATATTTTTCTATAGAAAAATATTTCTATCGAAAATTTTTCTATAGAAAAATATTTCTATCGAAAATTTTTCTATAGAAAAATATTTCTATCGAAAATTTTTCTATAGAAAAATATTTCTATCGAAAATTTTTCTATAGAAAAATATTTCTATCGAAAATTTTTCTATAGAAAAATATTTCTATCGAAAATTTTTCTATAGAAAAATATTTCTATCGAAAATTTTTCTATAGAAAAATATTTCTATCGAAAATTTTTCTATAGAAAAATATTTCTATCGAAAATTTTTCTATAGAAAAATATTTCTATCGAAAATTTTTCTATAGAAAAATATTTCTATCGAAAATTTTTCTATAGAAAAATATTTCTATCGAAAATTTTTCTATAGAAAAACATTTCTATCGAAAATTTTTCTATAGAAAAATATTTCTATCGAAAATTTTTCTATAGAAAAATATTTCTATCGAAAATTTTTCTATAGAAAAATATTTCTATCGAAAATTTTTCTATAGAAAAATATTTCTATCGAAAATTTTTCTATAGAAAAATATTTCTATCGAAAATTTTTCTATAGAAAAATATTTCTATCGAAATATTTCTATCGAAAATGTTTCTATAGAAAAATATTTCTATAGAAAATTTTTCTATAGAAAAATATTTCTATCGAAAATTTTTCTATAGAAAAATATTTCTATCGAAAATTTTTCTATAGAAAAATATTTCTATCGAAAATTTTTCTATAGAAAAATATTTCTATCGAAAATTTTTCTATAGAAAAATATTTTTATCGAAAACTTTTGAATATAAAAATATTTTTATTGAAAAATTTTCAATAGGAAAATATTTTATCTAAAACTTTTCTATAGAAAAATATTTTTAACGAAAATTTTCCTTTCATCTTTCTCGAAAAATTTTTTTAAGAAACATTTTTCTTTAAAAATACTTTCATTCAAAAATTTCTTATAGAAACATTTTAATGGAAAATTTCGAACTCGATTATCTCGATATATCATAAAATTATACACTTGTGTTTTATCAAGGGGACGATATGTTTTTCTATTCTAATAAGTTTTTGTCTTTCAATTCTTAACAATCTTTCTTTCAAATTTACTTAAATGTTAAACGTTATCATGTCGAAACAAAAAGGCAATAAATATATTTAACTGCCAGTTTCTTCTTTATTCTATTGATTTTTTGTTTTTATACATTTTTCCTTGATTATTAATAAGAGCAATAATAAATATTGTTTTAAGAGAAGATTTAATATTCGTGCATTTATTAACATCAACCCCGAGACATTAAAAGCGTAAAAGCGTACAAAAATCTTTAGGGATTTAAATTATTTGCATTTAGGGTATTTAGAGCTACGCATTGGTCACACGTTTAATGATTTGTAAATAAATTCGAAAAAAAAAAACTGTAATAAATAGCAATAAAAATTTAAGTTAAACCATTAATTTTATGTAAATTTTGAATAATTGTTAACGATTATTTAAATAACGGTTTAAAAAAGATTTATCTTTTGGGGTTTTAATACGAAATAATAGAAAAATGTATAAGAAATAAAGTCGTATGATTTATATTATTGTTAGTTTGTTGAATTTTGTAAAGGGCGTATGATTAATTCGAAAAAAATCAATACATCTTATCAATTTGTAGCAATAATAAAAAGCCTATATTCAATACTGACTATGAACCAAATGGAATATTTTTAAGGAGAGGCAAATAAAAAGAAATATTTTAAAAGAAGTCAATATTTCTTCTAACATATTTAAGCCAAAGTTCCAAAATGGATTTCTTCTCTGAGATTTTTATACCCTTCACCACCATTGGGTATTATAAGTTTGTGCTGATGTATGTAACGCAAAGAAATATTTTTTTATCGAAAATTTTTCTATAGAAAAATTTTTTATCGAAAATTTTTCTATAGAAAAATTTTTTATCGAAAATTTTTCTATAGAAAAATTTGTTTATCGAAAATTTTTCTATAGAGAAATTTTTTTATCGAAAATTTTTTTATCGAAAATTTTTCTATAGAAAAATTTTTTTATCGAAAATTTTTCTATAGAAAAATTTTTTTATCGAAAATTTTTCTATAGAAAAATTTGTTTATCGAAAATTTTTCTATAAAAAATTTGTTTGTCGAAAATTTTTCTTTTACTATACCAATAGGCTTAGAATCACCTTCTGAGTCGACTTAGCTATGTCAGTCCGTCCGTCTGGCTGGGCGGCTGGCTGGACGGCTGGCTGGACCCCATATAAACCATGTAATCAAAGTACAGGTCGTAATTCAAAAGATAATTTGATGAAATTTGCCTAATGAAATTCGTCAAAATCGGTCCATTACTTATGGTACTTCCCATAGGTCTCACTTCCCGGAGTTGATATTTTGGCCACAAATATTAATATTTTTTCATGTAATTTAAAACAAGTACTGCTTATATAAACCAAAATCACAGTACCAAATTTCGTTGGAATCGGTGCACATTTGACCATAGCTCCCATACAAACTCTTTTGTCAAAACTAACTAAATGAGAAAAAAATCATTAAAACGCTCGTAAATCTGAAGATAATAAGAATTTGAGCTTCTTTTTTGCACTCATAATTTTTATCTAAATTGTAATTAACTTGCTAAATTTCGAGATAATCGGTCTACATTTGACCCCAGCTCTCGTATAAGTCCAAATGACGGCAACAGCTTAACCCTTAAGCGAACACTAAAACGTATCTACATAAGCGAATCCCAGGGCCTGGCTGGGACTTCTTATATTTTGTATGAATTTAAAAGAATTTTTACAAAACTTCCAAAAGAATCTTGTGTTGCATTTTACATTGTTTTTGTCCTTGCAAGTAGCATACTTGGATTTGTTTTTTAAGACCTCAGGACCGATTTCTTGCCTCAAAATGGGTTTTGGTTCCTATGAAAAATTAAAAACTATTATATATTCTAATTAATTTCCTCCAATTTGCTCTACCTAAATGGTTTTATTTCGAAAAGCTTCTAGTCCCAATCTACTAACAAAATTTACCGTAACTCTTTTTGCAGCTCTCGAAGACGATTTCAAAAGTTTTCATACTTTTATCATGTGAAATTTTTGAATTAATTTTTTGGTTTGTTTGTTTTGTATATCAAAGCTTTATAGCAATAAAAATTTACTTTATTACAACAATTTTTTTTACTTCTTTTTTGTACCCAACTTATTGGCAAATGTGCCCCATGGGTGGGGTACATTGGCCATTTTTAGTTAATTTGCTATTTTTTAAATTTAATACATAAAGAAAAGTCGTAGGCAATCTGAACCAACACATTTTAAAGCTAACATATATAGGTACCTATGAAGAACAAAAAAAGTGGCAAATGCTACCCCTTCTACCCTACTAACAGTCGTAGTCGAAGTCGTCTACTCGACAACCGCAATAAGGCTAATTACACTGCTCTGCAAAAATTCATTTCCTTTTAATAAAACTCAAAGCTCAAATCCATTTTCGGTTTTTCTCCATGAGACCTGGATTTTGTTTATGGGCGTGGCAAATTTTTCCCCTTAAATTAGTCAGGTACGGAGATCTATTTCGTCCTAACTCGAGAACGACTCATCCGATTTTCAAAATTAAAACACTTGAAGATGCATAACAAAATTGCATTTATTTTCTCTCCATTAATTTCTAAATAACTCCAAAACAAAAAGAGATACAGAAAAATTATATTAGACTAAAATAAATGCATTTTTGTTATGCATCTTCAAGTGTTTTAATTTTTAATTCGGATGAGTCGTTCTCGAGTTAGGACAAAAAAGGTCTCCGTACCTGACTAATTTAAGGGGAAAAATTTGCCACGCCCATAAAAAAAATCCAGATCTGGTGGAAAAAAACCGACAACGGATCTGAGTTTAGCGCATCAAATTCCATGTAGTCCACATAGTTTTATTAAAAGGAGGATTTGGCTGCAGAGCAGTGTTATATAAGAAGCTTTGCCATTACGTCAATCATATTGTAAAAAAGTGCCAAGGTTCATTTATTCGATTTGTTTAAGGGTATATTTTTCAAGCATTTTATGAACTGTTGACAATCATATCATAGAATCCGAATTCACTTGATAATAATTCACGTTTCGGATGTTTGCTGTGGAATGCGGCGCTTGTTGGTTTTGGGCGTACAAACAAAACTAAGACAAATAGCCAATTATCTATTACATAAATCTTTAGTTGTAAAAAAGATATCAAAGATGATTGGTCTTCCAGATCCCTCGTATCGCACTGCAAGACGCATGAGCACGTTTTCACCCTGCTTTTCTCGTACTAAGCGAAGTAGTGTGCTAAATCAATGACATTGTTGCGCAAAATAATGGTATATTTGTCAATTTCAGTTCCATAGCTCCGAAATAGCATGTGTGTTGTTGTTGGTTGCCCGCCGCAAATTTATATGCCTTTGAGACCATCCAGCTCTTCCATAGTCATTGGATTCCAAATCTGCTGTTTCTCCTTATCATTTTCATTTGATAAATCATTAACATTTTGATTTTATTTGCTGCATTCTCTATATAATAGCATAGGGCCTGGCTGGGCCCTGGTGTTACAAACATGAATAACAATTTTCGGAGAGTAATTACCACGGCCACAGACAAAAAGTTGTAGGCTTTTTAAAATTTTTTTGTACAAAACACTTTCATCGAGTAACTCATATAAGGCTATGGCGCTCCGCTTAAGATATCCGAGTAGAAAACTATAAAAATCTTCAAAAATGCCTGGTCAGACCCTGGTGTTCGCTTAAGGGTTAAATTTATAAGTTTTGAGAAAATGTTTGTGTGATGGCAAATATTTGTATTTATGCAGGAAAAAGAACATTTTTGACCTTAGTGGTGAAAGGTATCGTATGGTCGGGCTTGACCCACTACAGCATTTGCTTACTTGTTTTAGTATAATTTTTAAGAAGATCGGATGATGTGAAGTGTCGTGTGAAAACATACAATATTGAGTTTAAAAATAATCACTATTTGCATGATCTAGATAGCAATTTAAGATAATTTCTTATTTTCATCAGCTTTATTCTAATGCTAATAACTTTTTTCCACACAATCTTTATTCCGGGAAGGCAATTCTATGGAAGGTCAAATAGTTTGATGTAAATCTAATCTTAAATCTTATCAGATAATCTACGGAAACAACTTATGGAGACGATTAAACAATGAGAGAGAGCTAAGGCACATGCACTTGCTCATGAAATGTATGCTTGTATATACGTTTATGTGTTTTTCATTGCTTTTATAGCCTATAATTTCACATTTGACAAAATAAATTCTATAATAAATGGTAGTGAACAATTTTATGACCAATATAATCGTATTATCGCCCTTGGAGGTAACTTTGTATATTAAACAATAAAATTAAATTTTATGAAAACAAATGTTTTCTAGGCTACCCTTCTTATCAGTCCACTGCTATGTTCATTTCTAACCTTTAATAAAATTTATTTTATTGACATTCAATATATTTTTATAACCATAAATTTCAAAAACTTGATTCCAAAAAACTTAGAAAATAAGAAAATCTTAGAAAACTTTTTCTTTCTTGTGTGTTACAAAAAATTTCTTATTGCAAAAATGATTGATGTATTTTATTACTAAGCAAGTGAAATCTAAACATTTATCTTTTGATTAATGAATATTTTATACATTGGAGAATTCAAGGTCACTTTTTCTAATAAAAGTGTCCATAGTGAAATATTTGCGAATTTTTTGTTGTGCCTGACCACCAAAAAAAAAATATTATTATATTTATATACAAAATTTAATGTTTGTTCTTAAATATTTATTAAAGCTGTTAGCCTTACAATGAATTTTTATACGAACCATCAAAAAGAATGGGGGTATATTGAGATTGTCATTCCGTTTGTAATTTCCTTAATATTGGCTCAAAATTGAAGTATATTCTGAATCCTTATGAAATTCTAAGACGATTGAACGATGTCCGTCTGTCCGTCTGTGTGTCTGTCGGTCGGTCTGTCGGTCGGTCGGTCGGTCGGTCTGTCTGTCTTTCTGTCTGTCCGTCTGTCTGTCTGTCTGTCTGTCTGTCTGTCTGTATATATATATATATATATATATATATATATATATATATATATATATATATATATATATATATATATATATATATATATATATATATATATATATATATATACATATATATATTCTGACTATTTATGAAATTCTAAGACGATTGAGCGATGTCCGTCTGTCTGTCTGTTGAAATCACGATAACGCCTAAACGAAAGGAGCTAGCTCACTGAAACTTAGTAAAAAAATTCTTCATCTCCGAGAAAATTTTGGTATTGAAATTGGGAAAAATCGGTTTACATTTGACCATAGCTCCCGTATAACCTCGTCTAGGCTAATCGCTTATTTGTTAATAAATGTCAAATTATAGCAGCTATGATGATAAATTTGGTATATAGAAGTTTTACATTAGCCCTATTCAGCGTGTGAAATTTCATCAAAATCGGTTCACATTTAGAAATAGCTCCTATACAAAAAACTTACGAAAACAGCCTACATTTCACCTGAAATGCACTTAAATGCCAATAATTCTAAAAGTATAACAGATATAACCACTTAATTTGGCACAAGAAAGTCTTATATCAATGGCAGCCAGTGTACAAAATTTTGTCACAATCGGTCACCAGTTGACCATAGCTCCCATATAAAAAACTTATGGAAACACAAAAATACATAAAGAAAAGGTTGTTTATGTCCGTCTGTCCGTCAGATAAAAGCACGATAGCGCCTTAACGAAAAGAGCTATAGAGACAAAATTTTACAAAAGTATTTTGGATATCTTGAAAAAGATTTGTGTTGAAAATTGACAAAATCGGTTCAAATTTAGTTATAGCTCCCATATAACCCCACCCCGGGAAACACATTAATGCTGATAAATTGAATATAATTGTAATAGCTATGACGATTAAATTTAAAATAGGGAAGTTTTATGCAATTTTTGATCAGTTTATCAAATTGTATGGGTATCATACCATATTTCACTTAAGCTTTCATATAAAAAACACTCACGGAAACCAAAAATTTTAGCAAAGGCCAGTTAAAAGCTATTAAAACTATTAGAAACTACGATAGCTATGGCCACTAAATTTTGCAAGAATAAGCTCTATATATATACCAGCCAGTGTTTAAAATTTTTTAACAATCGGTCAATATTTGGCTATAATTCTTATATATATAACATCCCCTTTTATACCCACCATCAAAAAGAATGGGGGGTATATTGAGATTGTCATTCCGTTTGTAATTTCCTTAATATTGGCTCAAAAACCAAAAACGATATATATTCTGACTCCTTATGAAATTGTAAGACGATTGAGCGATGTCCATCTGTCTGTCCGTCTGTCTGTCCGTATGTCTGTCTGTCTGTCTGTCTGTCTGTCTGTCTGTTGAAATCACGATAACGCCTAAACGAAAGGAGCTAGCTCACTGAAACTTAGTAAAAATATTCTTCTTCTCTGAGAAAATTTTGGTATTGAACTTGGGAAGAATCGGTTTACATTTGACCATAGCTCCCGTATAACCTCGTCTAGGCTAATCGCTTATTTGTTAATAAATGACACATTATAACAGCTATGATGATAAAATTTGGTATATAGAAGTTTTACATTAGCCCTAGGCAGCGTGTGAAATTTCATCAAAATCGGTTCACATTTAGTAATAGCTCCCATACAAAAAACTTACGAAAACAACCTGAATTACACTTAAATGCCAATAATTCTAAAAGTATAACAGATATAACCACTTAATTTGGCACAAGAAAGTCTTATATCAATGGCAGCCAGTGTGCAAAATTTTGTCGCAATCGGTCACCATTTGACCATAGCTCCCATATAAAAAACTTACGGAAACACAAAAATACAAAAAGAAAAGGAGATTTATGTCCGTCTGTCCGTCAGATAAAAGCGCTACAGCTCCTTAACTATAAAAGCTAGAGAGACAACATTTTACAAAAGTATTTCTGATATGTAACAAAAGTTGTATACTGAAAATGGGCAAAATCGGTTCACATTTAGTTAGAGCTCCCATATAACCCCGCCCCGGGAAACACATGAATGCTGATAAATTGAATACAATTGTAATAGCTATGACGATTGAATTTAAAATAGGGAAGTTTTATGCAATTTTTGATCAGTTTATCAAATTTTATAGGAATCAGTCCATATTTGACTTTAGCTTTCATATAAAAAACACTCACGGAAACCAAAAATTTTAGCAAAGGCCAGTTAAAAGCTATTAAAACTATTAGAAATTATGATAGCTATGGCCACTAAATTTTGCAAGAATAAGCTCTATATATATATGCCAGCCAGTGTGTAAAATTTTGTTACAATCGGTCAACATTTAGCTATAATTCTTATATATATAACATCCCCTTTTTATACCCACCATCAAAAAGAATGGGGGGTATACCGAGATTGTCATTCCGTTTGTAATTTCCTTAATATTGGCTAAAAACCAAAAACGATATGTATTCTGAATCCTTATGAAATTCTAAGACGATTGAGCGATGTCCATCTGTCTGTCCGTCTGTCTGTCTGTCTGTCTGTCTGTTGAAATCGCGATAACGCCTAAACGAAAGGAGCTAGCTCACTGAAACTTAGTAAAAATATTCTTCTTCTCTGAGAAAATTTTGGTATTGAACTTGGGAAGAATCGGTTTACATTTGACCATAGCTCCCGTATAACCTCGTCTAGGCTAATCCAATAAATCTAAATGTATCAGATATAACCACTTAATTTGGCACAAGAAAGTCTTATATCAATGCCAGCCAGTGTGCAAAATTTTGTCGCAATCGATCACCATTTAACCTAGCTCCCATATAAAAAACTTACGAAAACACAAAAATTCAAAAAGAAAAGGGGATTAATGTCCGTCTGTCCGTCAGATAAAACCATGATAGCTCCTTAACTACAAAAGCTAGTAAGACTAAATTAAGCACAAGGAAGTCTTATGTCAGTGTGCAAAATTTTGTCACAATTGGTCACCATTTGACCATAGCTTCCATATAAAAAACTTATGGAAACACAAAAATACATAAAGAAAAGGTTGTTTATGTCCATCTGTCCGTCAGATAAAAGCACGATAGCGAATCCTTAACAAAAAGAGCTAAAGGGACAAAATTTCACAAAAGTATTTTGGATATCTTGAAAAAGATGTGTGTTGAAAATGGACAAAATCGGTTCAAATTTAGTTAGAGCTCCCATATAACCCCGCCCCGGGAAACGTATTAATGCTGATAAATTGAATACAATTGTAATAGCTATAGCTATTGAATTTAAAATAGGGAAGTTTTATGCAATTTTTGATCAGTTTATCAAATTTTATAGGAATCAGTCCATATTTGACTTTAGCTTTTATATAAAAAACACTCACGGAAACCAAAAATTTTAGCAAAGGCCAGTTAAAAGCTATTAAATTAGAAATTATGATAGCTATGGCCACTAAATTTTGCAAGAATAAGCTCTATATATATACCAGCCAGTGTTTAAAATTTTGTTACAATCGGTCAACATTTGGCTATAATTCTTATATATATAACATCCCCTTTTTATACCCACCATCAAAAAGAATGGGGGGGTATATTGAGATTGTCATTCCGTTTGTAATTTCCTTAATATTATCTCAAAAACCAAAAACGATATATATTCTGAATCCTTATGAAATTCTAAGACGATTGAGCGATGTCCGTCTGTCTGTCTGTTGAAATCACGATAACGCCTAAACAAAAGGAGCTAGCTCACTGAAACTTAGTACAAATATTCTTCATCTCTGAAAATGCAATTTTTGATCAGTTTATCAAATTTTATAGGAATCAGTTCATATTTGACTTTAGCTTTCATATAAAAAAACACTCACGGAAACTAAAATTTTAGCAAGGGCCAGTTAAAAGCTATTAAATTAGAAACTATGATAGCTTTGGCCACTAATTTTGCAAGAATAAGCTCTATATATATACCAGCCAGTGTTTAAAATTTTGTTACAATCGGTCAACATTTGGCTATAATTCTTATATATATAACATCCCCTTTTTATACCCACCATCAAAAAGAATGGGGGGTATATTGAGATTGTCATTCCGTTTGTAATATAATATCCCCATTTTATATCTACAATCAAAAAGATTTGGAGGTACATTCATTATATTAAGATTGCACCTATGAAATT